>CM053756.1:47967200-48062574 GCA_028658305.1 Pachyuromys duprasi
CTGTGGAGGCATTTTCTCAGGTAAGGCTCTGATGACACAATCGTGTGTCGAGCTGAGTGAAAATGGCCCCTGTAGGCTCAGAGGGAATGGCATTGTCTGAAAGGACGGGGCCAGTGGCCTTGTTAGATCCGTGTGCCCTGGTTGGAAGAGGAGTGTCACTGAGGGTGGGCTCTGGGGTTTCAGAAGCTCGAGCCAGGCCCCATGGCTCACAATCTCTTTCTACTGCCTGATGGAGAACTCTCAGCCACCTCTCTAGCCCCATGTCTGCCTGCACGCTGCCATGCTCTCCATGGTGTTAACAGGCTAAACCTTTAAGCCTGCAAGCCAGCCCCAGTGAAACGGTTTCCTTTCTAGGAGCTGCCGTGGTGATGGTGTGTTCTCACAGTAAGAGAAACCCTGAGACAGCTGACAAATTTACCATTGTGAAATGGCTGTTACCAGAAGTAATCTACAGATTCAGTGCAAATCCTGTCAAAATTCCAGTGACATTCTTCATAGAATTCATATGGAAACACAAATAGCCAAAGCAATCAGAGTTAGAAAGAACACCCCTGGTGATACCTCAAACTATACTACAGAGCCATAGTGACAAAGACAGCTTGATATTGGCATGGAAACAGACATTTCAAATGGAACGGAAAACTCAGAAATGAAACCATATTGCCATGGCCACCTTATGTTTGACAGTTACTGGGAAAGAGTCTATTCAACAAATGATGCTGGCAAAACTGGATATCTATCTATAATCTAAATCTTTGTATAAATGTATGGACCAGAGACCTTAATTTAAAAGCTAAAACACTGAAACTGCAGGAGAACATAGAGACTACACTTCAAGATACAGGCAAGGACTCTAATGATAACACAGGACATGGTACGTTAACAAACGAGGCTACAGGAAATTAAAAAGTATAATATCGGCCGGGCAATCAGACAACCCACAGGATGGGAAGAACACCTTTGCCAGCTAGCAGTACCTAAGGTGAGGGAGGGGAGCGGAATATGTCAGTCACTGCAAAAGTCAAACACCAAAAATCAAAAATTCAATCAGTGAATAAACTAATGAGATGAACAGACAGTTCTCAAAAGAAGAAACACGAATTTCTGATAGCTTCTTCTTAATGCTCAACATGCTCAGCCGTCCAGAAAAATGCAGACTGAACCACTTTGAGCTTCCGCCTTACCCCATTCAAGATACTGCTATCAAGGATCTAGAGAACAGCAGGGCCGGCAAGGATGTGAGCAGCAGAGAAGAACACTCATCCTGTGCCGGTCGGGGCAGAAACTAGAGCAGCCATTGGGGAAATTAGTATGGAAGACTCCCAGAAAAATTAAAAACGGAGCCAGGGAGATTGCTCAGCATGTAAACATGCTCACCACACAAGGGTGGTGACCTAAGTTCAATTCCTGCTACACCCCCCCCCCCAAAAAAGACAAAAATGAACGCAATGGTATGCTTCTGTAATGCCGGCAGTCTTAGAGCAAGATGGGAGCCAGAGATGGGAGAATCGCTCAGAATCGGTCCAGCAGCCTGGAGTGCAGAGACTGGCAGAAACAACAACAAACAAACTCTGCCTTGACAAAGTGGAAGGGGGGATTGAAACGCCTGAAAGCTGTCCTTCTACCCCCATATGCACATTACTGTATGTGCTTGCTTACTCTCTCTCTCTCTCTCTCTCTCTCTCTCTCTCTCTCTCTCTCTCTCTCTCTCTCTCTCTCTCTCTCTCTCTCTCTCTCACACACACACACACACACACACACACGAATAAAAACAATAATGATAAATAAATGTTCTACATTAAAACTATAACTACCATACAATCTATATCATACAACTATATCAGCTCCTGAGCATATACCAGAAAGTCTCTACATCCTACCTAGAAATACCCACACATCTTCGTTTATCGCTGCCTTATTCATACTAGCAAGGAGATGGGGTGGGCCTAGATGTCCACCAGCAGACGGACAGGTGGATGATGAAAATACAGTGCATATATACACAATGGGATTCCTTCAGTGCTATATACAAACGAAGTTTGCAAGAAACTGGATGACTCCGAAAAAGATTACTTAGTTACGCTAGATAACCCAGACTCAAAGATTGCACGCCGCCTCTCAGCTTTTAATGTTTATCTGTGTGCGTATAAATGGCTAGATGTGGAAGCTGCAAAGAAGAGCCCAGGGGTGGGGTGGGAGTGAGGAGGTAAAGAGATGTTGAAGAAGGAAATGGTGAAGAAAAAAAACCCAACAAAAATAAACTTTCATTTTTAAAATACCATATAATGAGTATGGTCCCAGCTGAGAGCCAGGGTTCTGGATGGATTGTAGCAGGGTCCCTTAGCAACAGGCCCCGTTCCCTCCATGCCTCAGCTCCTGGCTTTTTATTTACTAATTTATTTATTGGAGTTTACACAGCAGCAGGAAGATGACAGCTGGGAGCCTAGAAATTACATGGAAGGTGGTAAGGCAAGATGGAATACTCACAAGCCCTGGAAAGCAGCCCTGTGCAGAAATTCTCTGCTGCAACATGTGGCCTGGGCACCCCAGTTTCCCTCCCACCCTCACTCTCCAATAGCAGCTTTTGTTCTTCTGTGGTGTTTCCTGTGGCAGGTAGAAAATACAGGAGGCTGTAAGGATGTACATGTCCAAGGAGACTAGGTGGGGCTGTGGGGGTCGGGGGGACACGGAGGAGGGTAGCTGGGATGCCCAGTACACTCTGAAGCAAGTGGAAGGTGAGGAGGTTGGACCAAAGCATGGAAAAGCCAAGTGATAGGGAGGCGCCAGGAACAGGGCAGGGAAAGTCAAAAGTATGCGGTGCCTTAGAAATATATCAGAGGGTTGGGAGGTCCATGCCAGCGAGCATGGCAAGCACCGATGGGGAAGGAAGGTTGAGACCCCCAATCTGGCTCTCAGGTTTATTAACCTTATGAAGACATAGTGTGTCCCCACAGAGCTTGGGGGTGAGAGATATAGCCCTCTGCAACAGAGAGCAGGGACAGGTGGGCAGAGAGAGGGGAGGAGCAATTTCACCTAGGAGGATGTCATCAAAGCAGGTCTCAAGAATCCACTTTCAATCTAAGCAAAAACAAAACAGAACAACAGTGTGTCAGAGAGAGAGAGAGGAGCTGAGGCCTGCGGCAGCCAGGGGGGCAGAGACTGTCTTAGCAGGTGGGGTCAGAAAAAGAGCATCTGAGGTCATGGGCCCAGGGGAATAGAGCGACCTGAGCCTCTCACCAGCCCTGACGCAAACGCTGGATAAAGGCTCTAATGGGATTACACTTGAGCCTGGGGCATAGTTGGGGAGAGGCTGTGACTCTGAAGAAGGGAAGGAAGGAGAGGGCAAGAGACTACAGAAGAAGGGAGAGCTCTGTGGTCCTGTGCTGGATAGGTTCATGTCAGCCTGACGCCAGCTATAGAGTCCTTGGAGGGGAAGGAGCCATGGTTGAGAGAACACCTCTGTAAAAACAGACTGTAATCAAGTCTCTAGGGCATTGCTAGTAATTGATGGGAGAGGGGCCTGCCATTTGTGGGTGGGGCCACCCCTGGGCTGGTGGTCCTGGGTTCTATAAGAAAGCAGGCTGAGCAAGCCAGTGCGTAGCACTCCTCCATGGCCTCTGCATCAGCCCCTGCCTCCAGGTTCCTGCCCTGCTTGAGTTCCTGCCCTGACTTCCTTCAGTGATGGACGCTAGCATGGAGTTGTGAGCCAAGTATACCCTTTTCTCCCCAACTTGCTTTTGGCCATGGTGCCGCATCATAGCAACAGTAGCCCTAACTAAGACAAGTCCCTTCCACTATAAACTGTAGGTCTAAGGAGGCCTGGGGCACCTCAAGACCAGTCCATGATTTCCTCGTGGCAGGAATGTCCTGTGGACTCCTGTGGAGTGAGAGTCACCAGTCCTGAGGACAAGAGACCCAACATCCCCCACAATGTGGATGAAACTAGACCTCTTTGTGTCCACAGTTTGCCAGGCATTGCCAAAACGATATAGGCGTGATTAATCTCTGAGGTTTAGAGCCTGGGACCCTGAAGAACTTGGCACTCAGGCAAGCAATGCGAGCTCTGTAAAGAGCGCTGCCCCCTCAAACATGCAGCCTCAGCCCCCGGGACAGCCAGATCGCACGCATTAACTGTCAAGTGGAATAGCTGAACCTGTGGGCTGCAGTTGGGTGCCTCTTCTGTACTGGCCCCCGTGCCTTAGCCCACAGCCTGTGTGCTCCTGGACACTGAGCCATAGAGTGGGACCATGCGTGTGTGAGGGCAGAAGCTGCAGCATGGCTGGGCATCGGGACTCTCAGCCACAGGATGAGATGGCCATGTCACTGACCACTCTTCTCTGGCCGCAGGTGTCCTTCACCTCCTAATGGAGGCCACTCTCCTCTGGTTGGCAGTTCCACTGTCCTCCGGGGCCTCTGCAGCCTCAGCTGCAGGGACAGGAAGCAGGAGACACGGGCTCTGAGGCTGTTCAAATGGATGAGACATCAGATGTCACAGTTGGGATCTGGCTCTGACTGAAATGGTATTGCCTCATCACCCCGTAGTGGTTGGGCCCAGAGCAGGTGGGATGGAGCTGGGATAGAGTGGGACTACAGTTTGGTCGTGATCTAGGCCAGCACAGGCTCTGAGGAGCCAGCATGACCAGTGTAGACAGACCTGGGGTGATTGTGCAGCTCCAGTTAGGGGTCCTAGAGAAAAAAAAAATGGCAGCCTTTGGAATTACCAGGCTCCCCCTCTGGATAGCCATGGGACATGCCTCCTCCAGGCTCAGGTGCCTGCAGATGCTCCACTGGCCAAGCAGAGGGCTGGGGCTTCCTGGAGAAGACATGTCCCCAGAAGTTACTGGCGAGGACAATGCCTGTTTTCAGGGCTCTCGGGGTTCCTCCTGTCCTTGGAGGAGGGCGTACCCAGAGGAGCGGCCACCCATGCCCAAGTTCTACAGAGACAGGCCCAGGAAGTCGCAGCAGCATAGCAGAAGCGCATGGGCTGCATCTCACCATGACTAGGAGGCACAGCCCATCTGAAACACCTATGAGAAGGAGAAATTCTGAGCCCTCGAAAAGGAGAAGAAGCGGCCAGGCTCTTAGTTGGTTGCGTGACAACACCTGGTGCCCCAGCATCCAAGCAAAGAGGACCAGGGAGGCTGCAGAGCAAGGTGCTGGAAGGAATAACGTAGTTCCCTGTTAGGATACTATAATACATTTTGGTAAAGTGAAAACCAAACAGGAGTGTGGGCAAGCCATGCCTCCCAGGTGTGTCCAGCTGGAGGGACAGCTTTGCCTCTCCTCCGGCCGCCCAACTGCCAGGCCCGTTGTCCCACACTCCACCCCGGCTGTGCACTGTTTCACACTGTGTGTTTGGCTGTGGGACCCCATGACTCACTGTGCCTCCTTCCTGGGTCAAGACTTGTGTATCCCCTGATACACAAGTCCCTCTCTCTCACGGATGTTTAGAGAGACTGAGAGGCGTGTCGCAAGATGTCCTGGGTCAATTTCTGCAGCCTGGACTCACGACTGACCCCAAGCTGTTGTGATTGACTGTCCTCCTAGATAAGCCGCTGCCGTCTTAAGGGGTTCATCTGTGGGCCCCTCACAAAGGGGATCTCTGTGTCACAGGACCCTCAGAGCATGTGGGCCAGGAGGGCCTGGGGGTGCCCTTGGCTATTCAGTTATGGGGAGGCCCTCAGGCCTGATATGTACAGCCGGCTGGAGAGAAAGAACACTGTGCTGAATGGTGTTTTTCAACAGTAAGAACCTGAGTCATTTGGGAAGAGGGCCCCACCAAAGAGACCTGTGGGCAAATCTGGAGCATCTTCTTAACTAACCATCAGTACGGGCGGTCCCAGCTCGCTCCTAGATGGAGTCAGAGAGCAGGCTGAGCAAGCTGCAAGCCTGTGCCACTCCTCCGTGGCCTCCGCTTTGTGTCCTCCAGGGTCCTATATCCAGTTTCTGTCCTAACTCTCTGGACAAAGACCTGCAAACTGGAATAAAACCTTTCCTCTCCGAGTTGCATTTGGTCATCGCGTTTTGTCGCTGCAATAGGAACCCTAAGACAAATGTCTACATCCCAGTGCTCTGAGATGAAGCCCAGGGAGCTCACTGGTTCTCCAGGGCGAGCTTTGGTGGATCTGTGCCTGGGTTTGTCACTGGAAGCTTAGGAGAAAAGGTAGGTGCTGCTAACGTCTCCCCTGGGAAGGGATCTTAGCAACAGGTGGCCACCGAGAGGATGGAGGTGACCAAAGACAACACAGGAAGAACGCTGTGGTACATTGAGAGGGAACAGAGGTCCTAGCCCCAGGAGAGGCAGCCAGAAAGGTGGAGGTGAGCAGGGACATGAAAGGGATGGAGGGGGTGACAGGCTGGAGAGTGGATGTTGATGGAAGGATGCTGTCCGTGTATACAGCTGTTGACCCTGCCTACTGTGCCTGACACGGCCTCACTAGAGTAAGGAGCCAGGGGCAGGAAAGACCGCTGCCTTTCCCAGAGTCCCTCATTGTGATGGGGCTGATGTGGGTCCCACACACACACAAGGGGGCCTAACCGTGTGGAGCCAAGGACCACACTAACGAAAATACCGCCTCGGTGTCGGGCCAGCACCAGCTGCGGACTATGCACGCTCAGGGCACAGAGCAAAGTCCATTCACGGTTAAGGAGGCGATGCAAACGAGAACATCTGTTCCTCTCAGAGATGAGTCACTTTCTCCAAATGGCTCTACTTCATAAGCAACAACTTTCACTTTAAATTTAATTTTGGCTTTTTATCTCTGATATGTTTGGCACTTTTTTTTTTGCTTGTGTTTACCAGATGATAGGGGTTGGTTTTTTTCCCCCCTGTACCCATCCTCCTGCTGCTTTGTTGTCTCACCCACGAAGGCTGTCCTGGTGTGAAGGACGTCCTGCCTTAGGCACCGCTGCACCCCTGCCAGGGCCCTGACTCGCAGGTGCTGGGCCAAGGCTGATGACCATCACACCAGGGGCGACAGCTGCCACCTGGGTGGAATGTCCAGCTCCCGCCTGGCCCAGCGTTGGGCTGAGGCTCCACTATTCACAACCAGCCAGCGTCTCCTTCGAGGACTTCTGGAGGGCAGACGGAGAGGGACGTCTCTCCCTGTGAGGTCTCCCAAGCCTGGTATTAAGGCAGTCATGTGGGTTGCCTCTGTAGGGACTACCTAACCAACCACTCCTTCTTCCTCCTTAGACTGAGATAAATGACATAATCCTTAAGAAAAGCTCCAAGTACCTACAAGTGTCTTGAGGGAGGTCCACCCAGCATCATGAACAAGCACACCCTCAAAGCACACTCAAAGAGCCGGTCCCTCGCCCTTGCCTCGATTCTTCCACTGTCAGATTAGGCAGTTTACTCTGTAACCAGCATCCCGTGGTGCCCTCAGAGAGGCAGCTCTGCACAGAGCGTGTAGAGTTTGCTCCGAGACCTTCTAGCCTATGGAGAGAGAAGGCAGCAACAGCTATGGCTTCTGTCTTGTGTGCTGTTCTCATGCCCATTATAAGTGCCTTTTCACATTCAAGACATCCTATCTGCTGGATGCTGCTGGGAAGATGGACATCCTGGAAGTAGGATGCCTTCCAGGAGACTGGCACAAAGGCAAAGAGAAGAACTTTGGAGGGAGGGGTCTCCAAAGTTACCTTCCATGTTGCTGGGATAGAAATACTTGGCATAAACAACATTGGGGATTTTTACCTTGGCTTGTATTTTAGGGCTACAGTTCATTGGAGCCCGAGAGCCATGATAAAAGCAGTTTGCGGTAGCTGGTCGTTCTGCATCCACAATCAAGAAGCAAAGTGATGAATGTCCACTAGGTAAATGTCCATTATGACTCCAGACAAAAGCAGATTTCTGCTTTTTGTTCAGCCCAGGACCCAAGCTTGGGGGAATGGTACCAAACACTCTTTGAAGGCAGCTGGACCCAACTCAATTAACCAGTCAAGATAACCCCTCACAGGCATGCCCAAGGGCTGACCCGATCCAGATGGTTCTTCACGGCTGTGCTTAGAGGAGTCACCCCAGGAGGTTCTAGACCCCGCTGACAACCAATTTCAGAAATCCCCAGGGGTCCAGGGTGACCATGTGGTGTGAGAGTACAGGAGACTGCGACATCCGTTCTAGAACGGGCTGCCCTGGAGGGAGAACAGACCTGGGGAAATGGGAACTATGTTTCCATCGTGAAGCCTGAGATGCTTGAGGGTGTTACTGCCAGACGGCACATCGTCAAGTCTCCGATCTGCACATGTGGGCCGTCTTTCCATTTGGTGAGGGTCTCTTAGCTACACTCTTCAATGCATAGGTCTTGCATTTCTTTTGTTAGATGTTTTGTTGTTGTTGTTTTGTTTGGAGGGCTGTTTTGTACTTAGGGTTTTTACCACTGTGGCAAAAACATCACAGCCAAAGCAACTTGGAGAGGGAAACAGTTTATTCCAGCTGACAGCTTGCAGTTCCCACCCAGGGAAGAAGTGGCAGGAACTCAGGGCAGAAACCTGCAGGCAGGAACTCAGAGGCCACAGGACGATGTGACTTACCTAGCCTGCCCTTTTTACGTCATCCAGGACCATCAGCCTCTGGGTGGAATTGCCCCCAGTAAGTTGAATCCTCCCACACCCAATTAATTAAAAAATAAATAAAAATAATTTTAAAAAGCCTTCCAAGGCCTTCTCCTGGGTCAATCTGGTGAGGGCATTTTCTTGAGGTTCCCTCTTCCCAAATGACTCTAGCTTGTGTCAGAAAAAATAATAATTATTTCAACTTACTTTATTCTTTTATGCTACTGTAAATAAAAATTTCTCTGTTTCATTTTTTGTGTGGTTTACTGCCACTGTGCAGAAATATAATTGATTGTATATTGGTGCCACCAAGATGATGAACTTGTTAGTTCTAACAGCTTTAAGGTGTTTTTTCGTACACTGATGGTGTAATTGATGAATCGAAATAGTTTGCTTATTTAAAAAAAAATGGAGGGCCCTTATTTCTTTACTTGCCTACATGTTCTGACTAGAAACCCCAGGACAATGCTGAACCAAAATGGCAGAAACAGAGGTCCTTGTCTTGTTCATTATCTCAAGGAATGAGTAGTTATTGATATGACGCCAGCTGTTGGATTTTCACAGGTGCTCTTTATTGTGTAGAGGATGTTTTCCTCATTTCTAGGTTTCCTAACATGTTGTTTTTGTTGTTGTTGTTGTTTGTTTGTTTGTTTGTTTGTTATTGACTATGAATGGGTATTGGATTTTGTGGCGTGATCTGACTTTTGTGCATCCCTTCTTGGGATATTTAAAGCCCAGTTGGTACTGACAGTGTAATTCTTTTTCTAATGCTGCTGCATTTGTCTCACTGATTATTTGCTACATTGTCATGTCTCTGTTAAGAAGACCTACTGGTCTATAGTTTTCTTGCCATTTCTTTGTGGTAGAAGGACAGGGCTTTCAAGTATTGTTACAGATGGAGCTGAAAATGCTCCTTCCTCCATTTTTTTTTTGAAGCATTTCCTGAAGGACTGGTTGTTCATCGTTGCCTAGAGACATTTTAGGGTAGATTGTCTGTTGGACATAAGGGACCAGCACTTAAAACAGACTGTGATTAGAAACACCGTTTTGGCCAGAGGAAACAGAAGTCATAACCAGCTAGAAAGAGATGGAAGAGAGGAACTCACGACCACACAGATTGGAGCTTCTAACCCCGTACCTAAGGTCATGTCACAGAAGAGGGTTCCAGAATAGAGATCAACAGCACAGAGCCCCAGCTTTCTTGAAGGAGAACAGTTTTCTTTTATTCGCTGTGTTTTTTCAAAATAGGATGGTACCTGAAACGTTACTTGGGTCCAGCAGCCAGGCTCTGTTGGTACAAGAGGGCTCACTTGAGCCAATCCTTTAATTCCAGGATACACACTTGTCTTAGCTTCTCCTGACAACCAAGAGGGTCCCTGAGGCTCCTTGAATGGACAGTGAGGAGAGGCTCACTTGGGTTCTTGGGGGCTCTGGTTTTGATAATATTTACTCAGAGCATTCCTCTCAAAATAAACTCCCACTGGTGAAGTGGGAGCTTTAGCTGGCTCCTGGGGAAGAGATGGGGGGTCTGTCTTAATCCTAGAGTGGACGCTCTGCCCTGAAGCCCTGCTCTGTTCCTTTAGCTCCTCCAGCAGAGGCTGGGCACACCATGGATGCCTTACAAACCAGGGCATCCATCCCCTGCCAGCTCAGGCAGAACTAGATGAGCGTAAACTAACAGGCAGCCCGACCACTTTCCCAGCTGATCTCTGCCCCTCGGCCTCCCTACAGGGAGACGCGTAGATGGAAGTGCTCAGCAAAGCTGTGCTCAGCTGCATCCCAGGGTCCTGATCATCCAAACGCACAGTTTGCCCAGTGCCTGGCCCATCTGTGTACCCTCCAGGCCCCAATGCCACTCCCATGCCTCCCGCCCCTGTCCCTGGAGGATTCAGCCCTCCTCCCACTCCCCGGCGTGGGATGGGCCTGTGCCTCCTAGAACAAGGCCCTTCTGGGTCTGATGTTTCTTCCTCTCCCAGGATTGCTCCTGGAACATGAAGCATTGGAAATCCGGTGTGGGGAGATTCAACTCCTTTATTGAGGCAGAGAGGGAGCCCCCTGACCCCAGGGGGAGTCACGGCTTCCACTCAATCACTTTGATAGCGACTTGGGCTGCTCTCCGGATGGCCTCCATGTCATGCGTCAGGAGGCGCTGGAAGGTAGACAGGTGGGCCTGCAGTGACCGGCGGCCCTCAGGGGCTTCAGCCAGCATGGTGAGGGCTTTCGTGGCATTCAGAATCACCTTGGTCGTGGGTTTGGAGCAGAGCAACTCCATGAGTGGGCTGACGGCATTTGCATCGAGTGCTGCATATTTCCCTGCGGGCCACAGACACTGGGTTTCACTCTCATCTGCACCAACGGTACAGCCCCCCAAACCCCACCCCGTCCTGCTGCCTGAAATGTCTCAGGAGCAATGCCACCTGTACCCACCTTCTTTCCTGCCTGTTTTTGGTACACAGCCCCACTGGGTCCAACCAGAGCCATCTCTTTCTTCTTCTGCCTGTTCAGTCCCCTAACCAGCACAGCTGCGTCACTCTATCCCTATTCTGAAATCAGCCCTCATGAGACGACATACACAGTATTTTTAAAAGGAAAAAATAACCAGTCATCTGATTATGTGGCAGGTATTTCTTGAGGAGCTGCCCTGCCCTTGGCACAAGCATGCACAGCAGGCGCAAAGGTGCAGCTTAACAGCAGAGCCCTGAGGCTGCTCTAAGAGGAGGCTGGGTGCCTGCCCCAGGCCCGCATCCCTTCCCTGCCCCAAAGGCTAGCTTCTCCTCCATATCCATCATCATTGCGCCTCTCCTGACAGCTGTATACCCCCACAGCCGAGACTCCTGAGCCCCATTGGTCCAGCTCTGAGCCTGACAGAGTAGGGACTGGGAGACCCATCTAAGAATAGATGACACAGCCCTAGGTCCTGGCCACTGTGTCTCTGGCCATTGTCTGAGGCCTGGTGGGGTCTCTGGCCTTCCAAGTCCTCCCACATGAGCTTGGGCTGAGGTATCCCAATGGGAAGACACATGAGGCACCCTGCTCCACAGACAGGCAGAACTCCTCGGTGAGGACAAATGATGGGAAAAGGCTGAAGACTGAGAAAGGCCCCAGGGTGTCCTCCTGTGTGTCTCAAATTCGACTCCAAATTCAGGTCCAGTGGGGAACTTCTAGAAGCCTCTTTATCATTGGGAGACTCTGAGACATACTGATTACAGAGTCATCAGGAAATGTAAAGGAAGCAAAGACCTCAGGGCTGGAGCAGGTGAGTGTGGACCATTCAGGAAGCTCAGCGACTTTCAGAAGGTACGTCTATCAGGTGTGGAGCCTGCCCTGGGTCTCTTTCCTCAGCCAGGGGCTGGATGGCCTAGCCTTAAAGTCTGCCTGACTGGGAATCCTGGCCTCGGAGCTTCAGTGGACGACACTTTCCTACAACTTGAGAAAAGTCGCTACAATCAAGAAACCCATGAAAAGGGGGTGCAGAGAGGGGTCAGAGGTTAATAGTGTTGCTCTCGCAAAGGACCTGAGTTCTGTTCCCAGCACCCACAGCAAGAAGCTCGCAACCACCTGTTATTCAAGCTCCAGGGGAAGGGACATCTCATTGTGTGGGCACACACACACATACACACACATGTACGCATGCACACACATACCTACACATAACTAAAATTAGCAAAAAATATTCTTTTAAAGAAAGAAACACATAAGGTCAAGGATCTGCTTAGGCCCAGGAATAACAGAATCACAGACAGCAAACTAATCCGTCTCAGAGTTTCGATTTACAAGAGACCCGAGTGTGGGGCTGCTGTGGAAGTTCTGGCTTATGGTACGTGACATGGTTTTGTTTTGATCCCAGGTGTGGGACATGGAACTAACTCAGACTCTTCACAGCAGGAGACTGTTTGCTTCGCGCAGGCTCTGAGAGGGAATAAACACCAGAGTCCAGAGAGTTTTGAGGGGGCTCTGAGAAAGAAGAAGGCTGCTGGTTCCCCCTTCCCACCCCCTGCTCCCCGCCCCCCACTCCTGGCTGCTGTTGAGGCAGTGTGATGAGAAGAAGTTGGGGATATCCTTAAACAAAGATCAGATTTGCCCCAAGGAACTATGCAGCAAGAAGCAGCGTTAAGAGAACTGCGCCCCCTCTACCCACTAACCTTCTTTCTCTCCTTCCTGGTGTTGGGGTGTTGGAAGGAATTGGGGTGGAGTAGGGTGAAAGAGGTATAAGAAACAAAACTAAAATAGTTTTAAGAAGTAACACCAGCATCAGGCAAGGTCTTTAGGCCTGGGAAACGGCTTGGTGTAGGGGGGCAGGAGTCCCCTGTGGGGGACTTGTGAGAAGTCATAGGCAGCCCACTGTGTCCTGAAAGATGAGAGAGGTCCAAACCTTGGACCAAACCTCAAAAGGACTCCAGTGATGGAGTCCAGAGGCATGATAGGCCAATGTTTGGCCCTTGACTGGAAAACTGGAAAGCTCACTGGGGCTGCTGGAAAGCTTGGGGGGAGGGGCTGGGGGGAGTACGCTCCTCCCTCCTGCCTGCACCCATTCGGCCTCAGGGATCCACGGGGCTCTCTTGCCTTACCCTCAGTGGTCACAGCTGCATTCATCAGGGCCCCGGCGACATTGGCCTGTACCTCCTCGTCAGGGTCCACCAGCAAGTCCACCAGGACAGGAATGACATTATGCTGCCACACCTGGTTCTTGCCCTCCAAAGGGACACTGGGGCGGAGAGAGGACAGAGGAGGTGTTAGACCAAGGAAGGGCCCGGGACTCACAGCAAGATAGGATCTCCGGGACTAGCCATGACCAAAGCCCTGAAGATCACTAGTCTGAGTGTGGCTTGCTGCCAGCAAAAAAAGATGAAGAGACCCAGGGGGGAAGGAATGAGTTTCATTCTAGGCAGTACACATAAATAAAGACATGCTCATCTTGCCTTCCACACTTGAGCATAAAAGCCAAGGGTGTGGCCCGAGGCAGGACGGCTTGACTGCAGCTGTGCCAGGGAAGATCCAGGCTGCTCCACACGGCCAGTAAGCAGTCTGGTGCCAAGCAGCCAATGCCGAGGGCAGAGGCGGGGTGACCTCCACCCACCCTCCACTCCAGCATTGTATGAAGTCATGAAGATGAGGGTGGTGGACTTCCCAAGGGCTTCTCCACCAGAGAAGACTGGTGTCATCCTCCCAAATGGAGATGGGCTTCCTGGCCTGGAAACCCTCCTCACAGGCCTCCGGGGTAATGACATGGTGCACTAAGGAACAGACTTTGACCTAACTGCTGGCCCACCACTTCCCTGTTCCACTACCCATAAAACTCTCGGTGTGCAAAACTATGAACACCTCAGAAGACACAGGTATTTTACGGGACCACTGTCTGGGAGACAGATCTGGCATCCACCGCTCTGTGACACTGTAATGCCATTGGCTTTGGGGGCCATCAGTCTTCACCCTGGGGTGATTTATCAAGGTCACACATGCAGGGCTGTCCTGACTTTAACTACTCAGGGACACCAGGTGGGTGCTAGTTCAGGCGCTGAAGGAGCCGGGTTTCAGCTGCCTCAGCGATTGATGCTTGCTGGGATATGTAATCTAGCTCCTGGTCCACAGCAGGGAACAGGAGAAACCCGCTACATGGATGGCACAGTAGGGGGAGGGGTGGTAATGGTCGAGAGGATCTCTGGCCAAAGACCTGACAGGGCTGGCTGGGCAGGTGTGGGAATGTGCATGGTAACGAGCGTTCAGAAGAGGGATCCAGGCCCAGGAACACCAGCCTGGCCCTCCAGCAAGACGCCCAGGACTTACGGGATGGCAGGGCCTCCCCTCCCCCTCACATTGAGGCTGGTGTGGCCACAGGCAAAGTGTCTCCCTTGGGACACAGGCTAATTGTTGGGAGGCTCTATGCTTCAGGATTTAGACAGTGAGTCTGTGAACAGAGGCAAATGACTAGAGCTCATGCTTCCGTTGGGTCACCTCGAAAGGCAAGACAGCCAGGCTGGACCCTGTGGTGCAGCCTTCCCTGGCACTTGTCTAACCAAACTGTTGACCTCATAGGCAATGCCTGGCCACCCCGTTATCATTGTTATCACTGGAGCTCATATGCTTTTCTTCCCCGTGGGGAGGTGACCAGTTAGCTAGGTGTGTCTGAGATGGGAGTGAGAGAGTTTGCTGGGATATGGCTCAGTCTCAGGCCAGGCACCAGGATCAGTCACTGTGATAGAAAAAGATACACTTCTGAGCCACTGCCCTCCTTTCCCCAGGGCGTAAGGAAATTAGAGGAAGCATACTTGGGTGTGTGCCCTGTGGCAGACATGGTGAGGTGACGCCCCGCTGCTGGTCTATGGGTAGGTCAAGAGTAGTCTGATGGCCCTCTCTGACCCTCGGCAGAAACGTACGGAGGAGGCCCCTCAGCCAGTGCAAAACAGGCCTCACCTGATGGCGATGAGCGCCCGTGCAGCCTTGCTGCGGATTTGGGGGGAGTCACTGAAGAGCTTCTCCTTAAAATAGGGCACAGCCTGGCTGTCGAGGGCCTCGCTGGCATCCTCCTGCAGGCACGGGGCCAGGGTGTCCAGGATGAGCTCCTGAATGTATTCGTCCTCCGTCTGCAGCTTCCAGACCAGTGAGGGGATCAGGCCGCTCCTGACGATGCCCCGGGCACCTGCAGGACAGGAAGAGGCACTAAGGGTCCTTCCCCCCCAGGGCTAATAGCCCTGCCTGGGAGAGGTGATTGATTTGAGGACTAGACAAGAGTTCACAGATGCAGTAGGTCTAGATCTAGACCTGAGAAGTGACCAAAGACAGAAAGTTCTTTGACTAAGCTGTGCCTCCAAGGCATCAACTGTGGTCGGGGGTGCGGGGACAGCCCGAGAGGCTGCAGCTCACTGCTGCAGATTCAGGCACACAGAGATACCCTCCCCTCCCCCCATATTGTTATGGGCTGGACATAAAATATCCCCAAAGGTTCGTGTGTTTGCAAAGACTTGATCCCCAGCAAGTGCCTCCATTGAGAGCTGATTGGCTCGTGGTGGCCTTCACCCCATCAATTAGCCTCGTCGATGATTTAGGAGGTGGGGTCCGTTAGAAGCAGGTCACAAGGGCCTTGCTTTTGAAATTTCTGTCTTGTTCCCAATCACCACCTCCCCCACCTCCCGCCCTCCCCCTCTTTCTCTCTCTTCCCCCCTCCCCTTTCTCTATCTCCCCTTGCCCCAGCCTACCCAGAAGGCGGGCGGCTCTGCCCTGGCACAGCTGCCACCATGATGATTTCTAACGAAGCCACGTGAACGCTGGGACTGAAGCCTAGATGACCATGACCCAAAGCTAAGCTTCCTTCCTTTATGTTGCTTTTTTCTCAAGTGTTTTTGTCACGGGTAAAAGGAAAACCAAATTTCCCCCAGAGTGGTGGCGAAGCATGGCATGTCCTTTCACATCCAGGCTATGCCAAGGCTGCGGGAGCCTGGAATAGAGCCCAAGAGAGAAGCCGTGGGGGTGTAAAACACTACCTCCTGTCCCCGAAAGATCTGTGTTCCCATCTGAAAGTGACAGGAATCCAGACTTTGGCCAAGGGCTTTTGTAAATGCCTGGGGCTGTGTACACACATCGGACAGTAATGGGTGGAGGGGCCAGGCTAGAAACCTCAAGGCCTACCCTGGCTGACCCACTCTGTCCAGCTAGGCTCCATGTCCTAAAGGTCCCACAACCTCCCCCAAAACAGTGCCACTAGCTGGGTACCAGGTGTCCAGTCACACAAACCTGTGGGGAACATTTTGTAACCAGACCATA
This sequence comes from Pachyuromys duprasi, assembly GCA_028658305.1. Lineage (NCBI taxonomy): Eukaryota > Metazoa > Chordata > Mammalia > Rodentia > Muridae > Pachyuromys > Pachyuromys duprasi. The sequence continues at coordinate 47,983,512 of CM053756.1, forward strand.
GGGGTAAGGGTACCAGAAACACAGTGAAGGGACGCCCCCAAAAAGCAGGGCCTACCCATCTCCTTCTGGGGAACCCGGAACCAGGCACAGACGGCCCCCGGAGAACCCCAGGCTTTCCCAATTCACAGCAGCGAGAGGGGAACAAAGGGGAGCTCTCTTCCCTGCCACACAAGGGCCACCCATGACTGCTGCCTGGCAGCCGGCCCCTCTTGCCAAGCCTCTCCGGCAGCCCGCTGTGCCTGCTACAAAGCCTGCGGTTGCCCCTGAGGAGGTGGCCACCAGCAAACGTCTCTCTTTAGGTCTCCCCAGCTAAACCCTCTAATTTACTCTAGAGAGGCAAATGAACAGGTTAATTAGCCTAAAGGTCTCTCAGTGCCAATTAGCACGGGGGAATTTCCTCTTCGAGGGCATCACCCCCTTTGCTTTGCTTCCCTTCACTTCCTCCTGTCCCTGAGGATGGCGGGTGACAGGTGATGGTGGGGATGGGGTGGGGAGGGGGGACAGGGACCTCTGGAGTTCTCGATGTTCCTACTGTTCCCTGATGACCCGTGGCTCCTAGGGCCCTTATCTGGCTTCTCCCCAGGGTGTCTGGGTGTATCGACAGGCTCTGCCCATTAGTGCTCAGGGATCTCAGGACGGTTCAGGGAAGCCACTTTCCCTCTGGGTTTTCTTTGCTTGTTTGTTTTTTATTGCCCACACAGACATCCAAAGCCTAGATTTGATGCCTGAATGTGTCTTTTCCCAGCTGTGTGACTTTGGACCTAATCTCTGAGCCTCGTTTCCTCAGCAGGCCCAGAGAGCAAGTCTAATGCCCAAGGACTTGCTAGCTGAAGGCAAAGCCAGGACCTTCCACCCCTCTGATTTTGTTTCCCAGGCATCTGTCTCCAGCTACTGCTCCAAGACATACCAGGCAGCAGGACCAAGACTCATTTCGAGATGATGGGGGCGGGAAGTGAATAAAAATAAAGTTTGTGCTGGGTATGACTCCTCTGGTCATTTGTGCTGTTTCTTTTCAGCTAAGAGATGGGTGGCGGGTCCAGCTATTTGTAACCCACCCAGGGGGCAATCTTGCATGTTAAGGTGGGGCGTGGGCTGCACGGACCCCAGAGAAACAGAGTACAGAAACCCAGCCGGCTGCCACAGCCTGAGAATCGGTGAGTTCTGGGGGTGTGGGAGGCAAGAGCACAGAAAGAAGCCAGTCGGGACAGACGCCATCCCTAAAGGCTGGGCCCTGGGTAGCTGAAGATCCAGGGAGGAGCAGGACAGCCTCACCCCACTTGGGGGTAGTGGGCAGGCTAGTTGGAGGGCTATCGAGGGGCAGGTCATTAGGGAACACGTGTCCCTGTGAGTCTACTGCTGCACCAGGCTCTACCCTGCACTAGGCCTTGTAGACTGACTGTCCTCAGTTTGTGCTAGTCAAGATTTTTTTTTTTAAATCTGATTATTCCCAGCAACCCGGCCCACGTGGTCTTTGAGTCCACACCTATGGCAAATAATATGATACTCGGCCACTGCCTTCTCAGATGTAAAAAGCTAATCTTTCTATTGGATTTTTGTTTTTTAATTAGTCATTTATTCGACTGACATCCTAATCGTAGCCCCTCCCTCCTCTCCTCCCAGTCCCGCCCTCCCTTCCTCTTCTCCCATCCCCCTCCCCTATCTCTGATGGTTTTTAAACTGGCTTCCTCAATCTCATCCAAAGGCCTGCAGCTCGTTGTGACTGTTCCTAGTTCTCCTTGCATATCCGATAGGTGCTAGTGTGAACAAGCTGGGCTTTCCAGGCTTCTCGGTAGACCTCACATCCCTTCAGGCCCACCCTGGAACTAACTTCTCTCTGATACCCGGCCACACTGCCCTTGTCATGCCGTAATGACACAGCTATAAGGATGGATGGTCGTGCTGTTTTTCTAGCCTCTGCTCCCAGAGTCTTCTAAAACAGCACGGAGCGATATTCTAAAAGTATGCACTATGCGGAGGCCACCACTTTGTGGTAGTTGCCAGAGTCAGGTCCAGGAGACAGCAGCCAGCCTTGGTGCACCCTCCCAGGGGCTAGCCTCTGCTCCATAAGCTACCCGGAGTATCCTAGAGAGTAATCTAATTCTTGCATTGGTTTCATCCTTTGCAGAGGCTGAGCTCTGACCCCTGAACCTGCCATGGAAACCGTGTCTGTCCAGCCCCGATCACTTACTAAGGTGTATTTCCTACATATGTTAACCCTATGAGGAGTCGACAGTAACCCTGTTAGACAATTTAGGAAACTGACAGAAGATTGGCCCTACAGTGCTCTTCAGCCATTGGCAAAATTCCTTTGGGCCTCCTTGGTCCCTTCCAGGGGAGCAGTGTATAAAGTAAAGGCTGTCAGCTTGGCCTGAGTAACACCCATAATCAGTACCTGTCCTACAGCTAAAAGCTTAGGCAGCACGTTCACAGGTGGGCTGTCCCCCTGGGGTATGCAGTACAACAGCCCTCCCTTCACAACAGAGCAGACATTCCCCGGAGACGGTGGGATGAATCCTGCCTCCAAAGCATCCAGCTGGCAGGTACCAATGCAAGGCCCATGACTCCCACCTCATCTTGCCTCTAAGACACACACTACGCTGAAAGTTACAAGGATGGAAAAGATAAGAGAGGCACTGCCTCGGTGACCCCTGGCCTGAGTCTTCCTTGTGCTGGTGTAAAGGTGACCCCTGCCAAGATCCACACACAGGCTCCTCTGACACGGGGAGCAGGCTCTCACAGCCTACACTTAGGTGCATTTTGCCAGGGGTGTGATGTCTCCTGGGTAGTCTCCAAAGGGGGCAGGCTTCACACTGATCTGGTTCTGAGTCTCTCTGCTGGGCGGCGAGGGGGAGGGGGAGAGGAAGGGAGGGATCCCAGAAGTGCCCCTACGTGCTGCAAAGGAGAGCAGGAGAGAGGACGAACAACACGCCGCGCGCGAACCTCGCCAGCTTCACCCATCAAGGTTTTCACGCGCCCTCAAGGATTGACAACTGGATCCAGGGAAGCCAGCCGGGAACCCACAGTACTTGGCAAAGAGACGGGGTGGGAGAGGAGGTTTCCAGGAGCGAGTTCAAACCCCACTGAAGCAGGGCCGGGAAAACAGGATGCAAGGAAGCACGGTTACACTGCTCCCGCGGTGGGTTCCCCAAGACGCCGCAAGTGGCTTCGCTGAGGCTCGGCGCAGTGCAGTGCCGCCGCCGCTGGAGCCAGCAGCGCGTGCAGGACGGCGGCGCGCGCACAGCCACGCCCCGCCCCTGTCCGTCGTTATTGGGCGGCTCGCACGTCCGTCGGCAGCAACCGCCCAATGGCAAACGAGCCGGAGCTAGCGGTCGGGGCGGGGGGCGGTGCGTGGTGCGGGGCAGGCGGGCGGCAGGCCCCGCCCGCGGTTGGCCTGGCAACGGGCTGCGCTCGCGACTCCGCCCCCTGCCGGCGGCGGCGCGGTGCGGGGCGGGTGGACCCTCTGGCAGGCGGCGCGGGAGGACGGAGGAGGGAGCCGGCCGGGGCGGCGGAGCGTGTGTGCCACCCGCGGACCGGTCACGTCCTGGCGCGGGCGCCGGAGCCCGTGCCGTGCAGAACCAGGGCGCCACAGCCCCGCGACGCTCGCGGCCCCGCCCCGCCGGGTGCAGCTCGACCGACGCACGAAGCCGCGCCCGGGAGGTGAGTGAGCGAGCGCACCAGCGGCCCCGGCGCGCACAGCTGAACCCGGGGCTGGGGGCGCGGCTGGGGCGCACCCCACCCCCACCCGCGCCGGGGCCTTGGGACCTTTTGTGCTGGGGGACCCGAGATCTGTAGGGCTGTAGGGGTGCAGAGGCAGGGATGCCCCGCCGGGTAGGGGAGCCGCGAGGGTGGGGTTGTCTGCGAGGTGGACAGGGGGTGGCCACGGCCCAGACAGGTGCCTGGGGAGGGAGGAGCAGTGGCCCAGCAGCCCTTGGGAAGGGAGGCTGCCGCCTGATGAGATGGGGCTAGGGGCGCCTAGGACGATGTGGGACCACTGCATGCCCTGAGCAGCTGTGGCTGCAGGAGCGACGCCGCCAGGAGAGGGTCTCCATCCGGGGGTCCAGGGGTGCAGGCAGCCGCAGGTGTCAGGAGTCGGGCGCTTGGCCTTGGTAGAACGGGAAGAGAAGGCCCCGAGGCCCGCTACAACCGCTCGCTGTTCTCGGTCATCGCTCTTGCTGGGGAGCAGGTTCCTTGGAGGCATTTGGAGCCAGAGATGAGTATCGACCTGCTGCGATTGTAATGTGTCCCTGGCTCAATATTTTTTTCCCTTAAAAGGCGGCGGGGTGTTTGGGGAGGGGTGTGAGGGCCTCTGGCCGGGATCCTGCGGTGGATCTGTGGGGGCTTTGCCTTTAGGGAGGTGCTGAGCCTATGTGGATGAGGACGGCAGGAATCCGCCTAGGCCGAGAATTGGGGATCCTGTTACAGAGAGGAGGATGGGAAAGCAGTGCCAAGTGAGACCAGGGTTCCCTGGAGTCTGAGTCGCAGGGTGGAGGGGCCAGCCTGGTAACTGAGGTAGCCTTGTCTGGGAGGGGATTTGGGGCAAAATAACTGATCCTTGACAGACTCTTTTCTGCCCAAGTGGTTTCCCTGCCCTAGGAATCGTCCAGTTCTGCTAACCTGGCCCCTGTCTAGAGGAAGCTGCTTGGCCAGATTCAATTAAGCAAACATTTACTGAGTACTGGCTCCCCGGGGCCCGGTGCTGAGGTGGAAGGGTGGGAGTGGACAGGGCCTGCCCTCCCAGGACTGATTCACCTTCATATGGGGGAGATATGGCTGTACTCTGATGACCAGGCCTTCCTTGTGGTGCAGGGGGGCTTGGGAGGGGCCTGGGAGAGAGATACCCCAGACTTAGGTCAGACCTGCCTGTGGGCAATGTGACATTTGAACTGGAGCTTGAAGGACACCGGCTCAGTCAGAATGGGCAATGTGGGCAGAGGGGAGAGAATGAATGGGCGCTCAGAAGCTCGGGCAGCTGGGTTGGGTGGAAACACAGGGTGTATTTGGGGAGGAGTCAGGGGTTAGGAGGGAGAGGTGGGTGAGAGGCCAGAAAAGCACAGGAAGGGAAGTGGACAGAGGCACCGTGGCCAGACACCATTGCTTGTTAGGCTGTCTGAGTGACCACCACAGCTTCCATGTCTACAAAGGGGATGGCTCTGTGACGCTGGAGCTGAGTTGTGTTAGAGAAAGAACTTCTGAGACCTGGGAGGGCTCCTGGCCTCTGGACACAGGACCACCCTTGCAAGGCACTTTGTCCCTGGTGGAGCCAGGGCCCTGGGTAACCAACCTGTCCAGTCCCCTCCTTAGCCATGATGAAGCCACCTGCATGGAAGGAGGCCAGTGTTTAGCTGGTGAGTCTGGAGTAGGGAAGGTTTGAAAACAAGGACCGTAGTAGGAGGGACCATCGAGGGATCCAGGAAGCTGCAGAGGGCTGTCCCGTGCTTGGGTGACATGATGCCCCTTCCGTTCGCCTTCTCCTCTGGATGTGAAGGGATGCTGGCTCTGCTGGAAAACTCTTCCTGTGTGCTCCTCTAACACGTGCTTTTTTTTTTTTTTTCATGAGGCGGGCTGTGCAGAGACAAGGTTCTTCCCCCTTAGAAGGCCAATTTCATCTTCTGCCCTAGATCTGTGTGCTCCCTTGGTCCCAGAGATGTTTTTGGTTTCTGTCAGAAGGGCCTGGTTCTTACTCATCTTGGTAGTGTGCCCACCGTCAAAGATAGACACACACATAACTCCCCCGCACGCACACACATCCGCTTTTGGCTGAGGCTCAGGGTATCCCAGCAAGAACACAGCCTGCCTGCCCTCATGGGGTACATGGTCTGTGCCTCATGCCTGGTCCATTCCAGTGACCTGCCATGGAACTCAGGGTTTAAAGCATAGAGGATGGATTCTTTCTCTTGTCCCCAACTTCCTAGACCTTTTGGTACCTTATGATTAAAAAAAACAAAAAAGTGTCTCAGGCTGTACCTCAAGAGATCCCATGGTGAGTCCATCAATGTCTGGGTGGCTGAATCCAGACACCACTGCCAAGAGGTCCCTGCATACAGGCTGCTGGGAGAGAGAGTTGTCTTGCAGATGGCCTGGGAGTGTGCCCCAGTCTACCTACCCAGTAGTCTGGCATGTGAACCTGGATGGTAGTGTGCTCGTGTAAACACATGTGAGTGTGTGCTTCCTCCCGGGGCGGGGGGGGCTTGGGACAGGACCAAGTAAGGACTGTGAGCCACCCCACAAAAGCCTCAAAAGACCAAAAATCCTGGGTGGCTACAGAGGTGTGGCTGCCACTGCTGACTGTGGCTTGCTTGTGGAGGTGTGGCTGCCACTGCTTGCCCAAAACCCCCAGGAAGGAAGCCCAGGGCGAGTGTGCAAGCCTAGGGCTGCATAGGAGAGCCTGCGCTTGACTTAAAGGAACATGGGCAGGAAAAGTGCACAGGGAAGACACCAAAAGTTACCTCCAGGCAGGCAGAGGCCGCACTATGCTCTGTGTAGCCTTAGGAAGGGCCAGGAACACCTAGGTTCTCTGGCCTAGAACCATTAGTCAAGAAACCATGGAGACAGGCCCTGGTCCTGTGGCCTCTAATCCAGACTCATCTTCCCTGAACCGTCTTGTCGTCATCTGGGAAGGACTAAGAATACTGCCCTGGGTCCCCACATCAGCCATCCACTTTGATGTGTCCACAACTCAGGGAGAGGCTCATGAGAAGAGGCAAGGAGGTGGCTAGTTTGATGCCAGCCTGAGCTGCATAGCAGGACCTCGTGTCAAAAAATAAAGAGTGGGACCGGAGCCGGGGGACAGGGCCTGGGGGGATCCAGGAGGCTGGGGAGGAGGGCTCAGCCAGCAAAGCTCTTGACACTCAGGCATGAGGATATGATTTCCATCCCCAGGACCCACATAACTTGTAATCCTGTTGGTGGGGATGGGGAGTGGGAAGAGGCGGGTCCCTCGGTCTTGCTAACCTGGGTCAGCATAACCTAATCACAACCAGGCTGGTGAGAGACCCCTTCTCAGAAAATAAGGTGGACAACACCCAAAGAGGTGCAGTGTGCAGGGTTGTCCTCTGCCACACACACACACACACACCACATACATCTCCACACCACACGTAAACTTGCGCACAGGTACACGTGAAAGGGCAGATAGCAGAAGCCCAGTATTGGCACGCGAGGGAAGGGTCTGAAGACTGGATCGGGTGAGGCGCACTCTCTTGAGAGAGAACCGGGGCGGGTTAGAACAGAAGAGGAACCGGAACCGGTTGGGCCTTTAGAAGCTCTCTGCTCTGCTGGGTGTACAGCTCTCAGGGGAAGAGAGTCAGCAAACACCAGGGAGCCCTCGGTCTCTGTCCCCACCACCAAAAAGCAGTGGTAGGTAAGTGAAATAAAAGCAGGCTAAGACCCATGGCCACTTGGGGCAGTATTCAAGCGAGGGGCTGCTAACCCCATAATGGGGGGAGGGGGGAAAGAGGAGAGGAGAGGCCGTGAGTCAGATGGCAGCACTAGGGTGTTATCTAAGGCACTGGAAGGATGCAGCTGGCCCTGGCGAAGGAAGGAGGCTCATGAGGACTCCTTCAAGAGGAAGGGACTCCGGAATCTCTTCCTCTTGATCTCAGAGTCTGGTAGGCATTGACCATATTGTGGTCAGAGCGAGGTCAGTGGTGACAGCCTGGGGTCCTTGGCGTCAGAGTGTTTGGGAGGCCGTGGGCCAGTGAAGTCACTGAAGATCCAAGATCCTGAGGGAATGAGGCTGGAGCTGGAGGGCTGGGAACCAGTGAGGTTCCTGCTCCACTGTGACAGTCCTTTAGGAAGCTGGAGAAGGCATTCACCGGAGGGTGGGTCCCTGCTATAAGCGCTGGGGCGGAGCATCATGAGACGCTGTGGCTACACAATTAACTGGGGCTTAGTAAGAAATTTGTGTTTCAAGATGGCTGCTGCATAGCCTTGGACCTGACAGAGCCCCCTCATCCCGTAACCACCTATGGGTATGCCCAGGAGGCCGGCCCACCCACAGGGACCTGCAGGGACAGTGCTGGGCTGCAGTGAGCCTAGCACGAGGCCTAACAAGTTGGGCTGCGACGTGCCTGACTCGCCCCTCCGATCCTTTCTTCTTTCCCCTGAGTGGGTCTATGAGCAGGGTCAGGAGCTATCCTGTGATCCTGTCCTGGCTCTCCTGGATCCACACGTTAAGGATTGCTTCCTGGGAGTTGCCATTTCTTCCCCCTCCATCATTTTGTCCCCAGTGGCCAGCAGCCACTCGGACAGCAGGTAGTAGGAGATACATAAGTCTTAGGCCCGGCCACGGTCAGACACTGGGCAGGTGTGGCTGGCGACTCCTTGCAAAGGCTTCCGTGAGTTTTTTTTTCTATTTCTTTTTCTTTTTTCCCCCCACAGAAGCTTGCTACATCACAGAGTTTTGAGTTATTCACTTCTAAATTAAGGTATACCTCTCTTTTAGAGACGTCCCTCGAGAATCATCAAGAAGTGCTAGGAAGCTAGACTGTCAAAAGCCACAGTGCAGGGAGGGGCCAACGTTCCCTCCAGCAGAATTCAACCAGAAGTACATCTTATCCCCAGGGCTCTAGTAGCCAGGACCAACCGTGATGGTGGGGCTGTGGTCAAAGAGAGCCTTTGAGAGGGAGACCCCTGCCCCTAAGACGGGGAACTGCCAAGACAGGATTCCTGGATGGGCCTGGCCCAGATCCTGATCCTGATCCCTCAGAGAGGGGTACCCTGTGAGCTGTGGGTGCTGTGGTCCTCTGCTTGCTTTTGTTTGGATGAGTTTAGAATGACGCTCACATTTCCCCAGAGCCCAGACATAGACCTTCCTGAGGAGGACACACCAAATCTGCCCTGGATTTCACAGCCAAGTACCTTCCGGGGGACAGGAAGTGTTCCTTACCTACCTTCCCACCACACACACACTCAGTACTGTGGAAGGACCTGATTTTGTCTCAGTTTTAGTTGAGGAGACTGAGACCTGGCCGTGGTGGGATGGGGGGACCCACCAGCGCCTGAGTGGACCCCGGAAAGCACCGCGCTTGCCAAGCCACGCTCATGAAGGGCATCAAGGAACCCAGGATTCTCTGCAGCCTGGGGTCTCTCAGCTTCCTCCTCTGTAGACTGCCCACCCCCCAGTTGGTCACAGGGAGGCATGTTGGAGGCTGCCTGACTGGACCTGTGGACCTGCTGCCAGCTCACGGGCTCTGGCTTCTGCTGCAACCAGAGTGCTAGGCTCCAACAAGCCCTGGGCATTTTCCATTCAGCACCCCCACCCCCCTTTTTCTGGCTTTAATGGCTGGTGAGCAGAGTGCAGCCTTGGGACTGCACTTCGTTCCTTGGCCCTTTACCCTTTGGGGCCTCAGTTTCCTTTTCTCTAAAGATGACAGAAGGAAGCAGACTGTGGAGTTCCTTGTGTGCTAACACCAGGGCTCATGCCCCAAGAGGAACTGAGGGTCCAGGTTGGTCACTCAATGGAGGAAGCTCCAGAGCTGGCCTCCTCAGCCACCATCACTCTGCTGCCTTGGATTCGGCCTAAGAAGAATGTTTTCCCCTATCTGCAGGGCAGTTCTGACTCCTGGCTTCAGCACTGTAGGCCAGGTCTCTCCACAGGGCAGAACGGACCCTGCAATTGCTGCTGTGTTCCCTCAGGGTTCACACAGGGCCACATACAGGGAGAACTTTCATGTGGCTGAACCTATGCCTGTTCCAGGCTCACCGGGCCCTCACTATCACCTCATTCACATCCCGGCTGTGTCTGGGCCCCTCCCACCTCTCTTTTTCCCCTCAGCAGGCCCCATAGTCTGACCTACTTGTTTCATTTACTTGTTGTTCCTTTATTGTTTCTTGGGTCAGAATGAAAGATGTATGAAAGTCTGAGGCAAGGGCTCTGCGTGTGTGTGATCACCTGTGAGAAAATGGTACCCGGGAAGCCTGTTGGTTAGAGCAGAGCCCTGGCAGTTCTAGGGACTGCCTAGAACTGTCCCTTTGAGTCCCTTTCGTGTAGAGGCCTGGCATGTGCTGGCTGGCGTGGAGAATGGTGGCCTGGCCTAGCCCTCTGACCCTAAGAGAGAGCAGCTGGGCCCCAGCCGACCTGGCCATGCTTCACGTACCAGCCAGACATGCATAGGTCAACTGCCGGCTTCTGACACCCAGTCAGACGCCTCAGACAGACTCCTGGTTCCCTGGTGATACGGCTGGCCTCATGCCTCTGTGGGACCTTGATCAGTCAAGGAAGTGGAATTTATGTGGAAGTGGCACACAAGAGGTGAATCCATGGGAAACTGCCCTGGGGGGACAAAACAAGGTCCTGGTGGAAGGAAAGCAGCAGATACACACAGTCTGTGGCCAGGTGGCCTTTCAGGTCAGGTCAGCAGGACTGCTGGGAGCAAGAGGTACTGAGACATCTCCCATTCCCCCTTTTCCTTCCTCTCTCCCTCTCCTCTTCCCCTCCTCTCTGCCTTAATTTCCCCCACGTTCATAATTTATTTGCTCTTTGGTTTTTTTTTAATTTTTGTAGTAGTAGGAGTGGAACCAGCCTTTGCACAGGCCTTTGCTCACGCTGGGCGAGCATGCTACAGCTGAGCTTCCACAGCAGCCCTCCTCGTTTTTTGGGTTTTGTTGTTGTTGTTATTATTATTTTGTTTTTTATCAGGGGCTCTGGGCTGAGTCAGGGGTGCAGAGAGTTTTCAGTGTCCTGTTCCAGATTCAGTGTGGCTGCCGGAAGTACGCCGTGGAGCAAAGGATTCTCAGGCAGTGCGGTAGCTCAGAGGGGAAACGGTCATGGTTGGTTAGGGATACCTATAAGCTCATCTGGCAGGGTCAAACTGTGCCAGCAGCTAGCCAGCCAGCTATTACAGTCTGTCTGTTGCCTATCAGCTTTTACTCATCTCCAGATCTCTTTACTTAGGAATGTGGCCCTATGGCCCTGACACCTCACACATACACATGCACGCACGCACGCGGAAGGACTCACCTACCTCCTCAGCACTTTTCTCATCGGCATAGACTGTCTCAAATTGTGTTGGCCATTATTGGTGACTGTCCCTTCTCTCCTGTGATTGCTTGCCTTGCCTCCTCCCTGCCCCATAGCAGCCTCGCTGTGTAGACTGTGTGGTAAGAGTGAATGAATGAATGAGTGAGTGAATGAGCTAAGAGAGGTCACTTAGAGAGGCCAGGGCTCCTCCTGGGCATACATCTCATTCCAGTGTGGAACCCCCAAGAGGCCTTTGTGTTTGTGTGGACCAGGTGGCCATGGGAAGAGAGCACTAAGCTGTGATTTCCACAGGAGGTATTGCACAGTCCCAGAGGACAAGGAACACCTCTCGTTGCTGAGGGCTCCCCTGGCGGTTCTCCTGGGTGAGGGTTGTCCTGGTGCAGCCTATGCCCCAGTGCCATGAGTCCTGGAGCCTCGTGAGATGCGACTTGTCCTGGCATGGTGGTGTGTGCCCTTCTGCCCTGCACCCATGCTAGGGCTGGGTAGGCAGAGGCAGGGAAGAGGGAGTCGCAGGGTCAGGGGACCTCTGTGAGGGTGGGGTTATGCTGACTAAGGCCTGCCCGGGCCTCCCTTCCCTGCCCCAACCCCACTCTTCATGGCCTGTCCTCCTTGGCCTTACCTGGCCCAGGTGTGTGCGGGCTTGGACCTGTCACACCCTGTGGACTGGCTTCCAGGAACCTCACACTCATCCTGGCCAGTGAGTGTGGGTGCAGACAGCCTGTCCCCAGGCCAGACACGCCCTGCAGCAGCTGCACCCCTCACCCACTCTGTTACCTCCAATATGCACCGCAAACATATTTCTTGATAAATGCCGGGAAGAAAAATAATTAGAGTGTTGCCTCCATTATCCAATTTCTGATTAATCAAACTCTCTTTGTCCTCGGCCAAAATCTATTCATTTTCCTTAAACACTGGGCTAGTGCCAGGCATCGATTTCCTCTGCGATAACACCACATGCGCGCACGCGCGTACACACACACAAATGCACATTGCCAGCCCTGCCCTGCCCTGCCCTGTGGCTGGGACTGCACAGAGGCACTGACAGGTCACTCTTGTGCCCTGAGTCCACCTGCCTTCTCCTGTGAGCCTCCCTCCTCCCCCATCTCCTAGGGCTCCTCCGCTCGCTCCACACACACACACTTGGTTTCAGATTATGGGTATGTTCTGAGTCAGGATGCATCATGGGTCCCTGGCCTTTAGTCTCTAAAGCTTAGAGATGTCCCCATCACTGGCACAGGAAGAAGGCCAGCACCAAAGCAGGGAGAACAGGCCAATGGGGGGCGCTTCGGAGCAGCTTGACGTAGATATAGGGAGGGCAATAACAAAAATCCAGCTTCAGAGAATGTACAAGAGAGGATGTCCCCACCCTAGAACTCGGGGCTCACCAGCAGGGGCGGCCACCTGGGGAAGGAGTGCTCAGGCGTCCCTTCTCCCAGCCCTCACTCAGTCCATATGTGTCCATATTGACCGTGACAGGAGAGGGCACAGTACTGTCCGTGAGCTACTCAGTGACACATTGTCATAGAGGGAAACAGTACTGTGAGGTAAGACAGCGTCAGGTATTTGGGTCAGGGTGATTGTTTTCATTTGTACATGTGATCAGCAAGGAAGAGACGTCTGAACCATGATGTAGGACGGCTCTGAACAAAATTGTGCAGGCTTTGACAAAGGAGAGACTACAGTACCGTTGAGAGGGATCCCCGTGTGACAGAGATTAGCAGAGGCGGTGAGCAGAGGAGGGGGTGGGGAGGCAGTTGGAGATTGCCCCTTAGCAGAGCCCTGGGCCCTGGCACAGTCATGACCCTGGCTCTCAACTATAATGGCAAGGGACAGAAAGAAGGCTCCAAGCACAAGAACAGACACCCACTGCCTTATTTCTAAGGCTGCCGGTTGAGCACCAGGTACGTGGGGCTGGTGACAGCAAGGACACCTTCGAGGTCAGTCTGTCCAGGAGGCAAACTGAGCAGATTAAGCGCAATGACCAGGTTATAGAGTTAGAAGGATAACAGAAGGGCCCGGGCCTGGCCTGAGGACTTGAGGTCTGTGCCCTGTCAGAGAGGGGTAATGGGTACACGGAGCATGTTGTAGAAGCCTCAGTGCTCCCAGGACCTCGTGTTCATATGCCACACTGTTACCCACTGTAGCCTCAGCAGGGTCCTGGAGCCTCCTTTCCTGGAAATGCCTGTGATGATAGGGCTCTCCCTCAAAGTGGGTCTCTTCCCCCTCCTCCGTTCCCCCCGAGGTCAGTCCAGTGTTCTTCCACAGGTGAAACTTGACAGTGCTAGCTTCCCCCACCACCACCACCACCATCCTGTCCTGAGTCCGCCACTCCCCTGAGAGTTTCTCCTGGGTGTTCTCCTTTCACTGGCCACAGCATAGAACATTCCACTCAGCCTCTACCTCTTTTTTGTTGTTGTTTAGTTTTCAAGACGGGGTTTCTCTGTGTAGTAGCTGTGGCTGTCCTGGAACTCACTTTGTAGACCAGGCTAGCCTCCAACTCAGATACCCGTCTGCCCCTGCCTCCCAGTGCTGGGATTACAGGTGTGCGCCGCCACATCCAGCAACTCTTCCTCTCAAGGACCCCAGCGGGATTGTTATTGTGGAGGCTCAGGAATAACTGGAGGTGTAGGCTCTGTAGGAGTGACCTCCTGCTGGATAAAGAACAGGTACAAGGGCCCCAGGCTGCTAACCTCAGGCAGGTCTCAGCACTGACAGAATGCACATTCCTGGACCCTTCTCAGACCTGCGGATCATATCAGGATGTGCACCTTGATCACACAATATCTGTGTTAGCTGAGTCTGAACACAGGAGTAAGCTTAGGTGGGTCCAGAGGAGGGCCATGGGACAGAGCCAGGAAGGGGAAACTGGTAGATGGGGGTGTATTTCACCTTCTAAATAGCAAGGAGGTGAAAGGGGCCTCTCGAAGGAGCCAGGCCTCAAAACTCAACTGGAGAACCTGGGGAGCAGGGTGAGATTATGAGTGTCTTGAGTAAACACAAGGGCAGGAATGTGCAGAGGTCCGGTACAGCACCCAGGGACCTGATTAAGCCAGTAGTGAAGCCAGTGGTGGTGCACACCTTTAATCCGAACATCAGGGAGGCAGAGACATGCCGATCTCTGTGAGTTTGAGGCCAGCCTGGTCTACAGAGTAAGTTCTAGGACAGCCAGAGCTACCCAAAGAAACCCTGTCTCGAAAAACAAAAATGAACCAGAAAAAGAAAGAAGAAACAGTTAATGTTCCCCCAGGCAGCAGAGCATTAATGTGGCTCTCATTAAAGGCCCTACCTCTTGGCTGTCATTTTTTTTTCTCCTTCTCTTCTGTAGGTCAAACTCTTCATTTTTATCTCTTTAGTCCTGGCCAAATTTCCTTCTGAGTCAATGCTCTTGGTTGAAGCTATCACCTCTTGTCTGGTCAGCCTTGGTGGCTGTGGGCCAGAAGATTACACATGTGGCCGGCCAGAGTCACAGGGACACAAGAAGGGGCCTCTCTGGTGATCTCATGTCACCTCCCTTTAGCATCAGGACACTAACAGGCTGTGGTGACCTGCCCAGCTGTAGCAGAACTGGGTAAGGGTTGGGTTAGGGGGCTGTCTGGGGGAGGGGCACTGTATGTACATTCCTATACTTCCTAATATCAACTTGGGCTCTAGCTTCAAAATGAGAGAGAGAGCTTGGAGGAGGCAAAAAAGGGGGACCTCCTGCCAAATTGCACGGTTATAAGAGCAGCATGGAGAAGCTAACGCAATGGTCAGAGCCTTAGTGACTTTTGAATGGTTGAAAAAAAAAAAAAACAAATAAACTCACAAACATAGTCATATTTTCCTAGCCAAAACAGTAATGCCCTGAATATTCTGCCATTTTTCAGACATCTGCAGGGTTTGTAATAAATGAAATGCAAAGTCATTTGCAAGCCTTGTTGGAAACTGGTGGGCAGAACACCCCTTCCCTCTGTCATCTGCTCCCTGAGGTCCCCGTTCTCCCTGTGAGGCGTGCCGTGCTGGCCTGTGTCCATGGCAGCGCCCAGAACAGCAGGTGGTCCTCAGGCACCCCTGAGCATGAGTCAGCCGTGTTTGTCCTAAGTGTGTTTACGCCAGTAGTCCTTATTATAATTACGTCCTTGGCTATTCCATAAAGGAACAGAAGATGGGCACAGAGAGGCTTCGGCAGAAATCACAGAGGCCACTGGCAAATCCTCAGAGGCTGGGTGTAGTCTGGTCTGGTGTGGGTGAAACAGTTTGGTCAGGCCCAGGGAGTAATCATGACCTAGGGGTCAGGCAGCAGCCGCCTCCTCCCACGTGGGTGGTGGAGAAAGGGGACTGGGTATCACATGAGGTACGCGGCTGCGGCTGGGCAAGGGCGCTGCTGGCAGCTGCGGGGTGGACGTACGCTTTGGTGTCTCTACAGCAAATGGACTCACATCTGGGTCCTGTTCCTTAGTGCTCTTCCATGAGTCCACCTCTCATCTCTGGTGTCAGTGCGCGGTGACTAATGGGGATTAGAGACAGGACGTGTCTGTAATACCCTATTACATTATGGGCGGGGCCTGGCCTTGCTGGTGCTCGCTTGTTTGTTTGTTTGTCTGGGGGATAGCCCTCGACTTGAGAAGTTGTGAACTATGATCTACCACACCAACACGGAAGCACAGAGACAGACCAAGGGTGGGAGGGGACTGCTTGGTTATGCTTTAGAGCTCCCAGGAAAGGTCAGCCTGAAAGCCCATTCCTTCAAGACAGGAGGGACAAAAGATTCTTAAAAGTTGCTCCAAGCTCAGTCAGAGCGTGTAGGGGCAACCTGAAGGGAGGAGGCACTTCTGGCATGGAGAGTGGGGCACAGGTCCAGGGGCCGGTAAGAGATGTGGGGAGGCAAGGACCAGGAGGAGGGGACATGGGCAGGGCTCAAGGAAGACTTGAAAAGGAGCCATAGGCAAGGAGGGGGAGGAGAGAATGGGACAAGGGGATGGGGGTGGGGCAGAGAGTGCAGAAAGGAATATGCAGTGAGGGCTGGACAGGGCTGGGGGACCACCACTTAGGGGCTAGAGAGTCAGAAAGGGAGAGCATGGCGTGAACGCCCAGGAACCAGGGAAAGAGGACGTGGGGTGAAGAAGCACCTAGTATGGAATACATAGGAAGCAGTTAAGGGTAGGGGCTTCTCGGGAAGAAGACTCCTGCCTCACAGGGAGGAAGGAACTGGAAACTGCTAAGTTTGGGGTCTTTGTTGGACAGGCCTCCTATTCAGGAAAGATAGCTGAATCGCCTATCTCAGGAGGATATACGAAAGTAGGAGCCAAAAAGTCAGGGAAGCAGACAGAGAGACCCTGGAATCTCACCAGAACCAGATCCCGGAACACCCAGCCATGTCCATGGACCAGCAGAGACCTCAGGGCCCAAGGCCCATATGGACTGTTGGTGTGTGACCCCTCCCCTCCCTCCTAAGCGAGGTCACGTTAGGTAATGTACTCCGAAGGGAGCGCTGGGAAGCTTTGAGCTCTGTGCAAACATCTTTTGGTATTGGTCCATCTTCCCATCCATCTGCTCTGCAGATCTTTTCACAGAGCACCTGCTTTGAAGGAAGCAGAGCTGGCGGCTGGGGGATGGGGGTAGAACAGTAGCCCAGACAAGCCCACGGCGGGAGAATCTCGGGGGAGACCGCACCCACAGTGAAGTCAGGGAGGGAAACTTGGGAGGATCCAGGATTCCCGGGACCAAGGGGAGAGCCTGTCTGCCCTTTCTTCCTGGGGCGGGATCCGGTAAGACCAGTGGTGCCCACCTTAAACTACAGCAGAACGTCTAGTAGGCAGAGTGGGCCTGAGTGTGAAACAGAACCAGGAAGGCAGAAACTGGTTGGTTTTTGTTGGGGGGGGGGGTTGTAGGGTTACAAGGAAGAAGAGGCACAGGCCCCATCCCCACGAGAGCAGCTCCTTGGAGGGATTGCCTGCCCTGTCTTTTGTCCAGTGTCACTGGCATCAAAGCAAGCAGAGGTTTCTGATCTCCTTGGGAAGATGTGGCTTTTCTCTCTCAAAACACATGTTGTCTATCAAAAGCCTAAGTGAACTATCAGACCTTTCCTGCAGACAGTCACGGTGGGTGAGGGAAGAGGTGTGGAGGAAGCCACAGCAGGCTGTTGTGTAACACGTGGCTGGATCCCACACGCTCACTGGCACCACTCGGCCCTGGGCCTCGAGGGCTGCCCTTAACTCTAAGGCCCACCGAGAGCTGACAGCCACTGTTCGCAAAAGACCTTCCAGCCGGAACGGGAGGAAGTGGGTGCACCTGTCGTCCAGGGGAGTATGGCTTCAGCTCTGCCTCCACTCCCTCTCCAGCTCCCTGACTGCGCTCAGCCTCCCCAAGGTACTGTCCGCTGGGCACCTTACACTGAAGTATAATAACACGAAAGTGCCACTTCCAAACCCAGGGAAACTGCTGCTCTGGGCGCCTGGCGGTGCCTGTGGTGCCCCACGTGGCATCCATTCCTGCACGGCCTTCCCCAGGAACACTCAGCCCAGCCTCCACGGTTCCCTACCTAGTGTTGGCCTCCTCAGGAGCCCCTCCTCTGAGCCACTCCCAGACTTTGAGCCCTTCCTCTGTTGGCGCAGGCATAACCTGCAGGCGGGCAGCAGTCCCCTTTGGCTGTGAGATCAGCTCAGGATGTTGTGTCTTCAGCCATTCTTCCCCAGCCCTGTTCTGCAACCTTCAGCGTGTCCCTACCACCACAGTGCTGGTCTGTGTTGGGAATGGTCTGGTTACCTTCCAACCAAAATGGGAACTCCTTGAGACATAAACTTGGCCTGTCCTCGCTGTGTCAACCCCTGTCCCCCGGCTTGGAGCAGAGCAAACCACGATGGGGCTCAAGTCTTCCAAGAGTAGAGAGCCTTAGGCCCAGGCCCAGACCTAAGATAGGCTGAGCAGAGCCGGGGGGGGGGGGGGCTGCAAATCATGCCAGTGCAGCTAAGGAGAGAAGGGGGAGAAGAGGAAGCCTTTGGCTTGAGACAAGGGGTGCGGTGTTGGTACCACAACCCTATAATCCTGTCCCCTAGGTGTCTCAGCAGAGAGGGCCTCTCTGGGACACTGTACATCCCATTTGCATTCCCAGAAAACAGTGGCTCCAGAGCCCAGCTTCTCCAAGCAAAGGACAGAGAGGCCATCAACCCCTAGGGGGTCGTACTAGACTTTTTTGTGAGGAAGTAATCCTCTTTTATATCTCTCCATCTTTCTGATCTTTCTCCTTGGAGGAGGAGATCTCAGCTCTGTGGCAGTGTGCCACCCGCCCCGCAATCCAGGAGGCACTAATCCTTGTTGTTTAGCAAACAGCCAGTGACCTCGCCTGGCCCCTCCGCAGATGCGAGGCCCGGCTGCCTGGCAGCGGCTCCTTCATTGTTGTGTATTCTGGATCATTTCTGTGATGAGCGGCTCTGGCTTTCTACTTCAAGTTCTTCTTAAAGCATACAGTTGAGTTTAAAAAAAAAAAGATAAATCCATTTCAGGGCAAACATTGCAGCAGATTATACCCAGATGTGGTCAGATTAGGCATGCAGTTGGGGGGGGGGGGCGGGGGTACAGAGGCTGGGGTGACTAGAGCTGAGTCCTGTGGACTCCCCTGAGGGAGTCTTTACACTTCTACAAAGCCATGGCCAAACCCCGTGCTAACTCTTACACATGTGCAGGCCGCAGACAGGTGTGGGCTGGCAGTATCTTTCCCCCCAAGCCCGCTGTCTGACCTCCCAGGGACAAACACTCTCAGAGGCCAGCCCAAAAGTGTCCTCTGCTGTTGGAGAATGCACACAAGAAAAATGGGCTCATGAAGAGTCTATGGGGTCTCTGGGCTGTGACTAGGCCATCACAGTAACAGGTGGGAGCGAGAGTGCACTCAGATCTGGCTAAGGTGAACAAGCCCACAGCCATAGGTCTTGGCTTCTCTGGTCCATGTCCTACTAGGGAAAGGCTGGGATGGACAAAGGAGGGCCAGACAGCACGCAGGCTCCTCCTGTGGCCCAGGCCCGGCTTTGTTCAGGCAGACCTAATCAGGGCTGCTCTGCCCAGTCAGAAAAGTAGAGGAGCGTACAATGTCAGCTGAAGCAGAGAGCACGCTTTTAGTAAGGCAGGCATGAAGAGGCAGGAGAAAATGTTTCCTTCTTAAGAGAGGAGGAAACTGACTATCAGCAGCAGCCAGGGGCACAAGCTCTTCCATTTTCTTCAGTTTCTGAAGTAAAGCTATGGTGGGTGTCCACTCGGGGACTTCAGTTTCAGGGGTAAGCAAGAGGGTCCAGGGTTTACCAGTATGCTCATTAGTGCATTCACTCGTTTTTGACACAAGGCTTGCTGTATAGCTCAAGCTGATCCAGAGCTCATGAATCTCATGCCTCAGCCCGAGGACTGGGACCAAGCATCTGTAGCCACAGGCTTCTGGGCCCAGTTTCTATAAGTGCCTGCTTCCCCTGGTGGCTGCAGCTGCCAAAGAGGCATGTCCCTGCTGTAGGGGAGCTTACACAAGGAAGCCCTGGCTTGGTTCCAGCTCTTTCCCCCCAAGCCCACTGTGACTTCCCGGAGACAGACACGCCCAGAGGCCAGCCCAAAGCTGTCCTCCACTGTTAGAGAATGCACACAAGAGAAATGGATTCGTGAAGAATCCATTCATGGTGTGTGTACCACCATGCCCAGCTAAGAACGCATAAAAAGAGATGAAGGTGCTCTGTTGGCCTTGGGAAGGCTCCTGGCAGGTGACTGGGCACCCAGCAGTGTTTGAACTGCCCAGGGCCTGCCTCCAGGAACCCCACATACGCTGTTCCCGTCATCCTTTCAGCCTGAGATTTGGACTGTGGACCTGGAACCTTCCCACTTATGCTTGACAACCTCATGTGAAAGGCGGGCCTGCTGAGCTCAGCCTTCGACCTCTGGGCCAGCCTCCCTCTGCCACAACATGGTAACGGTTACTGGGTACCATAGGCGCATAGGAGGCAGAAGGCCTGGCAGCGGCCAGGGGGCATCTGAAAAGGGGGTGGAGGGTCTGGGCAGTGCTGGGGTTCATCCCCGCCTCGGAAATACTTGGCCTCCCTGGGAAACAGCAGAGCAGGCCAGGGTCAGGCAGGCGCAAGCAATCTGAGCAGCTTCCCTGGCTTAGGAAAGGACTCCATGACAGGGACTCCTGATTTACCTCAGGACCTGTGACCACCTGTGCTGCTGTTCCCTGCAGGAGACACCCAGGTCAGATTTCCTGCTTAGGGGTGAAGACAGTGAGAACCTTCATGAACCCAAGGTGTGTGGTATTTGGGGACACTTAGGAGCCCGACGTGTTAGGATGCAGCCTTGCTGCCTCGATGTACCGTGGGCCTCAGCTACCCACAAGCTTTTTGGGGTTCTGCTCACTGTGGCTAACATTCTCGGGTCCCAGGTAGGAACATTTCTCCATTCACTCAGCCTGATATAAACCCTCAAGGAGCTGAAGTCTCTCCCTGGCAAGTATCTCTATGCTGAGGGGAAGTGTCTGTGTACAAAGCCATTGCTGCCCTGGATCGCCCTTTCTGGTGGGCAGGGTCATTGTGAGGCAGGCTTTCCTGAGAGACTAGTAGGGATGGTAGTCAGGGGTCTAGACAGGTCGGGGCCAGGCTTGTGAGAAACTAGGATGAGGTAGTGAAGGAGCCCCGCCTATAAGCTGAGAGATAAACCTTCCCACCCTGGAGTCAACTGGCTTGGAAAAAGACCCTTGGGGACTCGGGTGTGAGCTGCCTTTCCAGTGCTCTTGTGGAGGAGAGAGGATAGCCAGGGGTAGAGGCAACCAGCCGCTAGCACAGCCCAGTTCTGCCTTAGCAGGTTCTGGCTGCCATGAATATAGGTGTTGCACTGTCCAGGCAATATGCCTGGGGTGGGGGGAGGGGGGAGTGTGGCAAGCATCAGGACCTATAAGCTATAGGGTTAGACCAAGCAGAGATGCAGAGATCCTGGGAGAAATAACGCTGTCTGGAACTGTGTCTGGGGCCTGGCTCGGGGCTGTCGCTCAGTGTCTTTTTCTGGACGGAGAAGCCGTATTTAGGAAGCGGCAGCATGTACTGAAGGTAAGCTGGTCACACAGTGAGTTGGATACCAAGCCAGAGACTCCGGAGCAGTGGTTCTCCACCTTCCCGATGCTGTGACCCTTCAATACGGTTCCTCATGCTGTGGTGACCCCCCAAACTATAAAACGGTTTCGTGGCTACTTCATAACTGTAATTGTGCTGCTATTGTGAACTGCAGTGTAAATATCCAATGTGCAGAATATCTGATATACAGTTCCCCAAAGGGCCCATGACCCACAGGTTGAAAACCACTGCTCTAGACTCGGCAGGTAGGGAAGGTCTTAAAGGAGATGGTTGGCATGGACTCAGAGTTCTGAACCTGGGGCTGGCAGGAGTGAGGGCTTTTAGTAGAGGAATCCCTGAGCGGGGTTAGGGTTTGGGCACTGCACACCAACACATCTCTGTACAATGGAGGCCAGCGTGGAGCTTGTGAAGGGCTGGGGGCCAAAGAAAACCAGCTGCCCCTAAGTGCTGGGATGGGCAGAGTCACCATCATGATCTATGCGCCTCCAGCTGCGTGCATCTGGTGAGGTCTGGGGTGGACTTGCTGGTGCTGACCAATACAGCCCACACATCCGATACAGTCCACAAGTCCGTACTGACCGATAGAGTCAACACATCTGTGCTGACCGATACAGCCCACACATCTGTACCGAGGTCCCACACTATAGGCAGAGCTGACTGTTCCCCCATGTGTGCCACTGTCTCCTCTCCGATAGCGGCCCTGGCCCTCAGCTTTGCCCAACAGTCCTTGGGATGACCCATGTCCTCCCTACTCCCACCCAGCCACTGTTCCATCACTGCCATGCAGCTGTGGTCTCACAGAACCCCCTGCCACTAGCCCCCGCCCTTGTCACGGCCCTCTCACCCTGAATCCGTAGACCTTCCCCAATCTGTTTTAGCCCAGTGGCATCATCCAAACCTTTAGGCTTTGGCGCGCCAATGGACCGTCCCTCCAGCTGTCCTTCCAGCCCTTCTCCCCGATACCTCAGCCTTTGCTCAGGGGCCTGCTTGTATGCCTCCTCCAGATCACACATGCTGTCGTTTGTCACCTGCTAAGAGGCCAGCCCTGCCCACCTCTGCAGGCCTGCTGCCTCTGCACTCCACCTTTGACCTTGCCCTCCTAGCGAGAGTTCTGTTTTCACAGTCAAGTTTGGCGCCTTGACCTCCGCTGTTTGGTCTGCCCTGGCCTGAGTTCTGTTATTACCAGAGCAAACTTAGGGGTTCAGGCTCTGCCTATTCAGTCCACAGACACCCCAAGTTCTAAGCTCAGTGCTATGGCATATCTTCAGTGTGAGATTCTGCTCTGGCTGGTTTTCCCTGCCCTGTTCTTCTCCCTAGCACCATAGCTGGCCCCTCCTGTCCAGGCCTCCTTGCTTTGAGGATACCAGTATACCGTGTGGAACTACACATGGACACACACCTACCCCATCACGTGGAACAGCTACACAGATATACTTAAGCAGAAACACAAACACAGACACATACACGTCTACAAGTCACTGTCACAAACATGCACCTGCATACATAGCTTGAAACCATTTTCTTCCTTTTTTTTCATTTAAGGACAAACCAGAACCGAAGCTAGGCCTCTCACTTGCCACGCCCCTCCCTCTCACCTTGAACGTTTCTCTCGTCTCGGATGAGATGCTTTGACCTCTCTTTAGTACCACGACTGTGGCTTATCTCTCCCGTCCACACCCATACATCCCAAACCTTTGTATACACATCTCCTCTGCCTCCTACTTCTGTTATTTCTAGCCCTACCTAAGGGTACTGTGCTGGTAGATCCTGGGTGTCACTGCGGGGGATGAATGAGCAGTTTCTAGGCCAGGAAAATTCAAAATGTGTGGTCACTCACTCAGCCGCCACCTCCAGCCAAACGACCCCAGGTAGACCCAGAGAAAGGGCTGACAGGAACCCCACCTCAGAAGGTGGGACTGGCTGAGGCTCCATGTAGGGAGCATAGCTGGACCTGAGCACCCATCGCCAACCCCAGCTCCACTGCTCGGGCAAACACATCGCCCCAGGTCACCAGACCCCACAAAGAATTCTGGAAAGGGCTGTCGCCTATTTGCCTCAGGCATCTAGTAGCCTGACCTGGCAGAGGGTGGCTCCAGTGAGGGACCTGCTCTCACTGTGACAGTTGCTACCCGACATGGTCTCCACATCAGGAGCTCACTGCATGACCACAGTTTCCCCTTCATTCCCTCATTGCTCTCCAGGCCAGTGCACCACCTGAGCAGCCCTTGGCTCTGGCCATCTGGACAGCAGCACATCGGGCTCCCAAATGGCAGCCCCCAACGCCTGCTCTCCCCCTGCCCCCTCCACCAGCCTCATGGTGGTGGAACGTGTTTCCTGAAGCTCAGATCACATGTCCGTAAACAGAGAAACTTCTTCCCCTACCACTAGAGACCAAAGGCCTGGCTGCTCCTCTCTGTTCTCAGGACCCAGTGCCCGGGAAGGGGCCCACCGAGGCAGGAGCAGGAGGACAGTGAAGGGAAGGACCATGCCACGCTTAGGTGCCCCACCCACACAGACCTGCCTGCTCACAACCGCCATCTACTCTTAGGTTCACCAGGAGCCCACCTTTCTCCAGCACCACGCAACCTCACCAGTCTTAAGGAGCTGTGTGCGTGGCAGGGGACACTGGGAGCCGATACGGTGCCGAGTAGCAGCAGCGTGGAGGGCAAGAAGTCCCTCCTTCATGGGAGCTGACCCACAAAGAGCACGGAGAGTTCCAGCAAGAGATACCCAAACCAGGAGTGACCAAGGAGAGCAGTGGGTCCTGGAGCAGGCAGGGCCTGCTGGGCTCCCCGGAGCAGCACTGTGGGAGTGGCGGGACCAGGTGTGTACTGCAGGAAGTGGACAGCCTCTTCCACTCAGATGCAGCTCTGCACCAGGGCAGGGGACCACCCCACCGTCCCACAGAAATAACTCTGCGGTCCCCTAGCCCAGGGTCACCCGTCCAGATCAGACCACATGCTGAGAGTGTGGTGACGGAAACCTGTCCTTAGAGGGTCTTACTTTTCTTGGCAGCAGATAGTTTGAGAGGTTCACTTAGCAGGACCATTATTTTCTGGATGGCCTTTGCCACCAACACTGTCCAGATAAAGGAGGGCCAGCAGGCCAGGCCTGGCCGTACCTTTGACTTTTAAAATGCTGCAGGAAATGCTGTTGGACATCCTCAGCCAGAGGGCGGGCATTGCCCCTTATGCTGAAATGGCAGTGTGGTGCACCTGAGGCCCCAGGTCTTACACATACACACACACACACCAGTAGCCGCTGGAAAGACTTCTGAAAGGAAACGCCTTCTCGTGCACACCTTCTCGTCCCAGGTGGTGGGGGCGCTGTCAGGCCATCAGCATGGCTCAGGGGCCATTCACCTTGACCCTGGACCACTACATGCTTACAGCTGATCCGATCCGGAGTGGCCAGCCCTGGTGTGATGATACACAGGGCCTTATCAGTGCAGAGACGGCTGCTTACAAACTTTTTCCCAAACGAAAGTGCATTCAGGGAAATGTGGGTGGCGGGGTCAAACGCACAGTGGAGACTCGCCCTGGAGCTCCTTGCCGGCGGGAGGTGCTCCAGGAACTCTGTCCACACTGGAGTGTTGCCCTGTGCAGTGTGCACATGCGCGGTGTGTGTGCCCCCCGTGGAGTGGGTGTGTCCCGAGGCTTCCGCTCCCAGACGTCTTGGGGTGGTTTGAGTGACATCTAATCACTACTCTGCCAGCTCTGCATCTGGGGTGTCTCTGGCTTCCCCCGGGGGCGGGACTGCAGAGAGGTGGAGCAGTTCTTTAACCTCGCCTTCCCTCCCGTCTCCTCTACTCTAGCACCTGATGGGGTGGGGGTGAGGGCCCACTGTGCCCCATGCACTGCTCTGCTGCTCACGGAGCACTCTCTGCCAGGGTAAGGCCGTGGGTGCCACGCATCGGCTGAAGTGAAGATGCCGTGATGGTGCTCCCTGTGGCCGGAACAGTGGGATGGGAACTGCTACTGGCTGGTGCTTGCAGAATGCCAGGCTCTTGGCTACCCACTCTGTACCCCCCAGATACCTGTGAGCATGAGGGGCACACTCAGAAATGTGGGGTCAATTACCCAAGGCGCCAAGGAGCAACAGAGTACCCGGCCAGAGCTGTGTGAAGGGTGAGATATACACCCTGAGAGCAGGGGCCGGGATCAAGCTTGGCCCGGGGGAGAGGTGGCTTCTGAGATGCTGTTGGAGGAAGGTAGACCCGAGGGGCTGGAGAAAACCAGAGGCCACAGTCACGGGGGAAGTTAGAGCCATGGGCCCTGGGGCTTGGTTCAGAGCATGATTGCCGGGCGTAGTGTGACTAGGACAGAGAGAGGCAAAGTACAGTGGGTAAGGAGGATGGGTTGCCATTTCCTACGGGTCCAAGTCAGGTGTGTAAAGACTGATGTCGATGGTTGGGTAGACTGAGTCTCAGGTGCTGATCACACCAGGGAGTGGAGCTAGAGAGAGGCCCTTGCCTAGGTTAGGAACTCTTGTCTGGTTTGGGCCTTCTACTAAGAGCCTGCCGTCAGGGAAGGGGACATTATATGGGTTATGAAGTCCCTGCGGCACAATACCCAGGCGAAGGCAGATCAGAGCAAAGAGGTCAAAAGGGTATCACGTCAGGGGGTGGGGGTGCCCTGGGCCCCGCCCCAAGCAGGGGCGGAACTGAGCCTCCCGATGGAGACCTGCCCCAGCCACCCAGCGGGTCACAGAGGTACCCAGGAGGTAACCTTCCGCCTGATGGTTAGCAGGTATCACAGGCTCCAGCTGTGAGTCCAGCTGTCCCTCATTAACACTCTGGCCCACTTAGGGTCTGGAAAAGATTCAGCCCGAGCCTAGTTAAGACCTCAGCAGGGCAGCCGTGTCTAAGACTCAGCGATTCCCGGTTTTCTGAGAGCCTTCCTGTCCTCTCCTGCCTGCCTGCCTCACTATGGCTCACTCAGGACTCCATGGTGTGTGTCGCACCCCCCCACACACACATGTGCTGATTCAACCCCTGGAAGGGACAGCAGGGCCAGAGCTCTGCCCTCACACACTGTACACAGTCTGTGCGTCTGGCCCAGCGAGACCAGAGGTGGCCTTCATCTAAACAGGTGAAAGCTTGGAGGTGGCCAGTTTTCCCTGGCCTCCTTCAGGCGGGGCCACAGGCAGGCTGCAGAGTGGGGCTGAGATCCCTGAGTATCCTGGAATAGGGGACCCCCACGGCAGGGTCGTGCTGTGGAGTACCAGCCAGACATACAGACTCACAGGGGACCAGTCCAGTGGGCAGAAATGAACCCAGCATGGGGACAGCAGGCAGGAGCCCTGCACAGCTCACTTCTGTCTGCCCGGCACCGCCGAGCATGTTTGCTTTGCTGTGGGTGGGGCGCGAACTCTGAGGCAGTCGAGGGGCTGGGAGTTCATCATGGACTGTTGTTCTGTTTCCTGAGGCCCAGTGGCTGATCCCTCTCTCCCGGCCCAGGATGTAGCTCACGCTGTTCTCTTTTTCGTTAGGTGAAGGGCCGGATGCGAGGCAGGGAGACGGAGCAGCCTGAGGCAGGGGGGCCTCGGGGGTGCTGGGCCCTCCAGCCGCGCCTGGAAGCATCATCATCGCCACAGCAACGAGCGAGCAGCCAGCAGTAGCCTGGGCAGACACTGCCTGGGCAGACGCAAGCCGACAGCTACCTACCGTGGCCCAGTGCAGGGAATGACTGCGGCAAATCAGGCCACGGTGCCGACCAGGGAGGTGGAGTGTCATTAGAGGGGAGGGTGTGGTCTCTGCCCCCACCGCCCTGAGCGCCCTGAGCGCCATGCCCGCAGGAGAAGAGGGGCTGGGGCAGGGATCACCGTGTGACATGGCCTTGCCCCAAAGCCAGTGCTGAGCGCTCCCCTGCTCAGCTGCCCCTCTCCTGTCGGCCTGCACACCAACCCACACCGTGACCTTTCTGTTTGGTGGCAAGGGGGAGAGGTACGCATCCCGCTTTCTGCATCTTGGGGGAGGGGGCGGGCCTGCTGCTGCCGGCCGGACCATGGGATGTCGGCAAAGCTCAGAGGAGAAAGAGGCGGCGCGGCGGTCCCGGAGAATTGACCGCCACCTGCGCTCCGAGAGCCAGAGGCAGCGCCGGGAGATCAAACTCCTCCTGCTGGGCACCAGCAACTCGGGCAAGAGCACCATCGTCAAGCAGATGAAGATCATCCACAGCGGCGGCTTCAACCTGGACGCCTGCAAGGAGTACAAGCCCCTCATCATCTACAACGCCATCGACTCCCTGACCCGCATCATCCGGGCCCTGGCTGCCCTGAAGATCGACTTCCACAACCCGGACCGCGCCTACGACGCGGTGCAGCTCTTTGCACTGACGGGCCCAGCGGAGAGCAAGGGGGAGATAACTCCGGAGCTGCTGGGGGTCATGCGGCGGCTGTGGGCTGACCCCGGGGCCCAGGCCTGCTTTGGCCGCTCCAGCGAGTACCACCTGGAGGACAATGCGGCCTACTACCTGAATGACCTGGAGCGCATCGCAGCACCTGACTACATCCCCACGGTGGAGGACATCCTGCGCTCCCGGGACATGACCACGGGCATCGTGGAGAACAAGTTCACCTTCAAGGAGCTCACCTTCAAGATGGTGGACGTGGGTGGGCAGAGGTCGGAGCGAAAAAAATGGATCCACTGCTTTGAGGGCGTCACGGCCATCATCTTCTGCGTGGAGCTCAGCGGCTATGACCTGAGGCTCTATGAAGATAACCAGACGGTGAGTAAAGCCGAGGTTTCTACTGTTTGGTCCTGGGAAGCGGACGAACTCGCTCGCGTGAGCAGAGACAGGTTCCGTCCAGATCTGGTGCTGAACCCAGCCGGGTGGATGGAGCCTTCATCGGTTCCGTGAGATGCAGTGAGCGTGTCGCTTGTGCTCCGGGGAGTGTGCAATGGAGCTTGCGAGTGACCCAAGGCTTCGGAGCTTTCAGTTAGGAGCCCCAGTAGGCAAGGTGGCATCCCATGAGATCTCAACCTCCCATGACTCCTCCACCCTGAGGGGCATCGCTTTGAGCTAGATGACCCTGCTCTGAGACCTCCCAAATAACACGCCCCCCAGGCTCCACAGAGCTCCCTGCAAGGACCCCTCCTTATCAGCCATGATGTGTAACACATGCACATTTGGAACCTTCCTTATGCTGTTGTTGGTTCCGCTGTCCTCCTGGGCATGAGCCTGTGCCACATGCTAAGGACATGCAAGGCAAGGCCTGGCCTGGGCAACACTGGTGGTCCTCGGGCCAGTTGAACAAGCCAGTTAAGTTCCTACCAGCACGGAGAACAGCAGCTCCCGCCCCCACAATTCCTCCTTGATCTAAAGAGTCCAGTGATGGTCTGGCTTTAAAAGGGGGTAGATCCAAGGCCTGGCCTTGGGCTTCATGGGTACGCTGTAGAGCCACTGTTGAGGTTTTTTGAATTCTAGACTTAAAGCCAGTGTGTGACAAGGGGTATCAGCGGAGAGAAGCCATCGGAAGGAGACCTGGGTCTGACGGTTAGCTGGTAGGGCTTGGGGGTGGGGGTGGGGGTGGGGGAAGCTTTGAAGAAGCAGGGAAGCAAGCGTAGGCCTTTTGCATGGAGGGGGTGGCCAGCACACTAGAGCCAATCGAGGCGGAAGGCCAGATGCCCAAGCTCCCTACACTCGTCCCAGAAGCAGCAGCACTGGGAGCCTGATACACGAACGGTAGTGGTCTACGCCAGAGCCATAACTCAGAAGAGCTGCTGTGCCAGGTGGGGACACTAGACAAAGCCCCAGAGGCCCCCTTTACAGATGCCTTGGGAACTGGAGGTGAGTCCTCTAAGAGTGCCTGAATGGAGCTGTGGTGCCCAGAGGAAGGGAGCGACGCCAGTGAGGGACCTGTGGACATGTGACCTCCATAGTGCTCTAAGACGCGGGTCCCGCCTCTCTGCTTGGGAACGCTGGCCTCCAAGGTCGATGGCAATGAGGGAGCTTCTTCCTCCATTGGGTCTTGTTAGGGCAAGTGGTGACCATCCTTTGAGTTCATCCAAGGACTCTAACTTTGGGCCTGCGTTCCAAGGTTGTTTGTGGAAAGCTGAAGGCTCTGACCACAGTGCTGGGTGACGGAGTGCTCTGCACATAGAGAAAGCCTGTAGCCGCTCAGATGGCCATGGAGACAGAAGGCAGGGCTCTCTTCCTCTCCTTCCAGCCTCTGAGCACACTGGAAACTGTGCCAAGTACTGATAGTATTCCCAGTGGATGAGGTCAGAAACTGTAGGTGTAGGTGGCCCTGTTGCTGCCTGTGGTCCGCTTCTTGCCCAGGCTGTGCCTGTCTGTGAGTGAGTGATCCTTGGGGTTCTAGCCCATCAGACTTTTCCGGCTGTCCCCAATTCCAGCAACGTACGCTTCTAACTAGAAGTGGCATCCTAACAGATGAGAGAGACAGCACTGAGGCCGGAGTTTGGGGTTGACCAGTTGTCTAGCAAAGCACGGGGTTAGTTGTGGGGCAGGTATAAAGGAAGGTGCGCCAGCCGTGCTGCAGCTGCCAATCGCAGAGGCTGTCTATCGTTCTGTGCACTTCTGCTGACAGGAAACCTCCCACAGGCCTCTCAAGGCCAACTCTGATGGCCTCGCCTGCCATCTCCAGGGTAAGCATGGCGGATTCCCTTGGGACCACGCTCTCAGTTCCGCCTTTTGCAGGCTGTGCCTGGATCCAGCAAGCAGGAGGCTTGGTCCCTGCATCTCGGGACCAGATCCGCCCTCTGAATTTGTCATCAGAAAGCAGCCCCAAGCTCTCCTGGCTCTCCCTGGCCCTTCCCCACCATCCTGTTGCTTCTCTTCTCTGTTCATGCTGTCAGTGGTGTCTCTCTGTCCATCCTACAGTTCACAGACATCCTGCTCCATCCCTCTCACTCCACACATCAGGACCAGTGCTAGTCTCAGGCAAACCTCCCCTGGCTGCACGCTCACCAAGTGTTCCTGTGTAAGCAAGGAGCTCCTGGGCACAGAGCTGGAGGACTGAGCTGAGCTCTATGGCCTCTTACCTCTAGCCTTCCTTCAGGCCCGGTCCCGTGGGGATTTCAGCGAGGCCCATGCTCACCTCTTGCAGAAACTAGGCTGAGTCTGCCAGGGCCATCTCCTCAAGGGATGGGTTTGAGGCTGAGCCTACATGCACATATTCATTCTCATTCATTTCCTCTCCCTCTCTCCTTCCCCTACCCCTTCTCCCTCCCTCTCTGTTCCCCTCTCCCCCCCCCCGTCCCTCAAGCTCCCCCCTTTCTTTCTCTCTCCCTCTTTCTCTTTCCCACTTTCCCTCCCTCCCTCTCTTCTCATCCCCATGGGCCTGAGGAAGTAGTGCTCTTCACCAGAAAAGGAAATTCTTGACGGAAAACCCTAGCAAAGCTGGAAATTCACTGGATTCCAAATGGTTCTGACCTTTCATGCTCCACCAGTAATATCTGACGATAGAAAACAGACAGGGCGCTGAGGAAAGACAATACCCTCCTATGATTCCTGCCACCCGCTGCCCTGGCGGTGCCAGCTGTGAGCACCTCTCACCTCTCCCTCCAGCCACATTCTGAGAGAGCTGCCACCAGCTCTCCTCCAACCCCCCCTCCTCCTGGAATGCCTTAAAAATCCCAGCCCCAACAAGGACTCGGGCAAGAACAGATCACACTACTTTTGCAAAAGCTCAATGAAGTTTAGGGCCAGCGCCAGGGCTGTACGCACACAGCCCCTCAGAGCTCTCCTTCCCTTCTCCGCTCCACGGCCCTCCTCTTTCCTCTCACAGAGGCTGGTGGTGCCCCCCTCCCCATCCCCATGCCTGGAGGAGAAGCCACCGCCCCACCCCCACCCCCAGCCCGCCCGCTGGTTTCTGCGTCAGCGTGTTGCCAAGGAGAGCTTCAGCATCTCCAGGCTTCCGGCGCGAGGGCTGCAGCCAGCACAGGGCAGCACCTTGGAGGTGCGGGTTTCCGGGGCATCCGTGAGGCAGAGCAGCAGGCACATGCGCGCGGAGCCACACCACGGGTGTCCATGATCCGCCATCCCCAGCATCTGATGGGTCTCCACACTGACTGGGTCTCTAACCTCCTGGCAGCCTTGACAGGCAAATGGAGACTGCAAACCCAAGTAGGCTTCCCGTGCTCTATTTGGTGTGCTCCTGGATGCCACCAGAGGTGGACACACCCCAGGGCCATGTGGGGACCTTGTGAGCAAGCAGAACTCGACTTCCAGCCCTGCAGGAGCCCTTGGGAACCCCTGGTCCTCTGGAAGGTGGAAGGAAGTAGGCAACTGCCATCCAGACTCCCCCTTTGCAGATCAGCTAATGGATGCTGGAAGCCACTTAATGGTGGGGGACACTTTAGAAGAGACAGATTAAAAGGCGGAGCTGTAAAGCCCCATAGTGGCCTGCCGTGCACCTGCCGTGCCGATACAAGGCCTGATTGGAGGGGAGACTGGGAGTCGCAAGCAGACACACGCCGAATCCTGATCGCACACCCTGGCTATGGCCGATGGTCACACGCAGCTCCCACTTAATCCTCACAAGCCCTTAGGCTGCCAAGGATGCCTGCCCCTTGTCCAGAGCTAGCAGGCCTGGTTGCCAAGGTTGTTCCCCTGTTTGTTTCCATGTGGGATCCGGGGCAGACTCTTGAGCCCCACAAGTTAGGCTGAGCTGCAGGGAGGCTCACCAGGGGGAGGCCTTACGCTCACTGGGCAGAAAGCTGGTCAGCAGAATCGAGGAGAATATTCCTCCAGGCTGGGATGCAGGCTCTGCAGGTAGGGGAGGGTGCAGTAGCCAGAGCCCAGGCAGGCAGCCCAGGGCTCTCCCTGCGTCCTAAGTTCTCAGGGCAGCAGCCCCTTTCCAGTTCTGAACAGGTCAGACTCAGCATGCCAAGGGCAGGCCAGAATCCGCATGGGAAGAGCTAGAGACCAAGGACCCCGTTTTAGCTTATCTGAGGGAGATGCCATGGGTGCTGACCCCTCTCGGGTGACCCCAAAATGAGACTGGCCTGAAACCACAGTGTGGACCTACCGCCGGAGCCACGCATCTTCTTGTGTGTAGACTGACACAGGGGGTTGTTTAGTTTCTTTTTAATGGAGTTTTAGTCCTGTGTAGTAGTAGCTCACGCCTATGATCTCAGCTCTCAGGAAGCTGGATTATCTTGAGTTCCAGGTCTGCCTGGGTGCTGACAGGAAATTAGTGTTTTGCCTGCGTGTATGTATTTGTATCACATGTGTGCCTGGTGTTGTCAGAGGCTGAGAGTGGGGATCAGATCCCTGGGCACTGAAGTTACAGATGATTGTGAGCCGGCAGGTGTGTGCTGAGAATGGAACCTGGGTTTTCTGCAAGAGCAGCAAGTGCTCTTTTTTGTTTTTTTTCTAAAGATTATTTATTATGTATACAGTTTTCTGCCTGCCTGTGTGCCTGATTGCCAGAAGAGGGCACCACCATGGGAGCCACCATGTGGGTGCTGGGAATTGAACTCAGGACCTCTGGAAGAGCAGCCGGTGATCTTAACCTCTGAGCCATCTCTCCACCCCCATAACAAGAGATAGTGACACAAGCCTGTGAGGCTAGCGCTCAAGAGGCTAAAGCAGGATTAAGTTAAAGGCCAACCTGGAAAAAACTACTTAAACATCTTATTAAAATGTTAGGTATGGAGCAGGGCATGGTGGTATACACACCTTTAAGCCCAGCACTCAGGAGGCAGAGGAAGACGTTGCTGTGTGAGTCTGTGTGCTGAGTTCCAGGATAGGCTACAGGGTGAGACCCTGTCTCAAAAAGAGGAAGTAGGGCTTATTGAGAGGTATGCAAGGTGCCTACGGTAAAACAGGCTCTCGGCCTGCTGAACGGAACTTGGTTACATGTAGCCACGGGAAGGGAGTCCAAACAGGAGTAGCCAGGTGTGTATGATAACCCCGCTTGCAGCATGCGCAGACTAGATCGGAAGGGCCCTTCCAGGTTCCTTAATGCCCTCAAGCAGCCAGTGTGTCAGGTGAAGATGCATCAGAGTATCGGTGTCACCCTCTCCCCGTACTGAGAGTCCCTTAAGAGAGGAAAGATTTCTTTTGCTTCACGTTCCAGAGCGCACAGCCCACCGTCACAGGATGAAGGCCGAGGAGAACCCAAAGCAGCTCATTCACCTCTTGGCAGTGCTTGAAACAGGACTTGGCAGAAACTAGAAGCAGACCCCACCTTCGGGGCCTACCTGTCAGCCACCAGCTCCTGCTAGTTAAAGCATAATCCGAAGGGTTCCACAGCCTCCT
Source organism: Pachyuromys duprasi (assembly GCA_028658305.1). NCBI lineage: Eukaryota > Metazoa > Chordata > Mammalia > Rodentia > Muridae > Pachyuromys > Pachyuromys duprasi. The sequence goes on from CM053756.1 coordinate 48,016,790, forward strand.
AAGACAGCACTGCCAGCCGGGGAGCGAGTTTTGAAGCCCACATGCCTGTATGATATTTCATGCCCAAGCTGTAGCCCTCCCCTATCTGTCGGCCCTACATCATATAGGAGACTCAGATGACCATCTAACCCCCAGCAGCCAGTAGCAGCACCCCAGGAATCCCCAATAGAGTGCATCCCCACTCTGCCTCCTCCTCCTGACCCAGTTAAGGATGTAGCACCAACAATAGTGTCTGGTGTTTAGTATCACGCCAGAGAGGCTTGCAAGCTGTATGGTAGCCACAGATCATGCATGACCCTGCGGTGACAGAGACTGGGACTCAAAACTTGTAGGATGGTGTGGCAGCAGGGCTCAGGCTCGGGTCTCAAGGACGCTGGGTGGCACATCCCTCACTCCACAGGAGTGAAAAGCAGAGAGGACCGGCATGAAGTGGGTGCACAGTACTGAGCAGGATTCAGCTGTCTACACTGTCTGCCCAGGCAGTGGGTGCCAGGAGCCTAGTCTTCACCCAAGCCTTAGGGAGAGGGTTAGAAAATGGAGGACACCCTGGCATGAGGCCTTTGGGCTTGCCAACTGGCATTTCAGATACTTGAGTTCAGCCCTCCCATCTGCTCTCGGACATAAGCTACAAATGTTCTTGTCAATTGCACCTTTTCATGGCCCTCTTTCCCTGCCATCCTGGGTGCTTCCAAGGACAAGGCCATTCAGTTGGTCCCCTTTGTACAGCGGCTTCTTGCTCTTGGTAGGTCCTTAGCAAGCCTGGGCCCTGGGACTTGGGCCTTGCTTCTCAGTAAACCTCCATGCCTCCCATACCAGAAATAGCTGCAGGGTAGAGCTCTGTATTCTTAACATGGCCTTTTCATTCATTACTCCTTCATTCCATCCTTGTGAACTTGACTGCGTAGTTCAGCTTTTCCTCCATAATAACTGATCATACATCCTACTGTGTCACCAGAAACCATCCCTTGGAGACAGCCCCAGAATGCCAACTCTGTCGTCCCATCTTCTCCACCATGCCAGCTCTCAGATAGGGAACACGGAGAGAGACAAGGCTTGTGGTCTTGGATCTCTGAAACTGTTGACTATGCCATAGCAGGAAACAGCTGGCTTGTGCCCCGGCTTTTGTAGCGTCGATCAATCCTAAGGAAGGTGGGTGGGGGCGGGGCAGGCCCCTGCCAGGAACTCCCCACTGGCAGGGTAGCATGTCATAGCAGCTCTCTGTGTGCTGGTCGAGCAGCTGTGCCTGGCTTTCACCAGCTTGCAAGAATGAATTGTTCATCTTCAGGAAGTTTCGAGCTGCCTGACGTAACAGTGATATCTTCAGGTCAGCCAGGTGTCAGGAATTACATCACAGGAATTGGCCAGCTTTACACATCCGTGCCATTTCCCATCCCCACCCAACCAGCTATTATTTACCAACAGTCTTCAGACAGGACACCCTGGTGGGAAGATCCCGATGATGAGTGACAGGAGTCCCGGCTTACATGCCTTTGAAGAGCAGAGCAGTCTGCATCTTCCTCTGTGGCTCCTTGGAGCGTTCCCCTGCCCCACCGACCGCCCACCATGTCCACTGAAAACACCCTGCTGGAGAAGGATCATTTGCCAGGCTCAGTCCTCACATGGCCCTCACTGCTGCTCTCTTCTCACAGACCTGAGAGAACTCTGCTGCGCAGAGAAACAGGATAGGACTGAGTTCTGATTTCTCTCTGTAAGCTAGGCCCTTGCTGTGTCCTCCTTCATCTGAGAGAGAGCCAAGCCCTGAGGCACCATCCAGGACAGGAGTCACCTAGAGCTGCAGCCCTAACCCAGTGAGCTCACAGTTTAGGGACACGGCAGTCACCGTGTTCTTCCTTCCTGTCTTGAGTGACGTGGAGATGGCATTAAGTGGCCCCATGAGAGGGTCTGTGGAAACCCTTGGAAGCATCGGACATGGGCCAGAGGAGTCAGGAGGGGCCCGCCTGCCTTGGAAACAGTTTGCAGGGGAGTGTAGGGGGCCAGACCCCAGCAGCAGGGCCTGAACCGATTGAGACAAAGGTCAAATGGCAATCTGGTCTCTGTCATGGAGAATCCAGCCCGAGAACTGTGGGGTACTGCAGGGGCAGCCAGAAAAGGCAGAAACTAAGAGGCTGTTGGGACTGTGGCCAGCACAGTTCTGTGGATGGCCCCTTGCACTGAGGTCAGGGAATGGTGAAGTGGGACAAAGTCCCAAGCATCATTTCTTGTAGTCCTAGTCATACACAAGAGGTGTGGTCCAAATATCCGGGGATGCGAAGCCAGGGGTGGCACAGTTTCATACTCCCGTGATCATGCTGCACACTCAAAAAGATGCCATGCTCTGAGCCGCACAGAGAGACCCAAGGCAAAGTAGCCTCTGTCTTCCATCCACTCAGCTGCCCTGGCCAGGGCGTAATTAATTTCCTGATCGCATTAGTCCTGCTCATTATGCACACATCAGAACAGTCTGTGGTTTTAAAGCACAGATTATTATTGTTTTAGGGGATTTGTATAATCCAAGAACTGAAAAAACAAAACAAAACAAAACAAAAAAAACCAACAGTTCTCCCACTTAACAAGAACAGACCCCAAGGTGGTGAAGGAAAGCCCTGGAGCCTCACAGGCTCGGAGGCAGGGGCTCCTGATGACCAGGATAAGGTTTTAGGTCTGTCAGCCAGTAGAGTTTCTTGACTGGCCTTGAATGACAGCAGAGTAGGTGATAAGGGGTCAGGGTAGTTAGGGCCACCCTGGTGGGCAGAGAGGCTTCAGTCCTAACAGAGAACCGTCTTTTCTTTGTCCTCTGCAAGGCTCCCTGGGTATCTAAAGGGGACACACATAGTTGGTGAGGGTATAATGATAGGTATGGGCAGATGACAAATGCGGGCAAGGCAGGAATTATGAGTCCTCGCCCCATCTCCTTCGAACCCCATAGTGAATATCTTGTCAGCTCTTGGCACTGTATCTAGTTTTATTAATAGTAAATCGACCATGTGCCCAAAGCCCTGGGCCTCATGTCCTGGGATTTTAAAGCCTAGGACCATCGCCCTGCACAGCTTTTCCTGGCCTGTCGTGCCCTGGGGAAAAGCTTTCCCTGATATACAGGGTGGGCCAGAGGCCCTCACCCAGCATTCTAAAAGAGCAAAATTCAAATCCTCCGGGGAAGTTTGGCCCAGGCAGAGCATGGCCGCCGGTAGGTCCCTTCCCCATAGGACATCAGCCTCCCTTGAGGAGTGATAGTTAGAGCTGGATAAATGCGGCCTTCTTCTTGCTGGCCCTTATAAGCAGCAGGCTGGACTGTGTGCCCTGCCTGGAAGAACTGCAAGCTTTCCTGATGCATAGGTCAACCCTCCTCACCTCAGAAACCCGAAAGCCTCATTCACCTGCGCTCCTGTCTGTACCTGGATTACCCTGTACTTGTGTGATCCTGTCCTCTCAAAGGAGGCAGGGATGAGGATGCAAGTAAGCCTCGGGCGCCGCTCAAGTGAGGCCACAGTCTAGGCGAAGAGAACGTTCTGGAAATGGTATGGAGGCAACCCGTGGTCTTGATGTGGCTTCCCACCCACAGTAGGCAAGACAAGCTAAAGAGAGATGATCCTGCCAGAAAAGTTCCAGGCATCCCTCCTGACCCTCTCTGAGTCTCACCCAGCTCAGGACAGGAGGAGAGAGCATTGTGGCAGAGTTGGATGCTGCCCGGGGCTCCATTGCGGCCTCAGTGCAGGCAAGCTTAACCTGTCTTTGTGACTGACAGCAAGAAAGGCGATTGTAGAAGATGTGGACAGAGAGCCTGTACCGTAGCACTCTGCTTTTACCTGGTCATGGACCATTTAAAGTCACAGCACAGAAAGCCATGGTCGCTGCCTGCTGTAACTAACTTGTGCCTATAGTATAGCAGGAGACTCTAAGCGGCCCAGCCTGGACTCAGCAGGGCCAAGGACATACCCTGATGAGCAGCCAGGCCTGTGGACCTGTCCTGGCTCTGTGCTGTGGCTCCCGTGCCTGGGGCCTTGTTGGCAGGGCATCCCTGCTGTCCGCCTTCCACAGTTTAGAGGGTCGTCGGTGGCGTCCCCTGCACTGGCCCTGCTGGACCACTTATGTCCCGACCATCCCAGACCACTGTCAGTGTCAGCCCTGTCATTGAATCGTGGTGATTCCTTTGCCTGGCCTGGAGCGTGGGCTCAGGGCCTTGCCCATACACCAGGAACAGAGTGGTTTTTATTAGCTGGGCCGAGAGGGCTTGGGAGACACTGGGTTAGATGAGTATTGGCACGTGCTGAGAACCTCAGAGCAGCTGCATTGCATGAAAGGAGCTTTCTCTTCTCATCTGTCTTTTGCTTTTGTGATTGCCTAACCTTGTGGTTCTTACAACACTCCAGAAGGTCACAGCCTGGATTATAAACATGGCATGGCCGTAAGTCCAAGCCTTGATCACTGTCCAGAAGGCAGAGAGTCTTCAGCCTTGGCCCACGTACCTTTCTCAACCACTGAGGCCCGGAGAGAAAACAAAACAGATAGTGCAGGAGTCCTCGGTCTCTGGCCACTGTGCATGTGGCAGCCCCAGCTGCTGGAAAGCCTTGGAGGTGACAGTATTGTGCATCAGAATTCCCACATGACCTGGCTGCTCTGCCTATGTGTTGACTAAATCACCGGCCAAGGATGTGGCCGTTTCTTCTCTCTTCTAAAGCAAGTGATTAGGAGAGACAGGAAGTCTTGTCCTCGGTACTTCCATCCTGCCCTATGCTCAGACAGTTCCATCCAAGAGACTGCTTTAAAGTTGAGGTCCCCTACCAATTCACTGTCCCTCAGCTGCTGCATTCAGGGCAGGGTGCAGCCTCCACCTCAGCACATACAGTAATGGAGTCAGGAGCAAACACTCAGGCTCCAGGCCCCTGCCGTGGTATTGCTAGAAGCCCAGTGAGTTACTTACACCTGGCTTCTGCGACTGCCAAAGAACACACATGTACATTCTCAAAGGAGTTCTGTCACCTTAGCTGGAGTTTAGACAGAGCCGAGCTCACTACAACAACCCTCACCACTCCACCCACAATCCTGCAGGTGACGTCAAGCCAGGGCAATGAAGACCTAAGCACCCTGTCTTTTTTCTCATAAAGGATGAGCATTGCCGAGACCTCATCCTATTGGCCATAAACAAACGTTCCCCACTGGTATCTCTTGTTCCTCAAAGGAGCCCCAGCTTTGGTGCCCGTGCAGGCAGGGCAGCCTCCTCTGCTGCTAAAGAATGCACCTGCCCAGCAGTCCAAGTGATGTGTTGAACTGTAAGCCTGAGGTATCCGCTGGAGAACAAACAGGGGAAAGCTCTGTGCACCAGTTTTCTTCACAGGCCTGCATCCGCATTGACAGTCCCCAGCCTGTAAGATGCTTGCTTCCTGCTGTCCGTCAGCTTCCTGCTAGTGACTGGCAGCAGGGGTCTGATATTCCCGCCCGCAAGATTTATCACAGAAGCACAGAGGAGACCGGTTCTGAGTTGGTAGGAGCAGAGGCAGCCTAGCGCTCTCCCTGCCGGGCAGGAGCCCCCACAAGCCTGAGCAGGAGCCACGGCCCGAGTTCCGCCCCCACCTCCACCCCCAGTGCTGCTGCCTCCTGGGCGTGGACAGCGGAACAGGACACGGTGCTTGGATTCCTCCTGGAGTCGATGCACTTAGCATCTCCCAAGAGCTTCTGTTCCAGACCTGGGGCCTAAGTTACAGCCTCTGGGTGTATGATGCCCACAGCCCGTGCCATACTCTGCCTCTCCTGGGACTTGAGCCAGCAACTGTTAGACAGAAGGAATCACCAGGCCCTGAGAACTTGACCATCATTGGTTCTGAGATTCGTTAAAAAAAAAAAAGTAAAAGGAAAGACAGGGTGACTTATAGGGTGCAGAATCTACTGCAGAGAGGCCAGTGACTAAACAGGGTGATGATTGATGGCTACTTTCATGCCTCTAGAGAGCTCTGACAAGTAAATCAAAAACAAAAACAAACCAAAAGCCCAGGTACAGTAGGTACCTGTCTCTAGCTAGCTGTCTCTGGGGCCTGCGGGTTGGTAGGGCTGTTGCCTGTCAGTCATCCTGGTATGTTGTGTGGGCCACCCATGCCCAACCAGATGGCCCAGGTCCAGGCTGAGCCAGCAGTACAAGTCTGATCCTCTCTTCCAACCCTGGGGGATTGTGAATCACCCCTAGAGCGGTTTGCACGGTTACACCATGGGCTCTGGGCTCTGTGCGCAAGGATGTGGAAGGAGATCCAGGGGGTTGCTGGGGAAAGACTGAAAAGAAACAGAGGGCAGCAACATGAGCACATGGCACAGAGCCTGCTCTGGGTCGTAGACCAGCGTGCTACTCATGCAGCCTGAACCCCTTTTCCAGCAAGGGGTGCCCCCAACTCTGTTACACAGATGAAAAAAAAAACTTGGGTTCCCAGCACAGGTTTCCTGGGTGCAAAGTCAGGGGCCTCCAAACCTATAGGTCCCAGTGAGGACCCTTGGCTGCCCACTGCCCAGGGATGAGGCAGGATTGGGGGGTGGCTTCTGTCGGTACTGTTTAGGGCGCTGTGCAGGCAAACAGGAGGCAGCCAGAGGTGTGCCTGCTACATGACACAGGAAGCAGTTCCTGCAGCTTGTGGCAGGTTCCTAACGAAGGTGCCAGGAGTTAGAGCCTGAGCCGTAGCCTTACCCACAGCCTCTTATCTTGTTCAAACAGCCTGTGCCATGTGAAGTGGTGGGCCTGGAGGGCATTGTTTTGTGAGCCCTGCGCTTGTCACTGGGACGGGACATGGGTAAGCAGGGCTCGACCTTTGTACGTGGCCGCATCATCCCCCTGCCCCAGCTTCCAACCCAGAGAAATCTCATTTGCTGCCCGCTAGGAGGGCTGCTCCCAAAGTGCTCTGCAAACTAGGACAATCTCCCCTTCCTGCCCGAATGACGACGGACCATCCAGGGGAGAGGGGGCAGCTGGGAGAAGAGAAGGGACAGGATAGACTGGAGGAGAGGGAGGCCGGCAGACACCAGACAGCCAGAATGTCTGACTCTACAAGTTGCAGCCACCCTCGCTGCCAGCCCTCCTGTGCTGCTGGAACAAGGTGGCTCCTGTGAGCTCAGGGCCATCTGCCCGCAGGTGGAGGCCGCAGCTGGGCCGGGCAGCTGGGCCATGCAGGTTTACAGGCAGGCTTCACGGGACGGGACGCCCAGCAAGGGCAGCACAGACCTGGGGCTGAGTCTTCAGTGTCTATACACAGAGCCCTCGGGGCTGAGCGGAGTGCGCTGACTCACAAATGCAAAGCCAAGATCCCACCTGCCAGGATGTGGGACCTGGTGCCCTCTGAGCCGCAGAGCTGTGGCGTCACAAGACGCAGACCACCTGTCACTGGGAAGCGGGGCTGCTCCAGAACAGGAAGCCCCACACCAGCTCTCTAAAGCCTCATTCAGGAGACCTGTCACCTCCCCAGACCACAGCCTAGGTGTGCTCACAGAAATTTTTGGAGGCCTCCTAACACGATCCTGGTCACTTGCAGGCCAGGCTCACAGAATGGGCATCCAAGCATCCGAGCTTCCTCTTACCCTAGCCGACCTCACCCCCACCCCCTCCACCACCCACCCATCGGCCCTGACTGAAGTTTGCCCCAAGTTAAGGAGAGCAGGGTCCCAAGACAGTTAGTCATGAACTGATGGACAGACCATGGGCACTGACAAGAATGCGGTCTAACTGGTGCTAACAGCGACGCGGCACGAGAGGTTGAGGTTAGGACCTGTGGAAACGTCAGAGGTGGGATTCAGAGAGCTGGCCAGCTGTAAACACCTTGGGGAAGGATAGCACATGCAGAAAGGCGGCATGGCAAAGGCCTCTGGGTAAACTGGGCACATGGATGAGACAGGAAGTGTGTTGACCAGAGGTGGAAAACCTCTGGAGGATGCCCCCAAATCACAAACGCGGAGGTGGGTGGAGGAGGGTCCCCATCAGAGACGTTGGTGACATCACAGACTCCTGAGACGTCATGTCCACGCTGCTGCCCCATTCCAGACATGATCCTCAGTGTGACCTGCCCTTAGTGGGCTACCTACTGCCTAGCGAGCCACATTCAACATTTGTTTCCTGTCTCTGGTTTCCTGACAGCTGGTTGTTTGTGTGTTTGTCCTCTGAAGGACTCGGTTCTCTGAAGTTGAGTTTGCTTGTTGCTCCTGTCTGTTCCCTCAAGCTGGGGTGAACAGCTGCTCTCTCAGACTCCTCCCCAAGTACCGCTCAAAGCCCTAAAAAGTGAAGGCCTAGTAGAAGCGACCCCATAAAAGGAATACTGAGCCGAATGGGAAGGACCCGAGATTTAAGGGGAGGCAGCATCTCTAGTTGGGAAACTTGTGGCAGATCCCAGAGACAAAAATAAGGTAGTGTGTGGAGCCAAGTGGTGGGCAGACAGGATGAGAATGGGGCTGTGAACAGGCCCCAGGAGCCGGAACAGCAGGCCAGGTTGTACCATCTGTTGTGGTACCCCGAGCACCCACAGAACAGCAAGGTCCAGGTCTGGCGAGGAGGGGAGATGTCAGACAGTCGCCTGGCAGCGGCCACCCTGAGGGAGAGAGCTCTGAGCACAAGCGGGACCCAGCATCAGCTAGGCAGCTGCCCTCCCTTAGCTCCAGCCCACCCCTTGCCCCTGCGTTGTGCCCACCAGCCCAGCTCTGCTCCTCCAGACAGTGGCCGTGGGGATCACTGAGTTCTCAACCCCCTAATCCAATTCTCCCGACTGCTGAAGCAGCATTTAGATCTGCAGGAAGGAGAGGGTGCTAACCAGATTGGACTGGAAATGAGTCCCCAGCCATCTCCGTCTCCAGATACATCCCATTTCCCCTGAGGCCGATATCGCTGACCAAGCCTGAGGGTGACTCAGTCTAAACAAGACTCTCCTTGGTGCAGAGTGGGTGGGCTGGATAGAAGTTTGTTGAGTCTATAAAACAGGAATACTTCAAGGAACCCCTCATGACCCCTCTCCCTGGGCCCAGGGCCATGTATCACCTTTCTGCTGTGAGAGGGACAGTGGCCTTCCCACCGTTGGATGCTCCTATGAGGAGCATGTCACCACAGGAACTTCCCACCTTAACAGCCTCCTGGCCCTGTTCCTCAGGCCAGGGTGAGCCAAGAGATCTCCCTCAAAGGGCTCAGAGGGGCCTGCCGCTCCTGCCAGGGGGCTATATTGGGCTAAGATGTACAGCTCCTCCTGTCTTTGGTCTTTATTGCCATGTGAGACGAAGGGTGGAGGCGTCCTCTCCAGTTGTCATGGCGACAGCGATCCGTCAGCTGAGAGTCTGGATGCTAAACTGAATGGGGGGGGCAGTTGGCCCTGGGTGACAGCATCCGTTAAGACCTCCCAGCAGTCCGGTGCTGGGAGAGACCCGAGGGGCTACCACGCACTGGAACGTGGCTGGAGTACCCAGAGAGCCTGGGGGTCCCCCTGTGGGCAGGGGGTGCCCACACCTGCCTTGTCCCTGTTAGGGTCTGCTGGCGTCCCATCCAAGCCCTGAGGTAAACACACGGGCTCTGCCCACTGGGAGCCTCGAACACAGGACGGAGCGAAGAAGGCAGCCGCCGGTGGCTGGCACCGTGGGCAGAGCCAAGCATCCGGGTCCAAGGCCTCCTGGCTTGCTTCTGCTGCTCAGGACGTGGTGTTAAAGTGCCTGCTTAGATTTCAGCCAGTGTCCCCTCTGTGTTGCTCACCTCACCCCCTGAGAACGCCACCAGATAGGAAGTGCAGCCACAGAGCCCCAGGCCAGCGAGTGAGTGCATGCGCTGACGGGACACCCTGGCACCCTGAAGAGTCTCAACAGCCTGGCTGCCAAGCCTGACGTCTCAGGGGACCTCATGGCGCCTTTAGACAGCTCTCAGAGAAGGATGTCTCATTTAGGTCCTCATCCAGGACCAACTTCTCAGGAACGCAATCCAGTCCAGGTCCCCAGTGGACCCCAGGTGAGCACTTTCTTTCACCAAAGGCAGGAACCGAGATCTGGAATGGGGGGAGTGACACACACCTTCTCACCCCAGAATGGTGGTGAGTGAGCCGGAGTGCTTCCCTGCCGTGTACAGGCGCCTTCCTCCAAGAAGCCAGCAGAGCCTCTCAGCAACTGCTCTTGGTGACAGCCCTAGACTCTAAGGGCCCCAGGTCCCAGCAGCAGTGGGCTGTTTCAGATCTAACGTCATTGCCAAAGCAGAGGCTTCCAATTGCAGAGCAGGACAGACAGAGGCAGTGCCTTAGCTTCGCTTTCCTGCGGCTGTAATAAAATACTCTGGCAAAAGCAACTTAAGGGAGAACTTATTTTGGCTCAAAGTTGTCAAGAGACACAGCCTATGGTGGTGGGGCTGTGGCCCAGAAGATGTGGCAGCAGGTGGTGAAGATGTGGTGCAAAGAGCCAGAGGCCGCCCAGTTACATTGCATCCACAGCCTGGAAGCAAAGTGTGAAGAGGAAGTAGGCTAGTGAGCCGCTTCCTCCATCCCATGTCGTCTGATAACAGCACCACCAAACGTTCAGACACCTGAGCCTCCAGGAGACATTCCACATCCAAACCCAAAACGAGATACATGGACAGATGCCCTACGGGCAGGAGGCTTGCAGTATAGACTGAGGGAGAGAAAGACGCTGAGATGTGGCCAAGCACCCGGGTAGGGCTGGGTAGAACCTTGCGGAACTGGAAGACACTTCTGAAGATAGCAGCACAGGCCAGGAGCTGGGTGGGTCCCGGAAGGGAGAAGAAACGGAGCTCGTGGGATGGTGGGAACACAGTGCAGCCAGGATGGCCAGGCTAGGAGCCTGGTGGAGGGGTCCAGTGAGGTTCTGCGGGGCCAAACCCTGAAGCATGTGCCTCTGTTGGCCTCTAGGAGCAAGTGTCAGTACCCACATTGGCCCACAGGTATCATGGAGCCACTTTACTTTCTTCTCAGGCCACTCAAGACCCTGCAGGCTGTTCCTCCTTGGCAAGCACCCCAGGTCAAGGCATCGTGGCCAGCGTGACCAGGACATGGCCCGGTTGCTCAGGTTGTGTGGCGCTGAGGCTTGCTCTACATCAGAACAGGGTGTTCCAAGTCTGGGTATATGGCCTCTCTAACACTTTCCCTTCTTCATAAGGAGGCTGTGCTGGTCCCAGCCTCCTCCTGCATGGGTCCTAGCCTACTTTTGTCAGCTCTGCCTCTGTTCCACTCATCACCGCATGGAACTGGCTCCTGCCTCTAACTCACTGGCCTGGGGAGGAATGTGGGTTAGGATCTCGCACCTCTGAGCCCTTGCTGACTGACCCCGAGTGCAAAAGGACAATTGAAGGCAGGAGTCCCTGACAAGGACTGTCCAGGGTAGCACAAACTAAGCTCCCTAGCCCCCTGCATTGCTGACCAGACTGGCCTCTTTGCCATCAGGTCCAGGGACACGGTTCACTGCACTTGCCTCCTCAAAGTCTGTCGGCCGGCTCCCCGGCTACAGCACACTTCTGTTCAGCCTTGCCTGAGAGGAACAAACATCTTTCTCTTCTCGGAAAAACCAACCCCTCTCCTGAGAGACAAACTGTTTTCACAGGCTTCTCCATCCTGTGGGCCCCCTGAGGCCTGAGGGTCAGGGCTCTGGCCCTTCCCTACTCCTCTGGGAAGTGTAAAGAAGTCTGTTCTACACCAAGACTGCTGACTGGGACAGGGTGTGGCGTCCAACAGCCACTCACAACCCTCAAGCCATACTGCCACCCAGCAGACAGCCCCTCACCCTGGCACTCTGAAGCCTTCCGCCACAAAGGCAGGCCCTCGGACTTAGCTGTCAGTCTGTGACAGACACCGGCATGGATCCAGTGAGACCTGTGAGGCCACTGCCATCCGCCTGGATCTTTGTTGCGCTGACTGGGTCAGGCCTGCTAACCAAGCTGCAAGATTGGCAGTGTGGTGAATGGAGGTCATTCATGACTATGACCAGCCCTGCTTTGAAGGATAAAAAGCTGAATTCGTTATCCCATGAAAAAGTAATCTAGGCTTTTCTACCACAGGCTGACTTGAACTTCCCATACTGTACGAGAACTAATTTGACCTACAGGTGAGGCAAACTGAAGCCTAGGGCAGGGTAGCCCCTCTCCCTCCCTTCCTTCTTCCCTCCTTTGCTTCCTCCCTCTCTTCCTCCCTTTTTCCTCCCTCCCCTCTCCCCATTCAGCTAGTGCGACACCACACACCTGGCCACGTCCCCCCTCATGAAACATTCACAGGCGCCTAGGCCCCTCAGCTAGAAAGGCCTAGCTTAAATGCCCGCTGCTGCCATGCACCTGTGTCACTTACATCATCTGCACTGTTGGCAGAAGTCCCCACTGCTGGCAGCTCTCTGAGCCTGGGTCAGGGCCTGAGCTGCCTGGTCCCACCTCCGCCTTCAGCTGCTCTGTTTTAGTGGTGCAGTTACCTGTGCTCACCCTAGAAGCGGGCAAACAGTCTTGGTGACTTGCAGAAGGAGGATTTTTGACCCTCCTCGTCTGCCATCATTCCGTGCTGCCTACCCAGTCAGGATACAGAGAGCCCACAGAGGAGGATGTTCAAAATGAGCCCAGACCTTGCATGCATGACCAGGGACCTCTGTGAGCGGGTCCCCAGGTGTGCAGAAAGGGAACCAGGTGGCTAGCCTGACACAAGGTCACACCCACTGCTGGGCACTCCTGGATTGTTCCAGGGGCCAGTCCTGGCTCGCTGCCATAGGTGCTGGCACCTGGAAGCTTTCCTGGAGATGAAGACCTTCAGATTCTCAGGCCAGCATGCTCTGAGGTCCTCCGGAATATACCATTAGCTCTCCTCCACCCCCGTTGTAAGAAATCCAAGTACAGGCAGGCACCAACCCTGGGACAAAAAGAAGTGACATGGAACCGAGAACATACAGAGCCATGTAAAGATCTCAGAAATGTCCGAGATGCAGCTGTAACCACCCCGGGGACTGTCACCTAGTCTCAGTGTGGTCAACACTACAGATCGCTGGTTCTCACCGCCAAGCAGCAAAATCCCCACGGTGCCCCGGCTTCTGTTGGAATCATATGCTCTGTGGTGTTTATATAAATGAATGTTCAGATGAGGCCCAGCCTCCTCCAAGATGTCGTTTCCATAGTGGAAGGGCCCCTCAGAGAGCCGAGCGGTTAAGCCCTGGCTAGCCTCGCAGCCGCTGCCGACCACAACGCTTCCGCTGTGGCCGCACCGTTGGCGGCTGTGGAGGTGAAGGTAAGGGAGGTGTACCGCCACAAGACGTTATTATGCTTTGCTTTTTATTGTTTTTATTTTGTATAAACCGAGCTCTGATGAGTCGGTGCCACCCTAGGGGCTTGGTTCTTGTGTGAAGGGAAAACCTCCCCAAACCCACTGCCACCCTGCAGGCGGCTACAGCGGGCTTGCTTGCAGCTCCTGACATTCCAGGATGGAGCGAGAGCAGGTTGTGTTGGGCTGGTGGAGCCGTTGCTACCCAAACTAGGGTCCATACCGTACTTCCTCTAGAAGAGCTCTAACCCATGGAGCCAAGTGGGCGGAGACGGAGAATGGGCGGGAAAGACACTCCACAACCAGATGTGGCTTGGGGAAATGGGCAGCAGCCTCCCAGAGTAAGGGACCTGAGGGATGCTCTACAGGAGAGGCAGAACACAACCTGGCGAGGAGCGCCACAGCGGGGAGGCTCGGAGGCCAGGCAGAAGGGCAGCCGCCCTCCCCTTCTCGCCCTGGCACAGTGTGGCTTCTGGAGGTACAGCCTGGACTAGCAGGCTCCTCCAGTGGCGGCTGTCTGAGGCAGCAGGGGGCCACGGTGCACATGAGCCTCCCAGAGTGGGGCTGTGACTGTGAAAGCAGGTCCAAGGGCACTGGGCTCACGAGTGGGCACCGGAGGCCGGGAAGGGCACCAGGTCAGAAGGTAAGGCAGAACCGCCACCATCACACCACACATTGCTCTTTTGGAACCTCCCTGGCCGTGGGATCCTCTGGTCAGCCCCATCCGGGCTGGGGTCCTGATTGTGACTGCCTGTGGCTCTTTGTCCCCCCTCCGCCACAGAGCCACGGGGAATCACAGAGACCCTCATCTGCAGACGGGCAGGGGCGGGACCCAGTATCCACCTGTCTTGCCAGGCCCTGCGCTGGAGCCACGCCGGCCACATTGTGCCCTCTCACCAACCGTCCTGATTGTCTCCCGGGGCAGGTGTGTCTGGTGCTCGCACAGTGACAGCATGCTCAGCACCAGGAATCCCCCTGGAGGACAGAAGGAGGTCACTAGCTCAGGGGACTCCAGACCCCCGTGTCTCTGTGAGCCTACAGGCCGGTACGGGGGTCCCGTGCCACAGCAGGGGGTTCTGAGGTTTGCCGGGCAGGTCCCAGGAGACAGGAGCATCATCTCTCAGAGGACAGCTAAGTGATGGTCGGTGTGGCTCTGCAGTCCTCACAAGATAGAAGAGGTCACCAGGAGACACAAGCTTGAAGCTGCAGCAGAGTGAGAGGGTCCTGGGGTGTGAGGGCGAGCCTAAGATAGAGGAAGATCCGGGGCTTCCCGGGTACCTAGTCCTACCCCTTCTGCTGCCTACCACCCCGTGAGCTAAGCACCTGAGTCCCACTGTCTCTTTTGAGTCCCAGATGAAAGGCTCAGTCATGCAGGGTCCTTAAAGTCTGGGAGAGGCACCAGCGGGAAAGGGGTCCAAATGGCTGGGGTGGAGGGAAGTCCACAGCACACGCAGATGGCTTAAGACAGCAGGCAAAGAAGCCAAGGCAGTCTCGGGGATGAGGCAGGCCACCTCTACTGCCCGTAAGCATCTCTGAGCTCCTCACGTGGGCAGCGTCCTAAGGGGACTGATGTTTGGCCAGCAACTCTGCGATATTAGAGCGCCTTTAGACGGTCCCCCCATCCCTCCCTCCTCTAAGCTGTATCTCACTTTCTGAAAACTACTGGGCTGGTCTTGGCCCAAGAACCACCTCTGCCACCATCACATGACCCATGGGGGCTGAGGGAACCATCACCCCCTCACACACACTCTCTGTTCTTCCCATCCCCCCTCGCAGGCCACGGGAGGCCCCTAGTCCACCCCTAGATGCCTTCCAGTGTCGCCATAAAGGCTCACAGTTTTGAGACCTCCATCGAGTGTGAGAGACGTGGCCCCTGCACCCAGGACACACTCGGCAAGGCTGCTCAATGAGTTGAAGAATATGTGCTAATAGCCATATCTGATACAGAACTGGGAGTCAGAAGCAAAAGCCCCAATTATGACATCATTTTTGTGAGAAGTGACAGCTCCGTTCCACAGTCATCCTTTCACACGGCAGTTTCCAGGAATCCATTAGAGCTAATTGTTCTCCCAGTAGAAGGGAGCGTTCCTAGACCACCACCCCCTGCACTCACTTGGGGAACATCGGATCCAGGTCTGGTTCGGCTGCCGAGGAAGGTGCTGCTGCCCTCATGTGCTGCTGAGCTCGGGAGCCGGCATCCTGTGCCTCAGCAGGAAGGTTCAGAGCACACCAAAAACTCCTCGCATTTTGGAGTCTTTTGTGACTCTGTATTGACCGTATCAACTCTAAAGACTGGATTTGCAAAACACAGTTTTCTGGGTGGCCAGTCTCAGAGTAACGAATGACAAACCTTCATCTGCCCTCCCTCTCCTCACATCTGCTTCCTCCTGCAGAAAGCTCTGCCAAGGCCTGAACCTCAGAGGACACAGGGTCTGGAGAGCTGGCTTCTGTGTCAGCTCCTAGAAATGTGCTCCCCGGCCATTCCGGAGCCCAGGGCCCCTAGCGTGGTACTTGGAGAACATTTCTTGCATCTCCGTGCCTCAGTTTCTCCATCTGTAGGATGGAGTGGGGAAGGTTTACACAGGCCCCACCTTCTGCTCGGAACCATCATTGGTGTCACCGTCATTGTGGGTGGGCTGCTGAGGCCTCATGTCCACCTCGTCAGGGCCAGCTTCAATCACTGGCCACCATCTCCACTGGTGACAATGGAAAGCTGGTCTTAGACTTCCCTAGGAGTTTGGCTTGCTCGGTTTATCTTAGAATTCTGGGCAGCTTCCACCAGAGTGACTCCAGGTACGGACAGTTACTCACTTTAGAAATAAGATTTGTCCATGTCCCAGGGAAGCAGACGTAGTCCTTAAGACCTGGAGTCACTACGCTCACTACGTGTCCCCAAAAAAGGAGAGAGGCAAAGAGTGGAAGGGACCAGGGGCCAGGCTCAGTCTACTTGATCACAACTCTGTCCTAGGATGTCACCCTCACACTATACGCTCAAGCCTGCCTGCTCAGACAACATGGCCAGACACCCACTGCACAAGAACCTTGAGGCAAGGGAAAGGGGTAAAGGACAGTGATGGCAGCTGGTGCCCCCCCCCCACACACAGAGACCTCTGGCAGGTCTGTGGCAGTATTAAGGTTTCAGAGGACTGTGGGGAACCAGGGCTCACGTTAAAGAAATCGTTCCCACGGAAGACCTGAGCTTCTGAGTGTGCGTGGGGGGAGGGCCGGGAGCTAGTACTGTTTGAGAGGCATCAGGTCCTCAGGGTAAGTATCATCAGGTCCTGCAATGCCAGGGTGCAAGGAAGCTAGGCCAGGCACTGCCTCGGTCCTCATGGCCACATACTGAGGCCACTGAGCATTCCTGCCCGGAGGAGGGAACCAGAAGGGGCAGGAAACCCCCCTGGTACTCAGGGTGAAGGAGGTTGTCAGCTGTCTCTGAGGGAGATGGGGGAGAACTGGTTTGACCTGAAGGAGGGAAGGACCCCTGTCAGAAGCAGGATGCTGTCTCGGGCTAGCTAGCGCTGGGCGGGCAGTCTCAAAAAGAGTGAGGCTGTGGGTCTAAGTTCTCTCTCTCCCTACCTTGCACCGCCAGAGCCGAATGGCGGAGAGCCTGCGCCTCTTCGACTCCATCTGCAACAACAACTGGTTCATCAGCACCTCGCTCATCCTCTTCCTGAACAAGAAGGACCTCCTGGCGGAGAAGATCCGGCGCATCCCCCTGAGCGTCTGCTTCCCCGAGTACAAGGGCCAGAACACGTACGAGGAGGCCGCAGTCTACATCCAGCGCCAGTTCGAGGACCTGAACCGCAACAAGGAGACCAAGGAGATCTACTCGCACTTCACCTGCGCTACCGACACCAGTAACATCCAGTTTGTGTTCGATGCCGTGACGGATGTCATCATCCAGAACAACCTCAAGTACATTGGCCTCTGCTGAGGAACCAGGCGCCGCCTGCTTGCCTGTGGCGAAACCCACGGGGGTGCCCGCACCCCAGCCCGTGCTAGAGAGGCGCCCGACCCAGGGGCAGAAAACAAGGGGGCTTGAAGAATGTGCCCCCACCCACCCACCCCTCCCAGCCTCTGCCCTCACGGCCCCACGTTTCTGCAAACACAGACGTATTTGGATAGGTTGCTAGGTAGGTAGACACACAGACACGCACCCGTGCACACCTGGAGACAGCAGAACTCTCCCAAGTGTCGAGGTTTCCTGAAGTCTTAAGAAGCCGCAAGTCCATCCCAAGGCCATCTTGCCCCTCCACCCTGCCTTCCTGAGTGGGCCTCCACTATACAGGGAGGTGGGGTTTGTGTCAGACTGCTGGGGAGAGGCTGTGGGGCTGGGGCCTGCTGCAGCCAGCTGTGCCCATTGCCTGGGAGAAGGCCAGCTCGCCAACTGAGCTCTGGACTGGGGACTTCCGTTGACCATGAGGGAGGGCCGGAGCGGGGACTGTGTGCCTTCCCTGCTGGCCACACCCGGCTTGGCCACTCTGCAGCACATCCGTCCTAGACCCAGGACCTGGGGAGGCCAGGGACCGCACCAACCAGACCTCTAACCGCTGGTGGCTCTTTTTAAAAAAGCTAAAAAGTATGCAGCAAAAATTAACACAGGAAAATGAGTGGCATCGTTTATTTCAAACTAGGCCAGCTGGATTTCTAGCTTTTCTTCTATGGGCCTGACATTTTATAAATGGAAACCTGGTTTTTCTTCCCTGGTATCTTTGTTGTTTTTTGTTTTTGTTTTTGGGTTTTTTGTTTTTGTTTTTTTATTCTTTATTTTTGGCCAAAATTTATGTTTCACAGGGAAGAAAAAAAAACTATGGACAATTTTCAGATGTGATTATTCTTTTTTTAAATGCAGATTTTCAAAACGCATTTCATTTCAGGTGTCCCCCTTAGCATCTGGCTTGCTGAGTATAGAAGTCGTCACTTGGACTTTTCTGCTCCTTGGCTCCAGAGAGTCCAGGGGCGGATGTCCCACGCCAGTCTCATGGGACGTGTGTACATAAACCTCTGCAGCGACCTCCTGTTATCGGTGCCGTTCTCTGCTTTGTTTTTATTTAAGAAAAAAATAAATAAATAAATGTGATGTATTTAAAGAAGGTTCTTTACCTAGGAGCGAATGAACAGTAGCTGAATGTCTTGGTGTTTGAAGTTTAATAAATTAACTGTGGCTTTGCCAAATGAAGGAAGGGGAGACAGGAGCCGGCATCCCCTGGTCCTCGCATGCTCCAAGCCCGGCGTGGGCTCAGAGCTTGCTCCGACTCCTGTGAAGGCACAGCTAGAGTTGTGGCCTGAAGGAGGCCCTGCGGGGACCGTGCACGCTGGGCCTTCTAGCCCCAGGGCCCGCAGGTAGTGTCTTGAAAGACCCTTGGCTGTGTATAGAGTGCTCTATTACCAAGGGCATGGTACCAGTAAAGCCCTTGCCAAATCTCTCTCAGTCCTCTGTTCGGTACCTGTGTGTCCAAGGTCAATGTACAGAATCGCAGCCAAGGAGTGGAGATGTACAGAGGGAGAGGAGAGCTGGTGACCGTATGGAAGTCAAAGATTGTCTACTTTAAGAAAATAAAATACCCTGAATGGAGCCAAACTTTGTTCCTGTGTGCTGTGTGTGGCTCGTGTGCGGCTGAGCTCAGTGCCACCTCAGGAGGAGCTAGAGACACCTTCCACGCAGAGGTCCCTCCCACTCACTCCTTCCACAGGTCACAGGCACAGATAAAAATCGTTCTGGAATGAACGTCAAACAAGAGTAAACTTAAAATAGGAAGGAAGCTACAAGAGAATAGACCTGCCTGGCCCCCTGTGGCCTCGGATGATAGAAGGTTGCAAATGATGATGGCGCTGACCTCCTTCTGCTGTCCGCAAGGCCCTGCTCAGCACTGGCCCAGCTTGCACTATTACTGGGACTCCTGACCCCACAGATAACCTCTCCAAAGGTGTGAGTCAGCTCCCCAGAAGGAAGTATGGCACGGATCCTATACTGCCCACTGGCTTTTGTGTTCAGAGCGACCTGGGGTGGTGAGTACAGGGAAGAAGGAAGCCATGGACATGTGCACCCAGCGATGGCTTCCTCCAGCTACAGCCAGACCCCTTACAATACTAAGATGCCCCTGTGTGAGTGGCCTTTGGCGACCACCTTGCAGTCCAGGAAGTTGGGGAAGGGTCAGGTTAGAAATCAAGCCATGAGGGGGAGTCCCCCAAGTCAGGGAAATGTGCTGTCCTTTGTGGGGAACGCAGGGGTTGGCTCCCTGGACCCCCACGCCGCACTGAACGGGGCAAGAACCCAGGAGGAGCCCAGAGTGACCCTGGAACCGCCTCCAGGCACAGCCCCAAGGGCCACAGAGTCCCACACAGACGTGCTCAGAGACAGACACTCGGGCCTGGCTCTCTGGTCCACATTCCACCCCTCCTGCCCACGTGGGCATCTCCCTGAGTGTTCCTGTATCACCAGAGGCTAGGACCCCAAGCGGGGCTTTCATTTAAGGAGCTAGAATGTTCGGCTGCAAGTCACTGAGACTTATTTTGTGCTTTTAATACCAGCTGTGAAACAGAAAAGTGGTTTCGCTGTGAGCATCTTCAACCTAAAAATACGCAGCGGAAGGGAAGATAGGATTCTGGCCCCTTGCTGTGCTCGGGGATCAGAGAAGGTCTGCCCCGGGAAATGGCTTTCCTTTAGAGTGGGCGTGGGCACCTTCTCATGAACCCTCCCGACCCCTGTCGCTGTGATTAAAATACCCAGCAAAGGCTGCCTAAGGAATGGGCGGGGGCTTATTTCGGATCACAGTTTGAGGTTCCAGGCCATTGAGGCAAGGAAGTCAGAGAGCTAAAAGCAGCCGATCACATTGCCTCCTCAGCCAGGAACTTGACCGCTCATTTGTTCCCTTTTGGTCTATCTAGAACCCAGAGTGTTGCCCCAAGTCAGGGTGGGTCCTCCCTCCTCAATTTCCCTAATAGATCGTCTTTCCCAGGCTTGTCCAGCAGCTCGGCTAATCTACACAGACCCTCGGCAGGCACGCACAGAGCCTTAACTCCTGAAAAGTTCTAGATTCTGTTCAAGTCAATGTTAACCATCGTGCCCTCCCCCTCCCCCTCCCCCTCCTCCTACCCCCACCTTGTTCGGGGTACCATGCTGGCCTCCCTGGCTCTCCACTGTAGTTCCCCCTTGGCAGTTCTTCCTTCCCTCCCTCCCTCTTGCTGTCCGTGCTCACAGTCCCGGGCTCATCCACTCCAGGGCTCAGTTTACTATGGCAGGTTCCACTGATTCCATCTGCAAGGTACTGTCTGAGCCATCTCCTTCCCCCAGGGGCACCAGCTGACCTATGCGGCCCAGAGGGAGGCCTACAAGGTAAGTACAGCTTCAGCAGGGAAACCGGTAACAGTACTCACAGAGGAAATTAAGCGAGACGCTGAGGACAGGAATAGCTACAGAGGCTGGGCCGCCCTCCCAAGACACACGGCCAGCCAGGGCTAGCGCCCTCCTCCAGGCTCAGGCAGTCACTGATGCCGGCTGCCCTCGGGGGAGCTGCCCTACGGAGCCAAGATGGTTGATTCCGCTCTGTGGAAGAGGAGACAGTGTGGGGAGATCGCGCAGTTGGTGAGGGGCTTGCCGCTCCAGCATGAGGGTCGGAGGTCAGTTCCCAGCATTCAACTGAAAAGCTGGGCATCATGGTGTGGGTTTGCAATCCCAGTATGGGGGGGGGGGCATATCTGCAGTGCTTACTAGCCAGCCAGCCCACCCCAATAAAATCCCATCTCAAAACAACAACAAGACAGACAGCTCCCAAGGACTCCTGCCCAAGGTTACCTATGGCCTCCACACACACACATAGGCCTATGCGCTCACACACACCAAAAAAAGTGCAGAGACAACTTCCCACCACCAAACAGCATGGCAAACGACTTGGCCAGTCCACAGCCCCCAAAGGGTTGTGTGTGGTCTGTGTAGGCCCTCGATGAGACCAGACGGACAAATGGGTGGAGAAGTGTGCCCGGCTGGCCCAGGGGCATTTGTTACGGAGGGCAGCACTGCACCACATGGCTAAGCAGCCTCTAGAGAGAGGCTAGATGATGCCCTGAGGGGCGCATCTCACCAACAGAAGCCTAACGAGGCATTTCGAGCCTGGGGGTAGTGCCCACACCAAGGGTCAGCCACCACAGCCTAGGAGTCCACTCCCGGGGGACCCCTTCCCTGTGGTAATTCCATTGGTAATGGGCTGTTTCGAACCCGATGGGGAGACTACGAAAAACCTAATGGGAGGATCTGGGGAAGCCTGCCCAGCCCAAGAGGTTGAGTCCTGGCACGCTGGTGAGACTTGACGGGCTAGAGAGGAAAAGGCTCTATCCAGCTGGAGGTGCCAAGGGGAAGAGTGGAGTGGAGGGGTTGGTGCCCAGAAACTGTGACAGCAGTCCGGCAACTATCCAGACGTTATCCTGGCTAAGGCCAGGGGCAGGAGCGACTTGGGCCGACCGGCCAAGGATGCAGGTGTGGTGAGAGGGGCAAGACTGGGGGGCTTCCTGGAATGCTCCACGGGGCCGCCGGGTGCGGAGGGCAGATGCTGGGACAGAACAAGGGTTGCCTGCTGAGGTGGAGGGGAGGCTTCTCCGGCAGCCCTTCGCCTCCGGGATGAGCCAGGCCCTGCGGGTCCAGCCTCCGGCGGAGACAGCTGCTCGGCTGACCAGGTTCAAAACCTCGTGCAATCTCCGTGTGCTTCGAAGCCGGGGAATGGTGTCCCTGGATGGAGGCCCTATCCCATCACCGGCTGTTCATCCAGGCACAGAAGGAGGGAGTTACACAGGAGAGGACAGAGCCAAACTCGCCCAGACACCCAGTCTGTGCCTGAAGCAAGAGAGGATCCTGGGCGGACTCTCAAGGTCACCACTTTCTGGGGTAACCCGTCCGAGCAGCCCCTTTGGGCATTTATCTCTTCTATTTTGGCTTCTCATCTCCTAACAGGCCAACCCCTTAGGGCGTGAGACTGGGTCAGGCCCTAGTGCCGGAGCGCCCCCTGCTGGTCATCCTGGGAACAAGTCAGACCTTGGTAGCTGCAAGCATTCTTCCGGCACATCCACCTGCTCAGTAGTATTAGCTACACATAAGGTACTCTAGAGGCCAGGCACGTGTGATGCCGTGGCACCAGGGTGCCATAATTTTAAAAAAGAAAAGCCTCCCAATGCAGCCACTGATGGGAAACCCCATAACATATGTTGCAAGATGGCTGAGCACCTGGCCAAACTACACAGGTAATGGAACTCAGGCTTCCACCAACTAGCCACTGCCCAAGGTCACATACTGATAAGAGGGACACTGAAGAAAAAGTCCACACCTCACCCAAGGTCCGGCTAGGATGCCGTGTGAGGGACAGCCACCAGGGTGATCCCAAGATGGACCTCCTCAGGCATCCACCACCTGCCTCCCTCCCTCTGCTCACTTTCCCTGTCATCACCCAAGCCCTTGCCGCCAATCTCTCCACCAGGCTTCCCTGGCCTCCATTCTGGGGACCTCGCCCACAGCTACCAGCATCCACCAAGACAAATATGGTGGGTACCAGGATCTCCAGGACGTCTTGCATTGGTCGGACTTGTCAGCACAGCAGAGCAGCCTCCCTCCTCCTCCTCCTCCTCCTCCTCCTCCTCCTCCTCCTCCTCCTCCTCCTCTTCCTCCTCCTCCTGTTGTTGTTGTTTGGGTTCTACATGGAGATGGGGAAGCATCTGAGAGAACCCAGTCACCCAGCGCTTTCAGAACCCTGGCAGCATTGTTTGGCAAGGTCTAGAAAGAAGAGGGGCAAGGCACCGTTTGGGGTACGACCTTCACAAAGTAAGAGTGGAAAGCAAAATTTCGTATTTGCTAGGAAACATGGCAGAATGTCTTTAAGAGCTCAGGATGAACGGGACTGCCTTCTGTAGCAATCCCCCACCTCAGGGGAAAACGCCAAGGAAAGGCTGGCGAGGCTGGATCCCAGACGAAGGCCTTTACAGCCAACAAATGAGCAAGTAATGAGAAACTGCCCATCGCCGTTACCTTTCCTATTGCTGGGATAAAATACTCTTGACAGAAGCAGTATAAGGAAGAAACGGTTTATTTGGTCACAGAGCCGGGAATAGTCCATCGCAAGAAAGTCACAATATCAGGAGCTGGAGGCGGCTGTCACGTCATACTCACAGTTAGAGGGCAGAGAGCGATCAATATGTGTGTTCAGCTCATTTCCTCCTTTTTCTTCAGGATCCCAGCCCAGGGCATGATGCTGCACAGTGAGAGGCTCCTCCCACCCCCAGTCAACATACCCAAGGTAGTCCCATCTTCTAGGTGGTTCTAGAGCTCATCAAGTTGACGACTAAGTAGAAAAAGAAAAACTAATTGGCAAAATGGATCCCAACTCCCCAGGGAGAGAGAAGGCTGCCAAGCAGAGAGATGTTTCCTCTCACTGTGGACAACACCATACAGCAGTGAGCCTGCCAGAGCACCCCACTGGACCGACAAGGACGGACACTGGCCAGGGGAGGGTAGGCAGGGAAGTAATCCTGATATCCTGCAAAGGTGAAGGCAGGCATGTGTCTGAGGCCGGCAACGCCTTCCCTGGCAGACCCTAGGGGCATGCCTCTTATGTATCAGGAGAGTCTGTACAGAGATGTCCATTACTCATTTACTCATTCCTTCTGCAGGCCGGAAGTGGAAACAGCCAGTGTGGAATCGTGTCATAATGTACTCAAGTGACAAACGAGCACACTGAGAGTGCAAGACACTTCAGGACAACCTGGGTACATTTCAAGGTTATAGTACTAGGACCAGTGAGATGGCTCTGCGGGTGAAAGTACTTGCCACACAATCCTGGTGACCTAAAATTCTATCCAGGGAATGCGTGTAATAAGAAAGAAATGGACGCAGTGGCAGACATCTGTCATGGCGGCATTCCTAAAGCCAAAATGGAGGGTGGATCCAGAATCGCCTAAAAGTCCATGGATCAAATAGCAGCCTGGCGTATGCAGGGCAGCAGAAACCAACCAGACCTTCCCTCAACAAGATGGAAGGTAAGAACCAACTCCCAGAAGTTCAGAAGTCACCCTCTGCCCTCCACACACAAGACAACACATACATACCATCATCATCATCACAACTGTGGTGCTTTGTGAGAAGAGATATGTATCTCATGTACAATAATCATCTTACAATATATATTGCTTCTCGGAGTACTTTTAAGTTGCAAAGAGATACATATAGCAAGACCCATTTAACGCAGATTTAAAATATGCAAAACAACATTATACATATATATTTATATACTGTATCTGTGTTTTTAAAAATCTGTATACATATTGTTCTACGGTTATAGTCAGCAAAATAGTTAGTGGCTCAGGGGAGACCAAGAGGAAGGGTGCCTTGTAGGAAGAGATCCAGAGGGCACTCGGGACTGTATCTGTGGATACAACTCGGGAGTCAGAATAGATGTACTCTAATACTTAATGCAAATTCTAACCTTTAAAAACCACTTGTGATCCAGAAATGAAACACTAAGCGAAAGCACCTAAAACAGAAATGGTATTGTCTGGATATTCCCTTTTTCATAAAGCTTTAAGAGTCATAAACTAAACTAGCAATGTAAGTTCCATCGTGGAATAATGTAAACATATGTGAAAGCCTGGGTTCAATACAAGTACCCCTCCCCCCAAAAGAAAAAGGCCAGCATGTGACCTTACCAAGTGAAGGAGTCACCCTGATGAAGAGGAACCCAGAATGGGGCCTGTGGAAAGCCTTGGAGTGTTGGGAACAGGCCACGGGGCTAATTTTTTGTGTTCATTTATTGTAAATATTGACTCCTTTACAAATTTAGAAGTGGATGGAGGGATGGAACTCGGGGTCTTTATCCTACTTCTCAGCAACACTCCCAACTTTGCAAAAACGCATTAGCACCTAGGGGAGGCAGAGACAGGCAGATCTCTGAGTAGGTGGCCAGCCTGGTCTACAGAGCCAGGCCCATTACAGCCAGGGCCACACGGAGAATCGTGGATTGCGTTTAACAAAAAGGGAACTTTGTTGCCGCTGCTGCTGCTTCTGTTTTGAGACAGTCTTACTTTGACGTCCAGGCTGATTCTCAACTGCCTCAGCCTCTGGAGGAGCTGGAGGCAGAGGTTGCACACGGCCATGCCCTGCTCCGAGGTCGTTTTAAAAGGAGCAACAAAAAGTACTAAAGGCACGAACTCACCAGGAGGGGAAGATGACAAACCGCATGCCGATCCCATGCTCGAAGCAACCCTACCTTCAGGTAGCTGCGCCAGATGCTTGTACGCCTGGTGAAGATTCTCCCTGCAGACTACCTGGTGATCATTCAGCAGGAACGACAGGTCTGTGATGACTCCTTGTTCTAAGAAGCCAACTCTAGAGAAGGGAAGGTGGGTTTAGATATAAGACCACTCCCGTTGATTTTTTTTTAATTAAACACATATTTACTTTATGTGTATGTTGTTTTGCCTGAATGTAGGTGTATATATCCCATGTGCACCTGGTGAGTGAAAGGATCAGACTAAATTTGTAACCTATATGTCTTCTAAAACCTATATTTTTGAGTTTTAGGCCCAGGTTAAGTTAAAGCCTCTTAGTACTTTCCAGAGAATGGAAGAATGTGACCCTGGCCATCTGTGAGGACAGAGATTTAAAAAGTGAGCAAGCAATGACCTTCACCTAGCAAAAAGAATGACCAGACTTTTGTCTGCGAGATAGCATTTCTTAGCAACCAACCCAGATGGCCTCAATCCTTCTGAGTAGCCCCTGACCTCCGGCCAAAAGCCTGCAGTCCCGATCTTCAAGGATGAGCTAATCACCCCCACCCCCACCTCTCATTGCAGCCGCATCCACACTTGGCAGGACTGGCCAAACTTGAGCACCTAAGACTAACCAATTATTTTAAAAGTTAAATACCTCATCCAATCCTGAATTGCCAAGACTGCAACCCCCCGAGAATTCCCACACCTTGTCCTTTCAAAACCCAAGGCCTCTGTCTCCCGGTGCCACTCTGTGCTGGCCAGCAGGGCTGACCCCATAGCTTGATGGTTAAAAGAAATCTCTTGCGATAGTGCATCGATGAGACCCGGTCTCCTGAGTTCTCTTCATCCCTTCAGGAAGGTAGGCTCGTGCTGGGCCTAAGAGTGAGCAAGGAAGTCAGAAGGGAGCGTTGGGTCCCCTGGAACTGAAGCCTCCATGGGGGTGCTGAGAACCAAACCCAGGTCCTCTGCAAGAGCAACGAGTCCCCTTAACCCCTGAGCCATCTCTCCAGACCCAGATTCGTTTACCTCAGCAGCTGAATGCTATACTATTGTGTGACCACATTGGATTGTCATTATCCACTGGTCAGCTTATGGGCATGTAGGTTGTTTTCATTTCCTGTCTATTAGGAATAAAGCAGCAATGAGCAGAGATCATCACTTAGCTCTACGATAGAATACAGAGTCCCTCAGGCATGTGCCCAAGAGTGGGATAGATGGATAATGTGGTAGATCTATTTCTAGCTTTTTGAGGAAGCGCTACACTGATTTCCATAGTGGCTGAACCCAGTTTACACTCCCATGGGCAGGGATTAAGTGTTTTTCTTTCCTTACATCCATTCTGACATTCAACATCATTTTTTTTCTTCTCTCGACATTATGACGAGAGTAGGTTGAAATCTCAGCGTAATTTTAATATCCATTTCCCCAATAGCTGAGTACTTTGACTATGTTTTAAAATATGTTTCACAGCTGTTTGTATTTCATCTTTTGAGAACTCCTGATTAGTTTTAACTGTGCTGTTTTCTGGATGTTTGGGTTTTTTAAAGCTCTCTGTATAGTCTGGATATGACTAGGATAGCTAGTAAATAATTTTTCCCATTTTGTGGACTCCTTTTCTTCCCTTGATTGGTGGTTTTCTTTGCTGTATGGAAGCTTTTTGGTTTCACGAGGTCCCGTTTATGAATTATTGGCCTGAGAGCCTGCACCGTCAGCGTCCTGTTCAGGGTGTCCTGTGCCAATGAGTGCAAGTATACGCCCTACTAGCATACGCTACTGTCAGGGCACCGGTCTTATGTCGAAGCCCTTGAACCACTTGGACTTGAGTTTTGTGCTGGGTAAGAAAGAAAGCAATCACTCCATTCTTCTACAGGGAGCTGTCTGCCTTGACCAGCACCATTTGCTAAAGATGCTGTCTTTCCTCCAATGTGGTTTTTTTTTTTTTTTTGGCTTTTTTGGTCAAAACTCAGGTGACTGTAGGAGTGTGTGCTTACACATGGGTTCTCAATAATTCTATTCCATTGACCAATGTGTCTTGTCTTTATGCCAGCGCAATGCTGCTCTTGTTACCATAGCTCTGTAGTAAATAGAGATTTCTGGAGAGGTTCAAATAAGGTCGGGTCAGTGACTCTGCTGGAATCCACGCTGTCTCAGGCAAAGATCCAGAGAGACCTGCCCCATTCTAGAAACCCTGGAGGTCACAAGTGCAAAGCTCCGTGGTTTGTGGATAGGCAAGAATCACAGTACTCCCACGCTTGAGCAGTGTCTCTGGATCTTTGGGGCCTCCATCTTTTCGCCATTCTGAGCCTCAGGCCCACCGTGTGTGAAGCGGCAAGAGGTGGCAGAAGCCTGCACCTATCTTGGCTGCACTGAGGGGGCTGAGCTCGCCATCCTTCCAACAGGCCCAGCGATCCCAGGCCTCTCCCAGCTCTTCCTCCTTCTGTCTTCTCCCAATTGACTTCAAAGCCTGCAGCAGCCAGCTGCCTCCCTCCAGACCCATGGCTGCCCTCTACGCCCGTTATAATGACACTTAAGTTAATTAAATATTAGGTAAGCCAATTAGATGAAGAATTGTTATTATTTCCTCTTAGAAATGTTTTGCATGCTTTGGAAAAACTCAAATGAGTCTCTCAAAAATACGAGATGACTGTAAGGTTTTCTTATTATATATATATATTTCTATTATATATATGTGTGTGTGTGTGTGTTTGTGTGTGTGTACAGATTGTTTCAGCAATGTCTTTCTGACCCTCGTGTGCTTTTGAGGAACACACTGGCAAATCAAAATGGTGGTCTAAGCAGGAAAGTCAATAGAAAATGCCACCTAATGGGCTGTAGCCTAGAAAAGGCCTGGGTCTCACACAGGGACTGGCGAGTGTCTTCTCATTTGTGTTTTTGAATTAGCACTTTAAAGGAAATATAGTTCCCTTAATCCTCTGATTGTGAGCCGTTTCTCTTAAGTAGACAACAGCATCTGGAGTGGGATTTTCCGAGGTCACGTCTTTCAGGGTGGGTTCAGGGATAAAGTCATGCCTGAAGCTCTGAGCTAAATATCCAGTACAAAGGACATGCCCAGCCAATTATGGCTCTGTGACATTGATCAGAACTTAATTTTATAGTATGCTTTACCCGTCCTGGAAAAATGAAATCCAGCAAGACACACACAGATCCCCCATGATCTGTTCCGCATCCATGCTTTGAAGACTAGCCAGCATGCTACTCGGTCCCAGTTCTCAGGGGTCTCTGATCGCTTGTACCCAGGAGTTCAGGGCTAGCTTGTGCAGTGCAGCAAGATGGAGGGAAGGAGAGAGGAAGGGAAGGAGGAGTGGTGAGAGGGACAGAGGCTGGGGACAGAGCTTACCAGTGAAGCATAAGAAGGTCGGCTGTTTGCCTGTAAAGAACATGGCTCCCTTGCTAGCGTGGCGGCAAAAGAGCAAGGACCGGAATGTTCCAGGAGCTCCCTGCACATGAGGGTGCTGTA
The DNA here is from genome assembly GCA_028658305.1 of Pachyuromys duprasi. Taxonomy (NCBI): domain Eukaryota; kingdom Metazoa; phylum Chordata; class Mammalia; order Rodentia; family Muridae; genus Pachyuromys; species Pachyuromys duprasi. The sequence continues at coordinate 48,045,740 of CM053756.1, forward strand.
TGAGTTAACTACTCGAGGTGCCAAGGTGCCATGCTTAGATTGCCATCCTTGTTCCTCCTCCGTGTCACCACTTGTGTGATTCAGGGGCAAGGGGGTTTCAATGCTGGTGGTTCCCAGCACTCACTTAGCTTGGTGAGCCACTGGCCTTAGCCATAAAACCACCACTGGGGGCCAGAGAGGCAGCTGTGTTCTGGAGTACTTGCTTAGCATATACAAAGCCCCATATACAAAGCTCAATGCCTATGTCACAAACAGGAAGGAGGGAAGGAGGGCGGGAGACAGGGAGGGAGGCAGGGAAGGAGGGAGGGACTGAGGGAAGGGAGAGAGGAGAAGAAAAGGGTGTGGCATGCACTGGTGGGTGTTGGGGGTACTGCCACTGAATTTGGGGGTGGAATATAGAAACCCGCAGCGTTTGGTTGAGATCCTTTACCTTCTTTATGTACTGTAGTGTACGGGGAAAAGGCTAAGTTTAGAGTCCTAAGCTGAGTCCATGCTTGGGGGTAGGGCAACCCTAAGGTGTAGTTTGGCACAGTCTCAAGGCAGGGAAGGACCAGCTCCTTTCTGTGTTGCCGGGAGCCTATAGCAACACTTGCTTACATCTCAGCAATCAGGAGCGAGAGCCGGCTGCCGGCTGGAAGCCCAGCTTGGCTATGACCCGCGGAGCCCATGCCAACTTACTGACAGCTCTGTGCTGACAGCCGGGCCCTGGGTCCAGAAGGTTCTTCAACCTTGCTAGGGCTTCTTAATATGCAACCAAAGCCCAACCTTGGGAGCCCGGGAGAGTCAAGCGGCTCTCCCGTCTCCAACTCCAGAACACCGTGGTCTCCCTCTGCCCTCAGGTTGCCTTAAACCGGCAGTTCTCAACCTGTGGGCCAAAGCACCAGAGAACGCTTATTTCCAGTGATGCAGCTATGGGAAAACACATATTTCTGATGGTACAACCCGCCGGAAAACACGTGTTTCTGATGATCTTCGGAACTCCCAGCCATAAATTTATTTTCATTTCTTTTTCATAGCTAATATCGCTACTGAGTGGTGTCCCCGTTTCTAGGACCGCTGGGAAGGCGTGTTTTCCGAAGCTCAACACCCACAGGTTGAGAACTGCTGTCTTAGACAAAGGAAGTGGGATCGAGAGACCTGGTGAGGTTTCACAGCACGGGGAAGGGCACCCCGCCTCCGGGAGGGCAGAGCCCAGGCCCCTGCTTCACTGCTCTGACCACAGCGGCCATCCGCGTTCCTGACTTAGGGTTCCAACTGGCGCCACCAGTGCCCACACACATTCCACCATAGCACCTGATCGGCATCCGGCAGAGGCAGGCACACGGAGGTCACGAAGGGATCAGAACTAACTTCAACGCGAGGAGCCTGGGACGGGACTAGCACACAGCTCGGAAGTGGAGCGCGTGGGTGGCGGGCATGGAGCCCTGGGTTTAGTCCCCAGCCCTGAAAAACGGCTTGGAACAGAATCCGCGTCAGGCCACGGCAGAGACAACCAAACCGGCCCGAGGAGACAGCTGCCATCCACAAATAGAGGCACCACCCCAGACCAGTGCTATAGGTAAAAGTTAGGGCGCTGACTTTCTTTTAGGGGTCATTCAAGGATGGCTGCCTAGGGTAGAGGATAGCACGCTTTCCCACCGTGGCGTTGGTTTTCACTGGTAGTTGCCCACCTGCCCACATTATGCGTTGCCATGATGTGCAGCACCTCAGTGGTCTTTATCCGTACCAGGTTGTTGCCATCCCTCAGCAAGGCCTTCAGACTCTTCAGGCATCCTGTGGGGGACAGGAAGCCATCTGAATATTTGCCGGTCCAAATATCTTGGCTACAAGACAGCATATGACCTAATGTTTTGAGAACAGGAAAGCACCAAAGGTCTGTGCTTTGGGTTTGGGGAAACCAAGTCAGGGGCACAGCATTTGTTAGTTGAAGGGCTTCACACCTGTGAGCCATTTCATCTAACCTTCTGCATAACCCTGTGAGTGTGTGTATGTGTTTGCGAGAGAGAGAGAGAGAGAGAGTCTCACAATGTAGCTCTGGCTGTCCTGGAACTCACTATGTAGACTGGGATGCTGGCCTCAAACTCAAAGAAATCCATCTGCCCCCTGCCTCCTGAGTATTGGAATTATGCTCTGACTTATGTGCACCAATTGCCTCCTCACCACTATCCCCAGAGCTGAGGGCCAAACCCAGGGCCTTGTGCTTGCTAGGCAAGCACTTTACCACTCAGCTAAATCCCCAACCCTTTGATTTTCCTATTAGTTCCCCCTCATGTAGTCTGTCCTGGGGCTAAGAGAAATTGCCCTTGACATTTCAGGAGAGGCATGAGATTGGAAACCTGCTTATGTGTGCTGCTCTTGCAGAAGACTCTGAGTTCAGTTCTCAGCACCCTCATCAGGCAGCTCACAACCACCCATAACCACCTCTCGTGGTCAGGCGCCCCCTACTGACCTCCACAGGCACTTGCACTCACAAGCACATACCCACCCATAGACATATACACATAAGGAAAACAACAAAACAAACAACAAAAATAAAAGGACACATTCTACAAACTAGTCACTAGATTCAAGGATTCCTAATCTAACATATAAAGATCAAATTTTTAAAGATTTACTTATATTATTCAAAATGATGTACAGGTGTGTGTGTGTGTGTGTGTGTGAGTGTGTGTAAATAAGTTTGTACATATGAGTGCAGAGTGCAAGTGCACACAGAGGACAGAAGTCTCGGATTCCCTGGAGCTGGTGCTGCAGACAGTTTGTGGGCTCTCTGATGTGGGTGCTTGGATCTGAACTTGGGTCCTCTGGAGAAGTAGCAAGCGCTCTTAACCACCAAACCATCTCTCCAGCCCCTCCTATTTTTATCAGTTATACAAACCTAGACTCACACCCCTCTCCCAAACATGGCTTTTCACACCTGTAGATTGAAAGTGTTCCCTCTTTGGGGGGTAGCACTGAACTTGGTGGTACTGGTGGCCTGAAATCCAGTCTAGTAAGTAGCAGCTCTTACTACTAATGTCATCCAGAGCCTGAGCCATATCAGGACTGCCCCCCACCCTCACCCACAATCACTATCACCCAGTGAGTGACGCTCTCACCTATACTGATGGCCTCATAGACGTACTCGGGATCGTGCATGAGGTCACACAGGGCCACGAGGGCTCTCTGCCTTGTCAGGAGCTCACTTGATTGCAGCTCCTCATTGAGCTTGGGCAAGGCCCGACAGCCATAAGCAATGGCGGCCTTGGTGGGGTCTAGGTCAGGAGGCATGTACATGGAGATCCGGGTGTGAGCCATCTTCTCACACCTGTCAAGGGGCTTTGGAGCTCTGTAGAAACCACTAATAAAAGAGCAACAACCAATTAACAAAACAAAACAAAAAACAAAAAAACCCTGTCATTATTACTATTCTTATGTAGAAGCTAGCCAATCTCAGCCTCCACACTGTCTGTGAAGACAAACAGGATGGACACTCTCATCTTGATTTACTGATGAGCAAACAGAGGCTGACTAGATTTCTCAAGGTTACAGCACAGATAAATAGCCCAAACTTCAAATCTTGGTCCTTCAAGCCAGAAAAAAACTGCTTGGGATATTTGTTCAATGGGTTCCTTAGTCACAGGCACCAAAAGGAAAAAAAAAAAAAATAGGCCAACCAAGATGGCTTCTCCTTTGATGTCCATGCTTAGCTGGTGACAGCAATGATGGGTGTCTAACCAGCATCTAACGCAACCACTCAGTAAAGAGACATCCACATTTATAAGTTAACAGATTTGGGCTAGGGAGTTGGTAAAGCTGGAAGCTATTCAAACAGAGCTCTCAGCCAGGCAGTGGTGGTATGTGACTTTAATCCCAGCCCTTGGGAGGCAAAGGCAGGAGGATCTCTGTGAGTTCGAGGCCAGCCTGGTCTACAGAGCAAGTTCCAGGACAGCCAAGGCTACACAGAGAAACCCTGTCTCAAAACAACAACAACAACAGCAACAAAAAGCAACAAAAAGAACATCACATAGAGGTCTTGCTCCTTCATGCCAGGGCCACATATTCACAAACTTGGGATACATTGGCAAGAAGGGATTAGGGTTAAAGAATGATTTGTTACTATCCCACACACATACACTCTTTAAACAATTACAGGCAAGACAACTTGTTGGTTCAGAATAGGATACAGTGCCAGGCCAGGGGTTACCCTTGACATGTCATCCCCTCCATGTGTACATGTGTATTTCTGCAGCTGAAAAATAAGGTAATGAAAGTTCTTCCTTCCTGTCCTTCAGCACTGTCGTGTAGCTGATAGCCACGAGCCTGGCTGACCAGTACTTGAAATACATTGGTTGTGGTTATTAGCTTGGTCACTATTGCATTTGGTGGCAGGAGCAGGCAGGACTCGATTCTGAAGTTAAAAATAAAAAAAAAAAATTAAAAAAAAAAGCAGACTCTGACGCCAGCCACCAGCCAATAAGGGGAGAAAAGGGGGCCAAGCTGGGAAGGTGGAAAGCCATCCCTGAAATGGGGGTCCACTTCGGGAGACAGTCTCTGGGACACAGGCTGCCCTCCTATAAAGGGCACACGCTACGAAAATCCCGCCACCAGTAAAAAGGTGGGACTCAGGGTGTGGGGGCCCCGGGTGAACGGATTGGGTGAGTCAGGAAGCCCCCAAAGCCCTGTGCCGGGCACCTACCCCCTACAACTGCCTCACTTGCCTTAGTGCGTGTAGTCTCCTAGTGTCTGCCAGCCAGAGCGCTCATTGCCAGGCGACCTGGTTGCTAGGAGACTGCCAGCGTCTGCAGCTTCCTAGTCAATCCCCTCGGGAGCCAAGGCGCAGGCGCAGAAAAGGGCTGAACCCAGCGGAGAACTGAGAACAGCGATATTTTACAATGTTACTACTTAGAACAAAGACAACTCGCTCTTTGTGGTACAGATAGGAATGGAAATTATTTATGTCCATCCTTCCCTTTTCTGTGCATTTTACACGCTTCGGGTCATCAGAGATAAGAAAGTAACTTCATGCATTTTAAGGCTGAGAATCTCAAGAGAATTCCCCCCAGTCACATAGACCCGACCCCAGAACTGCCTAATCAGAGCCCAGCGCACCATGGCCGCCGGAGTGGCTATTTTCTAAGCCCCGAATACCTCCTTTTGCTCCCTGCACACACACACAAACACACACACACGTACTAAGACCATGCACAAACTCCCTCAGAGAATGTAACAAGACCCAGTCTGGCATCCCCCATCGACACAACTCAATAAGACCTAGCATAGCAAGACCTTGCCTGTGTCTGTTCTGTTTATTGCCTCCCCGTGCCAGGCATAGGCCAAGAAGCTTCCAGTAAGTGCAGAAAGAGCAGCTGATGCACTTGAATTAAGAGGTACCATTTTAGAGCATTTCCCTAGGCTTCACTTATCATCAAATGTTTTGGTTACCCTTTCCTCTCCTCCATGTGACAAAATGCAACTTGAAAAGCTTTAGCGTGGTTTAGAATTTCAGGAGATCCATCCCATGGGTGCTTGGCAAAATATTAAGACAGTGGGAAAATATGAGGTGGGAGGTAGGGAGGAGAGTAAGGAGGATAATATCTTTCTAAGGACTTGCCCCCGGGGACTATGACTCCTCCCATCATCTAAAGCTTCCACCTCCGAGGGACCAAGCATTTCAAACATGAGCCCTTGGAGGACATTTTATATTCAGTTCACAAAATCCAGGAGAACCCTCTAGTTTTGCCTGTTCTCGGTTGACTTAACTAAAGGCCACTGATAAGAGAGGTCTCGAGAAGGTTTTATTAGTGTGACAAAATGCCTGGCAAGAGGCAAACTGAGGCAAACTGGGGCCTTGTTACACTACAACCTAAGGATACAGGCCTGTGTCTCATTTTGTTCCAGGAGAAAAGCTGCTCTGCAAGTCCCGCCCCACAGCCATTGGCCCCTTAAAGCCTTGCCTGCTCGTGCTGCAAACACTCTCCCTCCTTTCTGCAACGTCTGAGCTAAAGGAACCCGAGTCTCCAGCAGCACCAGTCACCCATTTAATAACTGAGTGACCTGGGGTTTGGGGGTCGATGAAACAGCGTGACCAGAAAGCAAGTGGGGGAGGAGAGGCTTTATTCGGCTCCATCACCAAAGGAAGTCAGGACGGGAACTCAAGCAGAGCGGGAACCTGGAGGCAGGAGCTGATGCAGAGGCCATGGAGGGGTGCTGCTTGCTGGCTAGCTCCTCATGGCTTGCTCAGTCTGCTTTCTCATAGAACCCAGGACCACTAGCCCAGGGGTGGCCCCCCTGCCCCGCTGATCACTAATTGAGAAAAAGCTTCACAGCAGAATCTCATGGAGGCGTTTCCTCATCTGAGGACCCTTCTCTGACGACTCTAGCTTGTGTCAAGCTGGCACACAAAACCTGCCAATACAGAGGTGTAAGGTCCTTTAAGCCTGAAGCCTTAGAAGTGAAACCGCTGAGCAAAGGTATCGAGTCTCCAGGACATTTCCTGTTGCATTAAAGAGGACTGCAATAGATCTTCTAGCAAGGATCCCACAGTACCCGCTGCTGCCCTTCAAATCAAGTCTTAAAGGGTCTCTCTAGCCCAGACTGCCCTAGTTTTATTTTAGGAAGGCGAGGTGAACACCCCCTGGGGCTGGGAGTCAGAAAATCTGGGTACAATTCTATTTCTAGCCCATTAGGCAAATCTTAGTTTTGAATGAGGCTTTTAGTTTTCTTGTCTGAGGAAAAAAAGGAGAGAGAGAACCAAAGTTGGAAAAGCTTTGGTTTCAATTCTAAGAAGAGTTCTAAGGCCTCTGGAATACAACCTGCCCTCCCCACCCCCAACACACACACACCTCGATTTTCAACAGAAACTAGCTGGAAGAAGCCCAGTAACTTGAGTCAGCTTTTAAAACACCCGTTAATCGAGGGAATTAATTTTTCAGCATGCGCTCCGGAAGCCAGGCACATGATTTCCAAATAGCATTAAATTCAAATTGATGCAGTAAGGCAGATGGTAGACATGAGGCGTGTCCTCCCCTTGCGCCCGGGGGACTTGGGTGTGTGTGTGTGACGATGCCTGGCTTCAGTCCAATACCAACACCCTTTCCTGGGACCCAGGACCTGGCCCACCAAGGCTGGCCACAGCGCACGGACCTCCACGCTCACCCCCGCCCAGACTCCGCCCACTGGCCCCGCCTGCCCATCAACGCCCCGGTTGTCATAGTGACCCTGGGCGCTCCAAAGGAGCCCGGAAGTCTCTGAGCAGGCGGCGCGGTGCTCGGCGCCCCGAGAGGCTCTCGTTGCCATGGTGATGACTCGCGCGCGCGGGGCCCCGTGTCTTCCGTTTCCACGGGCTGGAGAAGGGTCCAGAGCCCGCCCCCGACGTCGGGATTCGAGAGCCGCGAGCCAGTCCCGCGAGGCCCGCGTTGCTGCGGTGATTCGCTGGGGTCACGCACGCCGGGACCCACCTTTACAGCTTTGGTGAGTCCACTCACCCTCCCCGGCTGAGGGCGCGTCCCGGAGGCTGTGGTCCTGAGGTTGTCGTGTCCCCTGCCCTCCTACCGCCAAAGCTGAGTGTGGCCTGCAGGCACTGAGCGTCCACTCCAGGCCAGGCCCCCGCGGGAGCCGGGTCAGATCAGGACAATAGGCTTGGGGGTCAGACTCTGGGTGATGCGGGGACTCTCAGGAAAAGGGGCTGGAACCTAAAGTCACCGTAGCACTCAGAAGCTGCATCTGAAAAAGGACTGGGAGCAAGGGGCCCCTCCCTCCTCTAGTTCCATTATCTGCGCTGTGATCCAACCCAGATTGGTTGATTGGTTTTTGTTGTTTTGGTTTGGTATTTTGCATGCCTCCCTCATGCCAAGGGAGTGAGGCCCAGGTGCCCCTCTTCCCAGGAGTATGAGCTGCTCCCCCCCTCTCGCCCCCCCCTGCGCGCCACCGCGCAGCCTACCCATTGAATGGCCCCTGTCTAATATTGCTGATAGGGATGGAGACCCAGGTGATGATGGAAAGTAATGGCAAAACTCACAGGTGCACTTTGAGAATTTGTATGGGCTTTCTAATTCTTGTTAAAAAAAAAAAATTCTTGCTCAAATGTAACAATTCTAGTCGTAACTGACTTTGTGAATCTAGAACAAGGCAACACTTAGTCCCATAAAATAGAGTGTTCTGTTTTTTGTGTTTGTTTGCTTGTTTTTCGAGACAGGGTTTCTCTTGTGTAGCCTTGGCTGTCCTGGACTCACTCTGTGACCAGTCTGGCCTCGAACTCACAGAGATCCACCTGCCTCTGTCTCCCCGAGTGTGGGGATTACAGGTGTGTGCCAGTCTGCCCAGCTGTTGCCCTGTTTTTGTTTTGTTGGTTCGGTTTGGGTCTTTTTAAGACAGGTTCTCTCTGTTACCCAAGGAATCTGGAGCTCACCATCCTCCTGCCTCTGCTTCCCAAGTGCTGAGTATATGGGCCCATGTCACCACTACATTTGCTTAGGAGTTTGGTTTTATAGACAGAGAAAGGAAAGTAGACGTAGTATAAAGAGCAAATTGATTGTTCTAAAAGCTTATAGGATAATTCCTGCTGGCTCGGGTTGACTGGTCCCCTGACCTCATGCTTTGTTGGGAAATTAGCCCATTCAGAACTGTTTGGTCACATGGCACCAGCATGCTCTGTTCTGGTTTGATATGCTGGGCCATAATGCAGAAACTAGCCTCTTAGCTATTTTGTGTAATACTCTTTTCCCCCTGATTGAGTCTACAGGACACTGGAAGAATGAGGTCCTCTTGGACCCCTTTGGGGCCCCCTGTGAGCCAGGACCGAATCATTACCAGCTTCCCGAAGGTACCGTCATTAGAACACTTTTGGGTTTTGTTCGTTTGTTTGTTTGGGTCTGGATTGCTTTGGCAGAAGGTCTTTGCCTTTAGAGTTCCTCTAAAGCAGGCCAGTAGAAACGGCAGAGGTTATAAACCACGTAGTCCTTGGTGTAAATCTTGATGCCGTCATAGCTGTGACCATAGGCGAGTCACCCAAGCCCTGGGAGCTGATGATGCATGCAGATGTGCCTCTGGGCACCAGCTCATGATAAGCATAAGCTCCCCAAGGTCATGACATTCCTTGCTGTTATTATCATTAGCTCTCCAGAGGGTAGGAATGTAATGTGGGAAAACATTTGCCTGGTAGGTACAAAACCGTGAATTTTATTCCTAGCACTGTGAGGATGGGGGTTTGAGGGAACAGACAGATGACACAAATGAAAGAGAATGCACAGGTGTAAGATCACACACCTGTAGTCCCAGCACTTAAGAATCAGAGACAAGAGGATTGTGAATTTGGCCTCAGCCTCGACCATGTAACTAGAGCCATCTCTTTTTTTTAAATTATTTTTTTAATAGTGTTCTAATTTTTTTTCCCCAAATCAACACTTTCTCCATTACCATTCTGCCTTCATTTTTTGCTGAAACCTCCAATCTGTACCACAGTCTAATATTAACTGCAGTGGGAAGGGCTAGGTAACCTTTACTGGGGGGGGGGAGGGGAGTGGAACAGTATTTGCCAGTATTACAGACGGCTTTGCCCGTTAGGTAGCCATCCCACTAGACGCTCATTCTATGTATGTCCTGGCACAAGTGGAGAGGGTATGAAAGGCCAGGCACTGTAGCAGTTAGCATGAGCAGAAAGTCAGATCCAACACCAGCATCTCCAGGGAGGCTGGTAGTGATGCTGGCCCTCAAGACTGACAGGAGAGTTGGAGGGAGGAGGCAGCTCTTCCCAAGGCTAAGGAAAGCCAAAGCAAATTGTCATGCAAAACGCAAAGAATGGAGTGTTTTGGGTTTTTTTTGTTTTTTTTTTTTTGCAGTCAAGTGTGTGATTCACTCTCCGTCGTGTATGTAAGGAAGGAGGTAGACTGCAGCAGAGTGATATGCTGGTTAAACTCAGCATCACCATAAAGTGGGGGGCAGGAGTAAAGAAATTTCTCTTAGTACATGCAGAAAAATATTTCTGAAAGTTAACCTTATGATCCTGTTGTCCATTCCATAGCCACTACCAAATGAAAGATTAGTTTTCTCCAAGGGAGCCACCTCACTGGGGAAACAAGCCACTCTTTTTTAAATAAAAAAAATTATTATTATAATTTATTACAATTTATTCAATTTGTATCCCAGCTGTGGCCCCTCCCTCATCTCCTCCCAATCCCACCCTTCCTCCCTCTTCTCCCCCTCTGCCCTTCCCGAGTCCACTGATAGGGGAGGTGTTTCTCCCCTTCCAACTGACCCTAGCCTATCAGGTCTCAGCAGGACTGGCTGCATTTTGTCTTCCTCTGTAGGCTAGTAAGGCTGCTCTCCCCAGGGGGATCAGAGAGCCTGTCACTTAAGTTCATGTCAGAGACAGCCCCTGCTCCCCTTATTAGGGAACCCACTTGGAAACTGAGTCTATGGGCTACATCTGTGCAGGAGTTCTAGGTTATCTCCATACATGGTCCTTGGTTGGAGTATCAGTCTCAGAAAAGACCCCTGGGCCCAGATTTTTTGGAGCCGTTGGTCTCCTCATGGAGCTCCTGTCCCCTCTGGGTCTTTCTATCTCCCCCTACTTTCATAACATTCCCTGCACTCTGCCCAAAGTTTGGCTATGAGTCTCAGCCTTTGCTTTGATACCTTGATCAATTAAATCTTTCAGTGGCCCTCTGTGGTAGGCTCCTGTCCTGTTCCCTGTCTTCTCTTGCTTCCAATGTCTATCACATTTGTCCTTCTGAATGAGGATTGAGCATCTTCCCTAGGGTCTTCCTTGTTGTTTAGCTTCTTTAAGAGTTTAGATTTTAGTATGTTTATCCTATATTATATGTCTAATATCCACTTATTAGTGAATATAAACTATGTGTGTCTTTCTGCTTCTGGGTTACCTCACTCAAGATAATCTTTTCTAGTTCCCACCATTTGCCTGTAAATTGCATTATTTCCTTGTTTTTAATGGCTAAGTAGTAGTCCATTGTGTAAATGTACCACAATTTCTGTATCCATTCCTCTGTTGAGGGAAATCTGGGTTGTTTCCAGCTTCTAGTTATTACGAATAAAGCTGCTACAAACATGATTGAGCAAATGTCCTTGTATACTTGAGCATATTTTGTATATATGCCTAGTAGTATAGCTGGATCTGAGGTAGTGCTATTCACAATTTTCTAACAAAGTGCCAGATTGATTTCCAAAGTGGTTGTACAAGTTTGCATTCCCACCAGCAATGGAGGAGGGTTCCCCTTTCCCCACATCCTCTCCAGCATGCGTTGTCACTTCTGTTTTTGATCTTGGCCATTCTGATGGGTGTAAGGTGAAATCTCAGGGTCATTTTGATTTGCATTTTCCTGATAAGGACATTGAGCATTTAAGTGTTTCTCTGCCATTCCATTCATTCTATTGAGAATTCTGTGTTTAGCTCTGTACCCCATTTTTTAATGGATTACTTGGTTGAAACAAACCACTCTTAAAAGTAGGCCTAATGCCTAGCAGTAGATGGCCAACAGAAAATTAATTGGGTGTCATCTTTGTCAGGGCTTTTTTTTTTTTTTCCTTCTAGCTTACAGTCTTTTGCATATGTATTAGGGCTTCTGGTTTGGGTTTATATGGGATGTCTCTGTATTCGAAAATATACATCTCTGATTCTGTATGCTTTTTCTTTGGCTCTTTTTCTTGTTTGGTTGTTTTGTCATACTCTGATTTGTTTGGGTTTTGTTTTGGTGGTTTGGCTTGGTTTGGTTTTGAGAGAGGGTTTCTCTGTATAGCGCTATCTTTCCTAGAACTCACTCTGTAGACCAAGCTGGCCTTGAACTCAGGTATCCACCTCTCTCCCTCTGCCTCCAGAGCACTGGAATTAAAAGTGTGTGTTACCACCACCTGGCTGATTTGTTTGTCTTTGATTTATTTTATGTTATTATTATTCCTTAGATGCCTGTTTGATCCATACAGAAGAGTTATGGATCCAGATGGAAGGGAACTAGGATTTGTAGGGGAAGGGGAAACTGTAATCAGAATGTATTGTATGAAAAAAAAATCCATTTTCAATAAAAGAAAAAAAAAGACCCTCCTGTCCATTGCTGCCTCTGTGTGGCTTGGACAGCTGTGAAGGAAGACTTTTTGCCTCTTTTGGATTCTGTGCCAAAGCTGGTAAAGAGGAAGGAGGTGCCTACAGGCTCTTGGTGTTCTCATCTGCGGCCAATGCTTCTTCCCCTACTCTATCTTTCCCTCTAACTTCCTTCTTCACACGCTGACAGAGAAAGCCTTTGTGCCACAGATACTGGAGAATTCCCCGGGTTTTTTATGGTGAGCTTGGGTCATTGCTTTCCCAATGGAGTGTGACCATGGCAACCAGGGATGGTGCAGCCTGATGTTTCATGAGCATAAGAGAAAGGAAATGATCAGGAAAACAAAAACAAAAACAAAAACAGGCCGGGTCTCATGGGACAAAAGACACTATTCACAGAGTAGGACTTTGTGGCTCAGAGCGATGGGGAAAACTGCTTGACGTCAATGCAGCTGGGCGTGGAAAAGCTAGCATTTGACCCCGCTGCCCTTGCCTCCAGCCCTAGGGAGTCTGCCCGGGGAATCACAGAAGATGGGATTCCCTTACAGACCCTACAGCAGCCAGGCCCACAGGCTACAGCTGGCCATGTCTGTCCTGTATCCCCGGGCCAGTTCAGGCCTGAGCCTGAGCACCTACTGACCAGGTCAGGCTGGGTCACTAGGTGCCTCCCGAGGCAAGTTGTTCTCTTTATCCTGTTTCCCAGTCTGAGAAAAGGACTCACGCCTCCTCCCCCATAGCCTGTGGCATTACCAGGACCGAGGAACGCTAATGAGACTGCAAGAGTCAGAAGAGAGGAAGGCTGGGAAGTAGTTGTCACCAAGACGCCGCTTCGTAGGACGGTCTGCCTGTTTGTCTGTATGTCCGTCTGTCTTTTTGTAGTGCTACACACCTGATGCCTGCCTGCAGCTCAAGGAGCACTTCCACAGCCAGGTCAGCACAGCCTGCCAGCACAGGAATACAGGCACTGCTGGGTAAGCCCACGGGGCAAGGGTGTGGAAGATGCATGGAAGAAGCAGCCCTACTGCATGCGTGAAGGTTTCTGTATGTCAGATCCTCTGGGTTTCTCTGACCACCTGCTGTCCCTGTCCCCCTGCCCTGGCCTGGGTACACTCTGCATAGTACCCTTCTTCTGTGCTCTAGAGCTCCAGAATCATGGCATAGAACTATAGGGTTTTCTGTGTTTTCTTCACCAGACCTGAGTCTGGCTGTGTCTGCCCTGTTTCCGCCTCAGTTTCTGCCTCAGCAGCAACTGTTCACTGACAGAGAGGATTTTCCAGGACTCCTTCCTCCTTCTAACAAATATGTACAGGCCCATTCTGCCCTTTCCTCCAGGGCCGATCATGGATGAGTTCACAGAGGTCATGTAGATGGAGTCAGATCACAAGAGAACCCATCTCTGAGGTCCCTAGGGCTACACAAAGGGAGGCAGATCTCGGGTCAGAACTGCTGTTGGTGGCTTGAGGGATAAAAGGTACCAGCTTCCCCCGGGAAGATTCTGTCCAGTCTTCATGCAGATTACCTACCTGACCTTGTACAATGCCACCAGAGGTGAGGACACTGAGGCACTGACAGTATCCACCTTGCAAGCCTAGTAGCATCTGGACTCCTTCCTCTCAGAAATGGAATCCAGGCTGGCCTGTTCCAAATGAGAAGGCTGCCTGGGAGCAGGACAGCCACAGCCCAGCTCCGGCTGGTGTGGGAAGATAAACTGTGGACCCAATCATCAGCCAACATGCATGCCCTCAGAGGAAGTGTGCTAAATGTTTCCCAAGATGGTCAGTTTAAGCATTGAGGTCTTTTGGGAAGAACTGCAGACATGCTCCTTTTAACTGTATTAATTTGGTGGTGGTGGTGTGGTAGTGTGGTGTGGTGTGTGTGTGTGTGTGTGTGTGTGTGTGTGTATGAGGGGCTATGCCACGGCATGCATGCAGATGTCAGGAAGCACGTGCAAGAAGCAGGCCTCCCCTTCCCCCAAATAGGTCTTGGAAGTTAAAGTCAGGGCCTCAGCTTGGCAGCAAACCCCTTTATCCACTGAGCCATCTCCCCAGCCCTGAAGCTCTTAAAAGTCTTAACAGCCTCAAAGAGGCCACCACCAAGGCTCAGATGCACCCATACAGACGGAAGGGAGTAGTTGCTCTTGGTGAGCAGTGTCTAAAGGAGCCCAGGAATCACAGAGCCAATCTGCTGCTCAAACACAACCCAGGTGCACGGACCCCAGGTTCTGTCTGGAGTGTACCCTTTGGCCCACCTCATCCCTACAGGCACTGCCATACCTGCTTTGCAGCCGACCCCATCCGGGTGTGTGGAGGCCAGGATGCAGGGCTCCCAGCCCATGCCCTGCCCCGGGGTCCTTGTCCACACCTTTGGTGCAGCTTCCTGCGCCCCCCCCCCCAGTTTTGATTCATCTGATATTGGTTTTCACAATACTTCCCATGCTCTCCTTTCTGCCCCTCAGTTTATGGCTCCGCCTCTCCTCATGCCCATTGCTAATTCTCAGGACAGACAGTGACTTTGGCCTAGTGGGGTCCAGGGTACAGCCATTGGGGTGGCAGAGTTCCCAGGACAAACATAAGTTCTTCCACACCCCAGGACTGCAGAGTGGCTTATCCGAGTAGGCATTCATTCCTGCATCTAGGGTTGACGTGTGACTCACTCAGATGGTACAGAAAGGAGAGGCTTGGATATGCTGAAGAGACTCCTGATGCCCTTCTCCAGGGTGATACGGACATATCTCCTCCAGGCTCAAACTCTCCAAGGTGGTGGTGGTTGGCGATCTCTACGTGGGGAAGACTAGTCTCATTCACAGGTAAGTCCCCACACCCTCTCACCTCCCCACACCCACCTCTGCTGGCCCCACCTTCCAGCCTCAAGTTATCTACCTTTGCCTGGAAGCCCCAGGTAACACGTGACTCCTGGGGACATGACCCTTTAGCTTGGGAGAGAGTTTGAAGGGAGCCGCAGGGGTCAAGGAGAGGGATAGAGAAATGGCTCAGCAGTACTGCTCTGCCACACCCTGGAATTTGAGACCCGGCACCCCGAGCTGTGTGGCTCATAACCACCACCGCCTCCAACTCCAGAAGGTCTGACTCCTTTGGCCACACACACACACACACATTACCGTGACTGACAGATGACAGAGCATCCCAGATACTTAGCATTCATCACACACTCCCCGTGGGGCCCCTGCACTGTCCTCCCTGGGAATGGACCCTCAGTTCCTCTCACTGTTTGTGTTCTCCTGTTTGCTTCCTGGGCTAGTGCTGCTCCCCTCCCCCACACCTTTCTTACTGGCTGCCCTGTTGCTATGGTTCCCATAAGCATTCCTCACAGGCCCCTGCGTCAGAGACTTCTGGTCTTGTGGCACTTTTGTAAGGTGGCAGAACTTTTTAAGAGGTACAGCCTTGCTGGGGGTCACTAGGTCATTGGGGGTGCACAGAGGAAGGAAACAGCGTGCCCCAACTCACTCCCTTCTTTAGCTTCCTGGCCTCGAGGGATGTTCTTTTGCTCTGTCATGGTGACAGCATACACTTGAACAAAAGAACAGCTAAAGCTATGAGCCCCAATGACCTTCTCCTCATGGGCTGTCATGGTGGCGGAAAGCTGATTAACATGCTCGCATACCCACTGCCTCTGCGTCATCACTTTCTTTGTTGCTTTCTGGCATTTTTGTTTTGTGTTGTGTTGTGTTTGGTTTTGAGACAGGGTATCATTTTTAGCCTCTGTAGACCAGGCTGACCTCAGACCCACAGAGATCCGACTGCCTCTACCTCCCTCCTGCCGGGATTGAAAGCGTGCACCACCACAACCCAGCCACCATCATTTATTGCTTCCCTACTGGGGGAATCATATTTCCCCTGCAGACTTTCCCTGTTCCAAGCATCTCTCCCCGTCTCTGGGAGGGGACCCTAAGGATCTCCTCCCCTCCCCCAGGTTGTGCAAGAACGTTTTCGACCGTGATTACAAGGCCACGATTGGGGTAGACTTCGAAATTGAGCGCTTTGAGATTGCAGGGATCCCCTACAGCCTCCAGATGTAAGTCTCTGCTAATGTTTCTGGAACTCCTGGGGGCGGGGGGCGGGGGGGAAGGCCTCAGCCTGGTCTTTTTCCTCTGTGCCCCATGGTGCTTAGCAAGGACACACGTGGTGAAGCCTGGCGCTGGGAGATTGGAAGAAACCAGGCTTCATGGTTTTCGGATCCCTGGAGTCTCTCTGTCCTCACAGTTGCCTCCTGTTGGTCATCAGAACTGAGATGGCTCTCACAGCCTGACCGCACACCCGCCCATTCTCCTCCCCACAAGCTCCTTCCTAAGGTTCCCTTCTTCCCCAGTTGGACCTCCTGGTTGTTCATGAGCAGAGGGTTGGCCTCTGAAAGTTTTTCCTAAGCTCTGAGCTTCTAATCTCATCTCTAAAGTAGGGCACGCCAGTCCTTGTGGGCCAGCCCTGAAGGGTGAGGAAGGTTCTGCTGGAGGCCGCTCTGCCTCACCCTGTCCTCAAGCCTGACGCTTCCACCCTGCTGTCGCTTTCCTCTGGCACCCATGTCTCCTCTCTCCACATTGTCCTTCAGTGTCTTCTCTAACGCCCCCTTTGCCTCTCAGTGGCCCAGTGGTTTCTGCCTCACTTCGTTCCCCTTTTGCTTTCCCTCACATCAGTTCCGGGCCTTCCCACGGTCGACCTCCTTCCTCCTTGATGAAAGTGCTGTGTGCTTTGGCCTCATTCTCCCTACTCCCCGGATGATCTTGCAAGCCTACCCAGCTCTCAGACCCCCTCGCCCTCTGCTGAGGCTCCTAACCCGCTCTCAGACCCCC
>CM053756.1:48062674-48074580 GCA_028658305.1 Pachyuromys duprasi
AGAATGAATTAATGAAGGAATATATCCTAGAAGTTTTCATTATGCTGAACTGCTTGAAAACAAATTCAGATCAGTCATATCACAGTTGTGGGTTATTGTTTTACCTTACTGAGGAAAAAAAATGAACATTGATATGTTGGCTTTAAAAAGCAATGGATTGTAGACTGGGTTTCAGGGTCATCCCTGCACATTGACAACTTGTTCTAAGCCTATACAAGTAGATCTCAGAATACCACCTTCCCCTCTTCCATCTTCTAACCATGGCAGACATTTTTTAATCCGTTACCCATTCCTTTTCCATGGATCTAGGGCTCAACTTCTAGTTCCTTCTCAACAAATTGTTTCAGAAAGCCAGAGCCAACTGATCAGTTTCCCAAGAGATGTGTCCTGTCTCCTTGTTAGCCCCATTACCCTGGGGAGCTCCTGAGCTGAGGGTGAAATGCCCCAGTCACACATACACTGCTATAGAAAATATGGGCCTCTATAATGTTACAGTCCAAAGGGACAGAACTATACAAGGCAGTTTGCCATGTTGCACCTTCTCCCCTGTTGGCTGGCCCTGAGATCTGGGAGAAGAACCTAGGAGGGACTGTGGGACCCGAGGCCAGGAGAACTGGGACACCACTCACTTCCTGTTCAAGAGTGGCTGGCATGTCGGTGTGGACCCTGAGGTCTTCCCCTGACGTCACTGTTGCATTGCTGTAGGATATAGTGACCGCTTAACCTGCCCCATTGTCTTCCTGTCTCCTCTTCCCCCACAGCTGGGACACGGCCGGGCAGGAAAAGTTCAAGTGCATTGCCTCTGCCTACTACCGCGGCGCTCAGGGTGAGCAGCCCATGACGCCGGAGCTCTAACCTGTGTCATCAGCACAAACGCTTCTCTCCTGCCCTCCTGGAGCCACTGGAAGAGCACCACAGCTAGTGCTCAGGGAGGAGGAAGCTCCCTAGAAGACTAGGCCCTGGCTGTCTGATAGTCTCCCCCTTAGGGAGCCTGAAGTCTCCCCAGTTCCCAGTTCAGAAAAGGACATTCTTGTTCAAGGGTCCCAGAGGAAAAGACCTGGCATCGTGTTCCAGGTGACAATGAGGAGAGGCTTTTTCTGTCTTAGCCAGAGGCGGCTAGGCCAGCGAGGCATGACAGGTGGACCCAGCAGTGTTGGCAGGGCCCATACTGGGGCCCCAGTGCCCACTGCCAACATAGCCAGGGGCAGTAAAGGGGCTGAGCAGGATCAAAGTCATCAGAGATGGCAATGTGAAGTCCCCAGGAAGGAGACAGAAGGAGACCCTTAGTAGGAGGTAGGAAAAACCATCAGAAGGATCCCAGAGCAGGCTTAAAGTATAGGCACAGCTATGTCTTCTTGGCCGAGATCTGAGAATCGGTGCAGTTTGATCCCAGTCTAAAGAAAGGGGAACGGGAAGTAAGCTGTGTGTACCTGAGCCGTGGATGGAAGTCAAGCATTAACCATGTCCACTGCCTCCTAGCCATCACCTCTTCTAACCATCACTTCTCCTAACCTTTCTTCCTGAGGGCCTGCTGCCTCCCTGGAGCTAGCACTGTGAGGTGCATGGCAGACTTCTGTAAACTGTACTCACCATGTCCATGACCTGTAGGACTGTCATCAGCCAAGGTGCAGGAAGCCCTTGTCCAGCCTACTCTTACCCACAGTAGGGCAGCAGAGAGCAGACCCGTGCCTGGACCGTCTCGCTGTGGCCTTCTCCTTGGGAATCCAGGGCAGACTCTATGATGAAAGAGCTGACCACAGAGATACCTTACAGTTTTCTGCCCACAGAAGTCATTTCCTTTAACTAGCTATTACTAATCCCCATCCTCCAATTAAAAGTCTACCCAGGGTCAGGCCCTAGACTAACAGCTTTTCATTCCCCCCGCCCCCAGCTGTGGGTATCATCCTTGCAGATGTATAGACAGGGAGGCAGGGTCTCCGTAGTTACAGCCCTCACCATGTCCTTTGGACCACAAGTGGTAGAGGCTCTCTTGCCAGAGTCCAGTGCTTCAGGGCTTTCTCTGTGTGCCTCCCTCCCCAAGGCTAGGCTGCTAGGTACCGGTTTGGAGGGCCTGGGAGGCAGGTCCAAGGGATAATGGGCGGAGGTGACTCCTCCCTAGTCTCCATAGGAGGCAACCCCAGTAGTTGTTGCGGGAAGATACCCAGGAGAGCCTTCCCCCAGCATCCCTGTTGCTGATTGGGTTTTCCTGTGTCCAGTGATCATCACAGCCTTCGACCTCACTGACGTGCAGACTCTGGGGCACACCAGGCAAGTAAGCCCCGACCCTGCCCCCTATATGTCACAGACTGACAAAGCTGCCTGGAAGGGCTCCCAAACCCCAGCATCAGGGCTGGACCCGGAATGATGGGCACCCACTACCCAGCTCCCGGCTTATCCCTAGAGACATCCCCACCTGCTGCTCAGAGGCCCGAGCTGGCGGGCCACACTTGGCTTTGATATCCTGCTGCCACCATACTGGGAAGCTTCATGTTGATGAGGGACCCTCTGTCACTTTCACGTTGGGTCCCTAATAATTCCATAGCTAATCCTCCCTGACAGAAATTTTTCACTCGCTCTATTGGGTAGAGATGTGGGCAGCATGACCAGTTTCAGAGGGCTGCCATCTGCCAAAAATAATCCACCTAATGGACCAAAGCCCCTCTTCCCTGGGTTTGCCTGGGCCTTTCACAGCAGCAACGCCTGTGCAGGAGACAGGAATGGTTTTTTCAGCTGATAAATGGCAGGGACACCTAGTTCCTGCAGTAGGAGTCTTCACCCCTCTCAAACCAGTGCCTGTATATTCCAGCTCCTTCTCCCACTGAGGCCCTTCTGGCTCCAGCACCTGCCTCCCACGTGGTCAGGGTAGGTCAGAGCACCTTCCCTGTACCTCCTGGCTAAGTTCAAGCCTTGTGTTCTCACTCTGTACATTCCAGGCAGTGGCTGGAGGATGCGCTGAGGGAGAACGAGGCCGGCTCTTGCTTCATCTTCCTCGTGGGAACCAAGAAGGATCTCCTGGTAAGCAGGGTAAAGCTGGAGGCCCAACCCCGACTGGCCTTCCAGAAAATAGCTGAGGAGTGCTGAAGGCCACTGACACGCCTTGTGCTGGACTTCAAAGACTATGGGCTGTGGAATTGAAGCGGGCACTCAGCTCCTGTGCTCCTCCCCTAAGAGGTGGGGGTGACTCATTTCCCTGGGGAGCACTGAAGTGCCAGCTTTGGGCAAGCAGCCCATCCTGGGATACCCCACCAAGGGTGGTGAGAGAGGTGGCCATCCCAGGGACTCTCTGCAAAGAAGGCCAAGATACCGGGTAAGCCAAGGTTGTTTCTTCCAGTCAGGGGCAGCGTGTAAGCAGGCAGAAGCAGAGGCTGTGCACCTGGCCAATGAGATGCAGGCAGAGTACTGGTCTGTATCCGCCAAGACGGGTGAGTAGTACGACCCGAAAGCATTCATTACCAAAAGACGGAGGGGGGAGGGGGGACGGGAGCAGAAGTCCAAGAGCAAAGCTGGAAATCCTGAAGTGAAAGGACACGTGATTCCTGGCACTTGAGAGATCCCCAAGGCTGTGGGGACTTGCAGTCCATGCCTCAGGTGCACAGGGACAGTATGTATCTGGCCACGGACTGGGCATAAGTGGGAAGTGGAAGGGCCCCCTGCAGACCACCCCAAATCCCTGGCAGTGCCCCTGCCTGGGGCTGTCTGCCGGCCTTCCTCAACAGTAGCTTCCATCTACCCTCCTTGATCACAGTAAGAAGAGGAACACTGGGACCCCACAGTAGGGCAAGAGGGGTTGTTCTGCACAGTTGCGCAGGTTCCCGGCTGGACGTGGGCAGTGTTTGTGCTGGGTGATGAGACGTGCAGGACGATACATACAGACACTTTGTGAGCGCCAAGGGCACATGGCTAGCTGCTAAAGAGAAGGCACGTGTCCAAGCCCTGCTGTCCTAGGTTGCGCACATGTTCAGAAGCAACTGACGGGGGTGGGAGGACTAGGAAATGAAGGCTCAGAGGTTTAAGGGAGTAGCCGGGGGTCCCACAGGGCAGGGATGGGGGCCAGAGCCCACTGGGAAGCCAGGCTGCCACCCAGAACTGTACTGTCTCCCACCCCTGTGGGCGGGCTGATAATATGACTGTCAGGGGTGTTCTGAAAGTGTCATGGCCAGCCTAGGGATGGGCTGACCTGGCGTTTGCCCATACTGTGTCTGGGGACAACTTGAGTCGTAGCTGTCTTGCGGGCCCCCAGGAGAGAACGTGAAGGCGTTCTTCAGCCGCGTCGCCGCGCTAGCCTTTGAGCAGTCTGTTCTTCAGGACCTGGAGAAGAGGCCCAGGACCCAGTCCCAGGTCGGAGATGGCGATGGAGACCTAATCCGTGCGTACAGAGGGCTGGGCAGGGCCGAGGAGCGGGATACGGACCAGAAGCCCACACCCACCATCCTTAGTTTACCACCTTTGCTGTCCTCTTGGGACCTTTGGGCTGTTAGCCATATCTCGGGCCAACAGCTTCCATGACCTCACCTGCCAACTCAGGTACCTTCCCTGGCCACCCTGCTCTCCACATGGCCTTCTTTGGGGTCAGGTTTAGGCTCCTGTTCCTCAGAAGTGTCTTGCCTCCAGGTTACCTGAATGCCACAACCCCAAGTGTCCCCTGGGTCTTTCCTACACTAGGTCAGGTAGGCCTCAGAGGACAGACCCAGGGACCAAGTGCAAGGCTCCAGCCGTCAGGGTAGGATAGTCCTTGCCTGTTGCCAGCTGTAGGATACCTGGTTGATGCCATCTTTTCCTGTCTTCGCAGGAATAGAGGTACCCAAGACCCAGGAAAACAAGAGGCCACCTAGCCTGGGCTGCTGTTAGCCGAGGCCAGCACCAGAGCCATCCGACCTCTGCATACACATAGGGCGATATGGAGTCCGACCTCCACAGTGGAGAAGCCTGTCTCCCGAGCGGGGCAGCAGCCACTGACTGCTGGAAACCCCGCCCCGCTCGGCTGGCTGGGGTCGCCAGGGTGAGCCTTCCCTACGGGGTCTTCAGTCACTGTGTTCTCAGTAGGCTTCAAGACTACAAACTCAGCACACTTCAGGGCTAGCCCACATCCCTTTCCCAGTCATACCCAGAGTCCTGGACCCCTTTCCCGCCGATCCTCGCTGAGGCCTCTGAACCCTCTTCTCCGTGTTCCAAGCACTGACTTGTCAGCACAGGCGAGCAGAACCAACCTGCCATCCCAACTCATCCTTGATGAGAGTTTTGTCATCAAGATGATGAGGAGTCCTAAGCCTTGCAGCTGCAGACCTGGCTATCCACCGTCCCTCTACCACAGAATCTCTGGACTTTTGAGCCCCATTGTTAACTACAATGGACAAAGTTCAGGTGGCCCTCTGGCAGAGTCCCTCCTCCGTCTCTGAAATTTCCCATGTTCCCTCCCTGCATGTTGGTGGGTGAGAAGATGAACCATGACTATACTGAGAGATGACAATTGCACAGCTTCCCCCTGGCAACTCATTCCATATCCCTGAGCCTGATACTGCCCTGTGCTGTCACCCAGGCCCTTCGCTGCTAACATACCACATGTCTCTCCAATGGGCCTGTGTGTCTCTTGGACTTTGGCCTTAGTCCATGGATCTCTGGAGGACTTAAGACATCCAGAATCTAGCATCCCTAACCCCCTCCTGCACATCAGCAGGAGCACTGCTCCCTACTTGGGTCCAGAGCCTTCCCTGACCCCCGTACCCACTCCATATTCCTGTAGCTCTGGGCCCCTATTCCTAGGCCCATGTAACCCCATGTTCCTCCGTGGGTACACACAGCATTCCTGGCTGCTGCTTTTCCCCCAAGACCTGTCTCACGTAGCCTATGCCATCTTCCAACTCTGTAGCTGAGGTTTACCTTAGATTTTTTTGGCCCTCCCTCTCCCAAGTGCTGGGATTCCAGGCGTGTACCCCGATAACCCAGTAACACCTGCTTGTCAAGGATGGTAAGCATTTGCAGATGGCCATGTTGGTCAGTGCCCTTTTCTAAGTGCCTGGCATACCACACATTTCCATGACTGTTCATTAACTCAGCAAACACCCGAGAACACTGGCAAATTTTCCTGTCCAGTACCAACATTCCTTAGCTTTATTTTAGTGTGCCCTCTCTCTCTCCGTCCTCCCTCCCCCGCCTCTCTGAACAGGGTGTCTCTGTTTACACTAGGCTGGCCTTGAGCTTGCAGCAGTCTCCCTGCTTCTGCCTCCCAAGTGCTGGGAGGAGGCATATCTGGCTTGAAGCTCATATCTGGCTCAAGGTCTTTTATTCTAAAAACTATCTAAAACATCTCTTTGAAGGAATTAAATGTTTGGTATTAAACAAGGTGGTAGAGCACATAAACAAAAATACTTCTGCCCTGAAATCAGCTGTACTTTTTGACATAAACATGGTTGGCAGTTGATTAAAAAAAAAAAAAAATCCTTCCATGCTGTTCCCACTCTGTCTGTTGGCTTGTTTCTTCAGTGTGCCCTTGTACTGTGCACGTTGCCTGATGGGCCACCTGCCCAGTGATCTGTCCTGATCGCTCACTGCGGGGGCATGCCAAACCTTCCCTTCCCATACTTAAGCAAAACGCGCAGTTCCCGTAGCGTGGGCAGGCTGTAGTTGCGTTGACTTCCTTGTCTACTGGGCAGCCGTTTTGTATCCTGCTGTTGATGGCTTTCAGCTAAGGCCCTTTAGAATTTCCCCAGAGGTCTTGGTGGGCCCTTCTCTAGCCTGTGGCTCCTACCCTGGTCCAGGGGGGAAGTAGATGGCAGTGACCTCTCTTCATCTTTCCAGGTCCCAGGGTGGTGACAGGGTGGACTGATACTGTGCCCCTCTGTCAGGAGCTCCAGAGCTAGAAGGGCACTGATCTACAGACACCCGTGTTGCTGTAGATTAACTACCCTTTATTGAACATTCTTTGTGTTGCCCACCACAGCGTGATAGCATGCGTCCCCACTCGTAATAAGGGTCTCTCCCATTTCAATACTTGTCCTGGGAGGATAGCGTCTAAGCTTAGCAAGGAAAATGGAGGTAGTCAGACGTTTCTCTGTCAATCAACAGTTTTGCCTTAATAGAGTTGTGTGATAAACCCTGTAGCACAGGCTGAGTAGGTCAGAAGCAGTAGATTGATTTATGCTTCTGGCAGCTGCAAAATCCAAGAGAAGGGGGTAGACACCTGGCAAGGCCCCTATGCCACACCCTAACATGCTATAACAGAGAAGGGGGGGACCAAATTTGCTTTTGTAACAAACCCAGTCTTGTGTTACCAGTGTATCCAGGAGCCCCAAACTCTTCTCACTGGGTCCTCCCTCCAGACACTATTGCATTTGGAGTTAACTTTGAGTATGTTTTGGAGATAGTCAGACCTCAAACCCCACGGCTAGAGATGTCACTCTAATAGACTGCTTGCCTACCACGTGCTCTACCCCCACTCCCTGAAAAGCGAACTGGAGGGGCTGGAGAGATGGCTCAGCAGTTAAAGATTTTTTTTTTTTTTTAAAACAGCAAACCCATCACTTCCATGTTATCTCCTCCCAACCCTCCAATGGCCCATTGGAGTTAGGATATTATCTTCAGATAAGTCAGCAATCATCAGTTGATTCTGTTGAGGGCCCAGGCAGCCTGGGTCTGGACCTGCAGGACCAGCCTCCCACAGCCAAGGTCTAATGAGTGATTAGGTTCAGTGACTTCAGAGGTATGCTTTCCCTTTTCCCAGCCTCCCTCCCTGCTTCCTGCCCACTCCTTCCTTTGTGTCTTCTGCTGGAGACACCTCTGGCCTGTCTACCATCTAACAGATGAACTAAAAAGCCAGGACACACCTGAGCCGTTCCCCTCTCTGCCCCATTTTAGCTTTAGGTTTGATCGCAGTAGAATCAGGGCCCAGAGCCCAGTGGCTTTACCCTTCAGGCTCTCAAACTTTTGCTCCAATCAAGACTCTCACCCAAGACCCTCACCCACCCCTGCTCTGAGTATCCTGCCAAGCCTTACAGCACAATCTGTTCCCTGTGTCTGCATGGTGTTGGACTGTCCTCCCCTAGTTATGAAGCCATGGTGACTCAGGAGCCACTGTGACCATAACAGGTACTTTGTGCTCAGCCATTTGTGTCCTGCTTGCTTGCCTCTTCCTTCCTGGCTCTGTCATAAGCCTTGGTGGCCCAGGGGAGGCCACAGGGATCTAGGCACAACAATATAGCTTAGAGGATACAGAGCATCTTTTCTCAAGGAACCTGGGACATTTTAAGCCAGGAAAACTGTGGTCACCTAGCATCTAGATAGGAGGTAGCATCTACAGAGGTAGAGCTGATTGGTTACATTCGTACAGTTACACAACTTCCTTCCCTTTCCCCCTCAAGCCTCAAACTAAAAATAGCTCCTCTCTCTGCCTCCCAAGTTCTGGGATTACAGGCACGGCGCGTCACTAATTATCAGACATTTCTACAACCTGCTTCCCGAATTCATCCAGTTATTAGTCCCCGAATGTACACAACACTCACTGGGGGATGTGAGCCCCCCCCAAAAGTGCTGACTGGGAACAGGAAACAGCCAATGTCCACACGTAGTCCTCGGCCCCATGAGACAGCGGCATGCTGACAGGGAATTCTAGATGGAAAGGAAGCCACGAAGAGAACACGGTGACGGAGGAGGCATGACCATTGGCGCCAGGAGTTTTCAGAGGAATCACAGCTTCGAGGCAGCCCTCCTTCTTGCGGACAGGAAGTGAATCTGGATGGGCCCTGGGCCGACTTCAGATACTGCCCTGAGACAGACTCCTCTGGGGACTCCCGGGGCTCCTCCACCATCTGCTCTGGCCTCACGTGTCACTTCCCATATGGTAGGCCTTTCCTTTAGAGAATCTGATGGGCAGACAGGAAATATGGCCATCAAATTGCCTCCATCTTGGCCATGTGCGGGCCCTTGTTTGCCCCTGTAGTCCAGAGCCACCAGCTACCCGATTCTGTGCCCCAGTCGGACGCAGCTTTCTTAGGCTATTGAGGGCCAGCTTTCCACTCAACCTGCCTACCCTGGAACACACAATAAGGGATTGGCCCCAGGAGGCAAAGCAGAGCTAGGTCGTCTTCCCTTACCAGGGGAAGCACCCCTGACCTATAGGTGTTCTCACCCTCTGAAGACTGAAAGTGAAAACCTGGAGCACCTCACTGGCCATCCCCTCACTAACAGGCCCACTGCACCCTGCCCTTCCTTTCTTGGTAAAGGCTGCAGACAACAGTCGGGAGATTACACTGGCAAAGATTCAGAAGCTTCATTAATAATTGATCCCGCAGAAGGGGGGTGGAGTTGCTTCTAATGAGAGTCCTGCTCAGTCATTGGGAACCCAGGCCGGCAGCTCCAAAGAAGACCCACTGCCTACTTGGCAAGGCTACCCTACCGAGATCCCTGCTGCCTACTGTAGGCCAGGGCTTTGTAAGCTTGGAGGAGGTCCTCCAGCTAAGCACTGTTGAGCGCAGCATGAGCAGACAGAGCTAGAGAACTGAGGCTGTTGTCTTTCCCTCCCTCAAGATGACAGATGACATGATGGATAACAGATGGATGACACAGTGACATCCCACTTAAAAGAGAGGCTTCCCCCAGCCTCCAGCAGGCATGGAGATACAAACGAAGACTGGGTGGAGAAAAAGCAAAAAAAGATCCAACTTCTCTTTTTTTTCTCCATTGTGCTGGAAGTTCACTCTAGGGCAGCAGTGACCTAATGCCATGACCTTTTAAGACAGTTCCTCATGCTGTAATTGACCCCCCAATCATAAATTATTTTCATTGCTACTTCATAACTGTAATTTTGCTATTTTTATGAATTGTAACATAAACATGGGATGTATTTTCGTCATTACAAGTTGACTCAAAGAGGTTGCAATGTATAGGTTGAGAACCATCCGTCTAGGGCCTTATAGATGGTAGCAAGCTATCTACCACTGAACTGGGCCTGCCTGCCTGTGTTTAATCCCTAGCACCAAATGAACCAGGCATGGTGGTACATACATACCTATTTGGTACCACAGATGGGCAGTCAGTATTTTAATCTTTGAACCCACGACTGGTCCTTCTCCCTAGTTCTCCATACCTAAACCATCTTGCAAGTCCTCTGAGCTCCACTCCTAGAATAGCCCTGCATGTTAACCCTCTCTTCTGGTCACCTTGCTCCCAAACTAGTCTAGGTCAGCAACTTCTACATGGATTGCTACAGATCCACTCTTACCACCACACCGTCCAACAGCCCCCCCAAAACTATCAAGCAGGTTGCCTCTGCCTACTGCATGGACCGACCTAGCAGGACTGTCGTGCAGGAGTACTTAAACATAAATTCATTAAAGCTCAATGGAACATTCTGTTCTTTGACACACTGACGTCACATCCCAGTGCCTGGGATTCACATGGAGAAGGCAACAGGCACACAGATAGAACATGTATTGTGGTGGGAACTTCCGGACAATGCAGGTCGAGACTTGTTTGGTGGCTTTACTTGCCTTTAAAATGAAACCTCTTAAGCATCTAGAAGGCGCTGGCCAATCTATGACCTCACCCCCTGCTTCCCACATCGACCTCATCTTGTAACTTAGCTGTTCCTCAAATAGCTACCTTCCTGAAGCCTCTTTCTTGTTATCTCTCTGCCCTGGATGTAGCCCTAGCCTACTGCCCAGCTGTCACCTGTCCAGGCTAGCCTTCCCCCAACTTTTGCCTCATTCTCTGCTGACTCAACTCTGACTGCCTTCTCTCTGTCTGTCTCTCTCTTACACACACACACACACACACACACACACACACACACACACACCTCCTGGGCTGTGCTGCTTCTCAGCCACACATATATCTCAATTTGACCACTACTTGCTGACAACCCAAATGCTTGCAGAGTTAGGAACAGACAGATTGTAGGTATGTATAGACTCTGTCTCTCCTTACTCTGTCCTCCTAGAGAAGGACAGATGATGGGAAAGCTCTATGGGGTAGGGGAGTGGGGGAGGGAGATGCTCTGTGTGGAAAAGGACCAGAAACTTTGTGTTAATTCTCCGTTGGGGAGGTCCTGAGGATGAAGAGTATTCTTGGGGCCAGAAAAGACTCCCTGCTAGAGGGAGAAAGTCACTTTCCGGATGGGTCCTTGTACTTGACAAGCAATTTGCTATGCCAAGAGAACAGACTTTGCAAACCCCAATAAACAGTTTCTGGGTTTTAAAAGCAAATTTATTTATTTATAAAATATTAAAGGCTAACATAATGGTGCATAAACATACTCCCAGCTGCTCTGGAGGCTGAAGCAAGAAGTGGATCACTCGAGTCCAGAAATATGGGCTCTTGTCTCAAAGTCAATGAATGGTTGAGTAAACAATCCATTTAAAGTATAGGGGGAGGGAGTGTGGCTCAGGGGAAGAGAGATTGCCTAGCATGCACAAGGTACTGAGTTCAAACTCCCAGCACCCACTCACCAAAAACCCTGCAAAATGTTTAAAGTGGAGCTGAACTGGAGGTCTGTGAACCAGAGGGCTGCCACACTGACGGAGAGTGCCACCATCCTCCATCAAGGATTGCTGTCCCACACATTAATGCTTTATATGGACCCTAATGAGCCTACTGAAGGACTCAATCAACAAGGGAAAAAAGAATGTTGTCTTTGGCCAGGAAATAGGGTTCCAGGGGCCTGAGTTCTCCTCTTGCCTGGCCCACTTACTGAATGAGTCCATCAGATCATTACAGGCGGCAGCTAGTATTGATTGTGACCTAGTAAGGTCATGGCTTCCCCCCCCCCCTTTCTTTCTCCTCCTCTCTTCCCTTCCCCTCCTCCCTTTTTCTTTCTTGTAGTGTTGGGCAATGATCCGCAAATAGGACCTCTAACGTTGAGCCACGACCCCAGCGAGGCGCAGGCTTAACATTCATTTTAAAGGTGAGTCTACCGA
>CM053756.1:48085008-48104789 GCA_028658305.1 Pachyuromys duprasi
ATGAAACAGGAAGCTGTTACCTGAGGCCTGAAGTAGACCTGTAGTAGGCACAGTCTCCAGTGGACTTTCATTGTTCAAGTTGGTGAGCAATCGTCTTTGGTTGTCTACAGATAAGCTGCCCAGAGGATGGAAACCTGAGTGGATGCTTTTCAGCCCAGTGTACTTTTCCTGCTTTGTAACTCCTATGTCAAGGCCTAACGTATCATTTCGGGTCAGGCAGGCCTCAAACATACCAGACCAGAAAACTAAGGCCCCTTACCAACCTCAGCTGAGCCCAATACAGAATGAGCCTCCTGGGATAGGGTGACCTTTGTCACCTTAGATGGGGGCAGTCTTCTTATGTTCCTGAACCACTTGACCCTGTGACTTTTGGGGCCTTGTAAGCTAGGGTTTGGCCAAAAAAAAAAAAAAAAAAAAGACACCCCTTCCCTGAGACCAGTTTGTAGAAGAGAACTCGTAGGGCCACTTTAAAAAGATGATTATGAGGTTTTCATTCATTTATTAATAGTTTATTTACGTGTGTGTGTACATGTGGGTGTATGTTTGTGTATGTGCATGTGTGTACACATGAGCGTGCATGTTAGAGACCATCTCTGCAGTCATCCTCTCTCACTGCCTTGTAGGATCAGGATCCAAGGATCAAACTCAGGTCAGGTGTCGTAGTTAGCTTCAGCCATCCAACTTGATGAAAGCCTGGAGTCGCCAGGGAGAGGGGTCTCCTCCATCAGATTGGCCTGTAGTTGTATCTGAGGAATTTTTCTTCCCTGCTGTTTGGTGTAAGAGGGCCCAGCATGGCAAGGGCACTGCCACGCCTCCGCCGCTGGTCGTGGTGTTCATCACAGTAGCAGAAATCAGACCAGAGAATCTGGCCTGTGCGCAAGCATCTCTGCCTGCTGAACCATCTCCCAACCCAACTGCGGGCTTTTGGAAAGGAAGTAAACCTTGTAGTAGCTGGAGACTCTTTGTTTTAGCAAGCAGCCAGGGGCCCATCCAGGCTCCTCCCACCTTGCCTGGCCTTCACTTCTTGGGAGACACGGTAACCGGACCTTCAGCAAATCTGGAAGCTTTGTTTTCTTGTGTTCATTTGTTTGTCGTCCCTACCCTTCAAGAAGCCTTCTGCTTTGAAACCTAAAGAGTGAGTGAACCGACCTGTTTGGTGCCTGGGATAAGGATGGGCAGCGTGTGAATTTGGCTGCTTTTCCCTGAGTGTCCCATTCTCTTGGCCTCTGTAGGCACAGCTCTGTTTCTTGCTGGGTATGTCTTCTTTCTATCTTGTTTTTGTTTTTCCCCACAAGCAGCTTTATTGAGATATAATTTACTCATTGAAAGGATGTAGTTCAATGACTTTGGGTAACAGTCACAGTTATGGTCTAATTTGGGGACGCTTTGATTACCTCAAAAGGAAACCTTAAGTTAGGTCCCCACTGTGTACCCCGGTGCCTGGCAGCCTCCCAGATTCCAGGACGTGTACGACCACCCCTAGCTCTGAGCTTTCTGTCTGCATAGATTTGCTTTTTTGTGGGCGTTCGTGAGTAGAATCATGGCACGCTCGGCCCTCTCTGTCTGGGTCTTTTACTGAGGATGCTGTATTTGAGTGCCGTGCCCTAACACAACCAGACCTGCATTCTCTCATGTGGTCCATTAGGATTCCAGGTTCCCGGCTGTGCTGTGTAGAACCCTTGATGTGCTTATGCTGGCTCATGGGGAGACCCAGTCAGCGACCTGGGAGGGCCATGAGAGGAAGTTGTGGTAGGAGAGGTGGAGGCTGCTCCTCCCTGTGGCTTTGGGAAGAGGCCCAGGGGCACAGGTTACTGGGAAGCACGGGGTGGCTGAGACTGTTTAGGTCACCTTGGAAGGCGCCTCAGTGGTCTGTGCAGACCCTGCTGGATCTACGTTCTTCCTGCCCACCCAGTCTGTAGGGTATGGCCTCTTTTCTCCCCTAGCCCCGGGTCCTTTCTCATCTCTCCTGTCTCCCTTCCCATCCTCATCTTTTCCAGTGTTGAGTGATGGAACTCCGAGCTGGAACGGTGCTCCCCAGCTAAGCTCCTGGTTCTAGTCTTAGTCCCCTTTAGTGCCGTACTCACTTTCATGTGACACGGTTCCCTGGCGTTGAGTGGAGGAGAGCAGAGCTGGGTGTGTCGCACAGTGAGTGTGTGTTTCTCTCAGCTCTAGGCTGGTGGTTCCAGATCGCAGGGCCAGCACAGTCAGGGCTGTGGGGGAGGACCCTTGCTCAGGGCTGGCAGGATGGCTCAGTGGAGCACTTGCTTGCTCTGCAAGACAGATGACCTGTGTTTGGCCCCTAGAGCCCCCATAAAGGTGGAAGAAGAGAGCCGACTCTACACAGTTGTCCTCTGACCTTCATGTGTGTACCATGGTGCACATCTGTTCCCAACAGCATATACAGTGATAACAAACACAGACCTTTTTTTTTTTTAATCTGCCTGGTTGATACCTGTTGATATCCTTATGACTTCATGTGACAGAGTCAAAGTATCTCTCTAGCTCTCTTCCTACAAGGGTATACTAATCCTACCCCCATCACCTCCCAGAGACCTCACCTCCTGATGTTATTGTATCAGAGGTGATGAGCCTAACTGTGGATTTGGGGGAGACACAGGCCGTAACAGATACATTTACACTGTTGTAACTCTTGTATACTCCCACACCGAAACACTGCTGTTCCTAATCAGTAGCTCCCAGCCTTCCTCCAGGGAATAGCCCCCACCATCCCACTTGTGGGCCCTGTGAGCTTGATGTCCGGGTATGTGCACTCACAGGGTTTGGCCTTTCGTGTATGCCTTAGCACGCTGCACCTTGTGGCCTCAGGATTTTCCTCTCTAGCCTTTTCTTGCCTTGCCCAGGCAGGGACTGAACAGCGAGCTCTGAAGAGCCTTGGGTGACTGAGAAGGGCAGGCTGTACTTTGTATGATCCACTGCATTTTGCAGGACCCCCCCCCATTCCTGCGGAGGGGAACAGGGGCCCCATGGGTGTTACAAAGTTTCAAGAGGGAGGACTTACAGTGTTCCTCAGTTTTCCATCACTACAACAATATCCCTGATGTGGGCTACTTATTTATGTAGCTAAGGGAGGTTCTTTCTGGATCCTGTTTCCTAGAGGCTCAGGTCTAAGGTTGGATGTCCCGTGGGTTTGAACCTCTGGTGAGGGGGATATGTCGTGGCAAAAACATGAATCAGGGTATATGCCTGGGCAGTTTTAACCATGGTCCAAGTGGGAAAGTGGGAATCTCATGTCCTGACCCAGGAGTCAAGAGAAAAAGATTCTGCAGTCCCACCATCCACTTCAGAGGCACTTCCTAAATGACCTAAGGCCTTCTCACTAGGTTCCAGCTCTTCCAAAAGCTACCATTGGACCTTCAGGATACACTGCCATGTTTGGAGCATAGTGGGGCTCCAGACGATGCCCCCTGCTCATGGAGAATGGTGTGCTCCCCAGCATTTGCCTGAAGTGGGCTGGTGGCGCCGCAGTCCACCTCCCCCATCTGCTCCGACCACCTCGCTCGGTCGGCACATTCAAAGCACTGTTTGTTTTTGCCCAAATATTAGACCTCACTGCAGAAAACAACTCACTGTTATACTTCTTTGAGGAACATGGTGAAAGGTGCCTTTACTATCTCAACCCTTTTCCACGCACACTTCATTAGTGGTACGTCCTAGGGTTGTTTGTTTTGTGTTGTGTTGTTTTTAAGATGCAGCATGTGGGCCTTGAGAGATGGCTCAGCAATTAAGAGCACTGTCTGCTCTTCCACAGGTCCTGAGTTCAATTCCCAGCAACCACATGGTGGCTCACAGCCATCCATAATGTGATCTGATCCTCTCTTTCTGGTATGTAGGTGAACATGCAGACAGAGTACTCAATCACATAAAGTAAATAAACCTTACAAAAAATGTAGCATTGGTGGGAAAACGCTGATCCGGTGCCCTGATGTCTTGGGATGGTAGCAAAATGGTGTGGATTCGGTCTTTAGCTTGGATGTGAGGAGCTTGCAGGCCAGGTGAGAAACAAGTTCCTAAAAAGCCTTTAACATGGGGTACATTTGAGGCTCTGTGGAGACATCCGAGGTTTGTAACGGAGGAAGGCTATGGAGAGAAAAATGTTCTAGGCAGAAAGTTTTGTGTAGTAGCCCATCAGAGTTGTATACTACACTCAAATCGTGTGGCTTTTCAGAGGTCTAAATCCTGAGCCTAGGATATAAGTGGTTGTTGATGGGTCATTGACAAAGTCTCCCTTGGGCTCAGGTGTGTAAGGGTTGAGATCTGGAAGAGGAGAGGGAAGAGGGTGGCAGCGAGATCAGAAGTGGGTTCAGGAGGATAGAGTCAGCCATGTGCTGTCACACCACAGACCCCTATAGACAGAGGAGTTGAAGGTGGCTCTGGTAATGGATCCCTGGTGCTAGTGACAGAGAGTAGCTGAGATGGAACGCAGTAAGCTCTGCTAGTTGCTTGGTGGTAAGCCTGGCCTTCGTGTGGTCAAGGTTGATATCTGGGGCCCTGGACTGCCAGCTGGGCTTCTGGAACCTTGTGTGGGGAGACCTCACTGATTGTCAGCTTGTCATGGGGCCATCTGATGGACCATCGCATCCTTGGAACAGCTGTGAGGTGCTAAGAGAATTTCTCCCAAATAAATACTGGGTGCGGTTGTTAGTTTTCTCTTCTGCGGCATTAATTCAGTGCCCAGGTGGCCTGGTCACTGTGGCACACCCTTTGTGGAAAAGCGAGTGAGGCGCTGGAAAGGGGTTCGAGGGGATCCAGAGAGGAGGCTCCCATGGGTGTGGCTCCAGAAAGGCATCCCCGAGGAAGCTTGGGAGACTTGGTCTGGACGTCGTGTCCTGCTCTCATCAGCCTTTAGCACTGTGGTTTGTTTATCCTGCTGAGCCTGTACTCGCAGGTTCCAGAAACTCAGTCTAGGAAGTCCGGGATGGTTAATGGGCTGAGACTCAGTCAGCTGCAGTCTGGAGGGACACCTGGTCCTGACCTCGCAGGAAGTGGGGGTCTTTTTTTGTAGAAGCATTTGCTGCTTTTTAGGCCGGGGGTGGGGGCGCTAGGTCCCCAGAACCTAGCAAGGGGCCAGTTTCTGATTATGTGAGTCGAAACCATTGTGAGTTGGTTGTTGGGACACAGCAGTCAAGAGAAGGCCACCAACAACCAAGGTACACTGCTCCCCCGACCCCTCGAGTGCTGGGGACAGACCTGAGGGGAGAGGGGATGTTGATTTCCTTCTTCCCTTTCTCTCTGCCCACGATGCACCCCCACCCCCGACGCTGAACTCTTTCAGAGTCATTCCTAAGGAAGGGAGGCCCATTGTGTTTACTGAGTGAGGCCTGACTTGACAGGGTAGGACAGAGCCGGACCCCTCTGTTCCCCCATTCCTGCCCCAGTGGCTTCTCTGCTCCTCATTCTTGGACCCATGCCCCTGCTTCAGGAGCACAGGGTGGGCCAGGTGACTTCGCTCCTTTCTCCGTCTCTGGCCCTCCCTCCCTTTCCAAAGCATTTTCTTTGAAGCTCCAGGTGGGTGGCAGGGGTCCAGGCAGGGGGCTTCTTAAAGGGTGCCCTGGGCTATGGTTCATTTGGAGAATGGCTGGGTATGAGGAAATGTTCATTTGATCAGGTCCTTCCACAGATGGCCATGATCACCCATGATATTTTGGAGCTTCATTCTTGCTATTCATGGACGTGTCCAGGCCCTGGGAGGTCATAATCTCCTACTGGCTTGGGGTTAACTACCACAACGAATAGAGTAGCTATGGGAGATGTGGACCCCGGCAGAGACCTCAGGCATTAGATTCTTATGCTGGCTGTCCCTGTAGGGAAGAAAGTCTCCAAGGTTCTTCAGTCTCCATCTCCCTCCCCCTGAACCCTCTCACACCCACACACAGAGTGTGGTCACCTACCCCCAAAGCGATTGACTGGTGATTTTGTTGTTGTTACTGTATGTCTTAATGCTATAGTTTCTAGGAGTGGTATAGCTGGGCTCACTCGCCCAGTGTCTGCCTAGGCTGAAGGTAGAGTGCGGGCTAAGATTCTTATCTGGGGATGAGGGTCCTCTTCCAAGCTCAGTCAAGCTGTTGCTGGGATTCAGTTCTTGCTAGCTATAGGACTGAGGCCGTCATTCTCTTACTGGCTGGGGATTAGTCTAGAAGGCTTCTCTTAATCATACCGGACTGTTTGCTCTCCTTTCCCCAGTGAGCCTGGGTCTTCTGAGAAGTTCTTACCAGTGACTTTATTTCATAGTCAATGTTTCAGACTCTTTTGCTTCTGGGAATCCATAGATACTGTACATCTTTAAAAGGTGGGCCTGTAGAATTGGAAATAGGTTTGCTATTTTTATTTTGACCTCATAGGGTAGCATATGCTAGTCCCAGAACCTGGGAGGCAGATGCAGGAAACTCAGGAGTTTAAGGCCAGCCTGGGCTACCCAAAACTGTCTCAGAAAAGGTGGGTGGGAATGGGAGAACATTATTATTCATTCTTGAGGCAATATTATCAGAAGCTATTACCAATAAGAAGCTTCTCTGATGAAGGTTGAATGCTGCCCTGCTCTGTGCGTATAGCAATATGTTATTAGGAGTCCTTCTTCTCACTGTGGTCCTTTAGTAGAATAACAGTAGTGGTTAGTAGTAGGTTTTTCTACCACTAGATCTATAACTTATCTAGTCGTAGGTTCTTATCTAGTCATGACACTTTAGCAGTGCCATGTTCTATCTCATGGAGTGAGACTTAAAAAAAAAAGTGTTGGTTATACCCGTAACACGTGTGCCACCATTGCGCCATCTGGTGGGTCACAGGGTTTGTAGCTGGCTGAAATTGCTGATTGCTTTTCTCCTCCCGTAGCATGCAAAGTACCGTGAGTGTTAGTCAGTAGGGGTAAAGCTTCTGGTTGGGCACCAGCTCGATTTTTCCACATTTGATGACATTAGTTAGTGAGTGATGCCTTCAGCAATAGGACCTTATAAACAGGTCATTGGCAGCCATTAGTCCTGCCAATAGCCTGTGATGTCTGGGGGGTAGGGAGTCTGTGAGACCCCTTTGCCAACGATTCAACAAGATGTAACCCATTCCTGGTTCTATTTGGTGGCATAAGATGTCTAGTTGGGACATTGTCTCCCCCATTACATGGTGACTTCATTTAAATCCCTTTCATAGATGTATGTTTTCAGGAAGCTTGTACAGTAATAGGTTTCCATGTGGCTTTTTTGTTTGCTTTCTCTAGGCGGGATCTCACTGTGTGGCCCTGGATGTCCTGGAACTCACTATGTAGACCAGGCTCTCTTTAAACTGACAGCGATCTGCCTGCCTCTGCCTCTCGAGTGCTGGGATTAAAGCGGTGTGCCTCTGTGCCTGACCCCGTAAGGCTTTTCAAAAGACCTTTAGTCGTCCCTCTTGGTAGTGCCCCCATCATCCTGTCTCCCATTTTGTCCCCGTTTTGTCCTCCTGTTCTAGTTTCTCCCTTATCTCTTTATTTTCCCTTTAGTTTCCCTTCCTTGGAAGATCTTCCCTTCTCCCAGGGAATCTCTTATCAGCTGCCCGTCCTCTGTGGTGTTCTAGAGGGAAACACACATATCTAAAGATTAAAAGAGAAAACATGCAATATTTGTCTTTTGGGGCCTGAGTTAGCTCAGGACGACTGCTTCTAATTCCATCCATTTACCTATAGATTTACATTTTTCCTAACAGCTGAATAATACTCCACTGTAAAGGTCCCACATTTTCATTATCTGTTCATCGGTTGATAGGCAGCTAGGTTGTTTCTGGCTATTGTGAATAGAGCAGCAGAGAACATGGATGAATGAGTGTCTCTGGTGTCAGCTACAAGGACCGCAACACAATTCCAGATACACTAAATCTGATAGAAAACAAAATGGGGAATAACCTTGAACCCACTGGCACAGGAAAAAAAAAAAAAAGAGACTTTCTGAACAGGACACCAAAAGCACAGGTGCTAAGAGCAACAATTAATAAGTGGAACATCATGAAACTAAAAGGCTTCTGTACAGTGAAGGGCACCGTGATTTGAGCAAAGTGGCGGTTGACAGAATGGCAAAAAAAAAAAAAATCTTACCAATTACACATCTGATAAGAGTATTTAGAATATATAAAGAACTAAAAAAAAACCTGAACATGAAGAAAACAAACAACCCAGTTAAAAAAGTGAAATATGGAACTAAGAAGAGAGTTCTCAAAAATGACAGAAACACTTAAAAGAAATGTTCAACATACTTCTTAGCTGTCAGGGAAATGCAAATCAAAACTACTTTGAGATTCCATCTTACCTCTCCCAGAATTGCCAAGACTAGTAAAACAAAGGGTAGCTTATGCTGGTGAGGGTATAGGGTAAGAGAAACACTTGTCCGTTGCTGGTGGGAGTGTAGACTTGTACAGCCATTGAAGGAGATCAGTGTGGAGTTCCTTAAAAAGCTGAAAGCCAAGCTAGCACAAGATGCATCTGTACCACTCTTGGGCAGACACCCAAAGGATTCTTTCTGTCAGATTCTACTGAAGCAATTCCATCAGGTCATGAGTGAGCCTAGTGGGATGAGGCTTAGACCTCTGAAATTCCAGTGTTGAGGTATGGGACTTTATTTTCAAAGATGTAAGGTCAAGGAGGCGAAGGGTAGTTGTCCTAGGCTGTGGATTCTTTGGTGACTCTTCAGATTTCCCAGGGTTCCTGAGATAGGCTACGCCTATGAAGTGTTTCTTTGGAATGCTCCATAAAGCCGTGACATACAGGGTTTTTTTGTTTTTTGTTTTTTGGGTTTTTTTTTGTTAAAGATACGGTCTTTGGTAGGGAGAGAGTTCACTGCTCCCTAGATTAGCATGACCATTTGTGGGTTATGCTCTGAACTGATTATTAACTGTGTTTAAAAAAGCAGTTTAATTCCTCTTAGGTGCATTGGACTCAGGATCTATTCTGCTAGTTGATATTATGGTTCATTGTGGCTCTCAAGAGTTCCTGCTTGGCTCTAATCAAAGCTCTGAGAAAGTGGATTGCTTTTGGAGAAAAGTGACTATGCAAAGGAACAAAAGCTAACATGACAGTGTAGGGCTGTACTCAGCTGGCAGAAGGGTGAGCCAGGGCACCCCTCCCTGGCCCTTTGCAGGAGGACTCCCTTCTGCCTGGCAGACTGTCTTGTATTGAGTTAGCCTGGGAACAGGCTGCCTGGGGCATTGGCTTGGGAAGGAAGGGAAGGTGAGGTGTACACATTTTCTACACTGACCAAACTGTCCCTCTCACGGTAGGAGTTCTACCACACTGTGTCATCAGTGTGCGGAGAGCCAGCATTTGGGAAGTTTAGCCATTTGAGTTGATAGTTTACAGAGCCAAGACTCACTTGTTCTCTGTGTTTGCCCACCTTAGCGGTAGCATTGGCTGTTCTCTTGACTGGCCAATGATTGATATTCCATGGCTCTCTGAATTTTCATCTGTAAATGGCAAGGCTGAACAATAGCGTCTTCAAGATCCAGTTGGTTTTGTGATTACACACAAGTAAAATTACACTTCTCTGAGTTCCCAGGGAATGCCCAGTTGGCAGCTGTCTTTTACCAGTCTCCCTGCAAGACTCCATATATGTCTAGGTAGATGCAGAGCTCAGGTCAGGGACCTGTGACAGGCTAGGAAGTATGTGGGTGTAATGGGAACTGGATTTGTGTTTGCTGCCTGTCTTCCTTCCTTGCCCACTGGCCATCCAGATATCACCTGGAATAACGTGCTCCTTCAGAAGCCATGCAGGTCTTACCTGAAGCAGGTAATGCCAAAGAGCAGAGCCCAGGAAGCTGGAGCCAGGCTGCCAGTGTGCAAATGGGGAGAGGACATTATGGGGTGTCTGCCTGGGTGGTAGCTAATGGTGTCTGGTTGTTTGGCAGCAGAGTGACATCTGGCGTTTGGTCAGGCAGAGCACTGAGTGGCATGCGCTTGCGCCAAGGCCAAAGCAGAGATGGCTGCACCTGTGTGTCTGCTATCTGTTTGTGCACAATGGGTGCTTTGAGCCTGTTTACCTTTGCCACCAATGACTTGTTGCCCTGCAGTCTGTTCTCGTAGTGCAGGTGGGATTGAAACCCAAGCGAGCCCCCTGTTGTGGAAGTTCCCTGTTACACTTTCACGAGGATTCTTTGCCAGCTGGAAAAATAAGGTCTTCTGCCTGAGCTGGCTGGGCCTAGAGATGGGCTGGGCTGGAGGGCAAGAGGAGAGCTTAACGTCTCTGTTTGGCATTATTGTCAGTGGAAGCCTCCATTTTCCCTTAGAATGTTCCATTTCATGGGCTTGGTTCGAGGAATATTTTGACCCTCCCCATTCCATTTGGCTCTCTTGTAGGCCCCTCCCTTTACTGGAATTGTGTGCTTGGGTTTGGCTTTGTGCCTTAGGGTCTAAGCCTGCTGCATTCCTGCAGGGAAACAGAGTCTGAAGACAGCCAGAGCGCAGCAAGTGCAAGAAGCTTTCTTTCCTTGCTGCTGTTTGCTCAACAGTGTTGGGATCAGCTGACCTTTTCTTAAAGAGCCGCACAACTGATTTAGTCCTTGTGTCTGAGAGATGAGCTTTAGACCACTCTGCAGGTACTTATGAAACCACTTATAGTGAAATGATTTCAAAGTATGAGCACCATTCTCGGGTCTTGGGAAGCCCCAAAAACAGGCCCAGTAGTTGGTTTGGCCTGTGGGTTAGAGCTTCCAACCCTGCTGTTTTGTAGCTTCCTAATTGTCAGTGATTATGAAATAGGTGGCAACATGGTATGTAGGTGTGCCCATCTGTTCAGGAACTTGTATGTTTCCCTCATGAGGCCTGAGAGGAAGACAGTTGCTTTCCTGTCCCAGGGTCTCTTCCCACGAGGAAGTGGCTAGGCTTGCTAAAGCTGGGATGGGAGACTGCTGTGTGGTCCCAACTCGATTTCTTCCTTGTCTTGCTGCTTCTCAGTGCCAACACTCATGTCCTGAAACTATTCTGGTCCTGAGTCACGGAAGCCGAATAAGGAGACACACGGGCATGGCTGATAAACGTGTGACATATGTCATGTCATGACCAGTTTGACATTTCTTCATAATGTAAGTTTAGAAAATAGTCATTTATTGATCAAAAACACGAAGAACTCTCCACATTGAGAACAAGGGTTTTGAAAAAGTAGTAACTATGCTTCAGCCAACTTGCATCCATCCAACAGTCCATCCATCTGTTCTTTACCTGTCATAATCCATTCATCATCTTTCCATCCATGCAAGAATGCATTCATGCATCTATCCATCCATCATCTATCCATCCAAGGTTGTCCTATAGGCCTTGCCAACACACGTGGATTGTTAGAGAACCATGTAGGTTATAAAGTTCTGTCTGTGTGCAAGGGTACTTGCGCACACACATAAAAATATAACGGGGTTTTTGATTGCTTGGTTGGTTTGATTTGATTTTTTTGTTGGTGATGTTTGGGTTTTTTGGTGGGGGGTAGGTTTGGTGATGCTGATAGTAGAACCCTGAGTTTTATGCATGTTAAGTGTTTATTGTATGACTGAGCTACCTTCATACCCTCCATCTTAATCATGTTTTATTGTATTTATTTATTTGTCTGACTGCTTAGTGTGTTTCTTTATATGTGTGTGAACACATGCACGTGTGGAACCCAGAGTGCAACCTGAGAAACGGGTCCTGGGGCTTGAACCTGTGTGAGCCATATCACCCCTGGCCCCACCGTAACCATTTTTTAATACCAGGTTTAGGAGCTGATAAGCGGAATATATCCCAGTTGGAAAGTATAAACCATATATATCTAGCTTACCAAACATCATAGCTTAGCCTAGCCTACCTGAAAGGTGCTTAGGATACATACATTAGCCATCTTCTGTATTAAAGTACTGAGTATCTCAAGTAATTTTCTTGAATACTACTATGGACTGGAACACAGCACGGTTCTCTAGTATAATTTCAGACCATTGTACAAAGTACAAAAGTAGAGGGCCTCTTTTAGGTACTTTGCTGGTTGCTATGACAAGAAACCCCTTGTCCAAGGCAACTTATAAAAGAAAGCAGTGTGTTTGGAGCTTGTGGTTCCAAAGGTTGTAGAGTCCGTGACCGCCACGGCAGGAAGCATGGCTGCAGACAGACAGGCATGGCGCTGCAGCAGCGGCCGAGAGCTTACATGCTGAGACAACATGGAACACGTTGAGAAGCAGAAAGAGAGCAGGAGCTGGGAATGGCACTGACTTTTGAAACCTCCTAGCCCACCCTAAGTGACACACCTCTTCCAGCAAGGCCACACCTTTTAACCCTTCCCAAATGCATCCACCAGCTGTGGGACAAGCATTCATATATATGAGCCTGCGGCAGTCATTACCACTTAAACAACCACAGGGTCAAAACATTGTGTGTCAGGAGCCACGTGTCTGTAATCACTGGGGTTAAGTGCATTCCAGTTATGCATCAGTCACTCCTTTTTTACAAACTGGAACCCTAGGCCGGGCTGGGTTATTTCATTTACCACAGTGTCCTTAAAGCTCAGCCTTAAAGCTTTTCGAGAAGTGGATAATGCATCCTGTGTGTGCACAGCACATCTTCATTTGTCCATCCTCTGTTGGTAGACAGTTAGGTTGCCCCACCTCTTTACCATCAGGTAGGCCCACAGATTTTAACTTTTTTTCTGTGTCCTAAGAGTTGAACCCAGGGCCCTGTGCATGCTAAACATATGCTCTACCGCTGAGCTGCATGCCAGTCCTGAGTTTCTTAGGATGTGTAGGTGTATCTGGGAGGTGGTGGCTCGCGCCTTTCATCCCAGCACTTGGAAGGCAGAGGCAGGCTGATCTCTGTGAGTTTGAGGCCAGCCTGGTCCACAGAGCAAGTTCCAGGACAGCCAGGGCTGCACACAGAGAAACCCTGTCTCGAAAAACAAAAATTATTTTTAATTTTGTTGTGTTTCTGTGTGTGAAAATATGTGTGCACCTGAATGCAGGCGCTGGTGGAGGCCAGAGGTAGCAAATCCCCCTGGGGCTGGAGTTACAGACAGTTGTGGGTTGCATGACATGAAAGCGTGAAAGTTGAACTCAGGTCCTCTGGAAGAGCTGTACCCATACTGCCGAGCCATTCTCCAGCCGCAGGGTGCTTATGTTTTCTTTACCCTACCTCCAGCTTCTTTGTTCTCCCCCCCACTTCCTTTTATTCTTCTGAGATATTTCTATTTACACAAATTGTATTTCATTCATGCTTGAAAAAGAAAGTTGGTGTGGAGGTTTTTAAAATACAGTATATGTAGTAAATTACCCTTTTTTTTCTTTTGAATTGTAGTTGAGGGGTTAAGTTAGCACACGCCTCTAATTCTAGCCCTTGAAAGGTAGAGGCAGGAAGATCAGTCATTGTCAGTCATGGCTCCATGAAACTCTGAATCAAAAAAGTCACAAAAACCTTGAAAGACATCATGTTGCGCTTTGAAGTTGGGTACACAAAAGTAATCTATAAAGACCAAAAGTTACTTTATCACAGAGTTACATAGCTACAACCACTAAAACCAAGGTACATAACTGGTCTTTCACTCTAGAACCTTTTAATACCTATATCCTTTGTAGGATATATATCTGTCCACTTGCAGCCTGTTATAGCTGCTAATTTGCTCTTTCTCCATGGTTTTTACTTTTTTTTCCCCTAGCACATGGAGTCCTGCAGTGTGGAGCTTGCTGGATCTGGCTTCCCTCACTTGATAGTTGTCTGCGTTGTTTGACTTGATAGCTTGTTCCTTTTTGTTATTTAGGACCATGCCATCCTGTGGATGGTTTAACATCGCCTTGCTCCCTTCGGTAGCTGACAAGGGTTTTCATGAGCTACATCTTGCCTATACAACAGTGAGTTCACCCATGCTAAGTACCAGTGGGCGGTTTTTAGTATAGTTACTCAGCAATACTCTCTGAGTCTAGAGCATTTTCATTGCCCCCAAGAGAACAGCTTTACCCTTCTCGCCCTTAATTTTTTTTAAGATATATTTGTTTTATATATATTGATGTTTTGCTTGCATGGGTGTGTCTTTGCATCCCTTGTGTGTCCGGTGCCTGTGGAAGTCAGAGGAGAGCATCAGATCCTTTGGAACTGGAGTTACAGATGGTTGTGAGCGGTCACGTGGATGCTGGGAACAGAACCCAGGTCTCCTGCAAGAGCCACAGGTGATCTTCACCCCTGAGCCATCTCTCCAGTCCTGGCCTGTCTGCTTTCTGTGTCTTCAGCTTTGCCTTTTCTACTTTTGTCAGATGAACAAGCCTGGGTGACTTGGAGTGGGCTGAGCTTTTCTTAGGTTTCTTGAGGAAGTCCTGTCTTTCAGGCCACATCTTTTATCACTAGGGTAGGGGGTGGGAAACACCTGTCTTGCTCAGTTTGTGTGTAAGTCTTCCTTGAGCCTGGGTCCTTTCCTCAAGGCTCATCAGGTCTGCTCCTCTCAGGAAAGCAGGGAACAAAACCCTTCCTTGCTCTCTTCCATCTAAATCCTGCCAAGTAGATAGTGAAGGCCAGCCATCACTGTGCTTTGCTTTGTCACTGAAGAAGAAAGTAGCACACCCGTTTCCTGGCCAGGTGCTCTGGCAGCTGCAGGCTGCATTCGCCGTTCCAGTCAGTACCTGGACCAGAGTGCGAGCCATTTAATCACATGTCAGTTCCTTGTCTGCAGGCGGCTTGGAGATGTGAAGGAGATAGCTGGCGTTGTGTCCAGTGCTAGGCAGGTGCCAGCCTCTAGAGGGACATGGACTGCCAGTCTAGGTCATATTCTGATTGAACAGCGTCTATACTTCAGAGAGACCCATAAGAATATCCTTCTGGTTTTGTCTTAAGCTTTGGACTCAGCCATCTTGGAGATGATGAAGCTGACTCCTTGTCCTGCTGACAGCATCCCAGTGGACACCCATAGCTTTCAGCTTGGACATATTTGCTGGCCATGTTCAACTCTGAGCCTTCCGGAGCTGGTGCTAGCTGCCTGTGGGTTAGTAATGGTGCCAGTTCATGTTCCTGAGCCTTGAGGTTCTTCAGTGGGGCTCTGGACAGAAAGCAGAGGCTGAGCTAACAGGTAGGAGAGCCCCTGCCCCACAAGAACTAATCCCTAAGGGGTGCAGAGGGTGAGACCGGTCAAGGGTAAGGTACTGTGTGTGTGTTTCGAGACAGGGTTTCTCTTTGTAGACCAGGCTGGCCTTGAACTCAGAGATCCGCCTGCCTCTGCCTTCTGGAGTCCTGGGATTATAGGCATGCACCGCTGCTTCTGGCGTGAGGGTTTGGTACTCTTCACAGACCTACTCCTGAGAGGGAAGGCAACACTTAAAGAGTTCTGTCATTGCAAAGACTCTAGTTTAAATTTCACTGATATCTGGGGGAAATGTGTGTCTGAGAACGGGTGAGGTATTATTAAGTTTCTTCTTCTGCAACACAGAAGTCCCTGAAATTACCTTTCCACTCGGGAATATGCTGTGAAGATTAGGATACGAGCTAAAAAAACGACTTAGCCAGAAGGCTGGCTCACCTAGGGCCCTCAGAAGCAGTTGTTATTCTCATTTTGTTGGTATCATAGTTACGGTTATGGCAGCCAGCAGTAGAGGATGTTGGCTGCCTCATAAATTGGCTGGAATTTTTTTTTTTTTTAGGGTCCAGAGTAGAGATGGCCAGCTACCTTTTTCCATCAGAGTTGGAAAAGCCCAGAGAGTACCCACTGCCAAGAAATGGCTTGTTTCCCTCCCACACACCCTGAGACTGTTTTGTTATAAGGATAGAATCCCCCTGTCCGGTGTTGTTCTTGGGGACCTCTTTGTGAATGAAATGGCTCTAAGTCCCCAGTGTGACAACTGATGCTCTCTGATTCCCCCAACACAGAGTTTTTCTTTTCAGCCCTTCTGTCATGGAGGACC
The DNA here is from genome assembly GCA_028658305.1 of Pachyuromys duprasi. Taxonomy (NCBI): domain Eukaryota; kingdom Metazoa; phylum Chordata; class Mammalia; order Rodentia; family Muridae; genus Pachyuromys; species Pachyuromys duprasi. The sequence goes on from CM053756.1 coordinate 48,100,870, forward strand.
CATCTTTCCTCAGCTGTCCTTAGTCCCCAGGCCAATTCTGTGACCCTCTCTACATGCTCTTGAGTGATGAGTTCTTTCTTGAGGATTGGCCCCTCACGTCGCCATGTGTCTTTTAGGTGGAGTTGGCCAGGCAGGGAACTTGGTACACCTTCCTCTCAGGGCGGAAAAATGAAGCCGTTCCTGGAGACACGCAGTTATCTTTGGCAGATGTTTGGGGAAAGAATGGCTCGGGCCGGTGTTTGTGGCCGTGTTGTCCAGGCCTGTGTTGGGAGGAGGTTAAATGAGGAAAGGCTCTGGGCCCGCCACAGAACTTTATTTATGGACGGTGTTTTTCTTTTAAAATTATGGCAACATACGTCGTATGACATTTTCCATTTGGTATTTTCAAGGGGTAGTATTTAAGATTGAGCTTAGCGTTTGACACATGGTAGGTGACTCTACCACTGAGGTGTGTCTTCAGTTCTTTATTCCTTTCCTTATTTTTCATGGTGTCTCACTAAACTAATCAGCCTGCCCTTGAACTTTTGAATCTCTTTCCCATAGTTTTTCCATTAACTCAAGTTATAAGCTTGAATCTTTAAAAATTATTACATTGGTTGGTTGGTTGATTGGTGATTGATGGATGGATGGATGGATGGATGGATGGATGGATGGATGGATGGATGGATTGATTGGAGGAGAGCATTGTATCTTCCGTGCAAGTCAGAGGACAACTTGTGATAACCCAGGGTCTTTTCTAGTTAGAACACATAACTAAAACTCTAGAACAGCTAAGCTAGAAGACATACCAAAGATCTTCAGGCAAGATCTGCCCGCCGCAGCAGCCCTACTGAGCAAGGCAGCAAGTGTGATGTAAAGGTCAGAGTAGGTAAAAGAGGTCCCCACGTGCAGTTCCCAGCGCCCAGTAAAGCTCTACCAGAAACGCAGGGGCAAAAAGCTTTGTTTCTGTACCCACATTTCCAGTCTTTACTCAGATCTCACCATCCTTCTGAGTCACAATGTCATCATCTCTCGATTGGGTGGGGTTAGGCTCAAACTCCATTTCTGATGGGATGGGATGCCAAGAGATGAAGCAAGGCATGGACCGAGTATCTGTAAATCCAGCCTTGTTGACCTGCATGGCCATAGTCCTAGCAACCTTGTCTGTCTGTCCATCTGTTGTCTCTCTGTCTGTCTGTTCCCCCCCCCCCCCGCCCCTCTCTGTCTCTCTGTTTTTCTTTGTATATCTCTGGCTATCCTAGAACTTGCTCTGTAGACCAGACCAGCCTCAAACTCAAGAGTTCTACCTGACTCTCCCTCCTGATTGCTGCTGGACTTAAAGGTGTGTGCCACCATCGCCCGGCACCTGATCTTGCTTCTTCAGCTGCTAGAAAACTTGTTGCTGTACAAAACTGCTTAAAGGACACAGCCTCGGACCGGCTAGATGATGGCAGGTTCCCTACACCTTAATAAAGACCTTCTGCTTACCGTGGTTGAGCAAGTTGGGACTGAATTAGTGTGGGCGAAGAGGAGCTCATGTTCCGGGAGACGTAATAAATCTTCTTAGAGGAAGCTGGAGGGGGTGTTGTGCCATGCAGTACAGTCCAATGGTATGAAGTACATTGATAACAGCCATCACCTCCATCCATTTGCGAACTTTTCCTTCATTTCATGCTGAAACTCTAGACCTACTTCCTCCTCATTAGATAACCACTCCTTACTTCCTCCTTCCCCGGTCCTGGCAGCCTGCAGCCCTCCACTACCTTCCACTTCTGTGAATCTGATATTCTAGGGACATTGTACAACTGGAATAACAAAGTGCATTTGGTGACTGTAACAGTGCAGGCTGCCGTGGACACCGAAAACAGGATTTCACTGGTGGCCTCTTTCGCACAGTTCCCTTTCTTCATGAGCATCCCGGCAACGTTTAGCCGCCTGCCTATTGGTGGAGAAGGGAACTTTCTCCTGTGTGCACTACAGTGAGCACAGCTTTCTGGAATGCAGCAGGTCACTGATAAAGAGGGTGGGAATTCATGGAGGGTAGGTTCCTGGCTGCCAGCCCATCTCTGTTCTCCACCACCCTTTCTGCCAGGTGATCCTGAGTCAGCTGTATGGGGCTGTTTGTTTGTTTGTTTGTTTGTTTGTTTGTTTGTTTGTTTGTTCTGTGCTGGATTTTTTTAAGGTTTTGTTTGGTTTGGTTTCTGTTTTTCTAGAGGAGGTTTTTCTGTGTAGCTCTGGCTGTCTTGACCTGGTTAGCCTACAACTTAGAGATCCTCCTGCCCTCTGCCTTCGAGGGTGCCAGGGCAGTCAGCCATTCTTGATGGGTAGTAATCATAAAATAGGGCTCAGGGGTGGGGAAAGGGGGGGGCCTGTGTGAACCCATCTGCGGTGGCGTAGGTAGAAAATGGATCTTCTTGACTTTGGACAAATCAGTGACGAAACCAGAGTGGAGGTCACTCAGGGGCTTGGCACAGCTCTGCCACTTTGCTTCCTGTGTGGAAAAAGGTAGTCAGGTCTGGGCCCATTCCCTGTGGAACATCATAGAGTGGGAGGCCCTGACCCTGGAGTGGGGCTAAACTTGTGCTCTGAGTTAGCAGACCTGGGAATCAAGATCAGAAGCTGCCTTCAGAGGGTAGAGCTCTAAAGGAAGGCCGGGCACTAATGGCATCGAACAGGCTACCAACTCTAGAGACCTCATTTTTTTAGAGTCACCACATCCTGTTTAGTCGCATTTAGATAATCTACATGTGACGGTATTAAGGGAGTTTAACTGAAAAATATCCGAGTGTTGCTCCCTGCCTACTTTGAGTGCTGGGGAGGAAGGCCTGGGCTTCCGGGGATAGAGCGGGGTAGGCACTCTTCCACCCATGCACGTCCCACTGCTGGATCCTCCACCCATGTCCTCCGTAAGCCTTGACTCCACTGTGGGTGCAAACAGCCGCACCCGGCTCCAGAGCACCTTCCCTACAGTTCTACAAAACCAAGTTTGTTCACAGCGCCCTCTTCATCACTCCACAAGGACATCTTTCTCTTTGAATTCTGTACCTACATTGTTTAAGAGTTACCGTGTTTGTAAGCTCAGACCCAACCACTGAGACATTTTCCTAAGGAAATCTGACTTTTCGCCCCCTCCCCCCGTACTATTATGTCAAACTGCTCGCTGTATTCATAACATCGGAAAACTGGAACCGAACATCCTGCAGTAGGAAAGGGGTTAGAGGAGCCGGTTACCGGCAGTGATGATGGGAATTATAGAACAGTGTGGAGCGGGCTCCTAAGTGGAAAAAGCGAGAAGCAGAGCTGCGGTAGATACGGCTCCATTGTCGTCACCTGCTCTGTAACAGCAGCCCCCATGTGGAGTGGCGTGAGTTAATCCCCTGTGGTTCTGGACCGGGAGGTGGCTAGCCTGTCCATGCCGTGTAGGCATTCTTGGCTCCGTGCAGCTTTGGTGTGGGTTGAAGCTGGTACCTGCCGCGGTCTCACCCCTGCAATGTGGCCTCGATGGGGAAGGTGGGTGTCTCCCTCACCTGCCTTGTCCATCATTTTGCAGTTGAGCCCGAGCTCCTCACGTGCAGCACAAGGATTAAAATGGGAACTGTAAGGACATGGTGTCGGGCCTATGAAAGCCATACGCTGTCGTTTCTGCTGTACTGTGGTTACAGAGTGCCAAGTCCACTCCAGGCCCAAGGAGGGAGCACCCCTTACTGATAACAGGAAGGTCATACCATCAAGGGGCAAGAATACAGCAGACAGGAGTCCCTGGGGCTGGGTTATACCCTGTTGCAGGGTGAGAACTGGAAGGACTATATAGGGACAAACAGACGCAGAACACTGGTTAAGGGGTGAGTGAGCTTGTGGACATCTCATTTGGATTTTGCTATTTCCATGCTAAAATGATTGTTCTAAAATTAACCTTATTGGGTGGTGTACAGACCACTGTC
>CM053756.1:48105289-48179754 GCA_028658305.1 Pachyuromys duprasi
ACAGCAGACAGGAGTCCCTGGGGCTGGGTTATACCCTGTTGCAGGGTGAGAACTGGAAGGACTATATAGGGACAAACAGACGCAGAACACTGGTTAAGGGGTGAGTGAGCTTGTGGACATCTCATTTGGATTTTGCTATTTCCATGCTAAAATGATTGTTCTAAAATTAACCTTATTGGGTGGTGTACAGACCACTGTCAGAACACGTGCTTAGCAGGTTCTGAGTTTGTCTGCACTTAGTTCAAGAAAAACGTAAATAAAGCCAGTGCTATGGTACAGGCTTGTAATCTCAGCAGTCAGGAAGATAGTGTGTTCAAGGCCAGCCCGGACTATATGATGAGACCCTGTATCAAAGAACAGCAAGGCTGGGGAATATGGCTTAATGGTAGACTCTGGGCCGAGCATGCATGAAGCTTTGAGTTCTGTCCCCAGCACCACAAATAAAAATAAAATAAAATTTGATTGTGCTGTCTGTTAGGTTCTTCACTCTAGAGTGATGGGAATCGGGTGTGGTGGGGGTCACTATGTACGGCCCACAGACTTGGAGCTCGCGTGGTCCCTGTAGCCTGAGTTTCGGGAGAGTGTTGAAAGACGGTGGTTGACATTCTGGGACACCTTCATGCACTACTGTTCCTACCTCGCCGCCCTTTTGATGGGAGGTTGGGGGGGGGGTGTCCTTAAGTGTAACAGGAGTGTGGTTGCAGAGCAGAGGGTGCCAGCTAGTCACCTCTGTAAGGGTGGGACCTACCCAGTGCAAATGGACTTGTCCTCCTATAGCGTGATGGAACCCAGTGGGAATCCCGTTCTTCAAGGATGATACTATCCTTGATTTGTATCTGAAGACAGAATGGTGATAAAGGAGCAAGGTTAATGTGTCTGTTCCCTTTACCCTTTTTAGGGGTGTCCCGTTCTGCGCAGTGGCTTTTGGCATTTTTCTCGCAGATTTCTTTGGAAGTGTTTTAAAATAAAAATTTAATAAGTGCATAGAAAAGCCCATTCAGCTCTCAGGGAGGACGATGGTAAGAGCTGGAAGTTGGGCGCCCGTGAAAGGGCTCTGCCACTCAAACTGGGGCTCCTGGGCCTTGTGCTGGGCAGTAGACTAAGTATTAGAGAGGCCGTGCCCCTCAGTAGGTCCTGGTGAAGGGAGAGCCAGGAGGAGCCTGAGAAAAGTCAGGCTCTTCAGAACATGTGCAGGCAAACTTGCCCACTCCAGGGAAACCGCCTCTGATGGCGGCATTCCCGCCCCTATCACATAGGGATTTGCCCCATCACACGTTTCTGCCCCTGCTCTTCTCTTCATCCTGGACTCCTGCTCTGGTTAGCTTTTTGTCAACTCGACGCAGGCCTGAGTCAGGTAGGCAGAGGGACCCTCAAATGAGAAAACGCCTCTGTCAGATGGGCCCGTGGGCTAGATCAGCATTGTCTTGGTTAATGATTGCTATGGCAGGGCCCTGCATACCGGTGACAGCGCTACTCCTGGGTGGGTGGGCCTGGCTTGTACAAAGAAGCTGTCTGAGTAAGCCTTGGGGCGGAAGACAGTCAGCAGTGCCCCTCTCTGGCCTCCGCTCCAGTTCCCGCCTCTCAGCAAGAGTTCCTCCCATGATGGACCGTGTGTGGGATGGATGTGCAAGCCAGAGGCACCCCCTTTTCTCATTGCATTGCTTTTGGCCGGGGTGTTAATTGCAGCAATGCAAAGCAAACTTAACACAGTAGGCTAAGATCCTTGGACCTCGGCGGTCAGACTCCGCAAGTGCTCCCTTCAGTGTCTCCAGCCTCTGGGTGGGCTGTGAGCAATAGAATCCTTCAGCTGGGTGAGTGTCGGGTCTAGCTTCCGCCCCTGGTCAGTGTCTCTGATCTCCTCCCCATCTTGAGGGGATGTCATGAAAGAATTCTACATGAGTAGCCATGGTGCCTGGAGGTCTGCCTTTTGTGCCGGATGGTTGCAGTGGCTCAACCCCATCACCATGGGGGTCAGAGAGCTAGGAGACTCCCAACCCAGCCTCTTCTGCCCTGGGTCTGACAGTGAGGAGGGGTCGGGTCTGCTTAGTAGCGTATACGGCAGGGGCATGACTTCTTACCTGCTTTGTACCATGTTGGGGGATTGGCTTTAGTCAGGTAGGAATGCACCTACATATACCAATCTTTATTACCACTTATACCATAAGTGTATGCACAGTCATAGTTGACCTTGTTCTCAACGGTGGGAACCCTCCCCTCTTGCACGAGACAGCGTGGCCCACCTTTGTACTGGAGGAGAGAAGATAGAAGGTATCTCAGGAAGGGCTGGCTTGTTTTTAAGCCTGTGTGGCGGTGGTTGTTTTGTTTTTTGTCCTGGAATGAGGCAGCTCTGAGGGCGAGTAGCTATCAACAGCTAGGATGAATCGCCTATTTACTTGTTTCATTAAGAGGCCTTTTGCCTGTGGGAGAGGTCAGGCCCCTGTACAGGGAGGCAGTAATGTTTACAGACCGAACAGCTGGTGCAGGGCGCAGAGGTGACTGAGCCCTCATTATGGAGGAGGGAGAGCCTGCAGCGTGCCAGCCCATCCCGTCATGCCCGTGGTCCTAATGACCTGATGATGGATGGATGGATCCAGGGTCTGGCTGGCAGGGCAGTAAAAACAGGAAACCTAATCTTTTAAAAATAATCCAGGGGGAGGGGAGAAAGTGAAGCAGCCCTTAAGCCAACAGATGGCTCTCAGGCCTGTGTCTTCCAGCGGGCCTTGCATTTCATAGCTGAGAATGCCAGCGAGCCTGCAAAGAGCTGAGCGTGGTGACTGAAGATGCCCCAGAGGGTATTGGACGTTTTTGAGGTCTGTCCCTAGCTGTGCAGAGTTTTGCGTGAAGCTTCCCCTGTGGTGTCTGAGCTCCCTTACTCCAAATATGGCCTTTCCCTGCCCTTGTGTTAGCCATTGCACGTGCCCGGGCATTTCCCAAGAACCCAGCTTCTAAGAAACCTCCAGGCTGGGTGCTTTTGTGCACGCCTATAATCCCAGCACCCAGGGAGGGAGAGGCAGGTGCATGTCTTTGAGTTTGAGGCCAGCCTGGTCTACACAGCCAGTCCAGGACAGCCAAGGCTATGCCGAGAGAGACAGAGAGAGAGAGAGAGAGACAGAGACAGAGACAGAGACAGAGACAAACCCTCCAGCTATGCCTGGTTTGGAGCTCCTGATTATGGCTCTCAGGCTGGCAGTCTTGCAGAGCTGTGTAACCCAGATTGAGCTCTCCTACCCTTCTGTGTGTTGGGACAGTTACTTCATTCTGCTACTGCTGGGATTTTGTTTTGTTTTGTTTTGTTTTGTTTTTTTGCCTCCTGGTACTTCCTGTATTCTACCTGTTTGCCTAGCATCAGCTGCCCAGCTGTCTGTCACCTAGACCCTCCTGGCCTCGGGGTTAGCTTCTGCACGTCTTTGCTTCTCCACTTCCTTTACCCTGCCTTTCTTCCTAAGCATCACACAACTTGGGATTTCTCCGCTTGTCCTTTAATGCCTTTCTCACGCAGCATCTGCCTCACTCTGGTAGTCAGCTCCGGAAATGTGGACCCATGCTATTACTTAAGTCTCTGTTTTACTGCAGTCAGAGGATAGTGCCTGGCTGTAGTGAGAGCAACGCATCAGACATTGGGGCGTGAGTATAAGGGAGGTGATCTCCCTAGAGGAAGCCAGATCCAGGTAGTAGGGAGTGCCCTCTACGTCTACTGACCAGGCCATTCCTCCAACCCATCCATTTTGGCTCAGTAGTTCCAGCCGTTCCTGGGGCAGCGGTTGTTCCAGGCCACACCCAGATAGGAAATGCTGAGAGCACCCGCTCCCTGAGCCAAGCCTTGGCAGGTTGAGGCTGCTAGGCAAAGCTAAGAGCAGAGGCCCCGAGGCTGTCTGGAGCGGTGGCCTTTCTCCACCCACTTGTATCCTCAGCTCACTTCTTTTCTCTGGATGCTTGGCTCACTATTCATGCCCTTCCCAACCAGCTTCTGGGATGTCATGAAAGTGAGCCACCAGTGGTTGTTAGAGCAGCTCCCCTTTGGGCCTTGAAGTCCCTGTCTGTAAGGTAGGGCTTACACCCTCACCTCTCCCTGGAATTGTGGTAACGAGAGAACACCCAGCCTGCTCTGTGGCTGAAAGGGGACATATTCCACTCCATGACTCCTTATTTTGGGTAAGACTTCTGTTTTCTTATCAGGCTTTCCCCAAGGACCCCTCACACGGCAGCTTCTCAGTGTCCCGGAAGCCCGTGTGTTAGCACACTCCCCACTGAAAGTAGGGCAGGATCTGCAGAGATGAGCTCCTTTTTCTCCAGTGCGCGCAGGTACCTCCTCCTCAGTCCCAATCCCAGTGTGCATGGCGTGGGCCTGGAGCAGCTGCGGGTGCAGAAGTTTACCCTTCCAGTCCACACACGCTGTAGCAACCATGGTTCGTTCCCTCTTGCAGTCCACACACGCTGTAGCTAGCCATGGTTTGTTCCCTCTTGCAGGTTTCAAGTTGGCAACATTGATGGAAAAAGACTTGTTCATCCCCAAATCAGGACTCAAGGAGAAGCCTCCGCAGAGGGAAAGGATACTGAGCGTTCTCCACCCTGCCGGATGTTCCGGCTGTTCATTGAGTTTGGGTTTTCCCCTCCAGTTTCTAACTTGTTAGCATGTAAATGGCACATCTCCCTTTTCGGTGCCACCACCCTCAGGATGGGCTGAGTGGGAGATGTCAGAAAGAAGGTATTTGGGAAGGAGGCAGGGAACCCACATTCTGCCGAGGGCAGAGCTGGACAGGGACATCGACCATGCTCAGTGTGAAAACCCCCAGCTCCTGGTGGGTCTTTGGCAGTGGTGGCCGGGGGCAGTGCATCACCCCAGGAGTGAAAAACTTTTTACTTCTCAAGACTCGGGCCAGACTCTCAGTTAGTGGCACAAGTAAGTCTTGTTCTCCTGGTTGGATTCACTGGTGTTTCTGTCTATCCTCCGTTTTCCACGAGGCATATTCAGAAGGCAGCATCTTCCCTGTCACAAGTGATGATCTCCTACCTCTTCATGGTCTCTGTCTAGAGCAGGCCTGTCGCAGAACACTAAGGCGGACAGAAGGTGAGTATTTAACACTTGTAGGGTCCGTGAAGACAAGCCTCCTTACCTACCTCTGTAGCCACTGTAAGGCCGAATAGGGGCTGCTGGTCGAAATGGGAAAGCAGGACACAGTATGAGAAAGTTAAAATGAGAAAGTGATAGTTCACAGTATGACTTAGTGACGGTCAGTGGGCATAAGAAGGCATGCTTGGGGGCACAAGCAACTCAAGGCTTGGTAGGTTTGGTGTCTGTGCCCTGAACCAACCAGAAAGGCCTGAGCCACAGTGCCTGTGTCTATAGTGCTTAGGTCCGTAGCACGAACATGTCCACAGGGCTCTGCAAGCAGTGACCTAGTCAGTGGCAATGTCTCCATAGGAGCTGGGAGGTTTAAGGGCAGCGTGACTATTTATGAGTGAGCCTGTGCTGTATGCACACATATGTGTGAGTGCACGTGTGCGCCTACAAACTACCCGTCCCTACTTCTGAGCTGCCTGAGCCCCTAGATAGCATCTGCCCTGCTTCCTCCAGAGATTAGAAATACACCTCAGTGGGTAGGCGCCCCGTTGGCGGCAGTGATTGAACTCACGGTCCTGGGGGCTGGCCAGGACACCATCAGGCTCCAGATCAGGTAGGGACTCCTGTGTCGTAGATGTCTTGCTTTGTTTTCTCCAGGCAGAAGGGCCAAGGGCTCCGCAGGGCCTCTTTCTTAAGGAAACTGATGACCCCCCCCCAGTGGTCCCACCAAGTGGTCTTGTCATATTGAGGAGATGTCAACATATAAATCTAGGGAGAAGACACGAGTGGGTCGCTCCTCTTTCATGCAGCTGGAGGGCCATGGCCTAATAAGTGACAGTGTCTCCACCAAGGTGATGTGACTGTTTGTGAGAGTGTGTGTGTGTATGTGCACAGTCATGTACCTCTTTATATACACATGTATGTGTGAGTGTGTTGTGTGTGTGTGTGCCTACATTTGTGGCCCATTTGGGGAATACATGGCCAAGCTTGGGTTTGTTTTCAGTCATGTGGTTTTGGTTTTTGTTTTTTAACTTTTTGTTGATTTTTTGTGTGTCTTAAATCATGCACCCTAGTCCCACTCATCGTATTCACCTTCTGCCCTTGCAACCTTCCCCCCCAAAATAAAACACACACACACACACACACACAAAAGTAAGCAAAACAAAACAAAAAGCATAGAAAACATCTCGTTGTGGAAGCTGTAGTATGTCACAGTGTGTCCCATAGTGTACCCTCTGTCCACACACACGACTTCATTGCAAACATTCATGGTGATGAGTTACTGGTCTGGCTCGAGGCTTCTGTGACACCATTAATACTGGATCCTCACCGGGACTCCTCCCTCTTATCCTGTTGTTGCCCTGTGTCATAGAGATCCTGCAGCTTTGGAGCAGCAGGACTGACCCTTTCGAGTGGCCTAGCAGTTCACAGATGACGTAGATTTTGGGGTGGGCCAACTCAGAGCCCTGGGTTCTAGCCAAGCTGGTCAACCGCCGGCTCTGACCAGTCGTGTGGTTTTTCACACCCTTCTTCCACACGCAGAGATGGGTAGAACCCTGAGAGCATACTTTCTTCCTAGCGCCCTCTCCATGAGGAGCCCTAGGGCCCTCGCCTGCACTTTGGGGGCTCCTCTTCCTGCCTGTCCCATGGGCCAAGTCCTGGTGCCCGGCACCTCATGAGCCTCTGCACAGGAAGACCCAGGAGGGGCCTCCTTGGGGCTGGGAACCGTTTATCTCTCCTTTCCACATGGCCCATAGGAAGCCTGTGCTGAAGCCGCATGCGCAGGGTCTCCCTGCACAACAGGAAGACACAGTAGGGCGCAGGTCCCGGTGCCGGGCAAGTCACCACAAGTGGCTGCCATCCTAGATCACTGCCGTAGTCCCCAGGGATCCCATCTATTTCAGGAGCCACCCCAGAGCTGGCTCTTAGAATTTTTGTTTTACTTGTGAACTATTTTTTTGTCCCTGGGGCTGGACATACAGAAGGCTCCGGGTTCTAGCCCTGGCTATGGGAAAACTGTACGGCTCCCAAAGGCTTTGCCGACTGCAACATTTTGGTGTAGGGCAGTGTCTGCTACCCTGTCATGGGCAGGGCTGGGCAGTGCCACAGGGTGGGCATCATTTCCCCTACAACGTGGCTTTAAGTTCTGCCTGTGGCAGGTGCAGATGTGTGCCCAGTGGCTGAAGGGAACTGCTCCTTGCTTACCCACTTGCTGTGATGCAGAGCAGTCCCTGAAGGCCTGGCTCTGCACTGGGGAAGGAGGAGTCTCCCAAACCTGAGCCCAGCAGGTTGTGATGAGCTGAGTTCTGGGCGGGGCCACAGCCTCTGGTAGACACCTCTAGTCTTCCCAGGCATGGCAAGCGGACCTGGGCTGCCTCGGAGAAGTGTGCCTGCAGTCAAACTAACCCGAGCTCCCACCGTGCACCTCATAAAAGGAAAGAAACTTCGTGTTTGAGGCAGGAGATCTCGGGTCACGTGATCAGCTGTTGTACCTTTACTGTGTTTTGGTTTCCCTCCTTCTCTGCAATCGTGGACAGAAGGCGCCTGGCAAGCCCAGAGTTGCAGGCATTGTGATTATTTTGGGATTTCCTCTCTCTCCATCTCTGGGCTCACTCACTGGGTGGACCTCACCCTGCTTCTCAGACTCCACCCAGGGCAGGCTGTTTGGGCCAGGTGGAGGGCGTGGGCTCTGGTGAAGCCAAGAGCCCCAGCTGGAGACCAAGGCCCATCCTCCAGGCTCCTGCCCAGGGACTCGGGAATGTGGCCTGAGCTCCCTCTTCCCCGTCTGTGCTGACAGCTGTTCTGGATTTGATGTGAGGATATCTCGGGGGCCAAAATGGCCAAGGGTAGCCCACCAAACAGGTTAATGGAGTAGAATGAAGGGAAGGGGTTCCAGGGCCCTCCTGCTTACCACCCATTGGCAGCTCTCCAAGGCCCTTTCCTTTTCTTGACCATTGCACAAGATGGGCAAATTTAGGGCTCATTTGCACAGAGGATACAACTCCGGCACTTAAAGTATGCTTTGGACCTTCCTGTCTGTTCTTCTCAGCGGTATCATTCTTACAGTTTTCATTAAGGTTGTCTCAAAACCGTTTGGAAATAGGAGAGTAAACACTTGCACAAACTGTCTACTGGGCCTGGCACTTTCCTGTGCCCACACTCTGTTCACTTTCCATCTTACCTGATTGGCGCTGGAGTCCCACCCCGGGGCAGGGGGGGAAGCGTGGAACATACACAATTGCCCAAGGAACCGTGGAAACCTTCTCCTTGGGCTTCACGAGTGACTCATTTCCTGCAAGTGTTCTGGGCAGAATCTCTGCTACGTAGGAATCAAGATCCTGGTATTTTTTGGCATTGCTAATGTGAGCTTTCCCTTCAGAAATACTCTTCCCACGGTGTCCAGACTGTGTGTGTGTGTGTGTGTGTGTGTATTTGTGTGTGTGTGTTTGTGTTTGTATTTGTGTGTGTGTGTATTTGTGTGTGTTTGTGTTTTTATATGTGTGTGTGTGTTTGTGTGTTTGTATGTGTGTGTTTGTGTGTGTGTTTGTGTGTGTGTGTGTATTTGTGTGTTTGTGTTTGTATTTGTGTGTGTGTGTGTGTGTGTGTGTGTGTGTGTGCTCTTTGCTGCCACTGGTCAAGGACATTCTTTTGTCTTAGGCATGTTACCTATGCCGGTGGATCCTTGACAGCATTTAAATGCCTGGGCAGAGAGAAGGAGCTCCCCTGAGCTGCTTTGCAAATTTCTAGGCCTGTGGTGACTTCAAGAAACAACCAAGCTGAGGAAATGGGAGGAAGGTGGTGGGTTAAGACTTCTCCCCACGACTTACATTCAGTTGGACCCACTTCCTGTTTTATAGGAACCCAGCCCAGTCTCTGTCTTAGAGGTACCATCTCTAGCTCCTTGTATGATGCAATAGTTTGGCAGACATGGTTTGGATATGAAGGATCCCTCAAAAGGCTCGTATTTTAAAGAGACAGTCCCTGGCTGGTGGTGTTATTCTAGGAGGTTCTGGAAACCTTGGAAGGGGGGGTCCGAGGTGGAAGAAGTAGTCTACTGGGTGTTCTTCTGCAGGCTGACCCCCGGGTATGTCTCTTTTGTTCTCTTGTTGCCTTGCTGTCATGAGTTGAGCTGCTCTGCTCCACCACAGCGGGCTGACGCCTCTGGGACTGAGCTAAAAGAAATCCCCCTCAAGCTGTCTTGTTGGTTCCTCAACTAAAGTGGTGGAAAAGGCCTGATGATACAGCGGACACCATACAGCATGGTTTATGAAGCTGAAAATGCTTCTGTGTGTCTAGGAATAAAGCTCTTGGCTGAAAAGAGTCCGCTAGTCTCTGCTTTGAAATGACACAATAAAGTGGAGAGATCCCAGGGTGATGTTCTCTCTCCGGTGTCTCTTTCTCCTCCCACAGTTTTATCTTCAACTTGGCATTAATATTGATGGGTCAGGTTCCCTGGGCTGTTCATGAAGGGAGTTGGGAGGAACACTTAGGGTCCTGCAGTTTGGAGTCAGAGAGGCTGATGTGAGATTTGTTTGAGAGACCAGGCCAGGGCCTGAGTACACTATAATACTGACTGACATCTGGTGATTAGAAATCGGTGTGGCTTATGGACCAGGATCGTTTTATCTTGGTTTTTCGAGACAGGGCTTCTCCATGTAGTCCTGGCTCTCCTGGAACTCACTGTAGACCAGGCTGGCCTCGAACTCAGAGATCCACCTGCCTCTGCCTCCCGAGTGCTGGGATTAAAGGTGTGCACTGTGGCCACCGCCACCTGGCTGGGACAGGGTCCTCTTTAACCTAACAACTGCCTGCTGTGAGTACATCTCACTTCAGTCATGTTACAGTTTCTTCAGAGCCAGAAAGCACACGCATACTGAGCTGTCCGAGTGGGCTGAAGGGTGGTGGGTGGAGCCTTTGGGAAAGCATTTGATGAGCTCATTCTTACAGCAGGTTGGTTGGTGAGTGCCACTGACAAATGGAGCCACCACTTTCTGCACCTCCCCTGTGCCCAGTGCCACACTGTCGTTGAGCTGAGCCTCAGACAGCTCTGCAGAGCACCTCCCATCATCCCCTGTTGCTGGCAGAGGCTCCAGGGCTGTGTCTGCGACATGGCTATCCATCCCTCTACACACAGACGGGGTAAATTAGCCAGAACTGCAGACATCCTGAGGACACGAGGGAAAACATCTTGACTGTAGGCATGGTTGAACAGTGAGATTAGCTAGCTGTCAGGAGGGTGTGACTGATTCTCATCGGGGGAAAGCTTTGGAAAGAAGAGCTGTTTTCAGGGCTGTTTGCAGCTGTGTGGTGAAAGGGCAGTCAGTGGCTTCGATAGCAGATAGCCACTGGAAGGCGACCCTTCTGTTTCTGCAGTTGCTCGAAAGGGATTCTTTCCTGGTTCACAAGATGGCATGCTGGGCCCCTTCTGAATGCCCAAGCCAAGATTTGGTTTCTCAGGAGTTCCTGGCATCTAAGAAATGTAGAAGGCTGGACCATCTCAGGAAGCCCTTGTGCATGCTGCGCGGTGACCCTGTCTGCCTCTGTCAGTTTGGGGTTCTTTTTATTGCATACCCTGGCCAGCACTAAGATGGCTGAGTGTGTGTGTGTGTGTGTGTGTGTGTGAGCGTGTGCTAACACACACATGGCATGGGAAGGGTCCATTTCTTCCAAGTTGTCAAGTATACACACACATAGTTGTTTTGATGTTCCCTGCTGACTCTTTAAGATCCAGGAGATTGGGGTCTCCTTCGATCCTGATTTGTTTGTTTGCTATTTGTCAGCCTGGATGGAAGTTTATCACTTTTGTTGATTTTTTTTTTTCTCCCCTTCCTCCTAAAGAAGTTTATTTTTGTTTTGTTTTGGTTTTTGTTTTGCTTTTCTCTCCTTTCATGATTTCTGCCATCATCTTTATTATTATCCTTTTGGACCTTTCTCTTTGTTTTTTAATATAGAAACTCATTAACGTGAGTTTTTTTTTCTAATGTAAGTATTTGATAACTGACAATGCATATTTACCTCACACTGTGTTTAATGCATTGTAGAAATTGGGATATGGCATATTTCAACGTTTACTCATTTTAAACCATTTTATTGTTTTCCTTGGGGCTTCCTCTTTGACCTACAGATTAGTGTGTTCAGTTGTTCAGCTTTTCAAAATGTAGAGATTTCTCCACTAATCTACTTACTAGATTATCGATTTTGTTTGTTTGTTTTCTCCTCAAAAAACAGGTACTCGCTCTGTAACACAGGGTAGTTTGAAGCTCGTGTGTCCCAGGCTGCCTCAAACTCATGGCATTTTTCTTGCTTGTGTCTGCCAAGTGCTGGGGGTTCAGGCATGAGCCACTGCCAGTTATTTCATATTTAATGTTTTCTTTCTCTGTGATTTAATCTGTGGTTTTCAGAACAGTGACTGTACTGTTCTGACCGTGGCATTTTTGTTTACCCTCTTTGGGGTTTATTAGATTTCTTGTGTTTACAGATTTATATCTTTCATCGAATTTGGGAATTGCTCACCTACTATTTCCTCAAATGTTTTCCCACCCATTCTCAGCTCTGCAACTCCTGAAATATAAAATCAGATCCCCTAAGGCAGTCTTATAGATTTCTGAGGTTTTTTTTGTTTTGTTTTGTTTTTTTATCTTTAAGTTCAGTGAACCCAGGGTCACCTCCATTTGCTGTTAGGTTCTGGGTGTTTTGGTTCCCTGGTCCTGTGGTGCTATGGTTTAAACCCTGTGCCTTGTCTGTGGTGGGGAAGTTCTTTACCACGACTGAGCTGTCTCATTAGCCCTTTGGGGGCTTTTGGGTGTGTGTTCTGTAGCTTTTACATATTTGCTGAGGACTCCTGTGTCTCCTCTCTTTGTTTCAAGAACCTGCCTTTGTTTCTTGTCGGTGACGGTCATAGTAGGTTATAGTAAAGTATATTTAGAATTTCACTCTTGATAGTCCCAGTGTTTGGACTCTGTGTTGACGCTTGATATTTTCTCTGAAACCTGTTTTGGTCACCTGCTTTATTGTCAAGTAATTTGACATTGTGTCTTGGCATTTTGAATATTGTGTTATGAGGCCCTGGATCCCTTCTCAGTGTTAAGTAGGTAGTCAGCCAAGGTGGGAACAGACTCACATCCCGGCCCGTTATCTGGCTCTCCACCTCCAGCCTCTGTTCTGCTGTGTACCCCGCTGGGGCAGTCTGAAGGCTGTACTGTGCTGAGTCTTAAGTGATTTCACTCATGCAGCCGGGGGGGGGGGGGGGGCTGGTCTTCGTGTTCCAGGAATCCACCCTCTTCAGAGACATCCTTTCAGGTGTTCTAAAAACACAGGAACTTGATGCCCCTCCCCCTTACGGCGGCAAGTTCTGCCCTCAGAGTCCACTGCCACTGTGCCAGCGAAGAAGGCCAGAAGAAGGCCAAGGGTCCTCCTGCCTCTTCGGTGGCATTGATTGCCTAATGGTATGAGACCATCCGTGGGAGAATTGCCAGGATTCACCTGCAGCAAGGTGAACTCAAGAGCGTTCAGCCCACTATGGGACCCCCTTTGCTCCTCTGGCTGACAACCTTTCTGCACACCTGGCTTCTGACTTTCCTGTTTGTACCTGCCAGTGGTTCTGGGTCACTCTGGTGCCAGTAGGGGGCAAAAAATTAGAAGAAGTCGTTGAGTCTCATGATGGCCATGTCCTGTGTTTTATGCAGAAATTCTGGAGGTTGGGTTCATGGGGAAAGGTATGCTTTCTCACGTGGGACACAGAGTTGAAGCCTCTCCCCTGACCCCCCTTCTTTCTTGGTTTGAGAAAGCATCTGCTGTGCAGCCCAGGCTGACCTGGAGCTAACTGTCCAACCTCAGCTTTCCAAGTGCTAGGAGTACGGACGTGTGTAACCAGCTCCAGCTTCTACTTTTAAGTGTCTTATCTTTGTGTGTGACGTACTGTTTGAGGTAGATTATTTTCTTAGCATTCTGAGGCTGGTAGCTATGTTTTCTTCATTTCTGTCTTTCACAATAGCTTTCTTTTCTTTCCTCCCATTCATTCATTCATTCATCTCACTCACTTATAGGCAGGATTTCTCTGTGTAGGTCTGACTGGCTGTTCTGGAATTTGCTCTGTAGACCTCGAACTCACAGAGACCTGCCTGCCTCTCCCTCCCAAGTGCTGGGATTAAAGGCTCTCGCCACCGCCCAGCTCGCAATAGCTGTGACCCTTCCTGAGTCCCTTTAGTCTGCTCTAAGCTAAGACTCACACTGGGATTCTTCTCCCGTGCTGCCTGGAGCAGTTTGTAGCTGGTGAGGCCCTTGGGTCCTTGTGAATTCCATTACCCCAGTGTGTATCAGGAACTTGGAAGCCAGAGTACCCTGTCCATGCCTGAGCACTGGGTCTCCAAACTTGGAATGGCTGTAGAGGTGAAAAGCATCCTAAAATTAGGAGCTAATGTTGAGATCTAAGTCTCCATGCTGAGAGTAAGACCCTAGGTTAGGAAGCTAGAGCCCCGAAGGGCAGTCAAGGCAGAGCCAGGGAACAAAGAACAAAGGGCCACGATAGAGATGCAGAAGAAGAGTCTTCTTGGAGCTCCACCACCCACAGCTTTAAACAGGAGCAGATTCTCCCCCTGCAAGTGGACATAAGTGTGGGGATAGGTGGGGACATAGTTCCTAGGTCCATGTGTTCATGGGCACTGCCAGATGGTGTCCAGGGATCCAGGGAAGGATGCCCCACACATTCCTTTTGAATTCCTCGGCTGCTCCCCATAGCAAAGAGGAGAGAACAGGGTCAGCCTAGGTGGCGGGCAGAGCAGTGGCAGCCTACCCCCAGCGCTGGGCTGCGGCAGTTGGTGGGCCCCCCGGCTCTGCCCAGCACATACTGCTGGTGCACTTCTGAAGCAAAACCAGTTCTTTCCAATCAGAAAACAAGAGCAGCTTCAGCTCCCATCGCGCCCATCCCTGCCAGGTAGTTACCACCAATCCAGCACGGCCCTTTTAGGGTCTCCATGACTAATCTGTTGACAAAGGGGCCTCGGAGAGAAACAGAGCTCATCTGGTGCGATATGGTCAGGCTCAGTGAGGGTGGGTCCCAGCGTGGTTTGACAGATGATTCTGTGCTATGCGGTGCAGTCCACCAGGGATGCATTCCCTGCCAGAGCACTGTGTGTCCTGAACAACTGCATAGGATGTTTGCTGTGGGGGGCCGGGAGGGGGCTGGGATCTAGGCAAGGAAGGAAGGCCTGGCGTGCAGCATGGCCAGGAGGGGTGGCTATATCTGGGAATCTGTGGCTAGGCATTGCGATATTTCCCTAAGTCTTCCTAACTCTGTGGCCTGAAAAGTGTGTCTCCCGCTGGCCATGAGGATGGGCTCTGCGGCTGGTGTTCCTGCAGGTGCCTGTGTGGAGCCCGCAGAGGGCGTTAAGTTGGGCAGTAGAAGTTAATAGAAGTACCTGAAGTACTTCTTGGAAGTAGCCATTCCAAGTTTGGAGACCCAGTGCTCAGGCATGGACAGGGCAGAAAAGGCACAGGGCAAGTACAGGATGCCACTGAATGAAGCAACAGTAGGCAAGAGGGGAAAATGAGTCCTCTGCCCTATATATGGAGAAATAAGACATGGAAAAGATTCCTAATAAAAGATTTTAACTAAAAACCTGTGTCTGAGCACAGTGGGGATCCCGTAGGAAGCCTTCCTTCCAGTGCACCCACCGTTGTCTCTCAGGGCCCCTGAATTCTTAGGCAGGGCCGTAGGGTGCTTCCTGTGGCCCATGGACCCGTGGCTCAGGCATCCCGCTTGGATGCTCATTCCCCGCAGATCCCCCAGAGGAGCAGCTTGTGCAGACTTTGGGCCCTGGCTGCGTCTCCATGTTGTATCCACCGGCCTCCTTTCTAGCAGAAGCAGCCTGTCCTGTTTGTCCTCCCGGTGATGACAGGCTGTTCCTGTTTGGAAACAGAAAAGATACCGTCGCTGTCTCTCCTGCTCTAGCATTGTATTTCCCTCCTCTCCTAAAACATGCAGCCAGCACCAGTGATGTGTTTACATTACTGTGTGCGTGCTTGGTGGGCACGGTACCCTCACCTACCCCTGGAGGTTACAGTTATGAAGTAGCAGTGAGAACAGTTTTGTAGTTGGGGGTCACCGCAACATGAGGAACTGTATTAAAGGGCCGCAGCACAAGGAAGATGGAGAACCACTGATCTGGAGGGTATCAGCTGTGGCCATGTATGCGAATATCCCTCTCCGCTGTTCCCTTCCCCTCCTCTCCCATCCCCCCCCCCCGTTTTCTCCTCCCTCTACTCCTTCCATTCTCCTCTTCCCTCCTCTCCTCCTCATCTTTCCCCTCCCCCCTCTTTTCCTCCCCTCCTCCGATGTGTGTAGCCTGAGCAGGCCTTGAGCTTGAACAGTGGCACATGACCTCCTTCTGATGCCCCTGCCTCTGACTCCCAGGGACTGTAGGTCCCATCACACGTGGTTAATGTAGTTCTGGAGGTCAAACCCAGGGCTTCATGCATGCTAGGCAAGCGCTCCGCCAGCCAAGCCACGTCTCCAGGCCTGTGCTTTCTTTCTTCTGACGTTTCTGCAGAGACTGGAACACTACCGAGCCTCTCAGGAAACTACAGTTTATTTGTTCTGTTTATGTATGTCTTATCAACTCAAAAAGTCTTTAAATCTCCTGCACGGCGGGCATCCTACCCCTACCCTGGCCTCACGGGCTTGGCTCACATCTGCTGTGTGAGCTGGGCCAGCCTGATGTCTTTGCTGGCTAAGCCACGGGTGGCCTCAGCAGTTCTGGATCTGTGTAGGTGTGTGCTTACCAGTTTAGACATGGAGACCTAAGGAGTGGTACAATGTAAGTGGGCTGGAAATGGACTCTACAAGTGGTCTCTGGTCTTTAAATGATCATCAGCCTGCAGGGGTCCCAGAATAGGCCCTTGCCTCGAGGAAACACTAAAGGTTGAAAGAAAATCCATAATCTAGATGTGGGTGTTGGAGTAGGAGGAGCCTGTAAACTCTGGAGACTGCCCCCCTGGCTCAGGCTGGAGGCACAGGAGCCAGGTTAAGTCTTTCAGGGGAAGGAGAGGTGGGTTATAAAGATGGCTCATAGACCCATCCTGTGAGGCTGGTATGAGCCAAGCACCCAGGCTGGTCAGGCTTCAGTGTGCACTGGGAAGCAGTAGCAGCCAGTATGAGCCACTGGGGCCATGTGTGTGAGCTAGGATGGAGCGAAGGCTGAGCTCGGGCCAGAGGGCCTTGGTGTCTAAAGCAGCCTGGAAGCTGAGGACGGCTGCGAGAAGGGTATGTGAACAGGGCCTGCCTGTCGCCCCGAGGGGCAAGTTAGACAGGGTCTACAGCTCTGCCCGGATCTGCATCCAGCCATGCTTTGTCCTTATAATGCTCTTGATTTCTCAGCTAGTAGGAGGATAAAAACCAGCAGAAATCAGGTTCCCGTTTCATCTCCATCTCTAAGCATTTCTTGAAAGCATTTCTGCCTGGCCCTTGAGACAGAATTCTGGGCATAAAGCCGTGTATAAGTGCTTCCATTGAAGACAACGCCCTTAGAGGAGGAAGGTGCAGTGTTCAAGTCTGTGTCTTCTCAGACACAAGGTGCCAAGGGGGCAACTGAGAGACACTTAGAACACAGATCTGTACATCCCTCAGATTTTCAGTCTCAGTCGATTCAGGCTTTAGCTAAAGCCCTGTCATCTGAGTGACCTAAACCACCAGCAGCCATTCCTCTGTTCAGGAGACAACAGTCAGGGGTCAGGGTGGTGGCAGGTACCGTGCCTGGTCAGGAGTCCACTCACTGTGTCTTCCCCTGGTGAAAGGGTGAAAGGTCACTCTGGAGCCTCAAAAAAGCACCGTTCCTATTAATGAGCATTCCACCCCTTCTGTTCACTTTCCTAAGGCCTCCTAATGCTAGGAATTAAGTTTCAGCACGTGAACTCCGGAAAGACACAAACGCTTAGCCTGTAACAGTCAACTCCTCACACAATGCCTCCTCCATGAAGCAGAGGTTTCTTGCCAATGAGAGCTGACAACTCCTTCGTGGCTGGCGGCCATGGTGGCCAGAAGCCTGGTTTGAGAGTCCATAGTTACCACCGTGCAGCCAGCCCGCTGTCCCCTTCCCTGGGCATACTCTGCACGGAGGAGACAAGGTCCTTCTCCCAAAGAGTCCTGGAGCCCTGGGGTTCCACCTCGTCTGACTCTGGCCATCTTGTGGCTGTCTCCGCCCCAGCTGTATGATGTCATCCTGTGAGATCTTGGTGGAGCTAAGAGACATTCGCATCGCTGGCATCGCCGGTTGCTGGCTCATGAGGTGTAAGCCAACTGGTGGCCACCGTCAGCTGTCCAAATAGATCAGTCCACCCTTCTGAATGGTCCACGCTCTGCTGCTAGACACTTCCATGTTCCAGTCATAAACAGAGGGAGATACAGTGAGAGGGGTGAAGCACTTCTACACAGTAAAGGTGTGAAGGGTTAGATACGGGAAGACTCCAGCTTACCCGAGCTAAGAGCCATGGGTACAGACAGCTCCAGGCTCTGGGAAGCCTGAGTGTCTTTGCCTCAGTGCCAGCCTTGCAAGGCCCTAGCGGGTGGCAAGAATATTGGTCAGGGTGATCCAGTAGAGCCAAGCTGTTGCTCTGTCGCGTGGAGATTTTCTGTGAGGCACACTAGGCCAGAGCCAGTGTCAGTTCCCTTCTTGGCACCCCTCCAGGTGCCTCAGCTCCCCCACCCTCTCCGCAGTGGATCCCACAGTTCCAGAAGAAGGCCTCTTCCTGATACTATTCCAACTGCTGGTGTAGAGACTCCACAGCAGAGTGGAGTGGCCGCTCCTTGGCGTTGAGTCTCGGAGACTAACTTTCCCTGGAGAGCTCTTTGAGAATGGAACATAGCCCGGCTGTCATCAGGAGCTGCTCACCTGACTGGTCTGGCAGGTGGCTGAGTCTGGGCCCTGAGTGGGCGTGTGAGTGTCTGGCCGCTGTGCCTCTGGGGGACAGCTCAGGCAGAATTCCTTCTCCCTGGGGGAAGCAGGCTGGGAGTTGGGCCTGACTGACCAGGGAGTGACAGGTGGGTCTTGGAACAGATTGTCACACCCTGATGACAACTGGGATTATCACCATGAGTGGTAATTCCAGCATGACAGTTGAGTTTCGGGTCAGGAGCCAAGTTCTCAGCCTCCTCGTGCATCTGGACAAAGAGATTCCTACTGGCTGGCTTTCTGGCTCATTTCTCAACCGTCTGCAGAGACTTTCTGCACAAATGGAGATCTTTGGCTTGCAAAACCCAAAGCCCTGCAGAGTTCTCTGCCCCAGCCTGACTCTTGCTTCAGAAGAGAAATCTGGAAACACCTGGCATCTGAGAAAATGGAAAAGAGAGCCTTTGTAGAGAAATAACTGGTATATACACCAGGAGTGGAGTCTCAGCTGGCCTTTTTCGGTAGGCTGGAACCACTGTGCCTGGATGACTCTTTGGCCCACAGAAGCCTTAGACCCTATGGCTAGCTGCTGCTGTGATTTTGGTGTGTCCCACAAAGATTTGAACGTTGGAAGCTTGGCCTCCAGTGTTGGCAATATCTGATCAGTAATGGGACTTTTTAGAGGTGAGACCCAGAAGCAGTCATTTCAGATACTGGCCCCTGGGTTAGTTCTCATGGGACCCCACATTAGATCCAACAATGTGTTATTCTCCGACAGGGCGCCTGTCCCTTCTCCTTTCTGGTGTTCCCACAGTGGTTCTGTGTTATGTTAGTCAGACTCTTAATCACTGGAACGCAGTGTTTGAGAAAGAAAGGTAGGAAGGTGCGGGGAGAATTGTGGAATTGTGGGTTCTTTTAGAAATATGGGAGTATGTTTTCTTTTTAATCCCAGGTGTGGGGATATGGGGCTGCTTCAGACTGTTTGAAGCAGCTGACTACGATTTGCCTCATGCCCTAGCAGAGGTGCGGTTTTGCCAGCTGCAGAGAGTTCCTTTGATTGTGCGATGTTTGGGATTCTGGGA
The DNA here is from genome assembly GCA_028658305.1 of Pachyuromys duprasi. Taxonomy (NCBI): domain Eukaryota; kingdom Metazoa; phylum Chordata; class Mammalia; order Rodentia; family Muridae; genus Pachyuromys; species Pachyuromys duprasi. Next base: position 48,124,315 of record CM053756.1, read on the forward strand.
ATGTTTCAGAGGGTGTGGAAATGCTAGGGCCCCCGAGAGGCGGGGCTGCTGGTTGTGATCATCCAGCAGGGTTGGTTGCAGTTTGTTAGTAGTTGTGGCTCAAAGAAGAAACAAGAAAAAAGAGATTAGATTCAAGGCTCTCTCTCTCCCTCCCTTCTCCTCTGTCCTTTCTTACCTAGTGATGGGGGTGGCACTGGGGGAGGGGGGGAAGAACTCACAAAGTAGTAAAGACAGGCTACAGGAAGGATTCATTTTGACTTATGGTTTCTGAGGTTTTAGTTCCTAACCATCTGCTGCCTTTGCCCCTAGGCCACTGACAGAAGCATCACAGAGCAAGGACGTGGCAGAGAACAGCTGTTTGTCTATGGCAGAGGGGAATGGGGAGCAGAGGAAGGGGCAAAAGACAGCGAATAGCTCAAGAATAGTGACCTGTTCCTCCCTCTAGGCTCTACCACCTCCCAAAAGCTAGGGACCAAGCTTTTGGCACCCAAGGGCCTCTAAGGGACATGTCCCATGCATATTGTAGCAGAGGCCGTCCACTGCGATACAGTCCAGCTAGGGGAGCGCCCACCAGCGCCACGCCAGCGCCATGCTAACCGTGAGCGAAGGAATCTCGCTCTCTGGTGTTTCATTATCGCAACAGAAAATAGATCCAGCATGTGGACCTTGCCATATTTTATAAGTGTAGCTGCTTTAAAACTGTAGAGGGAGGAATTCCACACACTGCAGAAGCTGATCATGTGGTTCTCTGGAAGGGCACTAACTCGTGGTGATCCCTATCACACCTTTAACAGAATGAGTAGCCAGTTTGCAGTAAGTATTACAAGCGATGCTCCTAGCTGCCCCCTCCTTCTGGCAGGGGGAGTGTTGTTTTACTTGTTTCTCTTCCCCCCCCCCTGCATATGGATAAGAGTGTCATTATCCTCATTTTGTTGATGGGAATGTTGATAGATGAAAAAGAACCTCTGCCCTCCCCCGCTCCATCCCTGGCAGTACCAGTTTGTTTGTTGTCTTTTCTTTTTCAGGGAAATTGATGAAGACGACCCTAAAGGTTCAGCAGTGGAGGCAGGGAACAAAGAGGACTGTATTTCTCCCAGCAAATGTGTGCTCGAGTGAAAAGCTGAGCGAGTTCCCAAGGGGAAATCCATTTATCCCAGGCTTGCAGGCCCATCCACTCTGACCTATTCCTTGGCTTTTGTTATCTGCCCACATCTCGTATACCATTAAATCATGGTACAGTACACAGAACCTCAGTCGCACACACCCTACCCGTTCCCAGCACGCTCACTCCAGTTCAGCTCCAGAATGCCTGAGGTTGAGGGTGCAGCCCAGTGTATGGCCAAACCATTTGCTGTTAACCATTGACTGGAAGACCTGCCTTCCTAGGCCTCCACTTTGAGACTGAGCCGGGCCACTGACGGCATGGTGCTTTCGTGACCAGCTGGTTTGAGCCCTGTTTCTGTGAGCCGGTGGTGCTTCGGAGGTGGTTCCTTGGTGCTGGTGTCCGAGTTCCGCTCTAACCGCGTGCAGTGGTCTACAAGAGCTGCATAACAAAAACTACAAACAGTGGGACGAAACGACTAGTTCTTTGCCTCATACTTTAGGAGGCTAAATAGCTTCGGGATGGGGCTGGCTGCCAGCAGAACCAACCCAATGATCAGAGAGGTGGAACTTTCAGCTCCACCCCCTACCTCTGGGGAGGAGCAAGGGGCTGGAGATTGAATTGATGCCAGTGGTCAGTTGAGTGAGATGGCATTCCTCTATTAAAAACAAAACAACTAAACTTTGGGGTTCAGAGAGCTTCCAGGCTGACGGGAGTGCTGCTGTGAACATCTGGAGAGACATGAAGGCCCCCGTACAGCCCTGGTACATGTCCCCTGTGTGCCTCTTGCTGTTTGCCTGCTGTCATCTGTGACCTTGATGGTAGTCTGCCAACAGGGACCAGAGATGCAGCCCTTGGCTTCTGCCAGCAAACACCTGATAGAAATCTGCAGAGACCTCTGCTGCGCTGCAGCCAAGGATTCCTGACTGTGCTGCAGAAGAGGACTCAAAACAAAGTAATGGGAAGCAGAGTTGGAGTTTGTCAGTAAAAGGTTTTAACATGGGATGGGCATGGTGGCGTGCACCTTTAATCCCAGCGCTCAGGAGGCAGAGGCAGTCAGATCTCTGCGAGTTTGAGGCCACCCTGGTCTACAAAGTGAGTCCAGGATAGACAGGGCTATACAGGGAGTCCCTGTCCTAAAAACAACAAAGGTTTTAAACCATAGGATGATATCTGACGTGCACAGGATAGGATTGTGCAAAATTATAGGGCTTCTATAATTTTGAAAAGTAGGTCGAAAGGGTCAAAGGAATCCTTACTGTATGCAGGTCACAAGGAAGTTAAAACACATTTCAGCAGTGAGCGGAGTTTGTAATTTTGTTTGTGAGGTTCTCATAAAATTACAGGTTTGTAGCCAGGAAAGGAATAAAGCTATGAACAAAGACCACATGTGCTTTGGTCTTAAGCATGGTTCATTGATGGTTTAACATTCTTCTTTGAAATCTTGCTGTTTGCCTGTATGTTCAGGACAGAGCTTCTCCGCCTCTCCCGTACCTCCCTCAGCTCTTGAAGTCATTCCCTTCGCTTCCTCTCTTGGAGACCTTGACACGGTTGTCTTGACATACATATCCCATAGTTCCACGTGGTAGGGCCCATGTCTTGCACCGTCACATAACCAGCACCGCTGGCAAAGGCAGCCCATATCTTGGCTGAGATGGATGCCATGTTCATCTCTCTGTCTGGGGAGAAATAGTTGAGGCTCCGGAAGTTGAGGTTCCAAAAAGTTTTTTCAAATCTTACTGCCCTAAAAGGAAAACAAACAAACATCAAGGTAGTTACAGTAACTACATAACCCTTGCTATGGCCAGGGCTGGCTGCCTTCTCCTAGCTGTGGTTCCCACCTTCTCCTGTCCTGCCCGACCACCGTCTAGTTCCAGCCCGGGCCACAGCATCAGGTGATTTTTACCACCTCCAGTGTCTAGGAGTTTCAGGCCAACTCAGTCCTCAGAAACGGAAGATTTTTCAACAGTGTTCTGTATGCCGATGGTATTGGGATGGGGGGCATCTTAGTTGCTTTTCTTATTGCTTCAGAGATACTGTAACCAAGGCAACTTCTAGAGGATTTTATTGGGGGCTTTCAGTTTCAGAGGGTAAATCATGATCTTCAGAGGAGAGAGCATGGTGCCAGGCCTGCCTGGCCCTGGAGCAGTACCCGAGAGTACACATCTCCGTATACAAGCACTAGGAAGAGAGCAGGAGAAACTTGGGGTGGTGTGGGGTTTTTGAAACCTCAAAGTCCACCCTCCAGTGACACATCCCTCAAAGGCCACACCTCCTAATCCTTCCCATATACCAACTAGGAACCAAGTATTCAAACAGATGAGCCCATAAAGGCCTTCCTCCCTCAAACCGCCATAGGGAAGATACTTGCCCACAGAGTTATAAGTGTCATCTGTATGGGTCAACCTGTACCCATTAAGATGACAGTTCTCAACCTGTGCTCCGGGACCCCCTCTGGCAACCCTCTCGCTCCAAAAATATTTACATTACAATTCTTAACAGTAGCAAAATTACAGTTATGAAAGAACAACGAAAATAATTTTATGGTTGGGCGTGGGGGTCACCACAGCCTGAGGAACTGTCTTAAAGGATCAAAGCCTTAGGAAGGTTGAGAACCACTACTCTGAGGAAACAAAACACTCGAAATATCTGCCCCTCCTTTAGGATAACTAGGGCTGCCTGGAAAGCCAAGGCAACAGGCCATGAACAGGGCCCGCTCAGGCCCCTCCTGACTGGCATTCTGTAACCCGTCTGGGTGGTAGTCAGGGCTTAGCTAGCCTTGGGGCTTTCTATGTGGCACACACTGATTCATGACCATGATCTCTCCCTGCTCAACCAACCGGGGCTTTCCGTGCTTGGGAGCGGGCCTGGTGATGTCATCTTTGGGGCTACAGTGCAAGGGCTAAGAGGCCTAGGGTTGTAGAGTGCTCACTGTCCCCCTTTCTCTGAAGGTAGCGCTCTTGCCATGGTATGGGCGAGTGGGTGAGGGGTGTCTCCTCTCTAAAGAGTTTTGACTTCCTTGGCTACCAGTGCAGGAGGGACAGCTGTCAGCATGACAGGAAGAAAAAGCAGAAAACCCACCAAGACCAGTAACGTATCTCCAAAAGCTCAGCGGCCATTTGCTGCTTGTGGTGGCCTGGGGTCATGGCACCAGATGGCTGGTTTCTGTTGTCTATTTGGAATAGTACTCTTGGCCTTCAGAAAGCTGTTAATATTTTTTTAAGACAGTGACTCACATAGCTTTATTCAACAACAGCTCAGGCTGTCTGAAAGACCCTTGCCATAAGCCCCTTGAGTGTGGCACTGTGCACCCAATTTATTTTTAATTGAGGTAAAATTCATATAACATGAAAGTCACCCACATATATGTACATTTATGTGTAGGTATATATACTTGTATGTGTATATATAAATATACACATAAATATATGTATGTGGCTGGCCTTGAATTTGTGAGCCTTCTGCTTTAGCTTGCCAGATACTAGAATTACAGGTCTAATCCACCAGGTCTAACTCAGAATTAATTATTTTAAAGTAAGCAATTAGGTGTTACACATTCAGTTTTAACCAGCAGTCAGAGTTTCTGTTGCTATGATGAAACACCATGACCAAAAGCAAGGTGGAGAGGAAAATTTATTTGACTTACACTTTATAGTGTATCATTGAAGGAAGTCAGGGCAGGAACTCAAGCAGGGCAGGAACCTGGAGGCGGGAGCTGATCAGAAGCCATGGAGGGGTGCTGCTCACTGGCTTGCCTCCCCTGGCTTGCTCAGCCTGCTTTCTTATAGAACCCAGGAACACCAGCCCAGGGATGGCCCACCCACCATGTGCTGGGCCCTTTCACATTAATCACTAATTAAGAAAATGCCCTACAGCTGGATCTCATGGAGACATTTTCTCAGTTGAGCTTCCTTCCTTTCAGATAGCTCTAGCTTGGGTCAGTTTGATAGAAAACTAGCCAGGGCACCAGCCTTTACCCGTTTGATTCCACAGTTCTCCATTGCCCCAAATACCTGCAAACCAGCCATTAACCTACTTCCTGTAACTTTCCCTTTATCTGCTGGACATGTGTGAATCAAATCATGTGTTACTTTACGGGCCCCCTTCTGACCACCACTGACTCCTGTCACTGAGTATAAGATCCTCAAGGCACAGTCATCCTGTAGCTTTTCTTCAGGGCTAATAGACCACTGTAGAGATGGGTGTTTGGACTGACCCTGCTTTTTAAATTTATCTGTTTGTTTGTTTGTTTGTTTGTTTACTTTGCTGCTGTGTACCGTCACTCTTTGTTTTTGCCAGTGGTGGTGCTCTCTCATGCCAGGCAAGTTTTCCTACGACTGCCAACCCATAGCTCCTCTACTTTCATGAATAGTGGCTGTAGAAACACAAGGTTTTGTTTAAACATTTCTAGTCTCCTTTGTCTTGCTGGATCATGTGATTATCAGCACAGAATTTGAGGGATGTCTTCTGTTTGGAATGTGCTTGGAAAGTGACAGAATAGACCCCTAGATGGTCATACCAGGGACTCAGGCATGCTGAGTTCTAGCTCTCGTCCCTTTTCACCTCCTATTTTGAGATAGGGTCTCACTAAGCCTTGAAGTCACCTCATAGCTCAGACATACCTTGAGCTTATAATCACCCTGTCTGGGTCTTCCCAGTGCTGGGATAACAGGCCTATTCCAACGGTTCTGCTGGTGTGCGTGTGTACATGCATGTGTAAGGGCCTTACACACTAGACAGATTTTCTATCCAAGCCCATGGATTACAATTGTATACTACTATGGCATCCATATTTACTATAAGTGGGCTTCCTCCCATTTAAAGCAGGTCTTAGTCACCCTTCTTCCTTCCTCCCAGTTCCTCAGTGTCTGTCTTACACAGCTGCCTCCCAGTGACCGCTTCCCTGGGTAGTCGTCGAACAAGTTAAATACCTGTTAAATTTGCCCTACTAAACTCAAGCGTCACACAGATGGTGAGGATGTGCCTCAGTGACACCCCAGAGCTAGTGCCTGTTTGCTTTAAGCCCACCAATTAAAACTCCATTGGGAAACTGTTTGGACAACACCCTGGCCAATAAGAGCTTAGGCTCATGCATTTTTCTGCCCTCCTTCCCCTCCTTCCTGCTTTCTCTCTAAATATTCCCTGATATTCCTGTGTGTGGATCTCAGGCATGCCGAGTGTGCCCCCAGGACCAGCCACATGTCGCTCCCCACCAGTGAAGGCGCTGCCTCCATCTTAAAGACCTGAGTCACAGTAGTCATGGGCAGACTTGAATGGAGTTGAGCTCTGAAACTTTGTTTTCTATCCGAAAAACGGCAGTCTAGGAACTCGGCCACCAAGGTGTCTGTGTACACTCAGAATGTGTAAAAGATTGCAGCACCGTGAAGAGCTGGTAGAAGGACCTGGTAGATATCTTCCTACTTGCTTCTTGTAAGAGCTGAGACCTCCCAGTGGTTAGAATAATTAGCTCCTGGTAGTGCCACAGGTAACCACCGTGCAAGGCGCTGCTCCAAAATAAAGGAAGACTCCTATAGATGATCAGCCCCTCCTTCCTGATCACAGTCCTCTCCCCAAGCTAGAGTCAGCCTTTGATACTCAGGGCTCTCGGAGAAGGCTCCCAACTGCAGCCCAAGATCAGAGGGTCCAGACCTGGCTCTGGCTGTGTGAGAGAGACTTGGACCTCTCTGCCCCAGCAGATTGCTAAGCCTGAACTGGAGAGGTCTACCTACCAAAGGACACGAGCCACTGTCTGTAGAGACAGCCATCACCAGCAATGCACAACTTTGCCAGCAACACACAACTCCAGTTTACCTTCAGCCCTGTAGAGAGTGAAGAGCTGAGAGGAGGAGAGGAACTGGGGAAATCTTTCTGTCACAGCTGGATGGCCGATCTGGTCTCACTTCTGTAAATGTGGGAGGCCGCTCTGCCACAGCTAGGCTGCTGCCAACCCTCGGTTCTCCCCCGTGTCCCTTCACTCTTTCTCTTGGCTCCAGTGTGCCCCAACAAATGGCGTACCTGGCCCTTTCAGTCTGTTCCTATGGTCTGGGTAGGCAGGGCCAAGAACGTGACCATGTTCCTCCTGAGTTCAGGTGCCTGGATCGTTCTGGAATCTTCTTGGCCAGAAGGTGAGACACAGGTGGGTCCCTGGATCACCGCTGACTCAGGCAGTAGGAGGAGCCACATTGAGTCTGGACTGTTAGATGGGCTGGCACAGCCCAGCAGGGGACGACACCTCCTGGTCTGTCCATCTCACCTTGCAAAGGTGAACTGTCCACAGAAGAATCATTGTGCCTGCTCCACAATGATGTACAAGCCCTTGCCAAGCAGCTGATTCTCCTGTCAGGCTGCTAAAAATTTATTGTATCACAAACATGGAATCCTGTAGTTCATCCATAGAGATCCCTGGAACAAGCCTGACCCTGATTGATTGATTGATTGATTGATTGATTGATTGATTGATTGATTGATTGATTTGAGGCAGGGTTTCTCTGTGTAGCCTTGGCTATCCTGGACTCACTTTGCAGACCAAGCTGGCCTTGAACCCACAGAGATCCACCTGCCTCTGCCTTTCCAAGTACTGGGATTACAGGTGTATACCACTGTACCTTGGCTGACCCTGATATTCTTACTGGGTTGGTTACCCACACATTTTGTTGACTTGACCTTGGACAAAAGTCCACCTAGTCAGTGGGAACCACAGGGAGCAGACACAAGGTGTCCTGTCAGATGACAAAAAGTATGTTGTCTACAGAAAAGATGGTCTTAGGAAAAGAGCAAGACTATCGAAGGATTCTTACGAATGTTTAAAAGACACTGAGCCTTTGTGGGCCGGGGCTGTCTGTGGTGAGGGGTCCATTCCATTGACAAAATGCAAGCTAGAGCCTGGGCTTGTGTTTCAGTTATTAGAGTGCCTGCTGGGTATGGGAGCTTGGGGTTTGCTCCCCAGCACCACGTACTTCCAGTGTAGAGTTGCATGCCCATAATCTCAGTACATGCCCATAATCTCAGTACTCCTCAGGGGAGGCAGGAAGTCCAGACATTCAAGGTCATCCTCAGCTTCCTAGTGAGTTGTAGGACATAAGCCAGCCTAAGATACATGAGACCTTATTTCAAAAGGAAGGATGGGAGGGAAAGAGGGAGGAAGGGAGAAAGGAAGGAAGGAGTCTCAAGCTGCGAATGGTACAGAGAGGAACTACAGGTGGCCAACCAGCTCTGTCATCCAGCCTTGGGCTGTGTGTGTGTGTGTGTGTGTGATTAGTTCTAAGTACCTTTGTGGGGATATGTTATTCCTATAACTATAGCTTCACTAGCAACGAGGGTCTTACGGAATGGACCCCTCTGTCTTTGTGCTCTACTTGGATTGGAATAAAGGGGGTCTGGGCTGTGGCTTGGGTCCCATGGGTCAGAACACAGGCCCTGCTGTAATCACTGTTCACAGTTGCAAGTTCTTGTATGCGGGCTGGCCTGCTAGCTTACGGTCTCGGGCTAGGACCTATTGCAAGCTGTAGGCATCCGTGGATGGCTGATGTCACGGCATCCTCTGCCTCTTCACAGGTGTACCCCACTGTTTGTCAGCATCACCTTCAGAGCTTTGAAATGCAGCCAAGCCCAACCCCCTGATTCCCAGGCCCAGCCCCGAACTTAAATTGTGTGACAAGGTCATTTTGTAGCCCTGACTGCCCTGGAACTTCTGTGTAGACCAAGCTGGCCCCCATACTTACAGAGATCCACTTGCCTCTGCCTCCTGGAGGGCTGGGGTTAGAGGTGTGTACAACCATATCCAACTTAACACCCTCATTCTTTTTTAATTTTTAAATTAATTAGTTTATTCACTTTGTATCCCAGCTGTAGCCCCCTCCCTCGTCCCCTCCCAACCCCACCCTCCCTCCTCCTTCTCTTCCTTTTGCCCCTCTCCAAGTCCACTGACAGGGGAGGTCCTCCTCCCCTTCCCTCTGACCCTAGCTTATCAGGTCACATCAGGACCGGCTGCATTGTCTTCCTCTGTGGCCTGGCAAGGCTGCTTCCCCCCTCAGGGGGAGGTGATCAAAGAGCAGGCCACTGAGTTCATGTCAGAGACAGTCCCTGTTCCCATTACTAGGGAATCCACTTGGAGACTGAGCTGCCATGGGCTACATCTGTGCAGGGGTTCTAGGTTATCTCCAGAAATGGTCTTTGGTTGGAGTGTCAGTCTCAGAAAAGATCCCTGGGCCCAGCTTTCTTGGTTCTGTTGCTCTCCTTGTGGAGAACTTGTATCTCTCCCTTCTTTCATAAGATTCCCTGCACTCTGCCCAAAGTTTGGCTATGAGTCTCAGCCTCTGCTTTGATACCCTGCAGGGTAGAGTCTTTCAGAGGCCCTCTGTGGTAGGCTCCTGTCCTGTTTCCTGTTTTCTCCCTCTTCCATGTCCATCCCGTTTGCCTTTCTGAAAGAGGATTGATCATCTTACCCAGGGTCCTCCTTGATTAGCTTCTTTAGTATGATTATCCTATATTGTATGTCTAATATCCACTTACAAATGAGTGTATACCATGTGTGTCTTTCTGCTTCTGGGATACCTCACTCAGGATGATCTTTTCTAGTTCCCACCATATGCCTGCAAATTTCATGGTTTCCTTGTTTTTGATTGCTGAGTATTCCATTGTATAGATGTACCACAATTTCTGTATCCATTCCTCAATTGAGGAACATCTGAGTTGGTTCCAACTTCTGGCTATTACAAATAAAGCTGCTACAAACAGAGAATCCTCAATAGAGGAACATCAAATGGCAGAGAAATACTTTTAAAAATGCTCAACATCATTAGCCATCAGGGAAATTCAAATCAAAAGGACCCTGAGATTTCACCTTACACCCATCAGAATGGCTAAGATAAAAAAACTCAAGTGACAACACATGGTGGAGAGGATGTGGAGAAAGAGGAACCCTCCTCCATTGCTGGTGGGAATATAAACTTGTACAACCACTTTGGAAATCAATCCGGCGCTTTCTCAGAAAATGAGGAATAGTGCTTCCTCAAGATCCAGCTATACCACTCCTAGGAATATATCCAAGAAATGCTCAAGAACACAACAAGGACATTTGTTCACCCTTATTCTTATACATGCTTCCCAGAGGACTAGCAGCTAACTAGGGCCAAGACCGGCTTGGCTGTCTGGTCCGGTATCTAGTGCTGTCTTGGTTGTCATGCTAACATACCGTGTATCTTGGCTGTATTCGTAATGTTGTGGACACAAAGCCACGTTTGCCTGTGTGAGGGTACCCATTGGAAGAGCAAGAGGTTATTACAGGCGGCAGCCCAGGGCAGGGTAGGGTGGGGCAGCTTTTAGTGTGTTTGCCGACAATTAGTACAGAGGACGCTGGTCCTTTTGCCCATCACTTCCCCAGAACTAGGTGTATAGGGAACATGCAAGAGCACCCTTGCATTTGAGGTTCTCCTAACCCAGGTCTGCTCCCCATATGGTAAGCCCCTGTGTATTTGCTCATCACCCTCAGCTGAATACTTCTGTGACCACACGAAGAGTTCAGTTCTCTATGGATGCCATCTGGGTATCCTTCTGCATTCTTAGCTCAGTTGACATTGGCTTCCTGGAGATAGTTTTGGATCCTACAGGTGAAGGAAGGGCTCAGCCCCATAGGACCAGCCCTGCTCACTCCACCATCTTCAGGCCTCAGGCTCTGAGCCATGATTGTGTTTGACCATGTAAATGGGGGTGGGGAGCTGTATCTCACAAACAGTCTTTATCCTCTATCGTTTATGCATCCACAGCTGGTGGCTGGAAGTAGGAAAATAGTTTCCTCACTAGATTTTCAGCTTAAAAAATGATGAGGTTGAGGGGAAAGAGGCACAGCTCAAAAGCAAAAAAAAAAAGGGGGGGGGGATAAGTTAGAAAGTGAGGTGCCCTAGGGTGTTTTCCTGTGGGTTCAGCGACCAAGACACTATCCCAACACTGCCTTTTTGGATTCTGAAGAATTCCATCCCATAGGCATAACTGGTTATGCCTTTAAGGATCAACTCAGACTGCCCCTTTCCTAAAGGGTCAGGGTCATAGCTGAAAGTTCCAGCTCTCTCATCCCGTGGTTGGTCCTCCCTTCCACTCACCCCAACAATCAGCCCCTGTCCTGAGCTATCCCAGTCATCTCGCTATCATGAACTACAGTCATTACTTTGAAGAGTCTAATGATTTTAGGAGCCACGTGCTAGGAAGGAGCGTGATGTGTATGTGTGTAGTTTTACGGAGACCAGACATTACCAGTTAATTCCCCCTACGTTACCCACTTTCCCAAGGACAGTCATGGCTACTCTTGTATTATTGGGGTACAGGCTGCAGGTGACCCCTTCTCTTCCTTCGTGTCTTTGGCTTGTAGTAGGTCTTGAGGGGGTGGTGGTATACCTGAAGTCCCCAGGAGACGCTGGTATGTGACAGAGATGACATCAGCTTGAGGCATTGCTTGGACAGGTGGGGCATAGACACCCCTGAAACAGCCCTCTTGGCTCTCGCTAACGCAGGTCGCTTCTTCGCACACACAGATTCCTCGTTTGGAACACCGCCTGGGTATGGCTGCGCCGCAGACCAGGCCGAGGAACAGCGCCGGCACCAGGACGGGATGCCCTACATTGATGATTCACCTTCCTCCTCACCACACCTCAGCAGCAAAGGCAGAGGTGGCCGCGATGCTCTGGCCTCAGGAGCCCTGGAGCCCACCAAATCGGTGAGTCTGGAGGCACACCCTCCAGGGGTGTGGGGTGGGTGTGAAGGCTGAAGGGGCTCGGAGCTCTGCTGAGGACCAGGCCACCGTTCCCACGGAGGAGGCCTCCTGAAAGGCAACTCCCTGTTCAGGGACATGCAGGTGATGGCACCGTCAGACAGATCCCAGGGAACTAAGCCAAGGGAGGCAGACCTCCGAGTACGTGACATTTCACTGGGGGGTCAGGGGTTGCTCTTTATGCTGAGCCTGGAGAGGTAGGTTTTACGTGTTCTTGAGGCCAAGAAAAGCGATACCAGAGGCCACTACCTAAGCAAGCAGTGCTTACATGGTGGCTCCAGCTGTAGTTAGTGCTCACCTAGGTTGATGTTGGCCGAGGCCTCTGCTCAAGGAGTATACAGAGAAGGCGCTCATAGTAGCTCTGTTTGACCAAGGTCTTTCGCAGCAAGTCCTCCCTCGACCCTCACCAACATCCTAAGGAACTTACCTTGCTGCCACGTCACCAGACTGGAACTGAAGTCACGTGTTGGCCTCCTTTCAGGTCGTGTGACTAGTGAGTAGGGGAACATTTGAGAGACAGTCTGCCACAGTCCCAGGTAGCTACTCTGGCCAGCCTTCTTACGCGGGAACATCACCCGGGGGTGCTTGCAGGCTGGACAGAGCAGTTCCCACAGCGAGTCTGCCCAGCCAGCGCAGCGCCCTGTGCCATTCTGTGGCCCCGTGGCTAGGGCATTATTGAAGCTGGTATTTTCAGTGGAGGCAGAGGCATGCTTTTCCTGCCATTGGAGCAGGGACACCTCCTATGATGCCTTTAATGGTCAATTTGACACAGTGAGACTATCATGCTAGAGGAGTGTCTCAGAGGGGGTTGTCTGGATTAGGAAGGCCTGTAGGGGAGCTGTCTGAATTACGCTCATTCACGTGGGAAGACCCGCTCACCACCACGGACAGCCTTATCCACCCTGGCTCGGTATCCTGCGGGGAGAACGAGTGGCTCGCTCGCACGAGTGCACCAACCTGTTCTCTCCACTCTTGACTCTGAATGCAGTGGGGCTGACCAGCTGTTTTGTGTTTCTGCCACCTTGACCTCTCCACAGTGATGGACTGGGGTTATAAGCCAAATAAGCCCTTTGTCCCATAACTTGCTTGTTGTGTGTGTGAGAGTGCGTAGTAATTGTGATCAGGATGTTTTGTTTTGTTTTTAATTGAAGCAACAGCAGACAACTAAGGCAGCCCCTGCTTTGACTTCTTGGATTCTTCCCTCGTGAGCTGAGTAAATTATTGTTGCCCTAAAGCACTTTCTCCCTCTTGTCTTTGGCCCCTTATGTCTTTCTGGCTCCTTGCCATCTTCTCCTTTCTGCCTCCCGTGTGTCCAGATGGTTTCACCCTGGGTTGGAGCCTAAGAATGAGAGCAGGCCTTAGGGGCACGGCTTCATTTGTAGAGGGCATTTTCAGCATGCTTGTGGCTTGCGATCCCAGCACCACACTCTCCCCATGGCGGTAGCAAAGCCCTAGACGTGTGTCTGTTCGGCAAGGTGGCTCTGCTCTGGGGCTGACGTCCTTGCTGAAGGCGGCTTCCTCTGTATGGGTCTGTGATTTCCAGTGGTGTGAATGCCAAGCAGGCTCCTCACCCTGAAACACAGGGATGGGAGAGGAGGCCAGGGGGTGGCGTGTGCCTGCTCCTCAGGGTATACACCCCTGTGTGCCCATCCCCAAAGGCCGCCTTCACTCTCCCAGGCTTTAGTGCTCCTTTTTGACCTTGAGAGGGAGCTGCTCTGCCCTCTTTGATACAGCCCCTGTCCAGGTTGGCCTCTGTTCTACCAGTCTCCTGATGTAGATGCTGGCCTTTTAGCACCCGGCTCATCCCTGTAGACTCCGTGCAGAACCTTGCCTCCCTTCTCCAGCTCCCTGAAACATGCCTGCCACAGCAGGGTGTTCCACATCTGCACAGACAGGTCCACAGCCCCTCGGGTATTCCACCAGGGGACGTGTCCAAAGGAGGAGAGTCAACATGTCGCCTGGTCTCAGGGTAGAACTTTACTATGGCCCTGGTGACAGGCACAGCTGTGGCGCTCTGGTGTGTCTGAGGTTCCATAAGGAATGTGGTGGGTTTGAGGCCAGATGCACCCTCCCCTACTGCCGAAGGTTCTTCTGCCTCCTCAATCCTGGTTTGCGCCCTGTCACCAAGCTCACACCTTTTGGGCTGTTGAGCATTAAGGGAACCTCTGTGTGGATTCCAGGGCAGCACACAAGCTCAGTGGATCTTCTTCTGGGTTTCACAGGTTCTCTGTGAGCATCCACCCCAAGGAGTTAGGCAGGTATTGAAGTGGAGTGGGGCAGGGACCTGGCGTCCCTTACCGTGGCGGCAGCAGGAGGGCCTCAGGTGGATTTGTAGAGGCATTATCTACTAACACAGCCAGCCCTTCATGCTGGGGTCCCCCCTTCTGGAACACTGGTATGCCTGTGGAAGTCGGGCCTTTGGAGAGCTTACAAGCTGGGCTTCAGGGCAGTATCTAGCCTGTAATTCAGAGAGGCCTGGCCCTATTCAGACCAGAAGAAAGCCGCTGGTCCAGCAACTGTGCTGGCTACGAACTTACAGCAGAAAAGCTGTACCTTGATGGGGCAGTGCGCTCCCCTGGAAGGAGCCTTGGAAGACTCAGGGAACAGCCTTCAGCTCACCTGTGAGCTAGGTAGAATTTGTTACCTTACCATGAGCCTAGCTTGTTCCTGTCCATTTCTGAGCTCGGGTTAGGCATAAGGGCTTCTCCCCAACTTTTCCTCTTCTTCCAGTTGCCCTGTACCTGAAGCCTCCTCCTAGAAGGACCGTCACTGCCTGTGGGGCCCTGATTATAGAATGGCCCCATTTCAGCGATGGGTGCAGCTTGGGTCACAAACAGCCAGTGCCAGCCCTGCCCGTTGCTCTCTTTTTCTTTCTTGCCTTATTCCCCCTTCCTGTGAGACAGCGGTGCCATCTGATCCCCAAAAGATTCCCCACCTAAAGAAGATCCCTCCTCTTGTTCTGTCACCATCTACCACAACACCGTCCCGTGGCATAGCTTCACCCTTTGGAATAAGGAGACCTGGGATTCAGCTTCATCCTTGCTTGCACAGTGTTTCCTCCTGGCTTTCCAAACCGTGTGGGTGGAATGAGGCACCAGGCTTCCATCAGGCACTCCCAGCCATGCAGGCGGCAATGTCTTGTGTTGGTCAGGGCCATAAGTGGCCCTGCTGACCTCCCTGGGGGCCCCACTGTCTCCCAGGAGCTCACAGCAGCAAGATTGTTCTTAGAAAAGAACTCCTTCTGGGTGTTGGGGGTGGCTGCCCCTGTCAAAAGGCCTGACATCGCCCTAACCAGTTCCCTTGTGTGGGATTAGGCACATCATCTTGACACAGGGGGAGGCGTGCGCAGAGACAAATAAAGGATGCCTCTCTGAGGACCTGCCATTTACACTTGGGCCAAGAAGTGGGTACCACTCCATCACATCCCACATATCTGAGCACCATGGGCAGTGTCCTCTCTAACTTGAGTGGCAGTTAGGGGTTTCCCCAACTTCTTGCCTTTAACCAGCTCAGCTGACAGTGCTGGATTTCCGGGACCTCCTTGCTTCCCAGTGAGATTACTGAGACTCTGGAGGAGCCCTTGGGCTTTCACAATGATGAGGCCCAAACTAGGACCTAGCCAGGTCTTTGAGATTCGGTGACGAATTGAATCTTTACTGAGCACTGAATGTTCCAAGCCTGGAAAGTTTCAGGTTCAGGCACAGCCATGCCCTGGAGGCTCCTATCTGTGGAAGCCACTGCCTGGCGTTCCCTTCAGGGACCCATTTGGGGAGAGTCATCATTTCCATGGAGCAGTGGCTGCTGCCTGCATACATTTGCATATTCATAGCTTAGACTCACACACACTATAAAGCCGTGACTCACGGTTTCTTAGGTAATCCTCTGGCAGTGACAGTGTGATACAAGCAGCAGGGACCGAGGCGGCACACAAGAGTTAGGTAGTTTACTTCTAAATGATAAAAGCCCAGCGGCTCCCTGGGCGGCTCTGGCTCTACATCCCTGACCCTGACTCTTGACCCTGACTCTTTTCTTGTTGAGCCTGCAGCCTATCCCTCTTACAGGACCAGAGTTATTAAGACCCAGAGGGTCCACAGTGGGATCCTAACGTCCAACCACAGAGCCGCCCAGAGGCCGAGTTGGCCCCAGTCCGTCTCACCAGGGGTTATACAGGCCCCAGGTACTATCCAGAGAGGTTTTTGGCCATTATATGTGGGACGTGGAGGACAGGGATGTGTTCTAGCATCACACTGCATAGAACTGCCCTTCAGTTCCGGTCGCCCGCCCACGTTGCTGACATTTTTCCTTTAATGATTTAAGAAAATGAGTCATGGAAAGGGTCACTGCTCCTGTGTAAGGCCAGGAGGTGGGGTAACAGGCTGTTTAGAGTTCGCTCTTGAGCTGGGAAACTAGAAGAGGAGTGAGTGGGAGGGGCTTGTAACATCACGTTGCCCTCCATGGATGCAGGGCTCCTCCCCTTACTGGCATCTCCCTCTGCCTGTAGGCGGATCTGCTTGGCTAGGTGCCACCCAGTGGTTCCATGGGCACGGCCAATCTCTGACGTCACTTGTGGCTGGGGGAGAGAAACAGGGAGTAGCCAGGAAGTCAGGCGGTGCTTTTTATTGCCTTTGGCACCACCATCACTATTGGTTTGCTAGGTGTGCCATAACAAAGCACCACGAAGCTGGGCCACTTAAACAACAGAAATGTACTTTCTCATAGGTGGCAGGAGGCTAGAAGGCTGAGGTCTAAGATGTGCCGTGGGTGTTTTCTTCTGAGTCCTCCTGAATCTAGGAGTGGCTATCCATAACTGCTCTTGGATCATATGTCTCCTCTCTGTCTGTCATGTATTCCATCTTATGGAATGCTAGCCATACTGGCCATCCTACTGTCTTCATTTCAACTTCTTGAAGTACAGTCATGTCCTCAGGCCATGAGGCTTAGGACTTCAGAGGAGAAAATGGGGGACACGGCGCAATTCAGTCCACAGTGCTGTCACAACCTGATACCAGCTCACGGTCTGCCAGGTTAGGCTGTACCCTGTGCCAGTATCCAGCAGTGTGAAACAAAGGCAGCAGGGAGTCATTGCTTTCATCAGGGAAGTCGACAGGCTCGGGTACTTAGCCCAGAGTCTGCTTGCAAGGGGGGGGGGGGTCCCTCCTACCAGCAAGGTGAGAGCCTGGAAAGCAGAGCCAGACAGAAGTCCTGAGCCTAGGGGCCACCCTCCCCCCACAGGCAGGTGGCTGTGACACTCAGCTGCTTCAGTCCCAGCCAGGAAGAACAGCATGCTGAGGAATGCAGTGGTGCCACCCAGGGGCCTGGTGGGTCCAAGGTTCAGGGGCCAGGGACGGTCAGGGAATCCTGGAGAGGCACACACCAGGGCAAGGAGCAGCAGACTTCTGACAGCAGGGATCTGCATGGCTCTGGCAGTAGGCTCTGACAGACCCCAGCTCAGCCCTCCCGGAGCTACTCTTGGGCTCTCCATGTGCTACGCCCACCTGGGGCCAGAACCCCCATGGGTGTGTGGGTCAAGACAGCAACTTCTTGGTTCCAGGCAGGAGGCAAGAAGGGGAGGGGTCCCAGCAGCCTGTTCAGCGTGAGACTTCTCGCTTCCTAGTCTTGAGGGGCCCAGGGGAGGCTCTAGGCTGGATGACCCTCAAGATCTTAATGACTATGAGGCCAAGGCTAAATGGGCGTTAGGGTTTTTGGTCCCTCCCTTCATGGTGGACCATCTCTGGGGGCCGGGTTCTCTGAGCGACCTGATGTCTCCGTTTCTCTCCTGCAGAGTGAGCTGGATTTGGAAAAGGGCTTGGAGATGAGAAAGTGGGTTTTGTCTGGAATCCTGGCCAGCGAGGAGACGTACCTGAGCCATCTGGAGGCGCTGCTGCTGGTGAGCAAATGATGCTGGGGTTCGCCTCACACCTAGACACCTGAACTTTTCTCAGGCCAGTAGATGCTGGCTGAAGACCTCAGTTGATAAGAGTTGAAATGGAACCCACTGGTACAGCACTTGTCTGCCCAGCATACCCAGAATCCTACCTGGGCCTGATCATGACACCAAAAAAAATGACCTTCAGTGTAGGAATGGGAGGGGGACAGGACATAACACAATTCGGCCCACCTTGCTATCGTAAGCTGGTATCAGCTCACGGTCTCCCAGGTTATGCAGACTGTAACACACACACACACCCGTGTCACGTCTGATGGTGGGTCAGCTCTAACCTGGTGGAAGCGAAGGCAGCAGGGTTTCGTTGTTTTCGTCCGGGAGGTTGACAGGCTCAGGCACTTGGGTGTTTCCCGACCACTGTGGAGCTCCCAGCAGATGGTAAGGCCTTCCTCCCTGCCACCCCACCTTGTCACTTGACCCGTGCCATCCTCTAGCCCATGAAGCCCCTGAAAGCGGCCGCCACAACGTCTCAGCCTGTGCTGACGAGCCAGCAGATTGAGACCATCTTCTTCAAAGTGCCTGAGCTCTACGAGATCCACAAGGAGTTCTACGACGGCCTGTTCCCCCGGGTGCAGCAATGGAGCCATGAGCAGCGCGTGGGAGATCTCTTCCAGAAGCTGGTGAGCCCGAGCCCCCGCCCCCGGCACACTGGCACCGTGGCGGTGGCCCCAGCTGGGAAAGGACTAGGTCTGTCCCCGGGGCATGTGTCACAAGGAGATACCTAGGAGATGAGACAGTAAGAAGGAGAGCCTGGGTGTGTCTTGGTGCCTGGTGCCAAAGGGCAGGCCGCTGGGAGGGAGAGGTGGAGGGACACGGGGCCAGCCCAGCCGGAGTCCAGTGAGTGTGCTGACCTGGTTTTTCTTGGCTCCCTATGATCTTGCTTGGGGTTCCCAGTGTCCACACCGATCAAGCTGCCTTCGGGACCAAACTGGTTTTGCTGCCCAGCACAGCCAGACTTGGGCTTATAGAGAAGAGCAAAGTACTACCTTGGGAGGTGATGGGGGCGGGGGGTGACAGCACAGCGGGGCTTACTCAGCCTCTGTAGCTTCGGGTTTCTCATCCACGCGTTGAGCTAACTGAGTGCTGAGAAAAAATACCCACACGCTGAACGTGCCGGACAGACTTTTCCTCGTCCTCATCCCCAAACAATACAGCGTAACAACCATGTACATAGTGATGACATTGGGTTAGACTTAGAGGTGACTTAAAGTATGAGTCTGGGCCAGTGGTGCAGGCCAATAGTTTCAGCTGTTTGGGAAGCTGAAGCAATAAGATTGCTTGAGCCCAGGAGATCCAGGCAGCAGCCTAGGCCAACATAGTAAATAAGTGGGAGGAAGAGGAGAGAGGAAGGGTGTAAGGGGCAGAAGGTGCGTCCAAAGGGCACACTCCACCATGCACTGAGGCGGCCCTGTGGAGCTTAAACTCTAGACAGTTACTTCAGTTCGGCTTGGTGCTCTTCCTCTTTCCTCTGTGCTGCAGGGGAAAGCTGATCCTCGGTCAGTCTGCTGGGGGTGTCATGTGTTTTTAACCTGGGCTGAATGCTGGGGACACCTCAGGACAGACAGACACAGCCTCACAGGCTGTCCTTTCAGATTGCAGCAAAGCTAGCCCGGCAGCACCCCCTAGGTGTCCTGGGATCCGGGGAGTTCTGTGCACTCCAGCATCGGTACCTTCCCCAGAGCCCTGCACGCCTGGGTTACGGCAACGGTCCCAAAGGCTCTTTCTGCAGTTCACTTTCCCTAATCACTCTCTGGTTCAGGATCCAGTCCTGTCTGGCGTTCTGTGCATTTAGCTGTGATGTCTCTTTAGGCTCCTTCTGTCTGCATGAGAGCCTTGAACTGACATTTTCTGAAGGTTATAGGCCGCTCTGAGTTTATCAGGTGTTTCCACCAGCCTTTCTAGCCAAGAGAGACCACAGTAGGGATTGGAGTCCATCGCAGGCGCCCTGTCTAGACGCTGGCAATCTCCGTTTGTACCATGACTATGCTGCTCCAGTTTTTGGTTACCAAAGATGTAGGAATTCATTCTTCAGAATTTCTCATTTCTCACGCCTGAAAGAAAAAGCCCCTCGGGCAAGAGGAAAGAAAAAGAGCCATGGAAGCGGCCCTCCACTGAAACGTCCCAGACTCTGCACAGGCGTTTTCTCTCCCAGGAGGCCATCATGACCCTCTGGCAGCTGGGAGGCCCTCACCCAGTGGCCTGCAAGAGGGGGGTGGGGGAGGAGAGAAGGCAGTGTTCCAGGTCTTACGGTTGTTCAGTGAAGGGCAGCCTGGAATTCAAGGCTGCCGAAGTTTCCCTGGGGGGTTAGAAGTGTAGGAGCGGAGCAGGGTGTCTTCCAGCCCTTCTCTTTCCTCAGATACCCCGTACCTGCTGTGCAAACCCAATGGGAACACAGCCAGACCATACTCAGCCTATCCAAAGGCACCCTGGTTTTATCTGGCATCTGGGATTGTCATCCCTGGGAATGGGAAAGCCCATGAAAATGCTGATGCCCGTGGAAATGAAATGTATGTTCAACACAGAGAACTCCAGCCGCTGTAGGAGGCTCAGACCTAGCCAGCGTGTCTGCCCTGTGTCCGCATTGCTGTTCTGCGTGAAGACTAGGTTTTCCCTCACTGCCCCCAAATGACGTGAGACCCAGAGATGATCGTGGTGGTGCCACACCCCCCTTCCATCTACCATGGAAATTGTGGCTTAGCTGAGTGTGTGTCTGAGCAGGAGCTCAGTGAGGAAACCCGCTGTTAATGTCTTGAATTGAATAAAGGACAAGTAAAATGCCTCTCCCCTGGCAGCCGGCAGGCCTTCCACCTGCCAGGAATGGAAGAGCCAGGTGGCCTTGGAAGGTCGAGGTGATGAGAGCTCTCCTTCCCAGTCAGCCAGACTGCACATTCCTTACCTGCTTGACAGTATCAGCTATGAACATGGCACCATGGGTCCGTGGACCGTGGCCAGCGTGGCCTCCTCCATCTCCCCTGCACAGGAGCATTTATCCAGCGTCTCACCTCCAGTTGAAGCCACCGCTCACGGCACCCTTTGTGCAAGTGGGGTGGGAGGAATAGGGAGCTCTAAAGGGAGCCATTACCTGTCCAGGGCCGTGACTCACTTCTCAACATGTCATTTTAGGAGAGGGAATCGTGCTTGGCGTGTGGGGAGGTGAAGCAGGTGGGAGGGAACAGCATGGGAGAGCCGAGCTTTCTGCAGCCCGCGTGCTGTCTGCTCTCCCAGAGCTGTGCACAAGAACCCATTCCTCAGAAAGGCGGGGAGCAGCTAACTGCCCATCCCACCTCGTCTCACCCTCTCCTCGTTCCTCTCTGCAGGCCAGCCAGCTGGGTGTGTACCGAGCCTTTGTGGATAACTATGGAGTGGCCATGGAAACTGCAGAGAAGTGCTGTCAGGCCAACACTCAGTTTGCAGAAATATCTGAGGTAATGAGTGAGCGCCGTGACGCCGCGCGGGCTCCCACCCACACCCTCCCAGTCCCTCGATGGGTTGTGGGCGGGTTGTTGGGAGAACGCAGCACAGCGGGTTAAAAGCTGGGTATGAACCTCAGCTCTGACTCAGAGTTTGCTGGGTCAGCTCCATGGCAGGACACTGCTGTGACTCAAGAGGAGCAGTCCTCACAGGGGCGGGGGCCTGATTCCTGAAGCTCCCTGATGTCTCGATCAGTTTTATGGTGCCACCACACACTATTCGGGACTATGCATGTTACAAAGAATAGAAATGTGTTCTCTGACAACATTGAGGGACATCTGTTGAGGGTCGTACTAGAGCATATTGAGATAAGATGTCACATGTCAGGACAGAGCAAGCAGACTATCTCAGTTAAGGTCTTCCCTCATGGCCTCATCTCATCCCAACCATCTCTCAAAGATCCCAACTTCAAACACAACAAGCATGTGCAGTCGGGGCCTATGAACGTTTGGAGGACACAGTCAAACATCAGCAGCCGTGCCCCCTGGGCACTCCCTTATCCTGTCTGTCATTGTTATACTTCTACCCCTGTGTCTTTTCGTGGGTGTCTTAGTCAGTGTTCTGTTGCTGTGAAGAGCCACCATGCCCGCGACAACTTTTATAAAGGAAAACATTTAATTGGGGCTGGCTTACAGTTCAGAGCTTTGATCCATTATCATGGCGGGAAGCATGGCGGCCTGCAGGCAGACACGGTGCCGGAGAAGGAGCTGAGAGTTCTGCATCTGCATCAGCAGACAGCAGGGAGAGAGAGAGACACTGGGCCTGGCTTGAGCATCTGAAGCCACAGAGCCCGCCCTAAATGACACGCCTCCTCCAACATTGCCACACCTTCTCCAGCAAGGCCACACCTCCTAATAGTGCCTCTCCCTATGGGCTTATGGGGGCCATTTTTATTCAGACCACCGCAATGGGAATCCTATATGTACTCCACATTCTTGTCTCTAGAGGCTTCAGGGAAGCTATCTGCCTTGTGGCTTTGCTGCCGAGCATCTTTGAGCACCAGGTTGCTTTGTCTGTGGAGTGCCATTGGAGGAAAGCTCCAGACTGTATCACCCTGGGCCTGGGGGTTGCTTGTCTCTCTGTTTGCATTTAACCTGTGATGGGCTGAAACCTCAAGCTGTGGAGTGTTGTCCGCCTCTGGGCCTCAGAAGAGCCGCTCAGATACAGAGAACACGCATAGGACCCTTGAGGCTGGCAGCCACATCAGGCTCGATGCCCAGAATCACCCCTGCTCCTCTGTTTCTCTGCACTATACAGGGTCTCTTCTCCCTTCCCTATCATATCTCTGCTATGTCACAGGCAGTCGTGTGACGTTTTTCTCTGTTGGGGGCTTGTCATCACTATCACCTTTGCACAATGCCCACTCCTCAGAGCCCTGACTGACTTCCCTTTCTTTCATCAAACAAGGATTCTGGGAGGAGAGATCTCCATGCAGAAAGGCAGTGTTAGGAAGGAAAATGTAGGGAATGGAAGGTGACTCCTGGGTAAGAACACGTCTTATAAAAGCACAGGACCATGAGGTTAAAACCTTAGCACCTGCATAAAGCCAGACAGGGCCACATGTGCCTGTAATCCTAGTGTTAGAAGGCAGAGGCAGGAGCTTGCTGGCCAGCCACTCATGTTCCCAGAGAGACCCTGCCTCAAGGGAATAAGGTGGTGAGCAACAGAGAAAGGCATTCAATATTCTCCTCTGGCCTCCACACATACATGAACAGGTCAAGACCAGTTTAACATCAGCACTAGCACTAGACCAGTTTAACATCAGCACTAGAGTGCACACAAGAGGAGAAATACAGACTAAACACACAGGATTGAGTTGGGTTTCTTTTGCTGAGAGAAAACCTTTGACTGTCATACCTGATCCGTGTACCATTTTTATCATTTATCACATGGTCTGGACACCTGTGCCTTGGCTCTCATCATCTCCGTGGGAATAGCTTATGCTACATTATGCTGTTCTTCCCTAACCAGTTCTTCCCACACCCGGAAGGGGCCCCACTCCTTGTCAGCCTCACTTCCCTCAAGTGTGCACTCTGCCCCTTCCGTCCAGGGGCTCTATCCAAACCTTGGTTACCCTTGCACCATCTGAGTATAACATTCTCCATCTGTGCTTCAAAAACGTCCCAGAGAAAGGGGAGCTGCCTAAAGAGAGGGACACGAAGGGAAGTTCAGGGAAGGGGAGGCAGCAGGCAGCTGCCTCCCAGAGAGGACCTCACATCTCCCATCCCAGGGATGCTCTGCACCTGTGATGGAACAGACACGAGCCTGTTGTCATCCCACTCACAGTCCTTGCTTCCCGTCGGAGGGCCTCAGCTTATGATAAAGCAGTTCACCTGCACGATATAGCAAGTATGTATGTGCATTTGCACTCTAGAAACTTGCTAAAGGTGAAACACGATTTACCATCTGGTGATACCACACTCCTACCCCGGCACTGGCTGTCATCAAAGGTGGGTGAGGACTCTTCTGAATGGCCAGTTCCTTGAAAGCTGTTACAAAGGGCTCTAAGTAAGCGCTTTGCTTGTGCAGAATTCTCTGCCCGCAAGGTCCTCATCTGTGGATGGTTCTGTTCCCGAAGGAGCATTCGGCAGGAGGATGGGTTGATATTCACCTACAGAGAGAGACCAGAGATGTTGCTTAGGGCAGCCATGTGGGGCAAACAGCCTGGACAAGGAATTCCTGGCCCCTGAATGCCCATGGTGCTGAGATTGAGATGCCTTGTCCTAAGGGACCGTCTAGGGCAGTGGTTGTCAACCTTCCTAATGCTGTGACCCCTTACACGGTTCCTGATGTTGTGGTGACCCCCCCCCAACCATAAAATTATGGTTCTTCATGACCGTAATTTTGCTACTGTTACGAATCGTAACGTAAATCTCTATGTCTTCCAAATGGCCTCAGGGGACCCATAGGTTGAGAATGCTGATCTAGGGCCACTCCTTGTGCTCATCTTGTTCACGGGTCCTTGCTCAGCCTGTGTCTTCATTCAGTGGCCGAGAGTAGCGCTGACACTTGCTTTGCAGAGGGTTCCCTGTGGGGGAAAAGCCCATAGAAAGCCTGAGCTTTCTGTTCAGGCTGTGCCAAGCTGCTCCTGCCATTCCACGTGAGCTTGCGCTCTTCTCTCCACAGAATCTGAGAGCCAGAAGCAACAAGGACGCCAAGGACTCAGCCACCAAGAACTCTCTAGAAAGTGAGTTCTCTGCACAGGGACCTTTGTACCTTAGCGGTGGGTGACTACTTCCCGCAGGAAGGCATTGCTGGAAAGACCAAGACGCCACACCTCATTGGGGCCCGGCTTTCATCTTCCCAGTTCTAGCCTTCAGGTAGTGAGAGAGAGGAGGAACAGAGAACAGCTTCGGTCGTGGCCGAGCAGAAAGGATGAGATCAAGACAAGTTTGTCCCTAACCACGACACTAGGAGAACTTTGTAGGAGTTATCAGGTACCACAGGCTTCCAGGCTCACTATGGGGCTGGCGGTGAGGGTGCTTCCAAACCTGATGACCTGAGTCTGACCCCTGTGACTCATGTGGTAGAAGGAAAGAACCAGTTCTCAAAGGTTGTCCTCAAATTCTACATGCATACCCTTCTGCCTGCTGCCTAGTGCACCCACAGCATCAATATATGAATTTAAAAACATATTAAGGGGCTGGAGAGATGGTCCATCAGTTAAAAACCCTACCAGCTCTTTCACAAGACCCGGGTTCAGTTCCCAGCACCCACATGGCAGCTCACATAGACATGGTTAAAAAAAAAAGTCAAATAATAAACATCACATATTAAAGTCTCACTGTGACATTGCAAAGACCAGCTAGGTGACACCCACCCAGAATCTCAGCGTTTGGGAGCCATTTAGCATGTATATATGTCTGAGACTGGCCTGGGATACACAGTGAGACCCTGTCTGAAAACAAATATGCACATTGCTGTGCCGGATGCAGGCAGACAGCAGATGACGAGGCAAGGGCGTTATCACACACAGTACCTGAGCAGGACACAGGCAGGCAAGGGATGGATCCCGGGACCATGTGGTCACCTCTGTACTAATCAAGCAGGAGTAAATTGCTCCTTGCCTGGATTGTTAGGCTGGTGTGAATAGGTAGGCTGGTGTGAACAGTTATATTCACTCATAAGTAACAGTGGACATCGTTCTGTCCCCAGAGCCCACCCCCTAGTGCTTCCGAGCCTTAGTTTCTCTGAAAGGGAGACAGCAGTGGGTGCCCTGCAGCAGTCATGAAAGTTATTCTATAAAGAAGTGTTCTTGGCATGTGTTAGGAAGACCTTAAGTCCATGCTTGTGTGAACTGTGCTTCTCACTGTGTGGGGGAAGTAAAGATGGTCAAGGCTGGCCTGGGTGTCCCCAGATGATTCTCTACCCCAGAGTATCAAGAGCTATATACACAACCCAGTTGGCCTCTGCCCTTCTCGGACCCAGGCCTCTAAAACTTGTCCAGTGTGGACCTGGGAGCCACATCCTGGTCTGCTACAGGGTAGGACTGTGCCCTCGCCATCCTCCTTGACAATCCCAAGCAGCAGCACATCCTCCAATGACTGGAGCCTGAGCAGCGGCCCTGAACTCAAAGCCCGGAGCATGGCAGACTGATGCTCCAGGTTTGCCCTCGTGGCCCTGCAGAGGAGGGTGGGACTGCCCACCTCATGGCCCTGCGGCGCCAGTGGACAGGTCAGCATCTTGTTTTCCCCAAGTATGGTCATATCTCCCCCTCCCTGTCTCTCCACAGCGCTGCTCTACAAACCTGTGGACCGGGTGACTAGGAGCACGCTAGTCCTGCACGTAAGTCCAGTTACAGAGCAGCTACCTCCCAGGGTGGCCTGGGTCCTCTCCCTAGGAAGAGGGAACTTAAGGGGAGACGGAAGGAGTAGGCGGGCCCCTCCACTGGGCTCTCCTGTCTTGAGGCTAACGCTGGTCTTCTGTCCACCTCTCTCTCACCTATGTTCAGCTGGTCCGCTGCCACATATACTTTTATTGAGAATGCAGGGCCTCCCTGAGGTTGCTAGGGGACAGAAGCAGTGTGTCCAGGCACCCTCGCTGGGACAGACCCGGGGGGAGGATCCTATCCCACATGGGCTTCGGTCTGTATGTGGGAACATAGCCTGGCAGTGAAGTGTGTAAGGTTTCATGAAAAACAGGCAGGGTTGGGGTGCTAGGCTGCTGTTGCCCCCCAGCCTTAGGGGGAAGGTGCAACAGGAGGCCCACTGCTAGGAGGTTTTCACACTGAGAGGCAAAAACCACAAAATAGAATCAGCTCCAGTCTCGCTGCCCAGGGAAGCCCTGTTAGAAGCATTTGTTCTTAAAAACCTCAGACAGACAGACAGATAGACGGATGGATGTGTGTGTGTGTGTGTGTGTACAGCCAATTCACAAGAACTCTCCGTATTTCCTTTCCTTGTTCCCCTCCCACTAATGAGTCCCCACTAGAGGGCTCATGCATGGGCTGGCATGTGTGAACATCTTTTTTAATTACTGAGAAAGTGTTACACTGCAAGCGATCACACCATTTTTTTCCCCTCTTGATGGCATGTATGGAGATTTGTTGTTTCATTTTGATCCAGGCAGCTTAGCCTCATTTTTGAAAGCTATATAGTATCCCATTGTGCTCTGTAGCCTAAGCTAACCTTGAACTCATGGTTCCTCGGCCTCCTAAGTACAGGGTTTGCAGGCTCATGCTACCTTACCCAGCTTTATTATTCTTTATCGTGCTCTGATTGAGTTTTTGGATGGGGCTGGAGAGGTAGCTCAGCAGCTAAGAGTGTGCATTGGTCTTCCAGTGGACCTTAAGTTTGAAACTTAGTACCCACACCAGGTGACTCACACTCATCTATAACTCGGGTTCCAGAGGAATCTGAGCTCTGTGGGCAGCAGCCATCAGGTGACAGACCTGGAAGCAGCAGCTTCCAGTCACGAGCAGAGAGAGGACGAGTGTGTGTGTGTGTGTGTGTGTGTGTGTGTGTGTGTGTGTGTGTGTGTATGCACGAGTGTGCGCGCACGCTCTGGGCAGCTGGCTGTCCCCACTCTTACGCAGTTCGTCATGGCCTGACCAGGGAAGGTCCCGTCCAGAGAGGACAGGTCTGCCCAAATAATCAAGGTAATTCCCCGCAGGTATGCCTGCAAGCCATCCTGGTCTAGACAGTTCCTTGTGAGGGTTTTCTTTCTAGACGATTCTAGGATTGTAAAATAGTAGCATAGTTCAGAGGTTCTGGCCAGATAGCCAGGTAGCCATTTGACTCTCTGAGAAGCTGCCACCTGCCTGTGGCTGTGATTGGTCCAGACATCAGGCCTGTGTGTGGTGAAATATCCTGGTAGAGAAAGCACAGCTGCCTAGGGGTGGTGGGAGGAGGGATGGACCTACCCATCTCTCCAGGTTCTCTTTGTAGTTAGGATGAGAAGTTGAAGGGCGTTTTGTTTCTCTAAATCAGGGAGAGCCGCTCACCACAGGCAGGAACAAAATTGCCCTTGCCGTATATAAATTATTAATATCTCTGTCTGGTAGAGAAGGGCTTATCTGAAGGAAGGGAGCCTGGAGGAACCAGGGCTTTCTCCTAGCCTTGTATACGCCAGGAGGTCTGGGCTATGATCTGCTCTGCCCTTAAGGATGCCAGCATCAATGTCCAAACACATTTGGTCATCGCAGCTGAAGTTAAGAGGCTCCTCCTTCCTGGGCTTCTGGATTTGCCATGGGTACCGAGGCCTGCTTCTGGGATGGCATTCACTCGAGAGATTTGGGTTTGCAGCTCTGAATTATACTCAGTGTGACTGTATGGTCTTCACACAGTGGTCTGTGCAGTCCTGTTCTGACTAACTCTAATCTTCCTACCCGTGGCAGGACTTGCTAAAGCACACTCCCCCCAGCCACCCTGACCATTCCCTGCTGCAGGACGCCCTTCGCATCTCACAGAACTTCCTGTCCAGCATCAATGAAGAGATCACGCCCCGCCGGCAGTCCATGACGGTGAAGAAAGGAGAGGTGAGCTTGGCTGGTGGGGGGTCTCAGGGCAGCCTCGATCTCGGACACAGAGGGCCAATTGTTGGTTCTTAGCTGATGGCTGAACACAGCACAGGACATGTGTTGTCCGTGGGGGATTTGTGACCCTGCAGGGCACAGCATAGTCATGTGTGCAGGGTGTCAGGGTTAGGTCAAAAGGGTGATCTGTACTTTCACAGCCCTCAGCCTGTGCTCTGGCCACCCTTTGAAAGAGAAGGTCAGCACATTGCTAGGCGTGTGCCTTTTCGGTTGGGTGGTGCCTGTTGAGTTCAGCAGAGGACACAGGGCCAGGAGCTAGAATCCAACTTGAGCATCCTTTGTCACAGGTGGTGGTAAAGGGAGGGGAGGGGTTGCCCCATAGACTGTGGGGTCTTATGCACAGACAGGAGCTGTCAGGCTTAGGCAGGGCGTGGAAAGATCATGTCAACAACTGCAGTTGCCTCTGAGAGCCACTTCTTCCTCTTCTGGCTCGCATGCCACGTGCTCGGTGGCTTTTCTGTCCTCCTCCAATACAGTGGCAGACAGGCTGTTCTTGGCTCTTTTCCTCCACCTGTTTTTTTTTGGGGGGGGGGGTAGGGGGAATGGGGAGGCGAGGGAGGATTGCTGCTCTGCATTTTGAGTTGAAAGTTCTTACCTAGCCCACAGTCTGACTGGGCTTAATTGTGAATGGGGCACCTAGTCACAGTTGTCTTGCTGGGCCTGACCCAGGCTCTGGAATAAAGCCAACTCAGCCTCCATCCCAGTAGCCTGAGGTCCACCTTGAGCATTCCAGCACTCACAGCCTCTCCCTTCCTGAACGTTCATCTCTACAACAGGACAGGGGCACGGCTCACCTCCCCAGGCCTCACAGTGGTACTTAGGGATGGAGCAGTAAACAGCAGTTCTCTGGCCCTGTGTGTCCGCTTCTCGCTTATCATTAAGCCCGCTGCAGGCAGAAATGGGTTTCTAGCTTTACTAGGTAGAAAAGTGACATAGTTTCACACCTGGTTGTTCAGTATCCAGCACCCGTGGGGCCTGGGAAGCAGGTCTCATCTGGAGTGACAGCAGTGTCCTTGCATTTGCTTCTCACTTAAGGCCAGTGGATAAGAGCAAAGCCCGTGGCTTCCCCATCGGCAGCTTGCTGCGTCTAACTGTGTCATTTCTGTGTCTGCCAAGATCCCGTGTGTCTGTTAAACGCCTGCTGAAGTCACCTGTCCCACATGGTGCTTTTTCTCTTTGCTCAACTGCTCACTTGTGAGAGCTTGACCCGAGAAGCTCTTCCCCCCCCCCCCCGGCTCAAATATGGGATGAGGTCTGCTCCTGTATCCCTGCCCACTGCTTAGGATCCCACGAAAGAAATATTCAAAGCGTTCCAGTCAGCCAGCTGCCTTGGGACAGAGGATAGTGAGATGCCACCCGGTAGGTAGCAGCTGAGCCCATGTGCCTGCATCTCTCCACAGGGCTGGGCTGTTAGGGCAGAGTGCTTTATGAAGCCCGGAGCCTCGACCTGCAGAGTTGTCGATTGGTGCCGCCTCAGCTTGCGAGAGGGAGAGGACTAGTCCTATAGGCTGTGAAAGTTTGCAGCTGTGACTTCCACCCCTTCATCTGGCACCATCCATCAGTGCCTCGGGGTTCACCAAGCCAGGATAACAGACATGTTCCTATATCTGTGTCCCTGACCCCCAGACATTTTAGGCCCCCAGCATCCTCCTCAGTATCCTTCCGGCAACATGGCACTTGATGCTGCAGGAAAGGTGCCAAAAGGGCATCCATATTAGCTGTCTAATATAGGATAAGCATACGAAAATCCACAGACCTGAAGATGCTAAATAACAAAGAGGACCCTAGGGAGGACGCTTAATTCTCATTCAGAAGGGCAAACAGGATAGACACTGGAAGCAGGGGAATAGAGGAAACAGGACGGGAACCTACCATAGATGTCCTCTGAAAGACTCCACCCAGCAGGGGATCCAAGCAGATGCTGAGACCCACAGGCAAACTTTGAGCAAAGCACAGGGACTCATGGGAAAGAGTGGGTGGATAGAAGGACCCAGAGGGGACAGGAGCTCCACAAGGAAACCAAACAGAAAATCTGGGCCCAAGGGCCCTGCAGAGACTGATGCACCAGCCAAGGACCATGCAAGGAGATGACCTAGACCCTCTGCTCAGATGTAGCCCATAGGCAGCTCAGTCTGCGTGTGGGTTCCCCAGTAAGGGAACAGGCAAGAAAAAAAGTGGGGACAAGCTTCCAACCCCACATTGACCCTCACCCACTGCTTGCCTGTGACATGAGTGTCTGTGCTCTCTAAGGACAGCCAGCCCTCCACTGGGCCATGGTGAAGCTGGAGGGGTTTCCTGATCTCTCATACAGATAGTATGAAGCAGAAGTGGTGACATGGAGGTGCCTTCTGCATGGAAGATGGTGGAGAGCACCCTTCATGTCACCAACCAGGAAAGAGCCTTTAAGCCTCCCAGTGGAGTGAGTCAGGGCATTGTAGAGAGACCCAGGCATGAGCCCTGGACAGCACCTGCTATCTGGCTTGCTGTGATCTCTTCATGCTTTTCAGCCAAGTCTCCCAGCTCCAGAGCTGGCCCTTTTTTGGAAGTGTCTAGGCAGCGTTAGAGGTGGTTTCCAAACTGAACGGTGGCCAGCAGCTGCCCTGGCAGGCCAGGATCCTTGCCGCAACACACCAGGAACTATGAGGCACTGGAGCTACCCAGGGTGAGGAGGTGAAGACACCCCCCCCCCTTAGCTCCTGCAAGAAAGGATCTTGCAGACACGTTTTCCTTCCAGGCCCTGGTCCTGAGAGCTGGTGGGTGGGTGCACACTTGTTTAGCTGAATTAACTTCACAGTTAGATAACTAGGTCCCTGCTGCTGGATAATTTCCTCCAAGCAGCTGCTGCCTGTCTGCTTTTGAGCTCTGCCTCGAGGGCTGCTGGAGCTTGCAAGGGCACCTGCAGGAGTATCGGATGATCTCGCTCCGTGCCTGGGAGCCCACAGGCCCCTTGAGGAAGGCGGGCAGCGGCTTCTGAAGGTGCCCTCAGAAGCAACGGTGGCAGGGGGTTAGCACCCGTGAAGGCCGAGGCTTAGGAGCAGCGGAGCCCAGGTAGAGAGGCACAGGGGGCTTCCCTGCTGGTGCTTAAAAGGAGCTGGGGACTGAGGATGTGCTGCAGTGGGAGGGTACCTGCCTGTCATGCTTGAAACCTGCACTCCGTTCCAACAGCATGCACGCAAACACATAAACACACGAGTGCATACAGGGGCCCTGGATTCAGCCCTCGGCACCCACCAAAGCCTCTACAAATGGTGCCCAAGAGCACCCTCAAAAAATAAAAATAAAAAAGCTAGCGAGCAGGGCTTTCTCCTCCCACTAGCATGGAACCCAGGGCCTCGAACATGCTAGGCAGATGTTTTGTCATTGAGTTCTAGTTCAGCCCCTGCCTGCTCGCCCCACCTGATGTGTAAAGAAACTGAGACAGGAAGTAAACAGCCGCGTCCAGGAGAAGGAGGCTGTATATGTTAAGCCCATGGCGACACGCTTCTAAATTTGGTTCTTCCCAAAGGAGGCCCTGGATGGGCTGGTTCCCAGGCAACCCCAGGGGACAGGCAGTGAAAGTGGAAAGGATCCCAGATCTTCTCGCTGCCAGGGTGGCCGGCCATGTTGGCTACCCCACCTAACAAGACAGTGGTGTCACTTCCAGCTGGTATTTCCTACCTGAATGTAGAGGAACTCCCAGACAGTGCCTCAGACCTCCCCCCGCCCCCCCAAAAAGCATATATACACACACACCTTCCTCCACTGTTCTGCCTCACGATACGGGAACACGGGCACCTGCTTAGGGACTTCTGCCAACACGCAGGCATGTACACGCATAAAACCAAGACTCACACACCAAGAGCAACACACAGGAACACACACATTTCACAGGCCCTTTCCCCGTTTCCTCATGCACACACTCTCACCATTTCAGCAAGGCTTCTCTGGACCCCTGGCCAGCCAGGTCCTGGGCTGTCTGTCCTTCAGCCCTGTCTTGGGGCAGGGATGGGGTGAGGAGTTTTCACTGGCTGAGACTTTGAGTCCGCAGTTCTTCCTAACAGCCTGGCCTCCTTTGATGTTCAGCAGTGTTGGGACTTTGAGCAGAGGTGGCTCCGCTCTGACCTTGTCTGTGTCCCCTGGAGAATGGGGGCAGGCTGGGCCGGAAGCCATTGCTCAGCCTATGGTATGCTCTGGGCCTGTAACCAGGCTGGTGAGCACTTCTGAGTGAGGTGCCTCCTGGGCAGACAAACACTGGGCCTGAGCTCCTTCCCCGTTGATGCCCTGTGAACTGGCTCAGCCAACCCTGACTAACCTGAGTCCATACAGGAGCCAGGATTCTAGGAAGGGAATGGAGGAGACCACACAGGCAATGGATTTGCAGTGGAGGCTTCTTAGTTGAAACTCCAGTGGACAGGGCTGGAGAGATGGCTCAGAGGTTAGAGCACTGGCTGCTCTTAAAAGGTCCTGAATTCAATTACCAGCACCCACATGTCTATAATGGGTGGGCTGTTGGTATGGTTAGACCCCCACCTGTTGTCTCAAGGCTAGATGGCCCTCCTCCCTGGTTGCTGGATGTTCTGTTTGGGTGGAACTGCCTATGCCATGGGGCTCAGAACCCAGATCCCATCACAGGGACTGCTCTGGTATTCCACACACAGTCCTAGAATAGCCAGCTCTCATAGACTCAGGGCCAGGGGTAATGGGGCTGGCTGGGAAGTGCTGAAGGGCCCCCGTGACAAAGCTGGAGAGAGGGGTTAAGTAAATGTTGAGGTAGCAGAAGTGCTGGCCAGGACCAGGCTAAATCTGCCTCTTGGAATCTTAATCCTGCGTGAAGTTGGGAGAGCATTCAGTGCCAGGCTGTCTGAACTTTTCTGACCCACAGCTTCTAGGCTGGGCCTAGGGTGCCCTCTGCTGGTTGTTGCAAGAAGTTCAGTTACTTTATATATATTAAAATAAAGACTGCCACCTCCTGGGCCAGGGGTCTGGCTTCTGTGTCCTCCTAGATGTTGGTGTCCCCGAACCTTCCTGCATCTCTACAGACCTAGGAATCTGATACCCCAGTTTCTAGAGTCTCCCCTCCAGCCCCACACCAGCACTTCTTTAGATGTATACACTATTGGGCTGGAGAGATGGCTCAGCTGTTAAAGACTAGGCTTACAGCCCAAAAGACAGATGTATGTATATATGGTTTCTTGATTCTTGTATCTGCTGTCACCCAGAAAGCCTTCTTCCCTGTGGAGGTATGTATGAGAGGGTAAGAGAGTCATGGTCTTAGCATGCTGGGAGCCTTCCTGTCATTTGGACACCAGCCTATAAAAAAATACTTGGCTGTCTTGTGCAAGCAGTCAGGTGGCTGCTGTGAGCTGAGCTACCTGAGATGTGTGGCCCTCCGTGCCAAGGGATGCCAGGCGCCTGTCCAGGCTGCACCAGATTCCAGAGTCTGGCCCTACCGGAGCTGGGAAGTCAGTGGTTTATGGAGATAGGACCTGCAGGCCCAGGGGAACCGGGCACACTGTACAGCCCACTGCGGTGAGGGTAGAGAGCACGCCTGCTTCTCTGGGGGAGGGGGACTCCGCTACACCGCAGGCTGGGTTTTCATGCACTTTGTTGTATACATCTGACCTGCAGACCCTCCCCAGGCAGCATGGAGAGCAATCACCCTCTAGAAAGCCTTTCTGGGGCCAGGTGCTCCCCCGGGCTGGGAGACTCCTGGCTCCAGTGTGCAGACCTCTTGCTTACAGTGCTGCGTTGGGATGACCTTTCTGGAGCCATTTTCTTATCTTTGAATTGGGCGTGGGAGTGGCTCCCAGGAGCAGTATCTCATCCTGTCTCTGTCTGCTCCTCCTCTGTCTGCACATCCTCTAAAACCCACACGAGGCGCCTGGCATCGTTTGAATATATCAGGGACTTGCCTCGTGCCTACTCAGCAACTCCTTGAGCCGTACAAGCGAGGTGGCTTGTCCCTTGTCCCTGAGGTGCCTTGGCTGGCTCTCAGATGGACTGTCGAGGTACAGGTGGCTCAGGACCTGCTGGGAGACTCTTCGTATTCTTTTCCTTGTCCTAGGCCCTGCGCACCCATCACCCATTCCACAGTCCTGTGCTGCCCACCTGTTCTCTTTGTTGGCTTTGTTCTTAAGCAGCAGGCGTCTAGGGAGGGATCAGAGGTGGGGTCCAGACATGGGCCCATAGCTTCTTGAAGCCTTTTATCGTCAGACCCAGCCTGTGTCCCCAGCCTCTTCTCAGGGAATTCCTGGGCCCATCTTCTCCCTACTGAGGGACTGCCCAGTCAGTTGCCGGGAGTGCTGTGTGTGTGCCTGGGAACAGTCCCTTAATAGGAGCAGCCCTTCTGTGTGGCTGAACTCAGGCCACGACCTCAGAAAGGCACCGGTTACCCCAAACTGATGTCCACCTCTGCCCCATTCTCTGTTGTTCTTCCTTCCACGGGCCAGGCATCGAGGAGGGACCCAGAAAGATTGGCTGAGCGCAAGAGATGCTGGCAGCCCCATCTACTGGCAGGCAAATAAGACAAATAGAACATTTTTTAGAGAGTAGATGGAGATTGAGTAGAAATCCCAAAGGAAAGAGTTCAGGGAGGTCTCCTTGCTCCTCCTGAGCCCAGAGGGCCCAGTGCCGCAGCTACTCTCGACATCCACCGCCCTGACCCGGCCCCTGTCCGCACTGTGCCCACAGCACCGGCAGCTGCTGAAGGACAGCTTCATGGTGGAGCTGGTGGAGGGGGCCCGCAAGCTGCGCCATATCTTCCTGTTCACTGACCTGCTCCTCTGCACCAAGCTGAAGAAGCAGAGTGGAGGGTGAGTGAGATCGGCCGTGCCCTCACCACAGTGCGTCGGGGGGGGGGGGATTTCTCACAGACACGAATAACAACTTGGCAAGACACACACACATACACACACCCCTTACATCATCTCCTTCTGGATGTGATGCCAGGCTCCAGGTCAGGGTTGGCACTAACCATCTGGAGGTGTCATGGGGCAGGGCCAGGGACCTGTAACGAGGGAGGGGCAAATAAGATCATGACTCCCATGTTGTCGGAGGAAGGTCTCATCCTAGATCATCTTTGAAGAGTAGGAGTTTGGGGCTGCAGGGCTGGAGCCGGAGCCCTCCCCTGTCAGCATCCAGTCACTGGGTGGTGTCTGTACTTTTGTCTTCTGGAGCTGTGTGCCTTCCAAGTTTTATACACATCACCAGCGCCGCCACCAGTAAGTTGTCCAGAACACACACATAACTACTACCACCACCACCAGAGATTTGCCCAGGATACACCGGGTCAGAATGGAGCCAAGGCTTTCATGGTAGAACAGACCAGAACGTGGCGGGATCCCCTACACATTTCTTCTGACTTTGTGCAAATGAGCTTAGTCCACCCAGAGTGGGGCCTCCACTCCCTGTCTGTCGAGTGATGCGATGACAGGCAATCCGCAGCTTCTCAGACTCCGAGGCTCTGAACGTCAGTTCTGTCCGGTGTCTGCGGTCAGCCTCAGCCTGGCCTGTCACAGGAGGCGTGAGCAGAGTGTTAAGTCTGAGAAAGTGCCCGGCTGCAGACCTCTGGCTCCCCGATTCCCAAAAGCAGTGATGTCAGCAAAGGGAGGTCTTTGGTCTGTTAATGAATGCCCTCTCCCCTCTCCGCCCCAGCAAAACCCAGCAGTACGACTGTAAATGGTACATTCCACTCACGGACCTCAGCTTCCAGATGCTGGATGAGCTGGAGGCCTTGCCCAACATCCCGCTGGTGCCAGATGAGGAGCTGGATGCCCTGAAGATCAAAATCTCCCAAATCAAGAGTGACATCCAACGAGAAAAGGTGCGACTGTCCGGGAGAGCGTGTGCCGGGTTCTGCAGGGCCTCAGTGCACAGCAGGCCCTCATGTGCACACCAAGCAGGTGCTTTCTCGGTCTCAGCCAGGCATCTGGCCCCTCAGCTGGTCTCCAGGGTCTGCTGGGGACCCGAGAGTTCTTGGCTTCTAGAGTGCTGTGCATCTGGCCCTAGCCGGACTCTGGTTGTTTTGAGAGCCTCCGGATAGATCTGAGTTCTCATACCAGAGACACTAGCAACCTAGCCTGATGGAAGCGAGTCACACTGGCAACGGTGTGACTGGCACGCCTATCACAGGGCACTTACCTTGCCTGTAAACCTGCTTGAGGTCCGGTTGCCTGACTCGTGTTCAGATATCCTAGCGCTGAG
Source organism: Pachyuromys duprasi (assembly GCA_028658305.1). Taxonomy (NCBI): domain Eukaryota; kingdom Metazoa; phylum Chordata; class Mammalia; order Rodentia; family Muridae; genus Pachyuromys; species Pachyuromys duprasi. Next base: position 48,160,808 of record CM053756.1, read on the forward strand.
GGTTTGTTTACACTCACAGGTGCCCTGTGGCTTTTTTTTTGTCCAATGTAAGCGTGCCTCACCGTCACTCAGATGTTAAGAGCCCAACCTTACCTGCCCCTTCCTATCTTTTCACCCTTTCCTCTGCCCATGTATGCATCCCAGGAAAGCCTGGCCTAGGGTAGACTCTGATTCTTTTCACGGAAGATATAAATTTAATATCCTGCCACGGTAGGAAACACGCTGGAGAACTTTACTCACAGCTCCTGGGCAAGAAAGGTACAAAAGGCTGGGAGGACCATTTTCCCACCACCCCCAGGTCACACCAAGTAGAAGTGAAAAGTGAAGCAGAGAAAGAGTCCACTCATGGGACAACTAACAGCATGCTCCCGCTTTTGTTTCCTGAGAGACGAGGCCTTGCGGGGTTGTCCAGGCTAGGATCCTGGGCCTAAGCAACCCTCTCCCCAAAGCCTCCTCCAGATTGAGAACGTGAGATGTGTGCCATTTCACCTGGTACAGCCAACAGTCCACAGGGCGTGGATTATAGACTGATGTGGGTTTACACACAAGTGCTTGAATAATCCGTGTAAGAGGACCTGGAAGAACAGGGAGGCGGGGCTCCAAGGCAGGAGAGGGCGTGGCCCTGTGCTGTGATACCTCTAAGTTCTTGTCTCTGGAGCTCTCAGAAATCACCGTGCTGATGCTCAGGCAGCACCCCCGTGGTGGCGTGGCAGGGAGCCATGCTTCACCACCGAGGAGAGCCTACTTAGACTGCGGAGGACTCAGGGCAGTCTAGGATGTGAGGCTGGAGACTGAGTGAGGCTCCCATAGCTGCTTTGGATTGCAGGCCTCTGATTTTTTTCCCCCTGGAACTTTCAGAAGGTGTGAAGAGTGAGAATGAGCCCCGTAGAGTCTAGGGTTAGTTGAGGCCAGAGTAGAGGCCTAGCGTTAGCCACCAACAAGTTGTATCATCAGAAGACTGGCCCCAGCACAGGGACAGTCCCCGGAGCCCTGGTGAGGTGGGTGCAGCAGGGCAAGGGCTGCTCTTCAGCCCGTGTGCTCCACTGCAAGCAGAGCACACACAGGAGCATGTAGGGAAGCCCCGTAGCCTCAGGTGGGGGAGACCCAAGACCACCGTGTTAGTCCTTTATTCATGGCCTCTGTAGTAGAGTGTCCCCAAGCAGAGCCAGCGCTGTATCCTCAGGGCTACTGGGCCCTGCTGCCTGCTGATGGGTGTTTCTGTCCCACATGTGGGAATTGGAACAGTAGCGTATGTGAGGCTGCAGTCTTCTTTCCAGGGTATAGTGGCTTCTGGAAGGTTCCACACAGCTCAGGACAGGGAGAGGTTTTTTGATCGGATCATCATGATGTTCAGCTTAATACACGAGGACCCACTCATCCTCACCAACATCCCAGGGGCTTGATGTTAGATGTGACCATGACAGGGAGCAGGTAAAAGGTCCCCTATGTCCCAGTCTTGAAAAGCTGAAGGCCTCTCCTCTGCTTTTATGGGAAGGCCTAATTCCTTCAGGAAGGGCTGACTTAGTGAGCACATCCAAGGTAAGGGCCGTTCACATCCTCGAAAGGCCATCAGCAACAGCTGGTGAAGGCTCTGGGCTGTACTGAGCGCGGACAGATGGGACTTCTGGGTTCCGTGAGCCTGAGGTTAAGGGTCCAGAGCAGTGAGGCTGCAACTGAGGGGGAGCAGGTGGCCTTGGTTCCAGATGAAAAGGCAAACCATTCTCTCTCTCTCTGCAGAGAGCAAACAAGGGCAGCAAAGTCATGGAGAGGCTGAGGAAGAAGCTGTCCGAGCAGGAGTCACTGCTGCTGTTGATGTCCCCCAGCATGGCCTTCCGGGTACACAGTCGCAACGGCAAGGTGAGTGCCAGCCGCCTGCTGCCCCCAGCTCATGGATGCCTTTGCAACAGCCTGTTCTTTAGCCTCCCCATCCCATCAGAGATCAGTGCAGCGTGTCACGTGCAGGCACGCATGCCTCTGGTGGTGTTTCAGACTGTAGTCTCCGTAGCAGCTGGCTCAGCTCCTGCAGCTGGGAAGTGGCAAGGGCCCCAGGGAGGGAATAAGGTAGACGGCATTCAGGGTGTTTGCAGACGCGACCTTGAGTACAGGAACTCTACCTGGGGACCCCTGGGTCATTGCATTGACATTCCTTCTGCTCTGGTTCCTGGTGCCATCCGTAGCATCCTTTGTACTGTGAACACACAGGATGATTTATTCTCCAGCGTGAGGCAGGGAGAGCAGTTGACAGATGTTGTAGAGCCTCGTGTCCATCTTGTCTTCTTATGGGTTGGATGCAGTGGTTGGGTTGCCATCAGCCTCACTTTAGAGAACTACCTCATAATTCCTCCACATCTTAAGCTGCAACCCCTGTGCTAGAGTCATTCCTGACCCTGGCATTTCAGGTAAGGCTTATGCTAGACACAGGTCCATGCCGTGTTTGGGTACCATGGCCCAAAGTAGAGTCGGTACAGTAGAGTGTGCGAAGAGCAGTCAGCTTGGCTGTGAGCACACCTGTACTCAGCCAGCTGTTGTGTTCTCCCAATGTCAGTTCAGCCAGGAGTGGAGCTAACCAGGGTGTGGTCTTCTTCTCACTCACCACAGAGTTACACATTCCTCATTTCCTCTGACTATGAGCGAGCCGAGTGGAGAGAGAGCATCCGAGAGCAGCAGAAGAAATGTGAGTGGCCCCTGGACCCCAAGAACTTGGCCTTCAGCCCTCAGGGCTGGGTGGATTCCCTGTGGATGGTTCTTGACGTTCCAGGTCTTCTCTCTTCTTCTCCCTTTTCTTGTTTCTGTTCTGCTGTTCTTTTCAGAGGGGCTGTAGACCCTGGGAAACATTGTAGGGAGCCCCGCCTGACTCAGCAAGCACCTTAGAGGAACCTCCCAGCCCCATTGTGCTCCCCCCACATACCCATCCTGCCCTTTGATCTTCCCTGAGGTTCCTTCCTCTAGGCCATCTCAGGTTCCTCATCTTGGCTAGCTGTTCCTTATGCCTGCTCACACACCTTCTGCCCTTCTCAGCTGTCCCAGTCAGGCCTTTGTGGTATAATTCCCAGTCTCCTTGGGCCTCCCCACCCCACCCCACCCTTCACCAGCTACTACTCCGCAGCTCCACTGCTCTCCTGATGCAGGCAGTGCTGCAGAAGGAGTCCTTGATGGACCCACCAAAGGAATCATGGTGTGTTCTCCGTCCGTTGTCTTCACCAGGCTCCCCAAAGGAAAGACACCTAATCCTCAGTGGATGACCCTTCCTGCTTTAAGCGCTTGCCTCTGTTAGCAGCTTTTTCCTTCTCTGGAATTGCAAGCTGCTCTCCGGGTCCTGGGACAGGGTTGGGAGTAGAGCAATAGACTTTGTCCCAGGTTCCTGGGCTGCACCAGCCAAGAACTGTGTCCGCAGAGGCCTGCTCCTGCTGAAGCTGGTGTTTGGGTTCAGTTTCTGCGGACGCATGGTGGGGAGGGGAGGCCCTGTGTGCCTCTGAGCCGTCCTGAGCTTCCGTCAGTTAAGCCTTTGCTGAGCTAAGAGCACCTCTTCCTTTCAGGCCTTCTGTGGCCTGGGAGAGACCTAGGGACACCGGCCGGGGCTTGTGTCCAGAGATTCTTGGCTTAGCATGGGAGTCCAAACCTTTTTGGGACAGAGCTACACTGGTGTCTGTCTGGGGAGACCTCCCAGGGAGATGAGTCCAGGTTGTCCCTGTCATTGAAACCTGCCCTGTGGTGCTGCGCTGAGGAGGAAGTTCAACATTGATGAGCTTGTGAGGGGTATCACGGATCCCCTTGGGAGCCCTTGGGCCTGGACTCTCCAGGACCTCACCTTGCATTTCATCAGGAGCCATGAAGCCACCGTGGGGCCCCTGCTAATCTCCCTGCCCCCTTGTGTTGTGAGGGTCATATAGAGGGCCAGCATAGACTGACCTGTCCCCATACCTGCTCTGCCCCCTCAGGCTTCAAAAGTTTCTCCCTGACATCTGTGGAGCTACAAATGCTGACCAACTCATGTGTAAAACTTCAGACCGTTCACCACATTCCACTGACCATCAACAAAGAAGGTAGGGCTAGGCCTCCCGGGCCGATCTGTCACGGCAGCTTCTCCCGCACCCCTTGCTGCGATTGCTGGGCAGTTGAAGAGACTGACTGTGGCTTTTGTAACTAGTCATAAGGCTCATGAGGACGGGCCAGACCATCAGTACAGTAAATGTGAATCCTGGCCAACACTTTGAGTCATGCCAAGTTTTGTGCATGTGTGCGCATGAACTCATTTAACACACATGAGCACACCCGCTCCACCCACACCGGTGTCAGCCAGCCCCCTCTCCTTTCCCCAGAGCTCAGTTACAGTCCGTGGTTTTACCTGTGTTTTGAAGCCAACTAGATTGTAAGATACCAAACGCAGACTCCACAGCGGGCAGATCCTCCTTCGAGGCACTGCCCAGTGCTGGATCTGCTAGTCACCATACCTTCCCATCCTGGGTGGGGTGGGGGTAGGGCTATGAACAGAAGGGTCATCTCTTTGCTCTCTCACACAGATGATGAGTCTCCTGGGCTCTACGGCTTCCTCCATGTCATCGTCCACTCAGCCACCGGGTTTAAGCAGAGTTCAAGTAAGGAGCTTGGGGAAGGAGGTGGTGGACCCTGTGAGTGGATGTTAGTTAACCAAGAAGGGAGGCCTGGTCCACCCCGGGAGTCCGTCCATTCATGTCCACCGTGCCATTCTCTGAGGGACCATGCTGGTTGAAGCCTGCTGGGAATGGGCTTGTCCTCCCTACCCTACCCCTTTGGTCTTAGATCCCCCATGCTGTCAGGTCCCTTTGTTGTTAGGTCTGGATTCTGAGCCCAAAGCCCAATAGCAGCGAGATGCTAGGAGCCTAAGTTGCAGTGCAGGGAACTGTAGGCAGCATCCCCTGAGCCCCGTCAGATGACTGGACTTAGCTGCTGTGTTAAGATGGATACGTAACAACCTTTTGTCCCCCAGCAGCTGCTCCAGCTGTCTGAGGGTGACCGCACTGCAGCTGGACTGGTCTAGCCTGGCTCCTCTCCTCTCGCCTGCTCTTAGGTCCATGGTACAGGGGCGAGGGGCAGGTTTTGGCCCTTCCCACAATTGCTGCAGAACAAGAGCCTCAACATGTTCTGGAATGATCTGATAAGGGATTTGTGTCTAGGATACACAGGGAACTCTTAAAACCACGCATTGGGAAAATGCAGTTGATTGTTGTTTTTTAAGGAGTGGCGGGTTGATGAGGTGGCTCTGTGGGTAGAAGAGCCACCTGTGCCAGCCCTAGCCACCTCAGTTCAGTCCCTGGAACTCACGGTGAAAGGAGAGGACCGACTCCAGAAGTTGTCTTCTGACTTCCATACCTGCACTGTGAGCACCCCAAGGCACCAGCTCACATATGCCACACATATACACACACACTGATAATGATGATGGTAAAATATTTTTTTTTAATGTGGAAAAGGATTTGGATAGACACCTTGCCATGGATACATAGCTAGTAAATACACGAAAAGGTGAATGCTTGTCGTGTCAGGAAAGTGTGGATGAAAGCTACTTTGAGGTCCTTGTTCATGCTCCCTGGGTCAAGGATAATCAAAAGGGTACACACTAGGGCCGGAAGTGTGGCTCAGTGTGTATATGGATGCCACCATGAGCAAGGCCACTTACAAAGAAAGCCTTTAGGTGGGCTTGCATTGCCAGAGGGTTGGAGCCCATGATGGCAGCGTAAAGGGACCACAGCAGGTGGCTGGACCAACAGCTGAAAGTTCACACCTCACAATAAGAAGCAGAAAGCACCCTGGGAATTGTTCAGGCTTTTGAAACCTCAAAGCCTACCCCAAGTAACACGCCTCCTCCAACAAGGCCACACCTCCCCAAGTAACACACCTTCAAAAAGGCCACGCCTCGGAATCCTTCCCAAACAGTTCACCAGCTGAGAACCACATATTCAGACCTATGTGCCTGCTGGGGCCACTCTCACCCTGACCACCTCATGTGAGGAGGGCAGAGGGCAACTTAGAGGATTCCCCACGTGCACCGGGAATTGAACCCATGTTTCCAACATTGTTGACAAGCTGCTTTAACTATTAAGCCATCTCATCGGCCCCTCTATCTGTTTATCTTATTGCTCTGACAAATGCTCTAAAATACAGGGAAAAAAAAAACAACCAAAGAGTAGAAAATACAGAATGCTACAAAATGCAACAGCTGCTTAAGGAAAGTTTTATTGTCACAGTTATAGGGCATATGGATCCATTTCTGCAGGGAAGTTAAGTGACTGGCGGGGGCAGGGGGAAGCACGTGTGATCACATGGAGGAAGCACATGTGATCACATGGTATCCACAGTCAGGAAGCAGATGTGAATGTTTGTTCTCAGCTCTCTTTGCCCTTTTTATTTAGCTCATGGGCATTTAGGGTAGTTCTTCTCACTTCAACCTAAGCTAGGTGATATTCTCACAGTCATGCCCAGAGATTTCCCCCCCCCTTGGTAATTTTAATTCCGATCAGGTTGATGATCAAGATTAGCTATCACAAATCCATACCTGTCAACTTGGCGCCCAGACACCACGAAACCTTCAGCTGTTTGTCCCCATAACCGCATATGACTGTCTCAAATGTAAAATGCATCACATCCTACTTCAAAACTCTCCGTATTGTTTTACAACTTCAGCACTCAGCTGAACTCCTATAAAACAAGAACAGGTTACACGTTGCCAACATAAAACAGCACAGAAAAAACATTCCCATAGCTAAAGGCAAGAACAAGGCCGTAGCGAGGAATGATAAGAACAAAACAAGAGTAAAAGTCAGCGGGGAACACACTAAATCCTGCAGCTTTATGTTCGGCATCTGAGACTCTTGATAGAACTGTCTGAACCCCAAAAGGGTTGGGTTTCCTGCCCAGCTCTGTCATGTGCAGCCCCTCTCTCGGGCCAGAACTACTTCATACCCACAGCGTTCCTTGGTGGCTGTCCGTGGCCCTGGCATCTTCAGCCTCTCCATTGACGCTGAGGCTCTGCCCTCATGGCTTCACCCATTGGCCTCCGGATGGCTCCTTGAAGACATTCCAACTCTGTTGTACATTGTGTGGCCCCCGTGGCTCTCTGGAACCATTGTGCAAGACTCCATGACCCTTCCTCCTCAATCTTACGTCTTTCACGTCTGTAAAACCAGTACCATGTGGACAGTACTGCCAAGCTCTGTTCCAGCTTGGGATGGGGCCTCGCCCTTTGCACTGCAGGTGCCACAGGCTCTGTGCACTGACCTTGGGGAAATGCTTCCTGGGGCAGTTGATTTCCAGGAGCAGGGAAGCCTTCAGCATGCTCTCTGTTTAGACTTTCTTCTTTCACATGAATTTGCATTTTCACATTGGAGACTTTGATGGATGAGGTCTTGCTTGACCTCAAGGCACCTTTTCTTTCCGTCCCAGTTCAAAGCACAAGGTTTGTCTTTTATAATTACAGCCACATTTTCACCTTGGGTCTTGGCTGCAGCCTTCAATTTGCTTGATCTCTTTTCCTAAAGAAACTCTACGTGTATTTTATTTCTGGATAAGAATAGTGAGCAATACCCATGCCATAGCCTGGACATCTTTCCTTGAAATTTCCTGCATGAAACAAATTAGTCTATTTTTTTTTTAATTCAGTTTCACTCAGGTTCTCAGGACATGGGCTTAATGCAGTCCGACTATGTGCCAGAATATAACTTGAATAGTCTTTCGCGGTTTCTCTCTGAAACCTGATGACAGTGCCTACGGAACCTCCGCTGTCCCAATTCCTCAGGGTCTTCTGTTCCTCCAAGCTCATACCAGAATGGCTCATTAAGCACTGCTCACAGCCTTCAAAGGCATTTCTAACCCCAAAGTTCATGACTCTTCCACATTCCTCCAACAAACCAGTTCCAAAGTCCTAGAACCACAGTCAGATTCATCCCAGCAAACGTCCCCACTCCTGGTACCAAGTTCCTGTATCTTTTATTCTCTTGTTGCTGTCACAAATATCCCAACAAAGGTAGATTAAGGGGAGAAGGGTTTGTCTCGGCTCACACTCCATCCCCATGGGGAAGTCATGAAGGCAGGAGCTTGAGGCAGCTGGTCATACTGTGTCAAGTCAGGAAGCAGAGAGAGATGCATGGTTACTCTGGCCTGCTTTATTTTTTTAGTCGGCTTTTTGGATGGTATTGCCCACATTTATGGTGGGTCTTGGCATCTTAGTTACCTCACTCAGATAATCTCTCACAGTGGATTCTGAACCCAGTCAAGTTGACAAGATAATCCTCTAGCTGCTCAGTGAGCATCTTCCTCCCTTGCCAGGCCTACTCCCAGGGCTCATCCAGTGACAGGCAGATGGTGCCAGAAGTGCCTTTCCAGCTCTGACTTATGTCCCCTGACCTCCCAGGGTACTTTTCTATCTGATGTCTTTCTCATTTTGTTTGTTTGTTTTTTGTTTTTGCTTTCTGAGACAGGGTTTCTGTGTAGCCTTGGCTGTCCCGGAATTCACTCTGTAGACCAGGCTGGCCTCGAACTTGCAGAGATCCACCTACCTCTACCTCCTTCAGTGCTGGGATTATAGGTGTGGTGGCTGATGTCTTACTCTTTAAACTGAAATCCCCAAGACAAACCTTTCACTTGCAGCCTCTGTTCCACTTCGTGACCCCTTTGCCTTCAGCCAAATGTCATTCTCCACCAGTGTGTCCCAATCTGTATTCATCTCGACACTGTCATTGATAGCTGTCCCCTTGCCCTGTCAGTCAGATGTCATTGTCCATCCTGGAACTTTGTTATCATCTTGGTCTGTGTGCCTCTAGGTCTTTGACATGGCCTCCCTGGCCCCCACCACCGGTCTTCCCTTACTCCTCATCCAGAGCTTTTCATCTGCCTGTTACACTGGATGAGCATCTCTAGGACCCCCACCTGTCATTTACCAGATGGCCAGATCACGCACACAGCCAGATGAGTGCCCCCCTTCTCTTCCTGTGCCCTGCGCTGGTGTGGAACTGCCTGTGCACTCACTCGTGCCTGGGGAGATTTCTGTCAGGGTCTGCTCTGATCACAGGAGCCTCCCCAGTCTCCAGGCTCCGCCTTTAGCTACTCTCAGGATAGAGGCGGCTGCTGTGGTCTCCCCATGCAGCAGCATCCCACCCTGGCTTCCAACACCACACTCCCTTCCTCCCTGCACACCCAGTGTAGGCTTCCTGCCACTGGCGGGGACCTTAGCAGACCGTGGCTGAGCGATGTGGAAGTGGACACAGGGCCAGGGGTATTGCACAAGGGGCTGGTTTTGTGACAGCCACTGTTTGGCTGTTTTGTTTTTTTGCCTGATTTTGTAAATAACACTTGCTCTTAAGAAGAGGCTGGCAATACAGGAAAGCGGTCACCCTCTCTCTCCCTGTGCCTTTCTCACAGATCTGTACTGTACGCTGGAAGTGGATTCCTTTGGGTATTTTGTGAATAAAGCAAAGACACGCGTCTACAGGGACACGACTGAGCCGAACTGGAATGAGGTGAGGAGCCTGCTTCCACCAGGATGTTTTCCACAGATCTTAATCTCCAGGGGATCCCTTAGGGCTTCCCCGAAAGACAGCCACACTGTTGCCAGGATTCCTGGAATCTCCTAGTTGGCGGGGAGGGGAAGGTGTGAAGTAAAGCCAAGAGATTTTATCTCTGTGTCCCGGAGAGCTTTCCCCACCCACTCCCAGCAGAGAAATAACCTGTTTTTCCAGAGAAGTGTTTGGAAAGAGTCCTTTAAAGGTCCTTTTGAATTCTGTATAGTTGTTAGGTTTCCGTTTTCATTTTTCCTCAGAAACTGGATTGCACTCCTGTGGCTATTGTGGTTTCCAGAGTCCTTAGATCCTACTTGTCAGGGCTGTGGGCCCAGCTCTCTGGACCTTCCTGGTTGTATCCAAGGGTCCTGTGTGCTTGCCGTGAAGTACCAGGTTTCTGTAACCTGTTCTCTGTGCTCCGCAAATTTTAGACCTTTGGAGGGGCATGATTGCACAGAGGCCGGTGTGCGTGAAGCCACCTCCAGTCTCTGCCATTGCCGTAACCCTGAAGCACCTTGGTTTAGCTGACACAAGTGGAGCAGCCAAGCTACAGAGCTGCCTCTCACCCCACAGAGGGGACACCAGGCAGCTTGATCTAGTCTTGGTCGTTTGGTATGACGGTGGGACCAGATCCTGAGTCTTGCTACGTAGCATCCCCTCATTGTCTGTCTTTATACACATTGTCTAAATAGGACAAGGACATAAGGGACACAGTAGTTACCTCTCTGGGCATCTCAGCGCAAAGGCAGGGTGGGGGGGAGTTATGATGGCGGCAGGATGAGGCACACAAGCTTGCTCAGTGATACATTCTTGCAGTCCCAATACATGAGAGGTAGAGGCAGGAGAATTACCTAGTCTTCAAGACTGGACTTGGCTACATAGTGAATAACAGGTCAGCTCCATTTATTTAAAAAAAAAAGCCATGTGAGACCCATTGTAGGAGACTTTCCAGAAAACAAGGGGTGTAGGAGACTCTAAACCCCCACACAGGCAACCAAGGTGGATTCTAGGTAGGTTGCAAAAGGTCCAGGTAGGAATCATCATTCCGAAGCTCTAGGGAGGCCTGGGAGGTCTCGGTCACCTGGTGTGTGCTCACAGGCCACCCAGGGAATTTGCACACTCTTGGCGCATCTTCCCAGAAATGGCTGCTCTGCCCAGCCAGAGTTTGTACATGGTCAACCAGAGCCGGGGAAGCGTAAGCATGGATGGAAAGTGCAGAATTCATCAGAGGCTGAAAGGGTTGATAGGAGAGCAAGTTAACGCCTCGTAAAGCAGCAGACAAAGCTCAGGGGATCATTCCAAAGCCTCCTGTCTGGCCCACCCATGGTTACGTCTTCTAAAAATAGAATGTAATCATCCAGTGCCATCTGTATCAAGAATAGGTTCGGGAGGATTTGAAAGATTACGGAAACATCTGGTCAGAGAAGCACAGTGTAGTGACAGGGATGCTCATGAAGGTCCCAGGATCACATGAGGCTGCAGGGGTAGGTACCATTTGTCGACGAGCCATGGTTCAGACATGGCATTGAGCTGCCACGTACTTGGCTGGACCTGTTTGTTCACGGGTAACTTTCTTTCTTTTGGGGAACCACAGGAATTTGAGATAGAGCTAGAAGGCTCCCAGACCCTGCGGATACTATGCTATGAAAAGTGTTACAACAAAATGAAGATCACCAAGGAGGATGGCGAGAGCGCGGATAAGCTCATGGGGAAAGGCCAGGTCCAGGTGAGCCTGCCCCTCCCCTCCCTATCCCGTCCGAACGGCTGCTTTGTGGCCTTTCTCACTGAAGCTGCTGAAACAGCCTAACTCTTGGGATGGAGTGGATAGCCAGCTGTCATGTATCCTTTCTCTGTGTCTGTTCTATCCCATCCTCTTCCCAGAGTTTTGTTTGTTTGTTTTGTTTTTGTTTTTCGTCAAACTTGTTCTTGCAGCTGAAGACATAGTTTCCCCCATGGCTCTAGCAGCCCATGCGTAGATGGTTAGGCGGCGCCCTGGGCTAAAACTGATGATGAAACCGTCTGTCTTTGGAAAAGTAGGACCTCTAGAGCCTACTTGTTTTCTGTCTGGGGTACACACTCAGTTTCTAGCTGCTTTCCTGAACAGGGTACCCACAGAGTTAGCATAGGAGTTCCCAGGAAGGCCAAGAGAATGTGTTCATCCATGCAGGCCTAGCACAGGGTTCCCAGGCCTCAGGAAGAGCCGTTTGGGCCCTCAGCCCTTTGCAAGGTTCTACACCCCCAGAAACCTCACCAGTGCTCACTGCTTCCCGGCAGACAGGAGTTGACTCACTGCTGCGAGTCTCTCACAGAGGCTTTGCCTCACAGCTCTGTGGGAGTGGCCAGGAGAAAGTCTGGTTCACAGGTGTGTGTGACCAGACTGGCCTCAGACTCTGAGAGATCCGCCTGCTGTGCCTCCCAGAGTGCTGGGATTAGAGGCGTGAGCTACCACTGCACCCAGCTTGCCCAGCCACTAATATCTGGCCTCCTCCTCCTGCCGTGGAAATGGGTTGGTCTTGGGTACTGCACCCCACCGTCTAGACTTTCTATCTCCCAGGCACCTCTGAGAACACAGTACACACCCACAGGCACCAGCTTCCCTCCCTAGGGGCAGGAAGTACATTCACCAGGGGTGGTGAAGGGAAGGATGAGCTTCCCTGAATCAGTTCTTTGCTTTGAGAGAGGACGCACGTTCTTTTCACCCGGCTCAGTCTCGGTCGCCTGCCTGGGCAGAATCCTAAGAGATGCAGGCTACTGCCTTAACTGTGTAAGCATGCTGGGGAGCTCGGGGGCTTGGGGCTTCAAGGGATTACCATAGGCCAAGAGCATGGAAAGCAGAAATGTTCCTCTGCATGTCCTGTCTGTGTCCTGCCATGCGGCTGCCACTAGTTCTTCCAGCCTTTGTCCCGAGCCAGCCACAGAGTGGCCACACTGCCCTTGGACAGTTTTGTGTTCTTAAGACAAGGGTTTCTCTGTGTAGCCCTGGCTGTCCTGGAACTTCCCCCCAGACTTAGAGATCTGCCTGCCTCTACCTCCCGAGTGCTGGAATTAAAGGCGTGTGCCATCACGGCCAGGCTAGATTTATTTATTTTTATCTTATGTGCACGCGTGCGTGTTTTGCCTGCGTGTTTGTATGTCTGTGCAGTACACGTGTGTCTGGAGCCTGGAGAGGCCAAAAAAGGGTGCCATGTCCCCTGGAACCTGAGTTGCGGGTGCCGGTAGCTGCAGTGTGGCATATGGGTGATGCAAACTGAACCTGGGTCCTTTGCAAAGACCCACTCCAGCTCCCCCGATCCCCGTCTCTCTTTGAAACAGGGCTTCTCTGTGTAGCCCTGGCTGAGCTAGAACTTACTCTGTAGACCAGGCTGCTGTCCAACTCAGAACTCCACCAGCCTCCGCCTCCGGAGCGCTGGGATTAAAGGCCTGTGCCACCATGCCTATCTCAGTATTGGTCTTTTGAAAGAACGAAAGTGGTTGTACATCTTCCAGGGGACAGTTAGGTTGAACGATGGCCATGGTGCAGGCCCTTTTGCTGTGTGCTGTATCCGTTCATTTTTCTGTAGTGTAAGCAAAGTGCTTGAGGCAGATTACCTAAGGAGAAAAGCAGTTTCCTTTAGCTCAGTTTCGGAGGCTGAGAAGCCCATCTTATTGGCAGTGATATGGAAAGAGAGGGTTTCATCTTGAAACAGGAACCCGGGGATTAGTGTGGGGGGAGGGGGTCAGGCTTTGACCTTGCCACAGCTTGTCCTCAACACCTACCTAGATCTCAGGGGTCCTGTGAGAGCGTTCTCTCCCGGAGACAGCTGCTTTGGTGGCCTTCGGGCCTCACAATGGGCCCCACCTCTGGAAGCACCCACTGACTTCAGGCCGTCCCATTGAGGGCTGTGTACATCCAGATTGTAGCAGATCTTTTTAGAGGAGAAGGGAGTGAACCCAGGACCTTGCATGTGCTATAAGCAAGTGTTCTCCCACTGTTGTGCAGCGCTGTCCCTTCTTTAGTGTAGCTGGAGGCAGAGTCTTACTGATTTGCCTAGGCGGGCCTTGAACTCACCTACAGTTGGACGGCCTCAGCCTCCGGTAGCTAGGATCAGCTGTGTGCTGCTATGTCCAACTGCAGCGGGTCTGAGTGGTGCTGTCTGTGACTTGTTGGCACCAGCCCCCATTGCTCCACTCCCCTTGTCCCTCTCGGCAGCTGCCCATACCCCAGGCATTCTTCATGCACACCCCAGGCCCTGGTACCCTCTTGAAGCCTGTATTAACCAGCCTCACTCCAGGGTGTTCCCAAGGATGCCAACAGAATGGGTTGCCTGTCTCCCTGTGGGTTTATCAAGTAAGCAAAGAGAAACTCAGGTCCCACTAGTTTTGACTTAAGTGACTTGGATTTTCACCTTGACTCTTGGGAATGGCTAGATTTGAACCAGGACCTCTGGGTAGAAATCTAGGGTTGCTTAGTGGAAGGAGAACAAAGCTACTTTATCAAACCAAGCTTCTTTGGAACCCCCTTGCCATAATGGCGTCATATGGACAAAACGTTTTCTGTCAGGCAGTCGGAGAGCCCTGCACCAGCCGAGCTAAGGGAACTCTCCAGAGCAAGAGAGCAGTGAAGGCAAAAAAGACATATATACTTGGGATAATTCCAAGAGGGAAGAGACTCCTTTGTATAGAACAGGGCTCGACTCCGGGTACAGTGCAGGCATGTGGGAATTTACAGCCAAGGAACAGGATGAGGGTCAGCACGTGTGTGTTTTGGGAGGGAAGGGGGCAGTGAGTACCACAAGGAAATGCCAAGAGTCGGCAGGATTAAGGCTAGATCAGCCCAATGGGACTTTGCTGAAGGAAAGTTGGGTAAGCAACTTTCCTCCCTGGAAGAAGGGAGGAAATTAAGAACCCAATGAAATATCAAAGGTGTTAGTGCACACCTAATCCCAGCCCTTTGGAGGCAGAGGCAAGAAATCCACAGGTTCAAGGCCAGTCACAACCACACAGTGAATTATTTGAGGCCAGTGTGGGCTTTATGAGAAACTGTCAAAAAATAAAAAAATAAATAACTAGGGCTAGGCATGGTGGCACACGCCTTTGATCACAGCACTCAGGAGGCAGGGCAGGAAGATCTCTGTGAGCCCAGCCTAGTCTACAGAGTGAGTCCAGGATATCCAGGGCTCTGTTACACAGAGAAACCTTGTCTCCAAAAACCAAAATGATAGGTAGGTAGGTAGGTGGGTAGATGGGTAGATAGGTAGATAGATTTAAAAAAATATATTGGGGGTAGGAAGCCCAGTGTGATAACATACTTGTAATCCCAGCACTGAAAACACTGAGACAGGCAGGTCCCGGGGGCTTACTAGCCAGCCAGCCTACCCTACTTGGTGATTTCCAGGCCAGTAGGAGAAGAGACCCTAAACCAGTGAAAATAAGGTAGACAGCACTGTTAGCCTCTGCCCTCCACAAATACACACACACACAAAATAATAAAGCCCCCCCCTCAAATATATATGTATATACAGGGCAAGATAGAGGTTCCTAGCAAAATAGATTCAGCAGGATTCTTACTCTGACTGGGTCTTTGAGAACCTGCCTAGGGATGAAGCCATGTTGAACAAAGAACTCACAGAGTCTGAACAGTCTGCTAAAGAGGATTCTCTTTGTTAGCGCCCCAGCCCTTCGGCAGTCTGTATGACCCGAGTGAGTCATGACCTCCTCACCCTTCCAGCCTTGTTTTTTTTTTTTTAACCTATCAGTTGGAGTGGGAGACCATGATACATCTGGGGCTCAGTGATGCGTCACTCAGACCCAGTCAGCATTTGGTGCTGTTATTACTATTATTATTTATCACCGTCATTGTTAGTGAAGGGGCATTGGCGACGGCCGGATCCTGCTCCAGCCCCTGGTCACTGCCATGGTCTGAGAGATGAATGGTCTCTGGAACCTCATTACACAGGAAGGAACCCAAGTGCTTGTCGAGGGTCTAGGTGACTCATGCCCGTCTCCCGGCAACAAGGGCTTGTTCGTGTGATCCCAGGAGGAAGGAAGCAGGCGGAGTTGCAGCGAGACCGGTGATGGCCTGACACTCTGGTCTGGCACAGCCCTCCTGCCTCCTGGCCTTTTCTCACCTGCAGATACTGTTTTTCCGGGTTGCGTATGGCTGGGGAAGCCGTGTGTGACCTTGTTAGGGCCAGCCTCCCTTGAGCGCAGGCTCTCCCATTGACATCGGTGCCTTCCATGCGTGCCATCCGGGGTGGGTGCTTGCCTGTCTGCTTCCTGCTGTTGGGAGTTGGTGGGGATGGGCTCAGAGACTGAGTAGAGAGATGTTCTATGAGATAAAGCTTTAGGCTGAGATGGAGGAAACCAAGGCAGGAGAGCATGAGCCAAAGGCAGGGCCAGAATGGAAACCAAGACTGTAAAGGCACAGCCCTGGACTGGGGGGTGTCAGACCCTTCCAAGACTAAGATCCTGCCTCAGCATGCTTTTTGCTTCACAAATGGTATTAGAGAACACACAGTTCAAGAAACCACAGCCTGAATCTTTGGATCCTGCCTCTGCTCTTTACAGGACTATCACAGTTGAGTTCTCAGGTCCCCATTTCACTTCCCGAAAGAGGGAGGTTCCACAAGAGAAAGAGAGTAGGGGCCCCCCTCTTTCTGAATCCTGGGTACCTTAGAGCTTCAGACCAGAAAGACAGGGATGTGGTAGCACTGACCTAGGACACAGTCGCCAGGATGGTGCCAACTGTTCAAAGACTCACCAGCAAGGAGAATATGAGCACTCACATGCCATTCGTACACAAGATCTTGGTCCTTCTCAGGCTAGGCCCACGCCTCTGTGGGTTACCCGAGCAAACAAGGCTGTCATACAAAAGAGCCTGTGTGCTGCCCTCATGAGGAAAGACCTGTATGCCAAGCTCCAAGAATGCCATAACACAAAGACATTTATCCTCAGGCTTTGTGATATTTAGAGAGACTCAAGAATGTGCCAAAAGCCAGGGCCAGTCTGCTGCAAGATCACACTGGCTCAGATGGCACTGATTGCGGGGCAGGATCAGGGCATGGGGTGACTTATGGGCAGGGGCGCTAGCTATCCCTTCAGGACACCTTCAGGGAAAGATTTTCCAAAGCTAAGACATCAAGTTTTACACCCTAAGGCCAGCAATTACCCAGGATTCATGGGGATACTTGAGCTGGGAGGATGCCGTTCATCCCAGGTAGGGGTGTGGTCAGGACAGGATGCTGAAAGCACCATCGTCGGCTAGGACCACCATCCAAAGGAAACCGTGAGGCTCTTGGAGCCTTGGACCCATTAGAGAGTTCTTGACTGCTTTCTAGGCTGCTGAATCACCATAGCCCCTGATCCTTTTGGGGGAGTAACGTTCTATCAAGTCATAGAATCTTGTCTTTTCAAAATTTTTCCCCTCTTGTATCATCTCTTCTGAACTTCTGCATCCCTGCTGGGGTTATGATTCAGATTCCCACGGAGCCATCTGGATAATAATACCTTTCGTTTTTAGAGTTTTTGTCCATTCTGCATATTCCATGTCAATAAAATCATACCAGAGGTAGTCTTCTGTGACTGTCTTGTTTTTGTTTGGGAGGGGTTGGGATTGGTTAGTTGGTTAGTTGGTTGGTTGGGTGGGTTGGTTGGTTGGTTGGTTGGTTGGTTTTTAGAGATGGGGTGTCTCTGTGTAGCCCTGGCTGTCCTAGAACTCACCCCATAGACCAGGCTGGCCTTGAACTCACAGAGATCTGCCTGCCTCTGCCACCCAAGTGCTGGAGCTAAAGGCGTGCGTACCACTGCCGCTGACTGTTTTAGGGGTCATGTACTTCTTGGTGTCATCAACAGTAGCTAAATAAAATGACCCTGTCGTGGCACTTTTGTTTCTCTGGTCACTAGGATTGCTTTCACCCTTCTTGTGGGTTGGTGCTGTTGTGACCCCTTTCTTGATCTAAGTCAGTAGGGACAGTTGCTTTCCAGTCACAGGTAGAGGAGGCTCCAGGACCCATTCCACGTCTGCCCTGGTTGAACTTAGATTTCCCCCAGCTTGTCTTGGTGTGAACCAGGCAGTTTTCTAGGCATCAACCAGACCCGTTGGCCACAGCTGTTCTTCAGAGTTCCCCAGGAGACCGTGGTGATACAAGTTGTCCCTCTGAGACCCCTGTGTGAACACACCTGCTGGCTGCCCATTGCCAGTGTGGAGCAGTGGCACTTCTGTTTGACAGCTCCACCCCCACCCCGATACACACACGTGCACACACACAGTCATGGGTTTTTCCAAATCCCAGTCTCTTGCTTGTTTGTTTCTCTGGAACTTTAAATAACTGCGTGGGAAAGCGTGCCAGCCCTGAACGCTGTTTGTGGTGTCGTCCAGCCTTCCTTGTCCTGTTATTCTTCACATGGCTTCTGCCCTAAGCACGTTCTGTTCTTTGAGAAAAACCCACCTATTCGAGGCTACTGTGAGTACCTAGACACCAGCGTAAGCTGCCAGTAGGGGACCCAACACCAGCAGCTCTAGGTGTAGTTAGATGCTAGACCTTGGTGCTCGAGACTAGACAGTGTCCCGATCAGCAAGGCCCCAGCAGCTTGCCTGCAGGAACAGGGTCAGTATTCACTATGCTGTCTGCCCCCATTCCTTTAGAGGCAGTGCATGTGATTTGGAGGTATCTGCAGGCCTCTCGGGACACTGCCACCTTGAAGTGGACTGAACAGTAACACACACGTTACTCAGTGACTCTAAATTTGGATCACAGGAAACCACCCACTTGAAAAGGAGACTGGGGCCTAAGAGGAGACTGTGACATATCTGAATTCCCGTAACCAATAGACTTTGGAGCAGGAGCTGTTTTTCCCATATACTGACCAAAAAAAAAAAATAAAAAGGAATGTAAGGGTGATGGGAAACTCTGACCTTGGCTGGCCCAGCAGTAGGGCGGAGCTTCCCCGGGAGGCTACTCAAAAGGAGATGAGGGCCAGGAACTCCCCACTGTCCTATTGCTCAGCTCCACGAGCCTCTGAGCTAGCTTCTCGTCGCCTGAACCCCCATCGCCATGCAGGGTCTCATTCGGTTTTTCTACCCCCGCCGGGCAAGCCGGAGCCGGATAGCCTCTGCTGAAAAACAGCTGTGTGCCCGAGGCACCGCCCTGTGGACCCACATCCGATGTCTGGTGTGCAGGGGCAAGGTGGGCCAGTCAGGGCCTGGGAACCCCAGGCAGGCTGGGAGGGGAGGGAACCAGGCGTCTTAGATGGCTGCTCTCCTCACCCTTCCGCTCAGTCTTAAGACTGCTCATCCATGGCCTTTGCTGGTCCTGGGTTTCTAGGGGATAGGGGTTCCCATTATTACCATCCTGAGATGGAAAGGGAAGGATTTGTCTTACTCAGCTTGCTTTTGAAAAAGGAAGGACCACTGTCCTTGGGCAGCCGAAACAGGCGGAC
>CM053756.1:48180254-48236666 GCA_028658305.1 Pachyuromys duprasi
CAGAGGGGAGCCCTCCAGAGCAGGAAGGCAGAGGCAGGCAGAGCTCCGTGAATCTGAGGACAGCCAAGGCTACACAGAGAAACCCTGTCTCAAAAAAAATAAAATTAAATAAATAAATAAATAAATAAATAAGGAGGCAGGAAGGAAGGGAAAGGAAAGAAAGAAAAAAAGAAAAGAAAGAAAGGGAAGCCATGAGGATGTACGAGGAAACGCTAGAGAAGTAAAGGCATAAAGGACTTGCCCCCCCCCCACTTCCTTACTGAGCACAGGGCCTTCTTCTACCTCCCTCTAAGACCTTGACCTGTTGGCCTAGAGGTGGAAAGGTTTGTTGGGTTAGGTCCTTCGGGGGCCCTGAGATCTCCAGGCCATGCGCTCCAGAGCATGAGGGACCCATGCCCTTCCTTTCTCCTGCAGATTGAGGTGAAGCTGTCGGTCAAGTTCACAAGCAGAGAGTTCAGCCTCAAGAGGATGCCTTCCCGCAAACAGACAGGGGTCTTCGGGGTCAAGATTGCCGTGGTCACAAAGTGAGTGGGGAGAGACTCGGGCTTGTTCGGCACCGTGGCTGTGGGAAAGTCTGCATGGCCCTGCCAGCTGCACAGTGGCGGGGAGGCGGGGGGGGGGGCGGCCAGGGTGGAGGGGTTGCCCCAGAGAGGACTGTGAGTCCCTGCTTAGCCACTTCTGTTTGTTTGTTGCAAAGCCAGCTCAAGGATGTCCTCACCTGGTGGTCTGGGACTCCCCAAGTACAAGACTTGCTTCCTTCCCTTGCTCGGAATCAATATATGGTGACCCCAGGTGCCTGTAGAGGACTTAGACCCTCTGTGCCCCTTTGTCATGAGACTGTTGCCAGGTGACGCCTGTTTGTTAGTCTGAGGGTAATTCTTGGGCATACAGGCCACTTCCTCCCAGACTTCCTACGCTTCCCCAGGATGGAATACTGGCCATATCACTTGTTGCCCGGGGAACTGACATGTGTCCAAACACTCTTACCTTTGAGAGGTTCTGCTTCCAAGCTCTTTGCAGAAAATAAGGATGTGTACTTTGGGGAGGAAGGCGCCACCTTGCCTGCCCCATGGAACTACATAATTGGGGCTTGGAAAGGACCTGCTTGTGTTTTTGAGGCCAGCTCTAAGTAAAACTAAGTCCATGCCTCCACGTAGCCCTGAATTCTGTCTTCAAAGCATTCTGGGTCCAGAGTTGTACCAGGAGGTCCAGAGGTTGTCATGAGAAAAAGCATTTAAAATGGCAGGGTTACCCTGAAGACCTGTACGTGTCTTGGGGTTTCTCTTGCTTCGATGAAACACTGTGACCAGAAAAACTTGGAGGAAGCAAAAGCCTCAGCTGGCTTATGCTTCTACATCACTGTCCATCCCTGAAAGAAATCAGGACGGGAACTCAAGCAGGGCAGGATCCTGGAGGCAGGAGCTGATGCAGAAGCCACGGAGGGGTGCTGCTTACTGGCTTGCTCATCATGGCTTGCTCAGCCTGCTTTCTATAGAACCCAGGACCACCAGCCCAGGGATGGCACCACCCACCATTGGCTGGTCCTCTCCCATTGGTCACTCATTTTAAAAATGCATTACACCTGGATCTCATGGAGGCATTTTCTCAGTTGAGGGGCCCTCCTTTCAGATAGCTCTAGCTTGTGTCAAGTTGATATAACACTAGCCAGGACACAGCAGATGCAAATATCTGCCCTGTGCAAGGCTTAGCTGTCAGAGAGCCTCACAGAATTTACTGCATAGCAGTCAGGAGTCTGGGCCAATACCCGTTTTAACTTCCTGTCTCAGAAGTGAGGGTCTTTCTCAAGACTCTCTTAAATTAAGCTTTGGTTCATTCACAGCCTGGGATCTGTGCTTCCTGGGTCAGTGTCATCTAGAAAAGCCTCCTAGGTTGGGCGCATGGCTTAGAGGACTTACCTATCATCTATGAGGTATGCCCTGAGTGCCCTCCAGCACTGGGGAAGAAAATAACAGTCTCCTGGCCTTCCCCACAGGGTCATAGGTAACCTGCAGTGTAACTGGATGCTTCGGGTTCTTGGAACATGCCTGATAAAATATCTGCAGCAGACCCGAGAGCTCATAGCAGGAAGGAAAGAAAGCTTGGCTGAGGTTATGTGTGTAGCCTCAGACTCTACCCGCCTTCTCTTCCTCTTGCAGGAGAGAGAGGTCCAAGGTACCCTACATCGTGCGCCAATGTGTAGAGGAGATCGAGCGCCGGGGGATGGAGGAGGTGGGCATCTACCGAGTGTCCGGAGTGGCCACAGACATCCAGGCACTGAAGGCGGCCTTTGATGTCAGTGAGTATCGATTGCCCAGGCAGTGTGGAACAGGTGGTGGTGTCCAAACTGAGACTCCCAGAGGGCCTCACATATCACTGTCTACCTTTTCCTTCCTCGATGTTTTATTACGTAAGAGTACAAGACAAACAATTATGGCCCTATAATCTAGCATTCGGGAGGATACTTTCAGTCTAGCCTGGGCTACACAGTGAGTTCCAGGCCAGCCAGCTTTAGCTACATAGTGATTCCCTGTGTCAGAGAGATGACTGACTGATTGATAATTAGCACACCTATAATCCCAGGATTTGGGAGGTAGAGGCAGGAGGATTGCTGCAAATTTAAGGCTAGCCAGGGCTGAAGAGCAAGGCTGTGTCTCAAAAGAAAATAAACAGAACACAAAGATTTGAGAGATAGGGTAGTCTGGGCATGTTGATATTAACCTCTGTAGTTCCAGCTACTCAGGAGATTGAGACAGAATCACTTGAGCCCAGGAGTTCAGGCCGGAAAATTCACGCCTTGAAAGAAAGACTGGCGAGGTAGCTCAGGGAGAAGCACATTCTGCTCTTGCCCAGGACCCAGCATCGGTTCCCAGCACCCACAATACAGTTCACAACCACCTGTAACTAGTTCCAGGGTTCCAGTGTCCCCTTCTGGCCTCTGTGGGATCCGGCATCTACATGGCATGCATAAACCCATTCAGGCACACACATAAAGGTAAAAATAACAAGTGACCCAAAAGAGAAGAAAATAGATTAATTCTTCAGATGTCTAACCACATCCACCAAGTTGGACTATGCCCTGCTGTGGAATGTTTCCTGATGCCTTGGAGAGAACAGGAGCTGTTAAATCCCAGTATAATTTGACCATGGCCCACTTGAGGATGGTATGGACAGTGGCATGGATATGATCCAATTTCTACTGAGACTGTCTTGTTTCTACCTGTCCCCCAAACCCTTACACTCTGTAAAGGAAACAGAATTGTCCCAAATGCTAAGCAAGGATCTTGATATTGTCAGAGGGTGGGTCTTAGTTAAGGTTTCTATTGCAGAGATAAAACACCAAGACTAAAAGTAACTTGGGGAGGAAAGGGTTTATTTCAAGTTTCAACACTTGGGTCACCACCAATCATGAAGGGAAGTCAGGGCAGGAACCGGGAGACACAAAGTGAAGTAGAAGCCATGGAGGGATGCTACTTACTGGCTTGTTCCTTGTGGCTTGCTCAGTCTGCCTTCTTATACAACCCAGGACCACCTGTCCAAGGATGCCGCTTCCCACAGTGGTCTAGACCCTGGCACATCAATCATCAATCAGGAAACACCTGCATGCCAGTCTTATGGAAGCATTTTCTCAGTTGAGGTTTCCTCTTCTCAGATATATGTACCAAGCAGCTCGGGCTCCTTTAGCCAGCACATCCCCAAAGAACAAGCAGACAAAAGCAGGACTCAGCAGGACATTGTACTTGCAGAGACTTTTTGCCACCCTCCTGACCTGGGACATCAAAAACCCAGCACCCCTTGATGAGCTTTGCTGTCCCTTCAGCTTCCCTGGGCAACCAGAGTAGGCCTCTGTCTTAAGGAAAGCCTTTAATCGGGGGCCGGCTTACAGTTCTGAGGTTTAGTCCATTACCATCATGGCAGGAAGCATGGTGACACGCGGGCAGACATGGTGCTCTGGAGAGGTAGCTGAGAGTTCTATATCGGGCAGCAGGAAGAGAGAGTGAGCCACAGGGTCTGGCTTGAGCTTCTGCAACTGCAAGGCCCACCCCCTGTGACACACTTCCTCCAACAATGTCACACCTTCAATAATGCCAACCCCTGTGTGTCTGTGGGGGCCATTTCCATTGAAGCCGCTTTGCCTGCTCTCTGGTGCAGAGAGCCATGGCTACCTAAGTCCAAAGGAAGCACCCAGTGTGACCATAAAAATGAGCCCAATGACCCTAGTACCTTCGTGTTAGAAGAAGCTGCTGTCTATGGCTGTTCTTCTCAGAACAGAGTCACCGGATTCCTACCCAGGCTCCATGAACCCCACCTTCTGCCCTGGCCTGCCTGGCATTGCAGCTGGACGGCTCTTCATGGAGCAGAGCAGAGTCATGGGCAGAGGTGTAGAATACCCTTGCTTCCCAGCAGCCCTGCCCGGACTCAGTCACACCGAGGCTCCATTTCCGTGTTCTTTCCAGATAACAAGGATGTGTCGGTGATGATGAGCGAGATGGACGTGAATGCCATTGCTGGCACGCTGAAGCTCTACTTCCGCGAGCTGCCCGAGCCCCTCTTCACCGATGAGTTCTACCCGAACTTCGCAGAAGGCATCGGTGAGCATTGGTGGCCCCAGCCTTGTGGGGGTCATCCCCCCCTTTCCTGTCTATAGGCACTGTTAGGATTGGGGAGCAGAACCGTTCCCCTCTCTTCCAGTCTACACTTGAACCCAACCTGAGACAGTTGGCTGTGCAGTGTAGGAGACAAAAACCAAGCCAGCTGTGGGTTCTCCAAGGGCTGCCTGCTTCCCTCTCCTGTCAGTGTGGCCAGAAGATAAGCAGCCCGTGTCGCCATAGCCACGTCCAGCTCTGGGATCCTGGTAGCCATAACACGCCTTTCAGTGAGCAACATGGAGTGGATGGCTTGCCAGGCCAGGAGGAACCACTAACTCTCTAACCCCAGGTCTTGGCCCAGTCAAGCAGAAATTCAAGCCCAGCCTTGACCTTCAGTCAACCTGGAGGGTGTTGCCCAAAGCAGCCGCTAGCACATGAGGAAAACACATGAGTTCCTACCCCGCCCTTAGGATGACCCAAGCTGTAGGGCCAGTTCACCGGAAGAGCTGGACTCAGGCGTGAAAGTGCCCCTAGGTTGCTCGTGAAAATAAGGGAAGTCCCCGGGGCTGGCAGAGAGCTGCCCAACCCCTCAAGCCTCCTTGTCCCAAGTCTGCCTGCTTCCTTCAGAACTCAGTCTCTTCCGAGATGTTAGTAGCACAGAATGTGACAGCATCCTCTCTCAGGATACTGTTCTGCTGGTGCCTAGGGTGCTCCTGCCCCTGTGAGATGAGAGAATGCTTTTCGGGTATTCCATCTGCACATAAACAGCCACCACAGGGTCCCTTCTCACTGCTGGGTGGGGTGGGGTGGTATTAGTCTAAGCCGTGTGAACTGAGACAAGGACGGGACCTAGACTCTGGCATCTTCCACCATAGACTCTGGGTGTCTCATCTGACGTCCCCGGGAGAGGTCTCCGGCTCGGGCTGTGACCCTGGACACTAAACTTCCTCCTTCTATAGCTCTTTCAGACCCTGTGGCAAAGGAGAGCTGCATGCTGAACTTGCTGCTGTCCCTCCCGGAAGCCAACCTACTGACCTTCCTCTTCCTCCTGGACCACTTGAAAAGGTAACGCCTCTTCTCCCGAGTAGCCCCAGAACCCAGGCACCCAGGGGCCTTTCTCCTCCCTCAGTCTGCAGCTTTGTCCCATTGTAGGGACTGAAGCCACTGCCATCCCTCCCCTCCACACCGTGACGTGCAGCCAGCAGCCAGCATTGCGCTGAAATTTGCCCCTTACCCTCAGATCATGGCCCCGTGCTGTCCCAAGCCGCCCACGAGCCTTGAATTCTCTAGATCCCAGGCTCCTCAGACTGTGGGGTGGAATCTGCCCTGAGTACACTCTTGAAATGGCACCCTCCACTCTGGCTTCACACAGGGTGGCTGAAAAGGAGACAGTCAACAAGATGTCGCTGCACAACCTCGCCACAGTCTTCGGCCCCACGCTGCTTCGGCCCTCCGAGAAGGAGAGCAAGCTCCCCGCTAACCCCAGCCAGCCCATCACCATGACTGACAGCTGGTCCCTGGAGGTCATGTCCCAGGTATAGCAAACAAGCTGAGGTCTGTGTTTCCCTGGCTTGA
Organism: Pachyuromys duprasi; assembly: GCA_028658305.1. Classification (NCBI taxonomy): domain Eukaryota; kingdom Metazoa; phylum Chordata; class Mammalia; order Rodentia; family Muridae; genus Pachyuromys; species Pachyuromys duprasi. Next base: position 48,186,416 of record CM053756.1, read on the forward strand.
CACGGGCAGCCTCAGTCAACCCTGCCTCCACTGCAAAGGCCTTCCCGCTACCCCTGACAGGCCAGGAAGGGCTTCCTCTGGACCTGGCTAGATTTGCAGGGTCCGAGGCTGGTCTTTGGAGTGCTCATAGTGGGACTCTTGTCACGAACGGGGTCTTCGTAGTACCTAAGCTGGGTGAGCCAAGACGGGTTTTCTACCTACAGCCCCAACATCCTCTTACTCATTTGCCCCTCCCTTCTCGGCCGGAACAGGTCCAGGTGTTGCTGTACTTCCTGCAGCTGGAGGCCATCCCTGCCCCTGACAGCAAGAGACAGAGCGTCCTGTTTTCCACTGAAGTCTAAAGGCCTAGCATCACTCATCTCCTTAAGAGGCCTACAGAATGACCTGGAAACCTGTGACAAAAGAATCCATCCACGGAATGGGAATGGGACCCTTCTTGTGGTGTGATTTAACCATTCCTAAGCTCCGGGCCACCTGCCAAGAGACAAGTACCCAAAGCAAAAGGCCAAGGGACCTAGGCCAATGGTCCAGGACATGTGTCTGCAAGCCCCAGGCTGGCCCCAGACTGTAACTTTCCCTTGTTGCCACCAGAGGGCGCCCCAAGCCAGCCCATCTGCCAGCCTGCATACAAGGGAAAGAGATGGCGAAGAAAGTGGTTTTTATGAATCTAATTTATCAGAGTTTTTTGTTTGTTGTTTTTTTTTTTTTTTTTAATCTCTACTGGATCATCTGTCCCGATGCACCCTCTCTGGGGAATAAGGACAGCGCCAGATCCCTCCCTGTTGTGTCTTGAATAAACACTGCTGCTGCTGCATCTGTGGGGGCCACAGCCCCGTCCCTGTGTGGGTGGGGATATCTCCCTTTCCCTGACCTGGAGGGCCTGCTGTACGCGGAACCGGGTTTGAGACGCTGAGTCAGCACTGTAGCATCTTGACTGCTTGCTGTTCACTCTGTCTGTCTAGAAGGTTGTCTGTGCAGAAGTAGGTCAGGCTCCTGTTCTCTGATACTCTTGGTGTTTTGCTATTTCTGCACCTCTCAGGAGTAGCTCCACGGAAGCCCGGAAGTGTCCAGGGACCAGACACGGTCGGGGGGGGGGGAGTCGAGGTCCTGGTGATGCACCTTACAAAATCCATCTTCAGGGAGAGTGGCTGTGCCCACTGATCCTAACTGGCTGCCCGGCAGCTGCTCTTCCTTCTGGCTTACAAGGCTGTGGTGTGTCCAGCCTGGCTCTGATTCTTCTCTCTTCCCTCATTGTCCCTCATACGGATCACTGTCCTCGCTCCTAACCAAACAGACTCAAGTTAACTTTTGTAGCAGTTTCTACCCTGAAAGCAGCAGCTTACTCTAGTGGCTTGTTCAAAAAAAACTTTGATCCAAAATAGCTTTTGATACTTGAATATTTTTAAGTTTTATACATAGTTTCTAATTTTTTTCCTAGCAGATTCACACACCTACTAAGAAATGAGAATGTGCATCACGGGCGGGCCGTGTCCCGAGAGTATTTCGTCTTCCTTCGAGATCCAGCTTTCTTTTTGTTTGGAGTCATTTCTGATGTCTCTGGAACATCAGAAGCATCAGAAGAATGTTAGGAAAGTCAGGTCTGAGGGTGGGAACGACCACCCCACGGCAGAATGAAAGCTAGCCCGCCTGATGGCCTCCCATCCTCACACGCCCTGAACCTGGGCAGGAGCCAGGGTAACCTCTAGTTAGTAAGAAGAGAAAGGGGGAAACTGCCGATTATTTTCAAGAAAAATCCACACATCTTGCATCATTTTTTAAAAAGAGTAGAATCCCACCCTTGGGAGGCTGAGGCAGACTTGCCGTGAGTTCAAAACCAGCCTCGTCAGCATAGTGCTAATCGGGCCAGGCAGGACTACAGTGCAGGACTGTATGTACAGTACTACAGTACAAGGGTCTTGAAGTGGACAGGGGGAGAGAAGAGACTGACAGACCTGAAGCCGAGCTGCTCCTGCAGAAAGGCATGATCTGGCATAGAGTGCTTCTCACATGACCCCTGCACCCAGTCACTTGCTCTACGGCCCCTCCCATGTCTGGAAGGTGGCGATTCCTTAGAGGCAGAGCCATGCGTCCCCCTAAACGTCTGCTCTTGAACCTGCCCAAGCTGTTGGGTAGGAAACCAAGGACCCTAGAGGGTCTCTGACTGCATACAGTATGTTTAGTCAGCCTTTCTTTTTTTTCCCCCTCCTTTCTTTCTCTTTTTTTTTCTTCTTCAGCAGAGCTGCCCATTGGTCTGCCCTTGAACATTTCTGGACCCAGTGGGCCCCTCTAGTTTGGCTGCCCACCCCGGTCCGTGTCATGGCTCTGACCCTACAAGGGAAACATTGTTGAGAAAAACCAGACCCGGCTGTGCTGTTCCTGCCCCCTCCGCGCCCTTGTCTCTTGATTTGCATCTGTCACCTTGAACTGGAAAGCAATATATCAACGTGCCAACTTGCATTCCCCTGCCCGTCCCCTTCCTCTGTCAGCTTTATTTATATAGGCTGTGCGTTCCTCTGGAAATGCTCCTCCGCCATCGGCACGTGGCAGCGGTGGCTGGGACTGCCTCTTACCGCCTCACACCTTGTAGGCCTGTAGGCTGGCAATGCCAGTGTGGGGCTGGAAAATGCGTGGTGTTCTCTGGGAGCGAGATGACCCGACTTTCCCTCCACGGAGAGAATGCCAGCCCCGAGTACACTGGGAATGCCCAGCGAGCATGGCTGCCAGACTCTGAAGGAAGAAGCGATACTTTCTTACCGTGGAACCTAGGTCCTGGGCACAGCGGGCCTTGGCTTCCTGGGGGTAGCCTGGCCTCCCTGGTGGGTGGATGGTCTCTTAAGCTGCAGTCTTGCTTTTGAGCTCAGCTGTCTGTACTACTCTGTGCCGGAAGGACCACAGACACCCTCATTAAAGTCTCCTGAGACTTCTTCAGTTTTGTGGTGGTTTACTAGTCGGTCCGTTTGTTGTATCTGGGTTTGAAACCCCTGCTCTCCTGGGGCTTGGCAAAACTAGAAGCTGCAGCCCTCGGAGCCCTCGAGGTCCAATCTGGCCATCATTAGGGGAGGGGAGGTTTGCATGCGGCACTGTGGGAAGTCCTGGTTTAGTGGAGTTGGGGGCCCACGGGCAGGTGTCAGCAAAGTGTTTCAAGCTACAGAGACACAGCTGAGTCCTCAAGCATGGGTACTAGTTTGGGCAAGGACCATAGCCTTGGCTGAGGAGGAGGAGAAGCCATCTGGGAAATGTGGCTTTGTGTCCCCGCAGCTGGGAGAGGTGGTAACAGGGTAGTCTGCCAGGCTGGCCTGTTTGGCTGGGCCCTGCTTCTCATCCAGGCCCGTACCCCTGTTTTAGGCCCCCCAGCCTGCTGGGATTGCAGGTTGGGCCAGACAGACCCTTATCTTTGCATGGCACACTGAGGAGGTGGCTGTTCTTAGCTGGCCCTAGCCTGGGCTTCAGAAGTGTGCCCAAATGACAGGAGCTGTGTCTGGCGGCAACAGGCATGTCACCACGGGACCTTCTTTTGATGGGGGTGGCGTGGGGAGGGCCTAGCCGTATCAGGTGGCCACCGCCTTCTCTCTGACCATACCTGTGTCAGGTCAACCCAGCGCTCCCTAGAATGAGGTCCGCTTGAGCAGTGTGACTTGTGTGGACTGTGGACTCGAGCCTGCAGGCCGCTTGGACTTTCACTGCCACCACAGTCATTTCCGTGACTGTGCAGGTCATGAGCTGTCAGGAGCAACAGGGTTGCCCAGAGCAGACTCTTCATGGACCCCACTGGTGTGACTCAATCTCATTCACCCCGATGACCCGAGCTGCACCCTCACCCTTGGGTTCTGAGAGACCTGAGCAGCTGTAGCCCCGCCCCCACTCCAGAAGGGATTGACATTGGACCCTGCCCTTCCCAGGAGGCTACCGTAATCATGAAGTGCTTCTACAGTGTTTGGCTAAGTCCCCTAAGAGGTTACAGTCGGCAGCCTCTTACATGGCTGGCCTGGCTCTGTTTGGAAAAAAAACATACACACCTACGTGCACTCATGGCCCCTTTTGCATCTCTTAGCAGGAGTTGATTCTTCAGGCAGAAGCTGACTCCTCACCATGCTTCTGTATGCAGGGGCCATGTCTGTCCAAACCCATGCCCGTGATAAGGCCTGGGGACAGGGTAATTCACTGTGTCTCAAATCTGAAGTTACCAACATTTGCATGATCCCTTGGAGCAGTTGTTCTCAACCGGGCAGGACTCCTTGGGGACGGGGGGTGTCAAAGGGCCCTTTCACAGGGGTCCCGTATCAGATATCCTCTGTGTCAGATTCATAATTGTAGCAGAATTACAGTTACGAAGTAGCAACAAAAATGATTTTATGGTTGGTGGTCAGCACAACATGAGGAACCGTATTAAAGTGTCTCAGCATCAGGAAGGTTGAGGGCCACTGTTGTGGAGGAAAATGGAACAACCCCATTCTGCATAGCATCCCATATCCTGCCCGTGTACAGATGCTGGGGGCTGGCTTGGGGTCTCTGCCCCCAAACCTGCCAGCTTCCTGCTAGGCTGAGACTTCAGTGGCCAGCCTTAAACAAAATGGCATGTATGAATGTGGCCCAGGGGCTGATATTTTCTAGCATCATGACCTATCAAAGTCATATAGAAACCGCAGAAGGACTTTCGTGACGCCTCCCACCCCAGCATCTCAGTGGCCTTAAAAGGAAGTTTCACAGGGTCTGAAGATGTCCTGTTGCAAATAGTTCTGGGGAGATAAACAGGAAAAAAAAGTGAGGGGGTGACAGAGTGCTCTTGAAGAGGCCGGAATGGCTTGCGTTGGAGCAGTGCCCACAGGCCAGCAAGACTGGAACAAGGTCCTGGCAGGGGACAAAGGAAGCCGTTGGGGTTTGGATCCGTCCCATCTGCCCTGATGGGAGTGGGGGAGAACTGACAAGCCATGGTCAACTTCCGGGAGGGGCTCTGCGTCACCCCAGTTTTTACAGAAAGGCCGGCTAGGGCTGTGAGGAAGACAGGCACGCAGAGGGATGGGTCACATCTCATGCACAGCCTGGTTAGAAAAGGCACCAGTTACTTTGGTGTGGGGGGGAGAGGGGAAAAAGTGAGAAGAGCCCTGAACCCAGCAGCCTGCCCTGGTGTTGGATGGTAAGAACTGTCCAAGAAAAGGCCTCAGAGTTCCTCAGGCCAAGTCTCTAACTACAAAAGTACTTAAGGTGCTTACTTAGTGGCTTAATCTACATGCTTGTCCTGTATACGGAACTTGGGAAGGGCTCCTCTAGCTTGGGCTATCTAGCAAGACCATGTTTCAAAAAACAAAACAGCAACAACCAAAATAACCAACAACAACAACAAGAAAATACCATGTGGCGATGGAGGTGGGGAAAAATAAGACATGTCAAGTTTGCCAAGGTTGCAGGCAGGCATGGACCAGAATTCCACCCAGAGCATCCAGAAGGAAACTGCCTGCCAACAGATTAATTTGGCACTTTTTGGCTTCTACAGCTGTGAGAGAAGACACAATCCTGGTTTTCTGGAGCCCTGTGGTTGAGACGTTTCTGAGACAGCCACATGAAACTAATATTGTCACACGACCTGGAAGTCAAGACACATCCATCAAAGCCGAATGGAGAGGGGCAGGAGCCAGTGAGGGGGACATAAAGGGCTGTGCCTCTTCCCCCACTAGCTGTGCTCACAGAGGCCCTGAGAAAGTGGACAGTGCCTTCTCCAGCAGTGTCCTCACTCACCTCCCTGTCTGTCCTTGTGTCCACACGCTCTCTAGCCTTGGTCCCCTGCCAGTCCTAGTCTATACAGCTCTCTAGTATGTTTGGAATTCATGGCCTTTGCCTCACAAACATCTCCTTTCTAGCCCTCAGAAAGCATGAGAGTTGGAAGTGTGGGTCAGTGATTCAGTGCTTGCCCAAGATACAGGCCCGGGACTCCATCCCTAGAGAGGCATTCACCAGGGCAGCCATTGGCTCCGACATCAGCAGACTCAATCTGGAAGGGCAAGGTGTGTGTTGGTGTCGCCTGGGGATCAGATCTAGCGCCTTGCACACGCTAAGCATACGCCTTACCCCTGAGCTACATCCCGATTCCCAAAGATCGGTTTTTAATTTAATTTTTAATATCTATCAACTAGAAATAATAATGGTTTCATTATAACAGTTCATACATGTATAGCATTTGTTTCAGTCATATTTCATCCTACATTTTCCTCTCTTGCCCCCTTCCACCTCTGCTGATACCTTGTCTTCCCAATGTGTGTGTGTGTGTGACTCAATGAATTTAATTAGGATTGCTTACAGGAACATGGGTAAGGGTTTATGGGCAGGAACCCTGGCAACTCACCAGTGGCTACACCCTTCCCCAGGCAACAGTTAGCTGCCTATAGATCCTCAGGGGAAGAACCAGTCTCCTAAGCTCCTCCCCCATTGCAATTCTTAACTGCCTGAAACTTTTTCCACAACAGGCCGTTAGCAGGCACGATCTTGTACAGATAATAAGCACAGCAGCTATGAAGTTTTGCTTTTGTTGTTGGATTACTCTGTGTAGCCCTTGCTGTCCTAGAACTCGATCTGTAGACCAGGCTGGCCTCAAACTCACAGAGACCCACCTGCCTCTGCCTCCCAAGTGCTGGGATTTCAGGCATGCACCACCACTGCCCGGCTTGCTGAGAGTTCTTAAGCGCAATGGCTGGGTACATCAGGAGGACAGTGGTCTTCAAAACTCTATGCCTTCCCTACTTTCTCTCCATCCAGTCTTCCCTCATGTGCTCCAAGCCTTGGAGGGGATGATACAGAATGAAGCACTCAACATTCGGCACTTTGAGTAATCATCTCCGTAGTAACCACTGCCGGCTGCAAAAAGATGGTCTGGCCAGCATTGGGAGCAGCACTAACTCACCTACGGGTGTAAATACTAGAAGGCAATTTGATAGGTACAATGTATCTGTGTCCGTTTGATAAAACCACAGTGCCAGCCTTGCCGTGAAGGCATGTAACCTCCCTGGCCGTGGGCTTTGAGTCAGGTTTACAGTAGCAGGTACGGCTGCCCCTACTGTACGGCAGACCTCAAATCCAGTCAGAAAGCTGTTACCCCACAGCTGTCCCACTAGAGGGCCCGTGCTGCCTGGCGGGTCAGTGGTGCAGGGCCATAGGTCTCCAGCTGTATGAGACTGTGAGAACTTTGTCCCCTAGCAGTCTGCGTGGTGCCTGCACCACCGCAAAAGCTAGCCAGTCAGGAAGACGCCCTCTCTATGCCTGCTACCAAAGCATATGGTGTCTTCACAAATGGAGATTCAGCATCCAGGGCTGGTGGGCAACCAGGGACAGTGGCAATAGTCTAGGATGCCTAAAGGGGTCTCCCTAAAGAAGTCATTGGGAGATAACTCACACCTGACACTAGAATTTTCACTAGAAATCTGTGGCTTCTGGGAGTAGCTTTATCCGCACATACACAGAGACTACCTCAGATTAACCTTTATTTTATTGTTAATCATTTTATAAAGCAGCAGTTTTATTTACGGCCTTTTTATACATTCTTAGTTTAGTTAATCCTCCTCTCTCTCTCTCTCTCTCTCTCTGTCCTCCTCCATCCTTACTTAAACTTTGTAACTTCAGTGTTCACCCTTCCTCTTTCCTGTGACGCATTACTATCCTTGCCCCTAACCAAAGCCTCTCTCATGGGCCCTTTCTAATGTCCTGGCCTCTCTATATCCCCCACCCTCACATAAATACGCACATATGAAAATTAGAGCTAAGATATGAGGTAGGACATGGTGTTCATCTTTCTGAGCCTGGCTCACCTCACATAATGTAACATCATCCATTTCCAGTAGTTTTTCTCGATTGTTATCTCATTTTTCTTCATGGCTGAGTGAAGTTACATTATTTATGGGTACTACATTTTCACTCTCCATTCATCAGTGAAAGGACATCTAGACTAATTCCATTTCCTTGCTATGGTGGACAGATCAGAAGTCAACACGGATGTGCACATATGTCGGTGAAGGATATAATGTCCTTGGAAAAGCTGTAACATATGGTAGTTGTATTTTTAGCTTATATTTTTGAGAAACCTAAACACAGGTTTCCACAGTGGCTGCACCCATTTCCCGGCTCACCAACAGTAAATAAAGTTTCTCTTCCCACTTCCTCACTAGCGTCCGTTGTCCCTCGTTATCTTGATGACGGCCATCCTGACTGGACCAAGGCGGAGTCTCAAAGTCTTTTTAATTTGCATTTCCCTGACGGCTACGGATGTTGAACACTTCCAAAACTATTTATTGGCCATTTCCAATTCTTCTTTTGAGGACACTCTGTCCAGTTCAATTTCCCATTTAAACAAAAGATATATTTACTTTTATTTCCTGTGTCTAAATAAGTGTTTTGCTCTCATATATGTATGTGTACCATATGTGTGCCTGCCTGGAACCAAAAGATGCCGGAAGAGAGCATAGGGTTGCCTGGAACTGGAGTTACAGGTGGCTGTGAGCTGCCAAGTAGGTTCTTGAAAACCAAGCCCAGATCCTCTGCAAGAGGGGCCAGCGCTCTTATCCACTGAGCCCATCGCCCCTAATAACCCATTTTCAATTGGGTTCTTTTTCTTGCTATTCCATGTCCACATTTGAGCTCCTGACATGAGGTTTAGATTTTAACAGAGGGCAAGAAATATGCATAACTAAGCAGCCCTACCTTGGTGTGCCTGACTCATCTCTGAACCATCAGTGTCAGGCATAGAAGCAGAGGAACGAGATTGAACCAAAGGGAGAAATAGGCCTTTGTTGGTTTCCTAAGAGGCGTTCACCAGCTGCCTTAGTTGGGGTTTCTATTTCCGTGAAGCGGCACCATGACCATAGTAACTCTTACAAAGGAAAACATTTGATTGGGGGCTGGCTTCCAGCTCAGAGCTTTGTCCATTGCCTTCCTGGTGGGAAGCTTGGCGGCCTGCCGGCAGACATGGTGCTGGAGAGGTAGCTGAGAGTTCTACAGCTGGATCCACAGGAAGGAGAGAGAGAGAGAGAGAGAGAGAGAGAGAGAGAGAGAGAGAGAGAGGACCTGGCTTGAGTATCTGAGACCTCAAAGCCTGCCCTAGTGACATATTTCCTCCAACAAGGCCACACCTAGGTTTTTCAAGATAGGGGTTTCTCTGTGCAGCAATGGCTGTCCTGGAACTTGCTGGCCTCAAACTCAAAGCGATCCTCCTGCCTCTGCCTCCTGAGTGCAGGGATTAAAGGCATGGCCCACCCCTACCTGACTAGAATTAGTGATCATTAAGTCGACTGTGAGAAAGTAAAGCTCGTGTATTTAGGTTTTCAGTTGGTTCCATGAAGATTTCTGATCTCTCTGCGCTTTCCCCTGGGTTCTTCTAGGCTGCCAGTGGCTGGCTGGGCCCTGCAAGGAGCCTCAGTTTCAGCACATAGCTGTTTGGCCTGACCCAAATGGAACTGTGGAAGGCTAACAGCTGGCCCTTGTACTGAGACGCTTCCTTCCTTGGCTGCAGTCATGTGTTCCCAGGACCCACAGTTCCCACTGTCTCCTAGGGTAACATGTCAAGAATCTCAAGCCAGTGACCTGCCACTTAGACCCAATCACTTGATGGTGGCTCGGAACAGTTGTTTTCTGACTGAAGCTTGGCCTGTGGCCCTAGCTGCTTACCCCTCCTCCAGCCATGGGTCCAGGAGCCTCCTCAGTTTCAGTGGGGTGGATCTGAGGGCACAGCGTTCAAAGTGAGGGAACAAGGTGCTGCAAAGCATGGCCCAGCCTGAGCTGTGGGCTTTGGCATATTTCGGGGGTAAGGGATGTAGGACAGGGGAGGCAGGGCCTGTTGAGAAAGGGGATGTCGACCCCTGACTTTGGGGTGCTCTCAGTCCATGAGTGGAGGTATCCCAAGCCCTGATACTTGTATGTTGAACATTGGAAGGGTCTGACGTATCAGTAGGCTGCCTGCTTCCTCAGGACTGGGCCTTTCTGCAGGTTTCTTCTTGGCTCATAGCCGATACTTGCTTTCTCTGGCCCCCACCCCCAGGCTCGGAGAGATGAGAAGGATGAGCAGTGATGGGAAAGTAAGGTATAGGGAAGGACAATGGTGGCACCATTTAGGTGGCAGCTATTGAGGTGTGAAATTTGGGTGGTTCTGCGCCCTATTTTCAGACCCCTCAGCCTCGCTCCATCCCATCACCCACTTGCAGATTTCCCAGCCTCCCAACGCATCTTCTGTTACTTCCTGGCTCTTCTCCGTGGCATCCATGACACCGGAAGTGCCCTCTCTTGTGAAACACCTCTCCTGCAGAATCGCTGGGTACAGCTTAGCCACAGGTCTCATCTGCTGACACCAGGTTCTGCTGCTGCCCCAGGCCAAGAAGTCCTGAGAGGCTGGGGTCTCAGTCAAATTCTAATAGGCCCTCCCAACTCTGGTTCCAGGCTCTGGTCCTCGGGGAATATCTGCTCAGCCACCTTTTCCTTGGCGTGTCGAAGACCCTGAGCTTGATCCCTAGCCAAGCAAAAAGACTTTACTAAACGCAAGTATGCTCACATGACTTCTCAAAAGTTAACCTTTTAGGTTAGCATACAAAGTAATGGACTTCATGGCACCGTCGTACATACACAGCATTATATGACGGCTTCATTTTCCACTCCCCCCACTGGTCTACCCTGTGCCCCGCCCTTCTCCAACTGGTTCATTTTCTTCTGCCAGCTACTCCTTTTTCCTTATCGGCTATAACCCATCGCCGTTTCTATTTCCTGCCTTCCTTAATATTTTGTTTCTGGACAGGGGTTGGTGGTGCTCACCTTTATTCCCAGTGCTTGGGAGACAGAGGCAGGTGGATCTATGTGAGTTCAAGAGCAGCCTGGTCTACAGAGTGAGTTCCAGGACAGCCAAGGCTGCACAGAGAAGCCCTGTCTTGAAAAAACTATCTCTCTCTCTCTCTCTCTCTCTCTATCTATCTATCTATCTAGTTTCTTTCTCATTCCTTTTTTAAAATTCTATAACCTGTCCATAGCACATGTATAAATACACACACATATAATTTTAAATCTAGGTTTCACATGTATGAGAATATCTGTATTGGTCTTTCTGAGTCTGTTTAATTTAGTTAAAATAAAAATTTCCAGTTATATCCAATTACTGCCGATGTCATGCTATCATCTTTCTTTACTTCTTTTATTATCTATTTACTTATCTATTTATTTCTTACTTGTTTACTTACATAGTTTTGAGACAGGGTCTTACTATATATGTAGCCCTGGTTGGCCTGAAGCTCACCATGCTTGCCTCAAACTCACGGAGATCCACCTGCCTGCTGGGATCAAGGGAGTGCACCACTAGGCCTGGCATTTCTTTCAAAGAAACAGATTCTGTGTTTTACTTACTTTCAAGTATTTTTGGCAGTAGTGGGGATTGAACCTAGCTAGGACCCCATGCTTGTGAGGCAAGACCTATGCCACAGAGCTTCAGCCCTAGGCTGCTGCTTCCTTCCTTTCTTTTCTTTCTTTCTTTTTTCTTTCTTTCTTTCTTTTTTTTTTTTTTTTTTGGTGATGGTGGGGGCTTATGCAGCCCAGGCTGTTCTTGAACTTACTATGTAGGTAAGGATAACCTTGAACTCCTGATCCCCCTGCCTCCACCTCCTGAGTGATGAGATTACAGGTGTGTGCTACCCTACCCAGCTTAAGTTTTCATTTTCCTTATAGCTGCATAAAATTCTAGTGTGTATATTTGCAATGTTCTTTATTCATTCATCTGTGGGTGGACACCTAGGCTGGTTCCTTTTCCTGACTCTGTGTATGTGTATGTGTCTGTGTGTGTGTGTGTGAAAGAGAGAGAGAGAGAGAGAATTTAACAAATGAGTAAATGAGATAAAGTACTTACTTGGTATGTTAATTTTGAATTCTTCAGGTATGTAGGGTCATCCAGGAAGAGAGAACCTCAATTGAGAAATGTCTCCATGTGATTGGCCTGTAGGGAAGTGTGGGGCATTTTCTTTATTTCATTTTTCAAGATAGAGTTTTTTTTCTGTGTCGCCTTGGCTGTCCTGGACTCCCCATGCCCAGCTCAGTGGGGGCATTTTCTTCATTTATGATTGGTGTGGGAGGGCCCACCTATTGTGGGTAGTCCAGTCCTTAGCCAGGTGAGCCTGGGTTGTATAAGAAACCAGGCCAGGAGTACGCCTCCACTCCAGAGGCAGAGGCAGGTGGATCTCTGTGAGTTTGAGGCAAGCATGGTTTGAAGCTTGGTCTATAAAGAGAGTCCAGGACAGCCAAGACTACACCGGGAAACCCTGTCTCAAAAACAAAAACAAAACAAAACAAAAAAACAGGCCAAGGAAGCCATGAGGACCAGGCCAGTAAAATAGCATTCTTCCAAGGTCTCAGCTTTATATTCTTGCCTTCAGCCTCCTGCTTGAGTTTCTGCCCCAACTTCCCTCAGCGATGAGAGGTGGAAGTCTAAACCAAATAAACCATTTCCTCCCCAAGTTGCTTTGGGCCATGGTGATTTTGTTTGTTTGGCTGGTTGGTTGGTTGATTTTGTTTTTGAGACAGGGTTTCTCTGTATAGTTCTGGCTGTCCTAGAACTCACTCTGTAGGCTGAGCTTGTCTTGAAGTCGTATAGACCCACCTGCCTCTGCCTTCCGAGCATTGCACTGCACCGCTTCCCTGCTCCGTACCCCACCCACACCCCCAGCTCAGGTCGTGGTGTTTTATTCCAGCCACAGAAAGCAAACTAGGACAGTGAGATAGCGGCGTCACATAGTAGTTCCGAAGCAGCAAGATGAAAAGGAGCCTTTCATCCAGGAATCTGGTTGACGCCCCTTGCCAGCAGTGAGGCAAAATTCACCTGTCTCCATTTCCTAAAGCTGGGGATACAGATACACACGTCTGTGCCCAGTTTGTCATGGGTTCTGGAGATTCGAACTCAGGTCGTCATGCTTGCTTACCAAGTGCTCTTATCCACTAAGCCAGTATCCCAACCTCATGGTGTTACTGGGGAAACCAAGGTTCTTTTTGGGCCATTAGTCTCATTAGTAAAATAATATAAGAACAGATTCAGGGTGTAGTTTGAGAACAATATTATTAAAATTTGAGAGGGGAAAAAAATTATAGCAAGCAAGCTAAACATCCCAGTGGTTGGCAAGAGGAGGAGAGATAAAGAAAAGTTATGCCATTGAAGTTCAGCAGCAATCAGAGAAACCGTGAGAAAGGCCAAGACATCAAGGAAAGCGTGCTTGGACATGCCAAGTCACAGATATGAGTTCAAAGTGCTCTCAATCTCAGCCTCTTGTGTCCCCAGGGCAGAGGGTTATATCAGGGTCACCCAGAAAACCGAAGTAGAGACATCTCTTTAAGAAAGGGGAAACTCAAGGACTGGGGGAGCCGGAGGGGTCAAGGACACCACAAGAAGACCTACAGAGTGAACTAAGCTGGGCCCATGGGGGCTCACAGAGACTGAACCAAAGAGCATGTATGGGCTGGACCTAGACCCCCTACACATATGTAGCATATGTGCAGCTTGGTCACCTTGGGGGTCCCCTAACAATTGGAGTGGGGATTGTCTCTGACTCTGTTGCCTGCCTTTGGATCCCCTGAGCTATCTTGTCTGGCCTCAGTGGGGGAGGATGCTGTGACTGCAATTTGAGGTGCCAGGGTGGGTTGGTACCCATGCTGTTGCTATTTTGCTGAACTGCTAGATACCCTGACGACTGAGATTGGTATTGCCTCAAAGAACCCAACCAACCTAACCAGCCAGAGGAACAAAATCTAAAGAGGGCCCTGTGGGGCTGGAGAGCTAGCTTGGTGGTTAAGAACACTGACTGCTCTCCAGAGGACCAGGGTTCAATTCCCAGTACCCACATGGCAGCTCACAACTATCTGTAACTCCAAGATCTGACACTCTCACACAGACATACATGCAGGCAAAATACCAATGCACATACAATAAATAAATTATATATTAAAAAGAGGTCCCCTGTCCCTTCTAACTTTCTTTCCTGCCAAAGGTCAAGGGCTTAAAAGAGAGGTAGAGGCATAAGAAACCCAATAAAGTAGATTAAAAAAAATGGGTGCTACACTTGGCTATCCTGGACTTGATTTGTAAACCAGGCTGGCCTCGAACTCACAGGGATCTAACTGCTTCTCCCTCGATGAGGCTGGAATTAAAGGCGTACACCAGATTCTCAACAACATCCACTTCTAGACTTCTGTGTGGAAAACAAATCTACACATCCCTTCTGCTGAAGAGACAAGTGTTTGACATTCCTGGTTTCCCTGTGAGCACAAGGACTTAACGCCCTCCATACATCATGAAGTTGGGAAGGTTGGAACGGGACAAGGGTTGGGAGAATATGAGAGTCAACAGCTGAAACAAGTTTGAAAGAGCAGAATTTAGGGGACTGGAGTCATGTGACAGAGAGGTTAGAGTCTGTTTCACAAAGGAATGTCGCCTTTGGCTATCTCATCAAAAGTGCCTTGGTGGATGGGGCAGTGGGTGAATGCCGCCATCGGAGCCTGAAAGAATTTAGGCATTAATCTCACAGGCGCCCTCCGCAAAGTGAGAGAGCTTCTTCCTTGCCAAATTAGGGCATGAGAGTGGAGAACGCAGTATGTATATATTTGGAGTGAGTATATACACAGGAACCTTTTGGTTTTGTGCCAGCATGCCAGGTAAGAGCCATAGGTTCTGCCCGTTTTGAGGTGATATGTTTTGGGAGAGACTGAGCTTCTAGAGTCGCGTGTCTCTGTGACAAATGGAGCATTGGACAGGTGACTGCAAGAAGGTGGCGAAGAGAAAAGAAGATTAGAGTAGGAGTAGGGGTCTTCTGGAAGCCTGTAGGAAGAAGGGTGGCTAGATTAAGAGGTTTACAGCATTGAGAGGTAATCAGGAGCTGGAAAGCTGCCTCAGGGGTCAAGAGCACTTATTGCTCCTGCAGAGAACCCGGGTTCCCTTCCCAGCACCCACATTGTCATCTCCCCCCTGCACTCTCTCGGCTTCGGTTTCTCTCTTCCCTTTGTCTGGGGTGCACCCCCTTTCCTCATCTCTCTCTCTCTCTGTCTCTCTGCCCCCATGGCTCACTCACATCCTAACTCCCTTCCCCTAGATAAATCTCTTCATTCCAGATCTGTTGACTGCGTGGTTATCACACACATGATGGTTTCCAACCCCAGTAACTTCAGTCCCAAGGGATCTGATGCCTTCTTCTGACCTCTGTGGGCACCCCACATGCATGTAGTACACGCACACACGCGCGCGCGCGCACACACACACACACACATACACACAGGCCAAATACTCATAAGTGTAAAATAGAATAAGTGAAAAAAAATTCAAGTTATCTGGAGGTTTTCTATAAACTGTTTCTGTACCTGTTGCCAGCAAGAGGAAGGGGGGGGTGTGGAGGGAAGGGAGAGACGGGTGAACTTTTGAGTTCAGAGAGATCGTAGAAGGCAGAGACAGAAAGGGGTAGAAAGGGTCACTTTGAAGGCTTTCTGTCACGAGGAGGGATGCAGCCCCAAGGGTCTTTAAGCAAGAAGGCCAACCCTGTGCCACCAAGTCTAAGCTTTTAGACAGATAGAGTACTGCCTTGGATGAATTTCCATAAAAGTGAAATAGACCTAGGGCTTAGCTATGAGAGTTATGTACAAACAAGGTAAAAGTTTTAGAGGGGGTTGGGAACCCTAAAGCAAGAATGTTCAGAAGGGCCTCTTGGAGGCTGGAGCCTGAGGGTAGGGTGGGTTGGGAGGGGTCCGGAGGTTCTATACTAGGACAACAAGTAGCTTATTAAAGAGGTTTAGCTAAGACACCAAAGTTGGGGATCCAAATATAAAAGCAACCTGCTAGGCCCATAAAGGAGATAAAGTCCCATTTATTTTGGAGGCTTTTTGTCCTGGATTAGAGCTTTGTGACTTTTGACTTAGGATCCAGGAAGAAGGGGTTAGGATGAGGCCAAAGTAGGTTTACTTAGAGCAACACCATCTAGGGCACAGAACAGGTTATCAGTTTTCCTGGGCAGCCAGAAGAGTTCAGAAGGTAGAGGTGTGTTACAGAGGTAGATCAGAAGAGGGGCTTCAGAGAAAGAGGTCATCTAAACATCGGAGAAGACTCCCAGAGCAACATTAAGGCTTAACAGGTTGTGAGTAAGGGCCAAGCCAAATAGATGAGAGCTGTTGAAAACTCTCTTGGGAGTGACTGCTTAAGTAAGCTGAGTGGGCTTTTGGGCGTCAAGGACTTCTCAGATAAATGCAAAAGGATCTTGACAAGATGGGTCAAGGGGGGGCTGATAATAAGGTGATTTTGAGGTCCAGGTTGAGACATGAGAGGCGGAAGAAGGAATTTGGGATATAGAGGTTTAAGGGTTGGATACCACTGAGTGGATAGGAATTATATAGCTTTGTTAATTGTGTGTAAACTTTGAAGTCTTGTGGGGGAGAGTTGAGTAGGTTATAAAACTTGAGCTTTGAAGAGTCTGATAATTATAGGCTTAAGTCTCTCTAGGAGTGAGTGGCTATTGAGCTTGGTCCGCAAAGGTGGAGAGGTCCTGTGGTCTGATTTGTAAGGAGGGTAGCAACAGTGTAGAAGATGACTGGATGTCAGTAGAGAGGTATGAACATCAGAAGAAGCCAGGCACGGCATGTGCCTGTAATCCCAGCACTCAGGGAGGCAGAGGCAGGTGGATCTCTGTGAGTACAACACAAGTCCAGGACAGCCAAGGCGACACAGAGAAATCGTGTCTCGAAAACTCAAAACAAGCAAGCAAACAAACACAAAACAAGGACACCAGGAAGGAAGTGAGTCTGCAGGACAGAGTAGTAAAAAGAAAGTTGCTCACGGGGCTTTGTGATGGAAAGATTACAGAGGTTTGCAACTTTTCCTGAACATCGCGTTCCAGGAGAGGGGTCAGACAGCTAGGAATGACCAGGAAGGGACGGGAAAGGACATGTCCAAACAGACTTGACAGTAATAGACCTGTCTGGGTTTGGATGGAATGCCTTCCACCTCAAGAAATTATGGTAAAAAGGGGAATAATCTACCCTTGCATAGATCTTAAAAAAAGACACAATCTCACCATCTAGTGACAGTGTTACCCTGGATTTTGATAAAAGTCTTGGTTGGGGAGCAGTGACCTGTCAGTTGGTAGCAGCTATCAATCCCAACAGTACCTTTATCCTGAGGAGCCTGGGGTTTAGGATATAGGCAGGACAGAACAGTGGGGATTGGCGCCTTTCTTAGCACAGCCTGACTTTCAATGTCCTCCCCCTCCAGAGCAGGGGAAGGCAGTGGCCATGGGGGCATGTTCTTCCCTAGTGGCCTATTTGGTTACATTTAAAGCAGACCTGAGTGGGTAGGGTCTTACTCCCAGGTTATCCTGTGATAAACCTTGGAGTAAGGCTGCCGCCAGCATTTGATACTTCGCCTGATCTTGTTTAAGGTTTTAAATTTTAAGATCCTTCTGCCCCTTACTGAAGACCTTAAAGGCCACTTTTATAAGGACTCTTTGAGTGGTAGAGCACTGTCCTCTAGTGTTTTGTTGTTGTTTGTTTGTTGTTTGTTTTTTTTTTGAGACAGGGTTTCTCTGTATAACTTCCCTGGCTGTCCTGGAACTCACTCTGTAGACCAGGCTGGCCTTGAACAGAGTTCCACCTGCCTCTGCCTCCCAAGTACTGGGATCAAAGGCATGCGACAACAACCCAGACATGTCCTCTAGTCTTTAAAGCTTCTTTTTTTTTTTTACTGCCGGTGCCAACTGAAAGCTGGAATGAAGCTGTTGATGCAATTTCCCCATTGTTATCCAAGGTCAGGTTGGTATATTTAGTATCTGATAAGTGTTAGGTCCAAAGCTGGCCCTCTAGAGCCTTCTGTTTACCAGGAGACTCCCTTAAACTATCTTCGGCAAGTGAAATAACCCCACCCCAAGCTCCATGACAGGGTTTCTTTGCATAGTACAGGCTGCCCTAGAATTCACTCTGTAGACCAGGTTGGCTGTGAACTCAGAGATCCACCTGATTCCGCCCCACCCCCCAGTGCTGGCTGAGCCACCGCCATCCCACTGTGATGTGCTCTTTTTGAACCTCAACTTCCGCCTCAAAAAAAATTCTGCAAGGATGGCATTTGGATCAAAACGATGTAGTTTTTGTTGAGTTGTTTTGGGGTACAAATACCTAAACAGATGTAGCATTAATACCCATTTATAAGCCAGGCACTGTGGTGGCCCACACCTTTAATCCCAGCGCTCAGGAGGCAGAGGCAGGAGGATCTCTGAGGTCTAGGCCAGCCTGGTCTACAGAATGAGTTCCAGGTCAGCCAAGGTTATACAGAGAAAGAGAAATCCTGTGTAACCTCGAAAAATAACAAATACAAAAAACAGGGGGCTGAAGAAATGGTTCAGTGGTTAAGAACGTTGATTAGGGTTCAATTCCCAGGATCCACATGGCAGCTCACAACTGCCTGTAACTGTAGTTCCAGGAGAAATTGACACCCTCACATGGACATATATGCAGCAAAACACCAATGCACAAGAAATTTAAAAAACCATATATATATATATATATATATATATATTTAAAAAAACAAACAAAAAAACCTCACTTATACTTACTAAGCAGATGGAGATCCAGGGTGCTGGGTAATGTGCTAAGGCCTGTTTATGTTCTAATCCCACTGGGATTCTCACAACAATTTATAACAGCATGTATTTTGTAGTGAGAAAACTAGAAAGCAAAGAGAGTGTTATGCAATGCTGCCAAGGGTCAAAGCTAGGCTTTTTGGCTCAATGTACTAATGCATTATGGCTATGCTGGTTTAGAAGAAAAAGTTAAAGATCAGAATGTATAATAAGCCGGGTATAGAAGTAGCAAAGGAGTATACACCTTAAATATTTGCCTGTGTTCATAAATTCTCTCAAAGGACGCTGATATTGAGAAGTGGAAGATAATCACAAGGTACTGATTAGGTTGAAATGGTGCTTTCAGAATTTTGAAACATGTAAATTTTATTAGAAATGCATTCAGAGATATTGATTGGTTGATTGATTGATCGATCGATTGATTTGACAGGGTCTCACGAGGTAGCTCTGGCTGGCCTGGAACTGACTCTGTAGACCAGGCTGGCATGGAACTCAAAGAGATCACCCACCTCTGCCTTTTGCGTGGTGGGATTAAAGGTGTGCACAACTATTCCCAGAGAACCAGAGATAAATTCTTAAAACAAATAATAAATCAAAGAATAATGTTTGGTTAGGTTTTGTCAGTTTGACCTAAGTTAGCTTTATGTGGGGGGGAAGAACTTCAGTTGAGAAAAATGTCTTCATTAGATTGCCTGTAGGCAAATCTGCAGGGGATCTTCCTGATTAATGATTGATGCATGTGGGCGGGGCCAGCCTCTCGGTGGGGCGGGGCGGTCTTGGATGAAATGAGCAGGCTGCGCAAGGCATGCGGAGCAAGCCAATAACCGGTGTTCCTTCAAGGCTTCTCTGCTTCAATACCTGCCTCCAGGTTCCTCTGAGTTCCTGCCCCGACTTCTCTCAGTGACCCAAGAGCTGTGAGCCAAGTTGGGGAGCCTTTCCTCCCCAAGTTGCTTTTGGTCATGGTGCTTTATCGCAGCGATAGGAACATTAAGACAAATTAAAATAAGAACCACTGGGGAGTTACATGAACGCACAGTAGTCACGGTCCCTTTAGGAGGTTGGGGGGTGGGGACAGGTGGTGCTCCCATGTTGGGAGCACCAAGGGTGCCAGGCACGTGCATTTTCCTCAACTGTCGGGTTCATAAAGAGCGCAGCACTTAGCACACTGTAAAACAGGTACTTCAACCGAAACAGACCTATTTGCCTTCGAGGGAAAACCTGGACCCAGGGGCTTCGGCGTGGACCACGCAGGAGCCCTGCCTTCCTAACGACCACCTTCCCGGCACAAAGCCTGCAGCCACAAACGTGCCAGCGCAGACTAGCACGGCGCACGCGCAGCCGGGACCCCGGCGCGTTAGAGAGGAGGCGTGACAGCCGGCGCCTGCGCAGTGGCGGGCCAGGGAGGCGACGGGCACTGCGCGTGCGCGGGGAGCAGCGGGGGCGGGGCTCGGCCAGCCAGGGCTGGGTAAGGGGCGGGAGCCGCGAGGGAGACAGGGCGGGCCGAGGGAGCGGCGCCGTGGGTTGGCTGCTGCCCCGAGGCCGGACTCAACGGACCGGGGCCGCGCCACCGGGCCAGCTCGCCGCCCGGCCCCAGCCCGGAGCCAGCGAGTGAGCGAGGCGGTGCCGCGCGGTAAGAGCCGGGGCAGGGTCCTCTCCGCTGGCGCCGCGGGGACGCTCGTCTCCCCAGCGCCGCCCGCGCGGCCAGGCCCGGGCGGCCCCGCGGACCCTGGCGGCCCCGCGCCTGCGCTGTCCCCCATCTCTGGCCCCCCCCACCCCCAGCTCTCCCGCGCCTGCGCCGTCTCCTTCCCGGGAGGACCTCGCAGCTTGCCCCGCCGAGCTCCCCGGAACCCCCTGGGCTGGTGGGCTAGCCAGCTGGTTGGGGTTCTCACCGCGGTGGAGAGGCCGGGTGCGACCCTCGGGATTGGATTCCCTGTGGTGTCGGGAGGGACGGGGCATTCACCGTGGTCCCTTGCCCCGGGCTGGAGCAGGTTGCCTCCCCGGCTGGTGGTCTGAGGGTGGGGATCAGGGAGACCCCTGAAGGCTAGGTCCTTTATCGGGACCTGGCTGTTTGGAGCTCTTTATTCTTGAGACTTGGCTCGTTGTATCAAGTTGAATGTGGGTAGTACAGTGTGCTGTTGAAGAAATGCTGCATTTCCAGCAGAGGCTACATTTGAGACATCCATAGAGGGGTGTGTGTGTGTGTGTACATTTGAGACATCCATAGAGGTGTGTGTATGTGTGTGTGTGTTGTGTGCGTGCAGTTTCTGGGTGGGCTTAGCTGTGTACAAACCTCAAACGAAAATTACCGTGGTCATCCAAATGTAGGCAAGCTTGATTTGTTCATTCTCTTGAAGGGTCCCTTCTAAACTGCCGAGGGGACGGGTGCATGACCACCCGAGTGAAGGGAAAATTGACGACTTCGTCATGAAAGAGAATTGTAAGCTTTGGCCCACACCTATAATCACGGGCCTAGGGAGTCGGAGGCAGGATGGGCCCGGGTTGGGCTGCCGAGAGTGAGACCAGTCTCCAGAACAAACAAACAAAACCAAAACCAAATCACGGAGCCCACTGAGGCTTGCTGTCGCTCGGGAGAGTAAATCTTGAGGTGAAATCAGCTGAGGATGGCAGGCAGTAGCTGTTCTTTCTAAAGGTTTGGAGTGAGGACCTGCGTTGTTGGATAGACACTGAAGGCACTGCTGTTTCGTTGGTCCGCTTTCAATACATCAGGAATGGAAAAAGTTTGAAAAACAATGTCTGGGTTGAATTCGGTACAGACTTTTTTTTTTTCTTTCCTTGCCCTTTCTTTGTACTGGGATAATACGCGCTGTTGATGATTGAAGTGTACTTGAGGACTAAGTTGCATCTGAATAACTTCACTCCCTCGTTTTTGGGATTAAGGGCATGGAATATGGCTAGATGACTGTCTTATAGCTAAGCTTTATCCACCCCCAGCTCCGTTAGCCCTTTACCTTCCATTTAGAGATGGAAGTCAGGCTGAGAATCCCAATCTAGCTATACCCCTCACTTTGTTGCCACACAGGCCTGGAACTCTCAGCCTTGCTTCAGCCTCTGGAGTAGCTGGAATTAATTACAGGCCTGCACCACCCCACTAGGTTAACTTCACCATTTCTGTCAGGGACTTGAGTGTCCCCAGATTTTAGTTATCTTCAGAGAGCCTCCAATATCCTGTGCAACTGGGGCAATTGTAACTTTTCATAATTAAAAAATACAAAAGTAATACATGTATGTTGTCTATTGGTATGTCTATGTCAAACCAATAGACAAGGGGATATGGAGAAAAAAGGGTGTTGGTCTCGTCACAATGTTTTCCTATTGAGAAAGAGCTGATGCTGCTATCCCATTTCCCCCACTAAAAATGTTTATTTTCCCTTTGGATCTAGTGTACACCAAATCGTGTTCTAACCCTCAGCAATTTTAGATAGCTTGAGAATGGTTTGTATGTTTGTCTGTATCCCAGCGATGTAGGGAGATTGTGTGGACATTTTCAGTAAGAAAGTGATTGTTGTACCATTGAAAAGCTGTCAGAAGATGTCTCGGTATCAGTCAAAACATCACTGTCAGATGCTGAGTGGAGTGTAATTATGGTTAAGGTGAAATTTGCTCAGGGTGTATACCTACATTTGAGTTCTCAACATCTTGTAACTTCTGAAGCAGAAGTTCGCTTTCTAACTGACTTGACAACTTGCTCATTTGATCAGATGACTTAGGTATCGCAAAGGGTCAAAATTCCTATCAGGGTTGGGCTTTCTTAACTTACAAGATTTGCTAAGTAACCATATGCATATTTAAATTACATGACTGACTTGTACAAAGTATTATGCAAACATAATCCTTGATAGAGGAATAGTGACAGTGTCTAGAGATTTGGCAGATTTTTTTTTTTCTTTTTGGCTTTATGGATTTGGACAAGTAAACTTTCCTTTCTGGATCTTCATTTTCCCATTCTGTGTGCATGTATACAAAGAAGTGTTCTTTAATTTTAATATTAAAGAATCCTATGTACAGTTTTCATCCAGTGATGACACTGTAGTTTCCTTCTCAAAAATTTGGGTGGTGAGCCAGGTTGTATAGTATGTCTGAGATGAATGAATCTGAGATACTCTGGGGCGAAAGCATATTGTGTAGGCCTTTATGTCCTAAGAAAAACAAGGGCAGAGTTGGGAGTTTTGACACTGAATTTCTTCAATTTAAAGGACCTTCATTTCTAAGAAACAAAAAACACTCTAGTTTCTTTGTGGTCAAATTAAGCAGTTAGAAGCTGGAGAGTTGGCTCAGCAACCAAGAGCATTTGTTGCTCTTATGAAGGAGCTGGGTTTGATTTCCAGTGCCCACATGTCATGTCTTAAAACTATCTGTAACTGCAGATACAAGGGACCCAGCCTCTTCCATGGGCACCAAGCATTTGTGTAGTACACATACATAAATCATAAAAAGTTTTAAAATTCAGCATCTAGTTGGACATGGTTTTACAAGCTTGTGGTGTCAGTTGTATTGGAGGCCGAGAATGATTGCCTGAGTCTAGTAGTTTGAGGCCAGTCTGAGCCCTGTGCACACATACAGGCGGAATGTTGTATAAATAATAATAAAATAAATCTTAAAAAAAAAAGAAAGAGCGAGCCTAAAGTCTTGTTTGGCTGTTAGTGAGGCTAATAAAAATTTCTGGGCTGTTGCTCTATAGAAGATTCAGATACAGCTGCCTGGTGTGGTGGCCTGTCTGGCATGGCGGCACACACCCTTGATCCCAGCACTAGGAAGGCCAAGACAGATGGGGTTCCAGGACTACATGGGGAGACAAACAAACAAACCAAAACAAGATTTAAATACATTTTGTTTGGTTTTTGTTTGTTTGTTTGCTTGTTTTTGAGGCGGGATCTTCTGTAATTGAGGGTGTCCTTGAACCCACTGTGTAGGCAATGATGACCTCAAACTTTTGATTCTTCTGCTTCCAACTGCCAAATGCTGGAATTACAAGTGTGGCACCGTGTCCAGGTTTATGTAGTACTGGGAATTGAATGAAGGGATCTATGTATATGACTTTGTAGTAATTTACCACAAGTAGTGTAAAAAGCCATTACATTTGATATTAAGCATTTCCTGTTTCACTTATCTTTAAAATGCATGAACATGAGGGGTGGAGTTTGGCTCCCCAGAATTCACAGGAAGGTAGCCATGCCTGCAGTTGCTGTGCTTCAATGGAGGATGCCTGGAACAGGAGACCCTGTCTCAAGAGGGAAGGTGGGGACTGGCACCATGTGATGTCTGCACTCAGCAATGCACACACCTGCACACTGTACATGTACACAAAGATCAGTATGTGTATTTCTTACATGATGTAAAGTGTCCCATTTATGTGTATGTACGTACCTGTTTATTGTGTTATGTGCACAAAGTGCCTGCTAGTAGAAGTTAGCACATCCCTAGAATTGTGTGCATGTGCCAACAAGAAGAATCTGAAGGAGATTCCTTTTGGTTGGAGTTGTTAGTGCTGAATAGACTAGCAGCAGAGTTTAAAAACAAAAACCTCCCATTAACTCAGGTTTTTGTTTGTTTGCCTGCCTCAGATGATCAAATTGGTCTTGGGGATGTAGCTTAGTGTTCAGTATTCCTAGTAATCAGGGAAGTACAACTTGAAACTGCATTGAGAGACTGTCTCGTCCTTGTGACTGACTGTTGAGAAATCTGATAACAAATTTGGCATGGATATGAGGAAGAGGAACTCTTATTCACTACTGGGAGTGTAATTAATAAATAGCCTTATAGTAGGTAGTCAGTTTGGTGATTCCTCTCTATTACTCCTGGGCATTTACCTAAAGATATTCTATCACAGAGATATTTGCACATCCATGTTGATTGCTGCTCTATTCACAATAGCAAGAAAATGGAAAAGCCTAAATTTCCTTCTGCTGATGATTGGATAATGAAAATATACATACATACAATGGAATAGTCTGCTGTAAGTAAAAATGAAATTTGCAGGAAGGTGAATGAACCTGGAAAGCTTAATAAATGAGGTGACTCTGACAGATCAAACCACATGTTCCTCTTCATATGCAGGCCCAGCAGACAATGTCCATGTATGTGTGTATGAAAGGTGTAAGTGTGGATTAAATCCAAATGTTAAGAAGGGATACTGTTGGGTGATGGGCAAAAGGAGGAGAGAGGACATCAAACTATTTTTCTCGAGTTTCAATTCTGTCATAGCTGTGTGTGTGTAGGTGGAGATGCGGATTCAGCTGTCTATGTACTGAAATAACAATAATGTCATTCCAAAAAGAATTTTTCTAATATGTGTTATTCTTTTGAGGTATCAGTTGTGAGCATTGTTTTCTTTTAGTCCCGTTGATTAATACCACAGGACATGATTAGTTGCTGAGTATACTGACCAGTGTACTCATTGACCCACTTAGAAAAAAATGATTAAGTTTTTTTTATGTTCTGGAGGGAGGGATTCTGTAACTGGAAAATTTTCAGTTTTTTCTTTTGTTCAAAGCTATCAAATCAGTCTATTACAGTGTCATTTAATGTGTATTGCTTTATAAAGTATGGTTTTTAAGAAAACTTGAGCTTGGGGATATAGTTTAGTGGTTGAGTGCTTGCCTAGAGTGTGCAGAGTTTTGGGTTCATTCCTCAGCGTTATAAGAATAAGTAAATAAGACTTTACGAATTAAAGGGGTTATACCTGGATCTTGCTGATCTATTTCCAAATTCCTGAGAAAGCACAAGATTGATTTCCAAAGTGGTTGTAAAAGTTTACATTCCCACCAGCAATGGAGGAGGGTTCCCCTTCCTCTACAATCTCTCCAGCAGGTGCTGGTACTTGAGTTTTTGATCTTAGCCATTCTGATGGGAGTAGGGTGAAATCTCAGAGTTGTTTTGATTTGCATTTCCTTGATGACTTTAAGCGTTTCTTTAAGCGTTTCTCTGCCATGCTATATTCCTCTGTTGAGAATTCTCTGTTTAGCTCTGCACCCCATTTTTTATTGGATTATTTGGTTTGTTGGTGTCTAATTTCTTGAGTTCTTTACATATTCTGAATATTAGCTCTCTCTCGATGTAGGGTTGGTGAAGATCCTTTCTGTAGGCTGTCGTCTTGTTCTGATAAGAGTGTCCTTTGCTTTACAGAAGCTTTTCAGCTTCATGAGGTCCCATTTCTGGGCATATGCCCAAAAGATTCCCCACCTTCAATAATCACATTTGCTCAACTATGTTCATAGCAGCTTATTTATAATAGCCAGAATCTGGAAACAACCTAGACTCCACAATGGAGGAATGGATACAGAAATTGTGGTACATATCATATACACAATGGAATACTACTCAGCAGTTAAAAACAAAAAAATCATGAAATTTGCAGGCAAATGAATGGAACTAGAAGAGATCATTCTGAGTGAGATAACCCAGAAACAGAAAGACAGGCTTGATATACACTCACTAATAAACGGATATTAGCTGTATAATATTGGACAGCCATCTACAGACCTAAAGAAGCTAAACACTAAGGAGGACCCTAGGAAGGATGCTTAAATCTCATTTAGAATGACAGACAGGATAGACACCAGAAGCGGTGGAAGACAGGAGACAGAATGGGAGCCTACTATAGAGGGTCCTCTGAAAGGCTCCACCCAACTGGATTGAAGCGGATGCTAAGACTCAGGGCCAAACTTTGGGCAGAGCACAGGGAGTCTTATGGAGGAAGAGAGGAGTGGGGATAGAGGGACATGGAGGGGACCGGAGCCCCACAAGGAGACCAAAGCTAAAGGCTCTGAGCCCAGGGGTTCCTGCAGAGACTGATACACGAACCTAGGACCATGCATGGAAGGACCTAGACCCCTGCTCAGATGTGGCCGATTGGCAGCTCAGTCTCCCTGTGGATCTCTGAGTGAGGGGAGCAGGGGCTGCTTCTATCATGAACTCTTTTGACTGCTCTCTGATAATTAGCCCCTGATGCTGCAGCCTTGCCAGGCCACAGAGGAAGAGGATCCTGTCAGTCCTGATGAGACTTAACAAGCTCTGGGCAGATGGCAGTTGTGGAGAATCCCCCTTTCAGTGGACTAGGGGAAGGGGTGAGGAAGGAGGAGGGAGGCTGGGACTGGGGGAGCTGAGGGAGGGGCTTCAGTCGGGATAGATAAAGAATAAATTGTGAAGAAAAAATAAAAAGAATTGAGGGGGGTTGTTGAGAGATGAGGAAGCTTTGATCTATAGCAAATACAGGTGACTTTGATGTTCATGAAGCTTTTACAATTCATGGAGTCTGTGCTGCACTTATTCTCCAGAAAATACAGTTATAAAAGCATACTGTTAAAAAAAAAACTGTAGGGAAGAAGTAAAACAAGCAAAAAGATGGTAGGGGGTCAAAATGTCTCCAAAGGTATCTATTAAAAGCCTTAACATGAATGCAATGCCACATTTGGTGCTGTGGTGTGCGCCTGTAATGCCAGCGCTCAGGAGGCGGAGGCAGGAGGGTCCTCAGTTGCAAAGTGAGCTTAAGGCCAGCCTAGCCTGAGACTTGGTCTTAAAAGAAATAACTCAATTAAGAAGTAAATTTGAGCAGGGCGTGATGGTGCACGCCTTTAATCCCAGGTAGATCTCTGTGAGTTCAATGCAAATCTGGTCTGTCAAAATCTGGACAGCCAAGGCTACACAGAGAAACCCTGTCTTGAAAAGCAAAATGGAATTAAAATAAGTAAAATTTTGGTCTGGAAAGGCGGCTCAGTGGTTAAGAGCGCTGCTCTTAGGAAGGGGTTCCTCATGAGGTCCTGACAGTCGGTGGAAGGGAGAGGAAAGAAAATTTGAGCTGTTAGGAATGACATGACTTGAACACCCCCCCCCCGTGCTAGAACCTTTGGTACATAGTAAAGAAGGGAGAGGAATGGACTCTATTTCCTTTCTTTCCTCCCATGGAAGGCCCCTGATCCTCCATGGAGTCACAGAAAGTTGTAAGCAGCCATGTCAGTGCTGGAAACTGGACCTAGGTCCTCCAAAACAGCCAGCTCTCTCTTTTTCTCTTTTTTAAATAAGATCAACTTCTTTTTAAAAACAATTTATTTATTTATTATTTTTTATATAGTATTCTGCCTGCATGCCAGAAGAAGGCACCAGATCTCATAGATGATTGTGAGCCACCATGTGGTTGCTGGGAATTGAACTCAGGACCTTTGGAAGAGTAGCCAGCGCTCTTAACCTCTGAGCCATCTCTCCAGTCCCAGCCAGCTCTCTTAACTGCCATCTCTCCGGCCCTTCACATTTTTCATAAGAGGGTAAAATACTGCTTTATGGCATTGAACATGACATTAACTATAGGTGGTTCATAGATATATGTCAAGCTAAGGAGGTTCTGTTACAGTTTTCTTAGAGTTTTTGTTTTGTTAAATCAAGAATGAAATTTAGACTTTCAGTGCTTCTGATTTCTGCTGAAGTAATCCTAAAGCTTTCCTTACTTACTTTGAAACTTTGAGTTTCATTGAGTTTTGAATGTTAAACTTCAATTTGTGGATTAAATGACATTTGTTCTTCTTAAAAATTTTATATGTTGGTGTGTGTGCA
Organism: Pachyuromys duprasi; assembly: GCA_028658305.1. Taxonomy (NCBI): domain Eukaryota; kingdom Metazoa; phylum Chordata; class Mammalia; order Rodentia; family Muridae; genus Pachyuromys; species Pachyuromys duprasi. The sequence continues at coordinate 48,214,582 of CM053756.1, forward strand.
TGTATATATGTATGTGAGGTTTGTGTATTGTGTGTGTGCGCATGCATGTGTGGCACACTAGTGCCAGAGGATAACTTATAGGAGTTGGTTCAGGTCCCCAGGCTTGGTGGCAAGCTCCTTCACCCACTAAGCAAGCTGACCGGGGCTCCCTGGCCCTGATACACTTCTTGGCTTTTTGTGTTCATTTGTTTTAACTTCTCAAGACAGGGTTTCTCTGTGTAGTCCTGGCTGTCATAAAACTTACTTTTGTAGACCAGGTTGGCCTTGAACTCATCGATCCGCCTACCTCTGCTTCCTCAGTGCTGGGATTAATGAATGGCATGTATGAACCTGCTGGGCCCTGGTAGTCGTTCTTTATGTATAATCTTTGTTTTAGATTGTTGGATTAAAATTGCTTATTTTTCCTCTTTTCTTTTGTGTTGCTAGGGCTTAGACCCAGGGCCTCACTCACACCTACCTCACACACGGTAGGCAAACACTGGTACAATACCCCCAAGTCTCAGTTTTCTGAAATATTGTTTAGAGTTTAGGTGTTCATTTCCTTAAGAGATGGGTCAGTAGGGTTTCTTTTTTCTCTGGTGTCTTTTCCTTTTTTGGGGGGGGGAGGGGATGACTTTGCCAACAAGCTAACTTGATGAAGTGAACTGGGAAATACTTTGTAGTTTTCTTGGAGAATGTTATGGTTTGAATGTGTTCCCCAAGAAGAACGGATTAGAAACTCAATCCCCAATGCCACAGTGTTAGGAAGGGAGGTGTAGGCAGTGTTTGAGTCATGGGTTCACTCCCCCAAAGGGATTAAATTAAATGACAGTTATAAAGGGCTTGAGGCTGTGTGATAAGTGCTTGTCCTTTCATCTTCTGCCATGTGTGATGAACAGACGCCGGGACAGATGCAGCCCCTCTGCTAGACTTCTCGAAACAAGTTCTATTGACGTATTACCCAAGCTAAGGTTTTTAGTTAAAGCAGCTCAGCACAAACCAGCTGTAGAAAGTTGATAGCAAGGAGTTGGGCCATTTCTATAATAAGTACCAGGCAGTGTGTATGCAGTTAGGGAACCGAGTGGAGGCCAGATGAATTTAGAGGGCAGTCTAGAGAAAAATCTACATTCCTGTGAATGGAACATCACAGGTTACAGGAGGTAGTTTAGGGATCAGTTAAGTAGTTGTCATCAGAATGGCACACGAAAGGACATTCTAATGAGGTCGCAGGTGGAGCTAAGGAATACGGTATTAGAAATGAGCAAAGGCACTGTAGTTCCCAGCCATAAAGATGTTAGTAGAATGCAGAATTTAAGGATGGTGGCAGGCCCAGTTATGCAGGCCCGTAATCCCAGCACACGGGGAGGCAGAGGCAGGTGGATCTCTGTGAGTTTGAGGCCAGCTTGGTCTACAAACTGAGTCCAAGACAGCCAAGGCTACATAGAGAAAAACTAACAAACAAACAAAAAAAAATGCAAAAAAAAAATGGTGGCAGATGGGTGAGCAAGGTGCAGGATGACCTTTTTGGGGGTTGCCTACACTACTAAAACAGAAGAGAAATGACAAAGATGGATTATCAAGAGAAGGAGAGTGAAAAAGTTTGGAAAACTCTGAGACTAGCCATTTACAAAAGCCTGGAGCTGGATGTTAGTGGTGCATGTTTAGAGTCCCAGCACACACATGGTTGATGAACCTGGTTTACAAAGTGATTCCATCTCTCAAAGAACCAAAATAAAGCCAGACATGATAGCTCACAGGGTGATGGCTCACAGGTGTGATGGCAGGAAGATTCTTGTGAGTTCAAGGCCATTTCTGAGCTATGTAGTGAGTTTCAGACTACCTTGGTCTACAGAGTAGCCTCACATCAAACGATGACAGCAGAAACCCAAACAGATAGAAGTGTGATAGAGAAGACACAAGGTGTGACTAAGGGAACATTTACTGGAAAGATTAATACAGATTAGAGAAAGTAGGTTGTGTTTGTGAAGAAAACAGAACCTGAAGACATCTGAGAGGCTTTGAAGGCAGTCGTTGAGGGTGTTTGCCAGGGAGGCTCTGTGGGACGGCATTTGCTGCTGTGTGCTACCTCTGGACTCTACTCCCTGAGTTGCAATGCAGTGTCTTCCAGTGCAGTGCCCCGCTTGCCCCAGCTGTGACACAAGCAAGTCTTCGTGCAACTCAGGCTGACACTCTGAAAGGTTGACTCAGTAAACCTTGGTGTGTAATGGTGCTAATTGCAGATGATGAGTACACTGTGCAGGCTTCGGATCCATCACAGCCTCAGATTTAAAGGGTGTAGCAGACACGGGGGAGGGGGGGGAAGGCAGGCAGGAATTTGTATGGAGTCTTCACCATAAAGAGCCTTGCATAATGACACTGTGTACTGAACTATGGGGTGAGGATGCTGTGGAGTCTCCAGGTTATAGAACCTGTGAGAGAAGTCCCAGCAGAGCCTTTGGGGCAATGCTGCTGGAAGACCTTGTTTGTCCAGAAGGTGGGGTGCAGAGTCAGATAACTGGGGATCTTCATAGTACTTTCCCTCAGTACATAGGAGCAGCTCCTCTATCAGTGAACCTAGTCTCCTTTCCGGGATGAAGTACCTCCTCTGTGCTTATCTTTCCATTGCACCCATTTCCCTCCTTTCTGTTTTGAGAAGTGCTCTCACCTGTTGCCTGCATAGCTCCAGGTGTGTGCTTGCAATGCGCAGTCAGTGAGATGCTCTCTTCTGACTCTGTCTTTACATTTCACTCTAGAACTGGAAAATAGGATTCTACAAAACATAGCATCTGTTCCCAGGAAGGGAGAACTTAATCGCGCATTCAGTGTCTCTCAGAAATACTGGCTGTTCAGGTTATCCACTCCCCTTCCCCCAGGCCAGCTCTTCTTTAATGAGCCTTTGTGTTGTGTTTCAAGGGATTCGTTTGTTTCGTCTAAACTTTTGAACCTGTTGACTTGAAGTGAATCTTAAGTGTTATGTTGTTAGCCTTTTCTTTGTTGACTTGAAGTGAATCTTAGGTGTTACATTGTAGCCCGGTTTTGTTCGCTTACTTTGTTGTTTTTAATATATTTTTAATTAAGTTGATTTATTTATGCAGAATGTGTGAGACACACACACAGCATCAGTGTGTGACTTGCAGACGTCAGTTTGCTTTCTCCACCGTGTGTGCCCAGGATTGAACCCAGGTCACTAGGCTTTGCAGCAAGTGTCACCTTGCTGACATCATGCTGAGCCATCTTGCTGCCCCCCCCCCGCTTTTTTTTCTCATTTCTTGAAAAAGCAGCTGAATAGTGCTTTGAGACTTTTCTTTTTCTGTTGTGTTGTGTTGAAATTTTCTTCCCAAATATTGCTTTAATACTACCACATTTTTATGTCATGTTTTAATTTTTATTCAATTTAAAATATATCCTAATGCCCCCATCGCTTTTTCCTTCCTGCCTGGCTGCCTGCCTGCCTTCCTTCCTTGCTTTTTCTATTTTTCTTATTTGTTTTTTAGTGTGGAGGACTCATGTTTCCAGCCTGGCCTTGAACTCCTGGGTCAAGCCATCAGCTGGAGTCCCAGATATTCACCACTGTTCCTGGCTAATTCTTCTTTTGATTTCTTATTTGACTCAGATCGTTTAGCAGTGTTTGAGAACATCTTAGTTAATTAGAAAATAACAAAAAGACCTCTAATATTAAAAAATTAAAACAACTACAGTACCATTATCCTAACTTTAAGAAGCGGTAGTTCAGAAAGGTCAAGAGATCCGTGTTAATCAGAGAGTTGTGTTCAAAGGCCGGTGGAGGGAGGGAGTGGATGAGAGAAAGGGACAGACAGGTAGACATCAGGACAGCCAAAGAAAGGTAAGTAGCATAACCACAAGCGGAGGTTATGCTAAGAAACAGTAGCAGCTGTGGTGGCAAGGAACAGAAGAGGCGTGGTTTAGGGTGGAGCAGCAGTGATCTGAATTGCCTGGAAGAACTCCCAATGCTCTGTGAGAGTGAGTGGGTGGGTAGGTGGTGGGTGGGTAGAGGGAGAGCTGTGGTGTTTCTAGTGCCATAGGGAAATAGAAGGAATTGAATTAGTGTGCTTAGAACAAAGGAGATTTGCCTCAGTTGTTGTAATAGGGAAGAGTAGGGAGGTTTTGTCTTGTCACCAAGTAACGCTGTCTGTTGTTAGTTCACCCACATTGTGGGGTCCTTGCAGATTCCGATTGTTTCGTTTTCTTGGTTTTTTTTTTTTTTTTTTTCTTTGCTGCTGTTTCAGATTCCTAGATCTTTATCCTGCTGCTGAGATAGCAGTTGCAGAGTGAGTTATTGATGCCTTAACGACAGGTCACAGCCATAGTGGAGTGACTTAAGTGACCTGACTTGTTCAGAGTCAGGCTTTGATTCTGACTGTGTATTACTTCAGTGGTGCTTCAGGCTCTTCAGATCATAGCTTTGAGTTTGTGTTTCTCAAGTTCTTGGTTGTGATTTTCTTAACTTACTGAGTGGTGTCTTTGGGGCACCGCCCTGTTTGCTTCCTGTATGGGGCCTGTGCATTCTAGGAGAGCTCTGTGGGAGAAGTCTGGACAACTGATCAACAGTTTCAAAGCCGCCATCTGGGATTCTCCCAAGAAGCCTAAGCTCAACTCTGTGTCTTTATGAACACCAGCTGTCATGCTCTGGGGTCACAGGGTAACTTCCAATTGGTACGTTATTCCCCAACATTCCTCATCTTTGCAGCCAGTCTCAAAGGCCTGTTCCTTCTTTCCACATCCCATCCTGTGCCATCCAACCTAACTATATGAAGGACAACTATAGGAAGGACTTGGTTTTCCCAGCTCACTCCCTCCCCTCCGCATGAAACCCGAGTATCTAGGTTTAACTCTTGGCACTGTTGGTAACCTCGAGGTGAGGTGGCAGTTACGTGTACCACTGTTCCTGGGTTGGCTTAGGTACAGATGTCCACATACCTAAATTGATGTTCTTAATTAAAGGTGGCTTGAGTTAATTTTATGAATGCTGTACTGTGTAAGTGTGTAACTCCCTGCCAAAAATCTGAGCATAAAGTCATGATTTGAAGGCTCTTGAATAAAGATTTTCTTTTTGTAAATACTAAGAAACCTTGGCAGAGGAGGGAATGGCCAGAGGAGACTCAGTTTCTTGCATTCTGGCAGTTTTAACTTTGGGAACCAATTTATTTTGGACTAAATCTGCAAAAATAATTTGTGTGCTATAGCCAGAAAATCTTTTAGACGAACTCTTTCCAGTCTTGTCACTTGTCTGGAATGCTAAGTATTATCAGCCGTTTAACGTCTCCTCAGCAGTGTGCATTGGAGAGCCAGGTGTTGATTTTACTTCTGTTGCTCTTTAAAAAGCAATAATGGAAAGAGAGTATGTAGTTGCAGGTTTGAAAAGTCCAGGTTGTTTGTACTTGTCTCTCACATTTCCTTGTGTTAAATCTTTGATGCTCCTCCCCCCCCTTTCTTTAGATTTATTTTTTCATACAGTATTCTGCCTGCATGTGTGCCTTCAGGCCAGAAGACAGCACCACCAGATCTCATTATAGGTGGTCATGAAACACCATGTGGTTTCTGGGAATTGAACTCAGGACCTTTAGGAAGAACAACTAGTACTCTTACCCCCTGAGCCATCTCTCCAGCCCTCCTTGTGTTAAATCTTTGAGAGAAACACCATTGCAAGTGAGCTTTTGTGTGCTAACACGATGAAGTAGAGTGTGTTTAATAATATTTTGAAAACTAGCTCATTTTTTCTGGCATCTGTTTAATTGTGACTTAATGGAAAGAGCAGAGTCTGGGCAGACCAGTTGCTGCGTTCTCTAGCCTGGATGTCTTCCGCCTCCCCAGCCTAGAGAGTGATTGTATGACGATTGATTGTACAGCATGGATTTTTGCCCTACTTACTTATTTGTTTGATGTAATTTTTAAGGGACAATAGCAAATCAGCCAGGTAATCTTGTTGGCTGTGATCCCCTTCTTTTCTGCCCCACTTATCCTTGATCCAGCTGTGGTCTGGTTTGAATTGGTCCTTTGCTGGAGCTAGCTTGACCCTGCTCACCCTTGATATTGACTGAAGGGACGTTTGAGCACAGTTGTGATTGTGCCTTTCTGCTGCGTCCTCGCCTTCAGACTCCTTCATTTTGTGGCCAAGCAGAGAGGAGGGAGCTGTGAGAGGAGGGGACTCTCATGAGCGTCATTTACATAATCTGCAATTGCCATGTTAAATGCATACACGTTAGTAACAATCACCCCAATTTTAGATGTAGAATAAAATTTGATCTTAAAAGAAAAAATTGTTAGAATAAAAATCAGCATTTAAAACTCGGCCTGCTTTGGTCAGTAAGCATTGGAGTTTCTAAAGCAGTGCTAGGCTTTGCCTGTGGATTTGGACAAAGAAGAGAAACCTATATCAAGGTGCCTTGCTCCTTCTTTCTGTTTTAGGCACTCTGGCTACATGCCAATTGCGTGTATGTAGATTTCTGATAGGACAGAGAGAGCCTTCTCTCTGAGAAGTTCTGAGGAATTGTTGACATTTGCTTTGGAGTCATATTCCACATCTACTTTTTTTTTTGGTTTTTCGAGACAGGATTTCTCTGTGTAGCCTTGGCTGTTCTGGACTCACTTTATAGACCAGGCTGGCATTGAACTCAGAGAGGTCCATTTGCCTGTGCCTCCCAAAGTGCTGGGACTAAAGGTGTGTGCCACTGAGCCAGGCTTCCCATCTACTTTTAAAGTGGTTATTTTAAATGTGTTGTCTGAATGTTTGGTATAATTCATAATTGTAATAGCTGTGTATATGTGTGTGTATGTTGGGCTGGAGGGTTGGCTCAGCAGTTAGGAGAACCTGCTACTTTTGCAGAGGACCTGGGCTCATTCACATCGTTGATCAGAGAGTCTATAATTCCAGTTCTAGGGGATCTGATGCCTTTCTGTTTCTGTGGACATTGCAAGCGTGGGTACCCTTGCATGCGTATAGGCAAAACATTCATCCATGTAAAATAGAGAATAAGGGCTGGAGAGATGGCACAGCTGTTAAGGACACCGGCTGCTCTTTGGAGGACTCAGGTTTACAATGCCTATCACTCCAGGCCCAGGGGTCTGATGCCCTCTTCTGGTCCCTACGGGCACTTTTTGTTTGCATTTGGTGCACAGACATACATGCGAGCAAAATACCTATACACATAAAAAAAATTAAAGGAAAAACGTTTAAATCTTAAAAAAAACTTTATTGAAGAATTTAGTGTAAAATTAGTTTATTGTATTGTGGCTGACTTAAGCCATTTTTATTAGCTTTTCAGAATTAGTTTGGGTTTTGTAGGTATGTGACTTTTATTAGATTGGTTGTTAGTTTTGATTCATCTGACTTACACATAGCACCTTCCATCACTTAAGAGTTCTCCTTGACAGTGATTTCTTCCAGTGTTTAAATCTTTAAATCAGTGTTTAAAGTTGTAAATTTAATTTACAATGTTAAGATGATATTTAAGTACAGAGTTGTGAAATTATAGAAAGAAGTGTTAGATTGCTTGGGTCAAGACCTTTTGTAGATTTTTTTGTGGGATAATGCTAGGCATAAAAATCACAGTTAATAGGGGGCTGGAGGGATGGCTCAGTGGTTAAGAGCACTGTCTGCTCTTCCAAAGGTCATGAGTTCAATTCCCAGCAACCATATGGTGGCTCACAACCATCTATAATGTGAACTGATTCCCTCTTCTGGATAAAACACTCATATACATAAAATAAATATTTAAAAAAAATCACAGTTAATAAGCAATTACTTTCCTAAACCATGTTTTGAGCCCTCCTTGCTGATATGAACAGGGCTCACAGAGTTAGTAATTTACAGACTGCCAGACCAGGCATGTAATCCAGGTCTCTTGATCATCCTTTTCATGACTGCTTACCGTGCATCTGCAGGATTTCCTGGTGTGTAATTTTCAGTGGGAGAGAACTAGAAGCTAGTGTTGTTGATATCTACATGCCATAGTATGTAATTTAATGTCAGTAATAAGTAAAAGTCTTTAGTCATTCCTTGTAAGGGAGTCTCGGCCAAGCATAGTGACCGTCACCTTCAATCCCAGGACTTAGGAAACAGGCTAGAAGATTCAAGGGCTGCATCGTGAGATCCTGTCTCAGAGTAGGGGGCAAGATTTCTCTTACAAATGCTCTTTTCAGTTGCTGCCTTTTAAAAAGTTATTTTTGTTTTATGTGTATGGTTGCTTTGTTTTTGTGTATGTCTGTTTACCACCTGTGTGCCTGGTGCCTGAAGAGTCGGATTCCCTGAGACTGTGGTCACCAATGGTTGTGAGCCACCGTGTGGGTGCTGAGAATAAAGCCTGAACCAGAGCCCTCTGGAAGAATACCCAGTACTCCTAACCACTGAGCCATCTCTCCAGCTCCAAGTTGCTGCCTTTATTTTTATCTGTCTATCGATTGATCTCATGTAGGTCATGCTGGTCTCACACATAGTATACAGCTGAAGATGACCATGAACTGGTTTTCCTGCCTCTATCTCCTAAGTGCTGGGTTATAGGGATCCATCATTACTTCTATCTGCCTTTATTTTAATAAGGCTTTTTAGGCATATTAAGGATATGCAGGATGTTTCTCTATAAATTTTGATTGCTTCTGTCTATCAGGTTTTCATTGTGGGCTGTTACTCTGATAAGCATGTTAGGTTTCTTTCATTTATCTCAGCATCCTTATAAAGTACTGTTACCAATCCCATTTTATGAATGAGAAGTCTAAAATTTTAGGAGTTAAGCACTAGTCTTTGGATACAGATTTGATCTCAAGTAGTCTTAAAAACTAAGTATGGATGGTTTTCTTAAATCCTCCTTAGCATGAAAGATCTTAAGATACCAGTTAAATTTAAATGCTTTAAAATGCCAGTATATTTCTTTTGCAGGGGCAAAAAGTTTATAATGAAGGTTAGAGTTTAAAGGAAAAGATGAAATTCTGTATGGCTTAGAAAGTAGGGTTTGAATGTTTCTGTAGTGTCAAGAAAGCCTCCTGTCCCTCACTGAGGGCTGCAGGCACCCACCAGCCAGAGTGATTTGAGAGCCCCCTGACCCTTGACCCAGGGTGAGTGCTGTCTGATGCAGTGTGACAGTAAGATAAAGTCAGAGGGTCCCATTGGTGTATCTTCCACAGGTGGATGGTTGGAGAAGGTCAGGCTTCTGAATCCCTGAAATAAAATGCCCTCTCTGACTTTGTTTGTTGCAACATTTTTCTAACCTTTGAGCCCTGGTGAAATACCTTCTACAGATAGGATATAGAGACTTTCCCTCGTATTGTTCTATGTGGCCTTATTTGTACCAGAAATCTTAAAGCAAGGCTTTATCAATTCTTGTTTATAGGGTAAGTGATTTGCCCTTGGTAACAACTCATGACAAAGCTAGAGCTTGCATCCAGGTCTCCTGACTTTATCTTATTTATTAAAACACTGCTATTACATTTAGTGTGTGTGTGTGTGTGTGTGTGTGTACTTGGGTCACATATGGACATTCCACAGTGTGTATGTGAAAGTCAGAGGATAACATATGGGAGTTGGTTCTTTTCTTCTGCTTATGTTGTTAGGCTGCACTAGCTCACCAACTCTATTTATCATAAATATCTTTTCAAATTAAAAAAATGTTTAGGCCGAGGCTTGCTGTGTAGCTCAGGCTGGACTGGAAATCTGGGTAGCCTAGCTTGGCAGTCTTGATGCTGAAGAGGAATGTTGTACCTCACTGGGTCTGAGGTCCAGAGGAGGCCTCTGTTGTTCCACCTCAGATGTTGCTGTTGCTTTGGCCTGTGTAACATTGTCAATAACTAGGTAACTATCTTAGTTTTCTATCTCTGTGAAGAGGCTCCATGAGCAAAGCAACCTTGTGAAAGAAAGCCTTTAGTTGGGGGCTTGCTCACCAGTTTCAGATAGTGAGTCCATGACCACCATGGCGGGAAGCATAATGGCTGGCAGTGAGGGAAAGAGAGGGTGAGGGGTGGAGAGGGTGGGGAGAAGAGGGGAGAGGGAGGCTGGGTTTGGCTTGAGTTTCACACCTCTTCCAAAAAGGCCAACCTCCTAATCCTTCCCAAAACAGCTCCACCTACTAGGGATACATTGAAATATATAACTCAGTGGGGCCATTCTCACTCCGACAACTACAGTGAATTACATTAAATCATGAGGAAGCCTTACACAGATTCCTTACAATGTGGCATCCTGTTTAATGCAGAAGTAATAATAGCATGCTAGGCAACGATGGGCAGATGAATGAGCAGTGGCTGCTCTTCAGGGCACCGGGATTTGATTTCCAGCACTCAGGTGTGTCTCATAACTATCCTTAACTCCAGTTCCAGGGCATCTGGCTCTCCACGGGCATCAAACACACAAGTGTGCACAGACATACATGTAGGCAACTCACCCATGCACATATACAAAAAAAAACTAAAATGAGATGCAGGTATGTTCAGAATGCTGCAGGAACTGGAAGGAGTGAATTGGAAAGTTTCTGCTACTGAGCTGCTGGGAGAAAAGCCCATGAAGGAAGCTTGAAGGCAGTGGTTCTCAGCCTGTGGTCAAGACCTCTTTTACAGGGCTACTTAAGGTCACCGGCATATAAGATATTTATATTATGATTCATAACAATAGCAAAATGAGGGTTATGACGTAGCAACAAAAATAATTTTATGTTTGGGGTCGCCACAACATGAACTGTACTAGAGGGTCGAAGTGTTAGCAGGAACCACTGCTTTCTGGCATTCTCGGATAACATGCAGTGAAGTCAGAACAGACTTTGAGTTTAGATTAAGGAAGTAAAAAGTAGCAGGGAGGGGCATCACCGTTCTGTGAGCTCACACCTGTGCCTTACAGTCTGTGACCCTTCACTCTGTCCTTGAGAGCAACCGCAGGCTGATCTTAGGAGATGCAGATCATTTAGAACATGACTTCTTAAAACTGTTGCCACGTCCACGTGAGTCACCGTGCGAGGTTTTGAATGTACAGCAACTACAGTTTCAGAGGCAAGTTTGTTCCTAGCAGCCCCCACCTGGGTTGCAGCCCAGGATTCCCTGCGGCTTAGGCTAAATGGAAAAGTTTGAACTACTTTTGTTGGCAGAGAGATTTCAAGATACCCTAATTTTGACTGTCCTGTGCTTATCAGTGATTATTCTAATGCGCATCTACACCAACAAAGAGGAAACAGAGCAAAAAAAAAAAACAAAACAACAACAACAAAAAAACAGAAGGTACAATTTGAGAAGAAAAATCACACCAGGATGGAACCAAGCAGTGTGCTGAGAGAGGCCAGATGTGAAATGGAATAAAGGGAGTGTTGCCTCCAGCGCAAGATGCCACCTAGCTGATTCTGAAGTTTGGGAAGGAAAAAAGTCTGAGGGATTTCTTCCACCTAAAAAGCAACTACAGAGGAACACTTATGCAAATGTCATTCAAGGAGGGGCCAGGATCCATCCAAAGCAAATAGTCCAGCTTGGCAGCTTCAGCCATGTCTGTTCTGGCTTTAAGAGCCATGAAGGATACAGGAGGAAAGGGGTTGTGGAATCTTCCTCTACAGTTAAGGAGATACGGAGGCCAGCCATGTAGCAGTAGAGTCCCCGTATGCAGACCCTGACAGGCCTTTTCATGAAGATGTGAAAATGAAGCCTGGATTGTGCTAAGAGACCAAAAATTATTGGGGGTTCGAGAGTCGTGGGACACAAGCCAGGGAAGACCGAATCCAGGGAGTGGAAGGAGCCCACGAGAAAGAAGTGCATTGTTAGAGAAGCAGGGAGGAGAGAGCTATCTGAGGAAGCCCTTTGGCACTGGGCACAGAGCCACGGGATTTGCAGTTTGCCCTGCTGTATTTTGGACATAGAATTAGCCAGCACGTGAGGTGTTCTGTCTACTGAATGAGTTAGAACATGGAACAGTGTACATCTATAAAGTATTACATTTTGATACGTGAGTTGAAGGATTTTCAACGTTGTTTTCTGTCGTGACATCTGTCTTTCAGATATTTTTATTCTGTGATAGAACTCTTCAGAAATAATTTTTAAAGAGCTGTTTATCCGTGTTCTTTTCAACGTGATACCATTTCTATTCCCACAGGTTTGGTTGTAAATGCATCACCAAGAGGCAGCCCAGAATGAAGAAAGCAAACAGGAGTGCTGGCTCAGTGCCTAAGGTGTCTGGAATAGGCAAACCGCAAACAGTAGAAAAAAGCAAGCCTGAGAACAGCTCTTCAGTGCCCACAGGAAGCAAACCTGTAAAGCCTGGCACAGCATCTTTGTCGAAGGTATTAACATAGCAGTATCTGAATATGCATTGGATTTTAGGCATGCACTTTAATATGTTGAATTTATTAAATGAGTATTATTTGGGGTTTACTCACTGCTAGTACTAGGAACACAGTCTCTGAACAGCAGGGTGGCCTTAATTGGTGCTTTGCTCTATCTGTATAAATGAAATTAATACTAGGCTCTGCATGGAGGCAATAACTGCGTGCCTGCTTCATAAAGGGTGAGCCAGAGGTAGAGTCTGCCTTCAGGGAGCTTGAGGACGAAAGGATGGCAGCCATGAGATGCAAACTGAGCCCCCCTGAAATGTCAGGTTCCCAAGAGACAGTAGACAGGAGGACGGTAGCTAATGCTCCCAGCTCAGGAAGGCCTGTGGGAAGAATAGGTGAGGGTGTGCTAACGGATGGCTGCTGCCACATTCCTCTGACTTCTGACGGTAGTTTCTGTCCTGTGACACATGCTTTGGCAGCATGAGTTTCTCTTTTTTTTTTTGGTGGTTTGTTTTTTTGAGACAGGGTTTCTCTGCCCTGTAGTTTCTGGCTGTCCTGAAACTGTACACTAAGCTGGCCTTGAGCTCAGAAGTCTGTCTGTTTCTGCTTCCTGAGTGCTGGGGTTAAAGGTGAGCACCAGAATGCCTGCTCTTTTTAACATGCCTACTGATCCAGGATTAGTCCTGGCTAACATTGGAGGTTTTAATTCAGTAAAAGCATAGCTAATTTTCTTCAGACTTTTGTAGAGACTGGCTTAATCATTTTTTTAGTATAGAATTGTTTTTAGACTAGTGAATTTGGCAACAGAGAGATGAGTACTTGGCTTCAGAGGGCTGGGGCCATAATTAAAGGGGATTACAAGTGGACAGCACAGATCAAGGACTTAAGAAACGAGAGGTGGTGGCAGCATTTTGTGTTTTGTTTTGCTTTGTTGTTGTTGTTAGAGTTGAATCTTTTAGCCCAGGATTAATTTTGGGAACATAGCAGTTTTCCAGGAGTGTTCTCTCCATCTGTCCTTCTCTCCTTCCTTCCTTCCTTCCTTCTTTCCTTCCAGCTAGGTAGCTAGCTACCTATCTATGTATTGTGCGCATAAGCATGTATGCATGTGTGTTCCTTTGTGCCACATTGTGGAGGTGAGAGAGGGTTTAAACTCAGGTTGTCAGCCTTGGTGTCCAGCATCTCTACCTGCTGAGTCACTGTCAAATGGCATTATTATTATTATTATTATTATTATTATTATTATTATTTGCTGTATTGTTTTGAGACAGGATCTTCTGTGTAGCCCAGGCTGGCTGCAGACTCCTTGCAGCCCCATCTCAGCTCTCCAAGTGTCAGGATTACTTGTGCTTCTCACCACACACAGCTGCTGGTTCTGTGTCTGTCCTTGCGTGCAGCTGCACACAGTCTTGTTCCAGCTTTTCAGTTTAAAGTCTGTTGGTTTCCTTGCTTGCTGCCTTGCTTTAGTATTGGGATGCTTGGCTAGAAACTGACCACACAGAAACCAGGAGGGGGATTCTGCTAGTCTGACAAGGAGAAAGCAAGCATAGCCTGAGCTCCCCAACAACCAGGCAGAGGTTTTTAGATTATGGATCAACTTATTTTAAAAGCACTTTAGAGGAACTGCTGATGAGGGACTTCCATGTATGCTCTGAAAGATCTAACAGGAAATGCTGTTTTGTATTTCAAGGTTGTTAAAACTGAACTTGGACTGATTCAGTGGGGGTGGGGCCCCCTAATTTTTTTCTTGCTATATCCTTATGAGTTGCTAGTTGTCATCCTGTGGCCTGGGGGATGGTGCCAGGAATGGCCTTTGCCCTACTTCTTCTGTTCTGAATCAACACCCTGAAGTGTTTGGTGTCAGTCCGGTGACTCTTTCATGAGAGAGATGGCGTGTTCTGACCTAACTGATTACTTAATTGCTGGGCTCGTCTTCACGGTAGAGAACCTGTGTGACAGGTGACCTGTTACTTATGTGGCTGGAAGGGTAGGTTGAAGTGTTGGTGCTGGGTGTGTATCCCTGCCCGTGTTCTGTGGCTCCGAGTCAGATTCACCATGGCATGTGCACTGAGCAGGCCTGTCACTTCTGAGGTGTAGGTGTGGAGTTGCTGGGAGTTGGACAGTGGCTACCTTTCCACTGTAGAGCAAAACTGTATACATGCTCTTCCCAGCACACACTGCCTGTTTATGCTTCGGCAGCTTTGTTTAGTGTATGTGTGGGTTGAGGGGGTGTAGGCTGATTTGTAGTAGGGGGGTCAGCTCTCATATCTTTGAACTGGTCAGTTACTGTCACTTAGGAGAAAATTGTTGTTGATTAGAAATTGAAGAGCAGGAAAGAAAAAGTAAAAAGAAGAAGAAAAAGAAAACAGTAAAGGGGTTTTGAGGCTCTTGGATTTCAGCTCTGGGAGGATGCTTGCCTCGCAAGTGCTATGCCTCAGGTGCATCTCCAGCACGACCGAAGAAGGGGTGTGCCCTGCTGACTTGTTCCAGTTTGTTTCTCAGAGTCACCACAGTCCATAGATCTCTGGCACAAACCCCCACAACTTCTAAGCTTGTAACTGTAATGGAGCACTATGAGCAGGAGGTAAAGGAAGGCTCTGGCTTTTAGTTATTTAAATAGCAAATGCTAGCACTTACTCCATTCACACATTTTGTCATTGATTAAAATTCCCATGAGCCCTTTCTCATAGTGTCAGGGTAAAGGCACTGGAATGTTTTCACTGTCTCATCTCAGAGTTTGAGGATGGTCTTTGTGATGTTCCAGTCACTCTTGATGGGAGCTGCGTGGTAGAAGGTGAGATGTAGGGAGGCCGTTCTTGTCTGTGCTGAGGTGGCCCTCAGTGGCGCCATTGTCCAGTGTGCAGGCTGTTTGTTGGCTTATCATGGTTAGTGCTGGAAGAAGCAACAGAACAGCTGGTGTGCTGGCAAGAGCAGTTCCCATTATACTGGGAAGTGGTGGGTGTGTGTGTGTGTTTTAATTGATGGATGGGAACCAGTAAGCTTCAATCAGAATCCAAATAACTGATAGTACTCTGTAATTATTTTGATCATACTTTTCTGTGATTATAATTTTGTGGTTAACAAAAGCTAGTTAACAGGGTTTTAGCTTAGTGATATGCTGCTTGAAGGCCCTACTACACACACATGCTTACACACAGAAGGGCAGGCAGGGGAGGGAAGGAAAGAGTTAACAGTGTGATCGTTCACCTCTGAAATGTAAAATTTGTAAAGTAATCTTAAAGTTTGAGGAAAATATGCACACTTGAAAATTTAGATCCTCTGAGAGACTGTTCCGCAGGAGATCAAAGCAGATGCAGGGACTCACAGCCAAACTTTGGGCAGAGTGCAGGGAATCTTATGGGAGAAGGGGTTTATAAAAGGACCCAGAGGGGACAGGGGCCACACAAGGAGACCAACAAAGCCAAAAATAAGCAGGGCCCAGGAGACACTGCAGAGACTGATGCATCAACCAAAGACCAAACATAGAAAGGACATAGCCACCTGCTCAGATGGAGCCCATAGACAGCTCAGCCTCCATGTGGGTTCCCTAGTAAGAGGAGAAGAGACAGTCTCTGACATGGACTCGGTCGCCTGCTCCCTGGTGAGGCGACCTAGCCAGTGTGCTGTGTGTGTCATTTTGGATGGCTGAGGTTATAGTACTCGTGTGGGTCTACTGTCTTATTTTGTGGTCTGTATGTCTGTTCCAGTACCATATTATAGCTTTATAGTTTTGTTCCGGCACCATATTAGAGCTTTATAATGTATCTTGAATGTCTGGAATGGCAGTTCTTCCAGTCCACCAGTATTTTTGTTGTTGTTTTGGTTTGTTTGTTTTGTTTTTTGAGACAGGGTTTCTCTGTGGAATAGCTCTGGCTGTCCTGGACTTGCTTTATAGACCAAGCCAGCCTCGAATTCACAGCGATTCCCCTACCTCTACCTCGCTGACTGCTGGGATGAGAGGCATGCGCCACCATTCCTGGCTTCCCTCTAGTACTCTTTTTGCTTTGTCTGTCCAGGGTCTTTTCCGGTTCCACCTGAATTTTAGGATGCTGTTTTCTATGTTTGTGAAGAATGTTCTATAACGCAAAGATTTAGTTTTTTCAGAGTGTCCTTTTATTCCAACAAATACACTATTTAGTCTTTTTATAGTGCCTGTCTCACATTTGCTGCATGTTCCCGTCCTGTGCTTTTTACAACTTTCCATATTCTTTGGTCTAGGTCCTCTACTTTAACCTCAAGTCCTGCTATTCTGTCCTCTGCTTGATTCATTCTACTTGTAAGTTTTCTTATTACATTACCGAGTGTTCCAACTCCATCTTCATTTCTCTTTATCGAAGAGTTCTAAATCCTGACCTATCCCCCTCATCTCATTGTTTGTATTTCTTTGACATCACTCAAGCATTGTTGTTATCGTCTTGGAGTTCAACGAAGTGTTTATGTAGGTTTTTTTTTAATTTCTCAAATTTATTGATAAAATTTATAGTTGTTCTTTTAAATTCTGTGTCCTGAGGTTCTTCTAGGTAGTTGTCGTCAGATACCACTTCAGTAGGAGTAGGGGTTGGATGGGAGCAGGCTGTCTTGTTTATTTATTCGTGTTTTGTTTTTGTGGTTTCCTGGGCAGGTGTACTTCTTTCTTTGCTTTGTGTATGTGGTCTGATAATCAGGCCTGCCATAGATTGGTACTGTGTAGGAGCTGAGTGGTCTACCCTGGCAGAGCTGGTGGCTGGGAAAGGTCCAGGCAAAGGCGGCTCCCAAACAGGATGTGGGCCTGTGGGATGTAGAGATGTCATCCAGCTGAGGGACTGAGGGGAGAGAGAAGGAGTGGCTCACCAGTCAAAGGACGCTCTTGAACAAACCAGGTTTGACGGCCCCCAGTCTGGACCCAGGCCTGTGAGTGTGGAGATGGCCACAGGCAGGGGCAGCTGTGGGGATCGGGGTTGGGGGAGGGATGTGTATGGGAAAGGGAAGAACTGGGCATGGGTTTGGAAGTAGACTTCTGGTTTTGTACATGGGGAAGGGCAGAAAGGGAAAAAGTGATTTATCCAGCAAAGTTGGTTCACCAACCAAACTACAAAAACCTTTAATTAAAAAAAATGTATATGTTCATATATATATATATATATTTTTTTTTTTTTTTTCAGTTAATGACTTTCTGTTTCTAGTTGCTGGAAATAAAGGCTCATTTTATGAGTGTTTTCCTGACTGTATTATCTGCGTACCATGTGTGTGTCTGGTGCGCACAGAGGCCAGAAGAGGGCATCGGATCCCCTGGAACTGGAATTACACACGGTTGAGAGCCACCATGTGGGTGCTGGGAATCAAAGCTGAGTCTTCCGCCATTGCTCGTACCACTAAGCCGTCTCTTCAGTCCCCTGTTTTTCTTTTTCATTTGGTGTTGGGATCAGTCCAGGGTTGTGAGCATGTAGGGTGAGCATCCTGTGACTTAGTTTCATCCCTAAGTCTTCTGACTCTTTTTAAATAAAGTATTTTTACCTTTCTGCACTACAGTAATACAGCTTTATAACTGATTGGTAAAGGGCTAGAGAGATGGCTTAGTAATGGAAAGGGCATACTGCTTTTCCACAAGATGTAGGTTGGATGCCCAACACTCATATGATGTTTCACATCACCTGTAATCCTAGTTGCAGGGAGTTCTATGCCCTCTTCTGACCTCTGTGGGCACCAGGCCCAAATGTGCTACACAGCAGGGAAAATACCCATCACAAAAAATAAAATAAAAAATATATATAAACAATGAAATGAGGAAAACAGTTACTTCCATATGGAATCCCTGGTTTTGAAAACCAGAAGAAACTTTAGAAGTTAGTTACATACACACGAAGCATTTTCATTATGAATTCATTATGATTATTTAAGAGCATTGCTGCAGCCCAATACAGTAAATCATCAGCTAATGTGTGCCTTCACCTTAAGGGGAAGAAAAACTTTGGGTTCTTTTATTATTCTTGGTCTGGGAGATGGTTCAGTGGGTAAAAGCATTTGCTGCCATACTTGACCACCTGTGTTGATCCTTGGAACCCATATAGTGGAAGGAGAAAATAGACTTCTAGAAGTTGACCTCTGACTTCCACCTGTGCACTCTGTTTTTATAGTTGCTGTGTAAGAAGGCACATACATGTGTATACACGTGCACACACACTAAGTAAATAAGTATAAAAGTAATAACAAGTAGCTCTTCTTTTTTTGTTACTTTATTTTATTTACATTGGTGGTGTGCTTCCATGTATGTCTGTGTGAGGGTGTCAGATCCTCTGGAACTGGAATTACAGTCAGTTGTGAACTTCCATGTGGGTGTTGGGGTTTGAACCTGGATCCGTTGGAAGAACAGCCAGTGCTCTTAACTGCTGAGCCATCCCTCCAGCCTTTTTCTATAGGTTTTAAACTCCCATTGTTTTAATAAAAGAAGCAAAAATGGTTATCTCTTAGTTAAATTTTTATTGTAACAAGAAGACACCATGACCAAGGCAACTTTTAAAAGAAAGAATTCATTTGGATAGGCTTCATTTTTAATGAAGGTTTACTTAACTCTTAGTGACAGTTTTTAGAACTTACAGTGGTAGGGGCTATCCTTACTGCCATCTGTGTTGTTTCGCAGAGGTGATTCCTGTTCACGGGTCAAGTCCTATGTGAAAGTTTACTCAGAACAACACCTTCCTGCCTTCCACAGGATGTGGAAGTGGGCACACAGCAGGCATCCAAAAATGATCTTTTATTGTGTGCATGGTTTAGTATCTTAAGACTCGTGGGATTGCCTGTAAGTGTAAAGAGATTTTGTGTCTGGTTTTGTAGCACAGTGGTGTGCTGCTTGTTTATAAAATGTCGGAAAGTCTTCCTGGAGTTCTTAAGTATAGTGTAAAAGTCAAGAGCCCTGCTTAGTCTTCAAATATTTAATTTTGCTTCACTTAGTGTGTTTATATCTTCTCTTGCTTCTAGACCAAGAGCAATGATGACCTTTTAGCTGGAATGGCTGGAGGAGTAAACGTGACTAATGGTGTCAAAGCTAAGAAAAGCACCTGTTCATCTACGGCGCCTTCAGCACCTGCCCCTGCCATGACCGTTGCGGAGAACAAATCCAAGATCAGCACAGGTGTGGCTGTTACTCGGGCTCATGTCATCTCCTTCTGTTTGTGAGAGACTTCCCCTTACCTCCTCAAACTGCCATTTCTTCTTGCATTCCAGGTCATACTCCACTGTTACCTTTAATGGCCATGTGGTATGATTAACATGAGGGAATGTTTCCATCCTCCTTTTTAGAATTGGTATTTTGTTTGATCCCCATTGCAGCTCTTGAAGTATAGATTAGACTCCTCATTGTAGATATGAGGTTAACTGTGCTGAAGCTTAGCGTAATAGTCTTGCCAGAGGCTATCCGTTTGTTCACTTGATATATGTTTCTTGGGAACTCATTTTGTTCTAGGATGTGTAAGGTACAAACCTGGTGGTGGCACAAGGTTTGAAGCTCCATTGTGTCAAGCCCAAGATCGTTACACTTAATGTCCTCACGGGGCAAGGACCTTGAGATGAAATCCTTTAGCGCCATTTCCTATTTGTGGCTTCTGGACCCGAGCTAGGGGCCATTCCAGTGTGCACATGGGGTTTTCTGAAGTCAGGGTTCATTTATTACCTCCTAGGATTAGATACTCCAGTTCAGATTTGTATGTCTGTGTTAGTCTGCTAGTACACCATAATGGAATACCACAGACTGAATCGTTTACACAACAAAATTATTATACTGTAGTTGGTAAATCAAAGTATTGGTAGTCCTGTTTTCTCTCAAGGTCTCCTTGGCTTGGATTTGGATACTTTGTCACTGTGTCCCTCTGCTTTTGTCCTTCTCTCCTCTTCTAGACACAGATCGCACTGGATAAAGTCCACCTGACAGTTTGCCTTAGTCAGTGTTCTATTGCTGTGAAGAGACACCATGATGACAGAAATTCTTATAAAAGAAAACATTTAATTGGGGCTGGATTACAGTTTCAGAGGTTTAGTCCATTGTCAACGTGGCAAGAAGCATGGCAGCGTGCAGGCAGTCTTGGTTCTGGAGAAGGAGCTGAGGGTTCTATATCTGGATCAGCAGACAGCAGGAAGAGAGAGACACTGGACCAAGCTTGGGCTTTTGAGACCTCAAAGCCCTCCCCGAGTGACAAGCTTCCTCCAACAAGGCCACACATCCTGATAGTACCATATATTTAAGTACCAAGCACTTAAATATATGAACCTATATCATCCATCCATCCATCCATCCATCCATCCATCCATCCATCCATCCATCCATCCATCCATCCATCCATCTATCTAGAGACAGGGTTTCTCCATGTAGCCTTGGCTGCCCTGAACTTGCTTTGTAGACCAGGCTGACCTCGCAGAGATGTGCCTGTCTCTGCCTCCCTGAGTGCTGGGATTACAGACATGCGTCACCACACCGGGCTTATGGGGGCCATTTTTCTTCAAACCACCACACAGCTCCGTCTGAATTTAATTGACTGATTCACTTACCCTGCCTGCAAATACAGTCATATTCTAGGGACCAGGGCTGTAGCATACACCTTTCAGGGGTCATGGTTCAGCCTCAGCAGCATCCTCATTCGTCAGTTCATTGGCTGTCTTGTTCTCTCTTCCCGAGGACGACCCCAAGGCTGTTTGATTTTGGTGGCCAAGCCAGGCTTCATCTGACTTGAGCTGTTCTTCCTGCTCATTTCAGCCGCCGGCAAGGTTGCTGCTCTTCTTTTTGTCTGTTCCTCTTCGTATCTCTCTCATTCCTCACCCTCTGTGGCTCGGTCAGTCCTTGTTATCCTCTCTTTCTCTCTCTTTTTTTTAAATAGAGTCTTTGGTGTTGATAGGAATGATGGTACCACATCCTAATTTGTGGAAGGTTATACCGTCCTTTCCTCTTTGGTTAGCCATTTGTATTTGTTTCAGGGTGCCTTTTCCTCTGCTTTTGAAGAGGGACGGGCCTGTGTCTCACTTCATTCCTGTTACCATTGTCAGGCACAGGCTGCTTCCTTTCTCCCCAGAACCCAGAACATCTTTGTATCAGTCAGGGTTTTCTAAAGAAGCAGAGTTGATAGGATGAACGTATATAAATAATACAATATAATGTAAACATGTACTGTATTGTGCTGTATTATAAAAGGGGATTTATTTGTGTGTGCTCTGGGTAGTCCAGCCATGGCTGTCTCTCGGTGGGAAGGCCAAGAGTCCAGTAGTTGTTCAGTGCACACGTTAGATGTCTCAGCAGTCTCAGTGTGGTGCCAGAGTCCTCAAGCCTGTGTTTGAACAGTAGGTTCTAATACCAGTCTTGGCAACAGGATAGTTGAACTTGCTAGAGAGAGTGAGGGCAAGGGGGCAAAAGGCAAAAGCTTCCATCAGAGGTGTGGTCCACCTCGAATGACTCAGTTAAGAAAATCCTTAAAGTTGTACCTATCTAGTTGGGTTTTAGTTGATTTCAGATAGAGTCACCTTCACAATCAGGGTTAGCTCTAGCAGTCTTCTAGATTAATTTCCACAAACATTCCCCTTTCCTTACTGCTTTCTTGCTCAAGAATCCTTATTGACTTGTAGGGACCCCTGAACTCAGCCAATATCCAGGCTTCTATAGAAACACTCCCCAGAAACACTTGTTAACTGTTTTTTTTTTAATTTTTTTATTTTTTGTTATCAATCACAGGTTAGGTACTTTGCATCCCATGCGCAGCCCGCCCACTCCCTCCCACCCTCCCCAACCCTCCCTCATCTCCTCCCCGCCCACTCCAAGTCCACCAACGGGGGAGGACCTCCTCCCCTTCCATCCAACCCCAGCTCATCCTGTCTCCTCAGGGCTGGCTGCAATGTCCTCCA
>CM053756.1:48237166-48325995 GCA_028658305.1 Pachyuromys duprasi
TTTTTTTTTTTTTAAGTGTGTTATACACATTAGTTAAATTCATTGAACAAAATCTACTTTCAGGGAAGAGGGTTGAAATACAGCCTTAGTATCTTGCCCCAACTAGCCTGGAACCCTCTATGTCAAATCCTCCTGCCTCTGTGTCTGCCTCCAGGGTGTTCAGATTACAGGCAGATACTACTATATCCAGTATGAGCATTTTTTCTTAACTGCTAATACTTTAAATCTTTGAAAACAACTGATAACGATCATTTTGCTTGAGGCAAAGGAAATAGGAAAAACATATAAACAACAAAACCTAGATCTAATTGTGCGGTCCTGTGTCCTCCCACCCTCATGCCCTCCTGGGGACTGAGCATAAGGCCCAGCACATGTTAAGCACAGACTGCACTGTTGACCTGCAGCTGCAGTCCTCTCTCTTAGCTTGCGGCAGGCTGTCACTGAGTGGTCCTGCTGGCCTTGAGTGGATTCTGTTCCGCAGGCTGGCCTTGAGTTTATGATCTTACTGCCTCAGCTTCAGAAGTAGCATGGTTTGCAGTCTGCACACCACCAAATATAATCGATATATTTTAAAAGAACTACCAGTTTCTGTAGTGGACTGCAAGGCTGTAGAGGTAAAAGGAATGAAGGGCTTTGTGATACAGGAAAATGTTGACCTGTGGGCTGTTGGTGTGTTCTGTAGCAACTCTGCAGCTATAAAATGAAATGAAGATACCATTTACCTCAAAGTTTTAATGAGTCTTGTGTGAGTTAATGCCTGTAAACGTATCTTTCTCCCTGGTTCTAGTGATTGAACCAGAGCCTTGCATGGGCACACAGATACCCTGCTTCCCTTGTCGCCTGCTCTGAAGCTCTGCTGTGTGTTCTTGGAGGAAACCTAAAAGTTCTAGTTACTCTTCAGAACTTTTGTTGCTACTTATCTGGCATTTGTGATGGGAAACTTGTCTGCATTTAGTTTGGTTATCATTTTCCTGTTTTCTTGTAGGTTGCCTAGACTTTTAGTTTATTCTGAGGCTGGCTTTCCTGCCATGTTCACCTGTGATCTCCCTCCACTTTGTCGTCTGTAGTTGATCATCTGACTGGTTGACCATAGAGTCATCCTGACTGACTTGCTCTGGAGTATTGCATTCCAGACAGTGTTCAGGTCCTACTCTTGTCTCTGAGTTACTGTGCATGTCTTTTAACAGCTTTATTGAGATCCAGTTCATGTTTCATAACATTTACCCTTCTAATGTATAAAATTAAATGCATGGCTTCTGATTCATTCTGTATGAACAGATGATCTGGTTTCGAGGAGACTGGCCTGGGAGATGACCGATTTCTAGCCAGTATCAGTATTGCAGTTCAGCTTTAGCCTCGAGTAGTCCTGGGCTCTGAACACATGCAGTTTTGTTGCTAACAGTTTTGTCTTAAATTCTTTGTTTTGAACATGTAGGCACTAGTTCTTCGGCCAAACGGAGTACTTCCGCTGGTAATAAAGAATCCAGTTCTACTAGAGAAAGATTGCGTGAACGCACCCGGCTAAACCAGAGCAAGAAACTGCCCTCTGTAAGTCAGGGACCTAATGATGTGGCGCTGGCCAAGCGTTCTCGAAGCCGCGCTGCTGCAGAGGGTGACGTTCGAATGAGCAAGTCTAAGTCGGACAATCAGATCAGCGACAAAGCTGCTTTGGAAGCCAAGGTGAAAGATCTCCTCACACTGGCCAAAACCAAGGATGTGGAAATTTTACATTTGAGAAATGAGCTCCGAGACATGCGTGCTCAGCTGGGCATTAGAGAAGATTGCTGTGAAGGTGATGACAAGTCTGAGGAGAAGGAAACCATTATTGCTCACCATCCGACTGATGTGGAGTCTACCCTGCTGCAACTGCAGGAACAGAATACAGCCATCCGCGAGGAGCTCAACCAGCTGAAAAATGAAAACAGAATGCTAAAGGACAGGTTGAATGCATTGGGCTTTTCCCTAGAGCAAAGGCTGGACAATTCTGAAAAACTATTTGGCTATCAGTCCCTGAGTCCAGAAATCACTCCCGGCAACCAGAGTGATGGAGGAGGAACTCTGACATCTTCAGTAGAAGGTTCTGCCCCTGGCTCCGTGGAGGATCTCCTGAGCCAGGATGAGAATACGCTCATGGATCATCAGCACAGTAACTCTATGGACAACCTGGACAGTGAGTGCAGCGAGGTTTACCAGCCCCTCACTTCGAGCGATGATGCTCTGGACGCCCCCTCCTCTTCGGAGTCAGAGGGCGTCCCGAGCATAGAGCGCTCTCGGAAGGGGAGCAGTGGGAACGCGAGCGAGGTGTCCGTCGCTTGCCTCACGGAGCGGATTCACCAGATGGAGGAGAACCAGCACAGCACCAGTGAGGAGCTGCAGGCAACGCTGCAGGAGCTCGCCGACCTCCAGCAGATTACCCAGGAGCTCAACAGCGAGAACGAGAGGCTGGGCGAGGAGAAGGTCATCCTGATGGAGTCGCTGTGTCAGCAGAGTGATAAGTTGGAGCACTTTGGCAGACAGATTGAATATTTCCGTTCCCTTCTAGACGAGCATCACATTTCTTATGTCATAGACGAAGATGTGAAGAGCGGGCGCTACATGGAACTGGAGCAGCGCTACATGGATTTAGCGGAGAATGCCCGCTTTGAGCGAGAGCAGCTTCTAGGTGTCCAGCAGCACTTAAGCAACACTCTGAAGATGGCAGAGCAAGACAACAAGGAAGCCCAGGAAATGATAGGTGCGCTCAAAGAGCGCGGCCACCACATGGAGCGGATCATTGAGTCCGAGCAGAAGGGCAAAGCGGCCCTGGCAGCCACGTTAGAGGAGTACAAAGCTACCGTGGCCAGCGACCAGATAGAGATGAATCGCTTGAAGGCTCAGCTGGAGAACGAGAAGCAGAAAGTGGCTGAGTTGTATTCTATCCATAATTCTGGAGACAAATCTGATATCCAGGATCTCCTGGAGAGTGTCAGGTTGGACAAAGAAAAGGCAGAGACCTTGGCCAGTAGCCTGCAGGAAGATCTGGCTCATACCCGAAACGATGCCAATCGGTTACAGGACACCATTGCTAAGGTATTGCCCAAGTAAAGACTCGTTCTCCTTCAGCTTATATGGCTGCCATTTATGTAGTGGGCTTGTTGAAAACACACATGCTTTTTCAATGTGACATTGCCTTTTATTTAAAGTCATTCTCAGTTTTAAAATGTGCTGCCTTAAATAGAGTAGAAAGTTTTCTTTATAATATTGTCATTTTCACTCATTTTTCAGTGAATTCATGCACCCAGAATTCATCTTGAATAATAGATAATTTTATGTCCTCATCTTTAATATACTGTGGCATAAGGTAGATGCTGTCAGAATTTCAATTTTCCAGGATTGACAATGTCTGCCACCTTTTTTCTGTTACAGTTGTTTTTTGTTTTTTTTTTCCCAAATGGCATTTTATTGTGAGTTAATTCTAGTTTAGAGTACAGCTGCTCCTGTTTCTTGGAGGTGTGCTGGCAGAGAGCTTAGAGTGATTCCTTCTGTCCCTCATTTCACAGATGTCCCGTCTAAGAGTGAAGACTCAGGATGGCTGTTTGGGTTGCGGGCGTTCTGTTCAGGGTTCTTTCTCTTGAGTGATTGTTGGCCTGAGTGTTTTTGTACAAGTTACCTATTTATTGCATCCACATTTTGTATCTTTTTAAAATGTATGTGTGTTAATTTATGGCGTGTGTGTATGTGTGTATGTGCCCACAGAGGCCAGAAGAGGACGTTGGCTCTCTTGAAGCTGCAGCTCCAGGCTGTTGTTGAGATGCCTGACGTGGGTGCTGGGAACTGAACTAGGGTTGTCTAGAAGAGCAAGAAGTGTTTCGTACTGCTGGGCATCTCCCCCGTGCAAGTACAGTGAGTGTTAAAAGGAGACGTTTTAGTGTATCTTTGGTTAAAACTTCAATGACTTATATTTTAACTATTTTAATGATCCCTTAAAAAAAGCTTCACATTAGTTTCAGGTCGGGGTGGGAGTACGTGAATACATGTGTGTTGAGGGCATGGCAGTCAGGACTACTACTGTGGGAGTTGGCTTTCAATTATCATATGAGTTCTGAGGATTGGACTCGGCTCATTAATTTTGGCAGCAAGTGCCTTTACCTCCTGAGTCACCTTGCCAGTCTGTTAGCGATCACCTTAGAGAGAGGATTTAGGCGAATGCATGTGGGGGGGCACCATGGACTAGTACTTTGATAAAGACTATTTGAGGTGAGAAGTTTATATTTTACTTATTTTTGTATGTGTATACTGTGTCTGTGTATGTGCTTTGAGTCATGTGAGGAGGTTGGAGGATGGCTTGGAGTCTGTTTTCTCCTTCCACCGTGTGGGTTCTGGGGATTAAACTCAGGTCCTCCGACTTGGCAGCACCTTTACCTACTGAGCATCTTGCTAGCCTTAAATTTTTTTTTTTTTTTATGGTTTCATATTTGATTTGATTTTTTTTCCGTCGTAAATACAACAATTTTTTCTTTTTTGTAGGAGAGCAGGAAGCATGTTAATCATTCATCAAATGCACATTGTAAGCTCAGACCTTGGAGAAGATAAAATGTCTCCAAGATGCTCATAAATAATCCGACTAGGTTCAGTGATGCGTGAGTGTTGCGTCAGTGGTGAAGCTTGTGCTCCGAACGCTCGTGAAATCTTGCAGTGCGTTCCCGGTGTTGTTAACAGTGCTTGGCCAGTTGGCTGTCAGTCTGTCCGTAGCTGCGCACACTTAGCTGTGGTGTCAAAGGTAACCACTTTGGTCGCAGAGTTTATCCTAAAGCAACTCTCCTTTTAATTGCCGCTGTTTCTTTAGGTAGAAGATGAGTACCGATCTTTCCAGGAAGAGGCCAAGAAACAGATTGAAGATTTGAATATGACATTAGAAAAACTGAGATCAGAGCTAGAGGAAAAGGACACCGAAAGGAGTGACATGAAGGAAACTATCTTCGAACTTGAAGATGAAGTAGAGCAACATCGAGCTGTGAAGCTCCACGACAACCTCATTATTTCCGATCTAGAGAGTGAGTAGCAGTGCGCTCAGTTGCTCTCTGCCCTTCCGAGTGCTTGAGTTTAGCAGCGAAAATAATAATTCTGACTAGCACGTAATCTGGATGTAGTAGCACAGTTGGCTTACAGAAGTACGTTGCAAAGAAGTGAGCTTCACACATTATTTGGGAAACTGGGTCACTACGTTTTGTTTTCAGTTGTTCAATAGAAGCATTAATTGAAAATTAAGCAAAATCACTTAAGTGAAAGGTAATGAAGTTATTTATTTTTCTAGACCATAAGAAAAGTCATTTATTTATGTTTAGTGATTGCAAGTGAAGAGAGTCAAAACAAACAAGCAAACAACCCCCAAACACTAGTCTTGCAGCATCCTGGTCACGGAACACAGGCTTGGTTTTGTTTTTTAATGGTTTTTTAAGACAGGACTTTTCTGTGTAGCCTTGGCTGTCCTGAACTCGTTTTGTAGACCAGGCTGGCCTCAAACTCATGGAAATCTACCTGCCTCTGCCTTCCTGAGTGCCGGGATTACAGGCATGTGCCGACATGCCTGGTGGTTTTTTGTTGTTGTTGTTTGTTTTAAAATTGATTTGATTTTTTTCTTATTACTCTGAAGATTTTGTATTATGGTAAAATGAAACCTCCATTTAAAAGTTTCATTGTACTTTGCATGAATAGATTTTTAAACTTTATTCTGTAGTTACTTTGGATTTGTAAGAAAGTTGAGAAACCAGATTTTTATTTGAACCTAATTAATTTTTTCATGAGTTGTTTTTTAGTCACAAGCAAGTAAAAGGGAAAAAAGCAGCTTCTTACGCAGTGGGGAACGTTGAGCAGTACTTTGGGTTTTCATGAGGGTGATAGAGGCACGCAGACATAGCACAGGTGAGCTCTGTTCTGACTGAGGCATATACCAACCGCAGGAAGCCTTAGGCAGACAAAATGAAGTGTGTTTTGGTAGCAGAGGTGGACAGGGCTACAGCCCTAAAAGCATTAGTATCATGGAAGAGGAAGGCTATAGCAATGTCCCAGATGGAAGAAGACTCAGAAGACGTGGTAATTAGAGGTAATGCCCATGTCTAGACAGGCCCATCACTACAGGGGAAAATGATACAAAGGCACTAATCAAAAGTTGAGTTGTGGCCTAAAGATTAAAGATTTGCTAATAATACATTTGGGAAGTTGATAATTACACCGTGTTTACATAAACTATCCCTGTTCTTAGAAACCACACACTGAGCTTTTCAGGTGAAGGGCTGTGATTACCATACCCCCAAGGAGTTCTGGGAAAAACTTAGATTGATGGGTAAATACAGAAATAAGCAATGGCAGTTGATAGAACAAATGAGTTGTGGTACTACTGCTTTTTTTTTTTCCTTCCGATTCTGGAGGTGAAGCTCAGGAGCAGGTAACTTTCACATTGTTATGACTGAACTCCGTCCTTACTTTTATGTACTTTTATATTGCTGTTTCATATTACAAACCTGGAGACAGACAAACGGAATGGAGTAGCCTTTTCTGACACATTAGGTAAAGCCTTTCAAATTATCAGGTGTGTGCAGTATTCCTCTGGGCGCTGTCAGTTTATGATTTCCTTAGCAGAGCGTTGACTAGCAGGTGCAGCATCGGGCATCCTGATAGGTTAACGGGGGCATCTGCGGTGCCGTCTGAGAAGAGCAGGTTGTTTATGGGGATCTCAGGACATAACTTTTGTATTCTGAGCTCTGGCTAGCTGATCTGCATCTGTGGGTTGGCGTTCTGAGGCCTCGCTACTGAGATAGTCAGTGGTGCTACTGAATGTGTTTGAGAAGACTGCAGGAAAATTCTCCTACAACTCAGAAATCTTTTGAACCGATCTTAGTGACTCATCTGTTGTCCACTGCTCAGCAGTGATTGACAGAGTCCAGTCAGCTGCTGCATTAAGGTCTTGTCCGAGAGCCAAAATAAAATAAACCAAACCAATAAAATAAAAGACCTTTCAAGCATTTATATTTAGTTAAAAAGACACAGTTTTACTTTCTAAATTGTGTATATGTGTGCGTGTGTCTCAGCATATGTGAGTCTAGATGTCCAAGGCGGGTGTTGGAGGGCTGAGCTGGACCAGGTGGCTGCGAGCAGCCTGCCCGGGGCCGGGCGAGGCTTCTGGAAGAACAGCGAGCGATCCGAGCATCTCTCTGGCCCTGAGATTAGTTTGTGTTTTATGTTCGAGAGAATTTATTTAATTCTGCTCCTTTTTATTATGTGTTTTAAAGTTTTCATTAGCACATATTTTACACAAGTGTGTTAGACTGTGTGTGTCTCATATGTTCTGAGTGTAACCACCCCGTTCTGTCGTCTCCTGCTGATCCATCCTCTTCTAAGCTAGTCTCGTGTGTGAACCAGTGAGTTTCATTAGGGTTACTTACAAGGATGTGAGTGGGATTTTTAAAAATTAGAGTTATTTACAGGCGCGTAGGCAAGTCGCCAGTGGTCACACCACTGGAAAAAAAAATGCCCCCGTCCCCCAGCCCCACCAGCCTATAGGACTTCAGAGAGAGGCGGGTAGTTTGGCTTCTTCTGGGAGTAACGCTGGGAGTCCAGCGTCCACTGAGTACTGGTGCTGCCTGTTTTCTCATGCAGTCTTTTTGGTTTTGAACATGGGAAGAGTGACATCTTGTGGTAACTGGGACATTAGCTAGGAAAATGTTGGGTGATAAAGATTCTCGGGGCAAGACTATACAAATCATTCATTTTCCATATACGGAATTTAACTAGACACTAACTAATTAAAAAGATCTGATTAAAAAGCTCTATATTGCTTCTTTCTAGACTTTTTGAGAAAAAGTTAAATATGCATTAATATTAGACAAATAATTATTAGCGTTTATATTGTCTCTGTGTGTACGTTGAACTACTTAAGTTCCAACCCTATGACATTTAATTCTTAAATATTTCAGCATGTGATTCTAAGATTCTCCTGAGCACATCTAGTAAAATTATTTTGTTTCCTGGTATCAACTAAGCCCATAATTAGATTTCTCCAGCTGTCACCAAATTTTTTATAGCTTTATTTACTCATAACTTGTGGTAACTTTTTTATAGTGCCACAGATTGATTCCAGGAACTCATGAATGCTAGGCAAGCCTTCTACAAGCTCTATGCTATTCATTTATTTGGGCTTTATTTAACTTAGACCAGCTTCAAACTTCTATCAGTGTTCCTCTCAGTTTCCACAGTTCTAGGATTATAGATTTGTGCTACCATACTCTTGCTTTCTCCACATTCCTCCTCCTCTTCTCTGTCTCCTAAATAATAGCCAGTGTCTAAACAAATTTTATACTTACGTTACATCTCTGCAGTTTGATGGCAGTTACTTTTTCTCTGGAGTTTGATGACATTTAATTTTTTTTCCTCTAGAAAATTCTCACATTTGAAGTTAACTCAGCACATGATACATGAATTTGATAGCAAGGAATATTGTTATTTTAGAAAGCAATATATCCTCTTTTGGATTTTTTTGTCTGTTTGTTTTGTTTCTTGAGATAGGTTTTCTCTGTGTAGCCTTGGCTGTCCTGGAACTCTTGCTCTGTAGACCTAGCTGCCTCTGCCTCCCAAGTGCTGGGAGTAAAAGTGTGCACCACCACCGCCAGGTGGTGGATTACTTCAACAAGCATCACCACAAGTCAATTTCAGAATCTGTTCATCAGCTCCCAAATAAGTCTTATATTCAATAGTAATCACTCCTTAGTCAACCCAAGATAAATTCCTGAGCTTGAAATTGTTACGTAGGATTTTACAACAGTTCCTGGGCTTAGAATGAAGAGACAAATGGAAAACTGTAAAACAAGTCGACACTCTAGAAATTAAAAAAAAAACATTATAAAAAATGTACAGTCATTTAAACAACAAACTAAAGGAACAGAGAAATGAGGAACTTGAGGATTGGTCATTCTGCAGTCTGATGCGCAGGGGAAAATACTTGAAGGAAGTGGATAGAGATTAATGACTTGTGAAGTAATTTCAGATTTATAATCCAGTTAGAGACTTCCAGGTCATACCGGCATCGTACCATGCATACCTGGCCTTCATGCTCTCAGCCGTGGTCTTAACATCTAAGGTAGGAAGATGTGTCAGCTCAGAACTTCCCCGTTCAGAACATGGCTTCAGATAACTGCCTTTTTCCTTTTTCTAAAAGAAGAATAGGAATGAGGTTTAAAAACCTCAGTGATGCGAATGCTGAGATACAAAGCACTTAGTTTGTGCTAGTGGATCAGTAATTTTTAGTAATTTCTGAAATATAGAAAGCAGAAAGAATCAAGTGTGGAGAAATAAGACAACAGAAAAACCTACAGTCTGGGAGAACAGTGAAACTCAGAGGAAAGGTGTTTTCAGCACGCTTTGGGTAGAAGCATACTAAAACTGCCTGCTCAGCTGGCCATGCTCCTGAGGTCCCCGACTTGACTGTGTATTTGTTTCTGAGCTCAGATTCTTCTGGGTAAAGGCAGAGAACAGGGTGCTAGGACTCTTCAAATGACCTTGGTGTCAGAAAGGAAAGTGGGTGGTATCTGCAGAACTGCAGGCTCCCCACCATGTAGTCTAGGAGGCAGAGCCATACCTAGGGAAAAGCAGTTTGACTCCACTTTGCTTAGAGTTGGTGTTGTCATCAGCAGAGTCTTCACTAGTCGCTGTGCCAGGAATGAGAAGCTTGTGATTAGAGCACTGAGTCCTGCAGTTGTTAAGAAATTTAAGTTTGAGACCAGCCTGGTCTACAAAGTGAGTCTAGAACAGCCAGGGCTACACAGAGAAACCCTGTGTCAAAGAAAAGCTTACAAAAGGCATGGTAGTCCACTTCGAGGACTGTGTCCATAGAAACAGCATCTACAGGTGTGTTTGGGTGCTTGCCGCAGCACTACTTGTCATTGCTAACTTTGAAAATAGTCTGCTATATTTTTTAAAGATTTATTTTGTTTTATGTATGTGAGTTTTTTGCCTTCATGTAAGTGCACTGTGTGTGTCTTGGGCCAGAAGAGGGTGCAGAATCTGGAACTGGGTTATGGGTGGTTCTAGGTTGCCATGTGGGTTCTAGGAACTGAACCTGGATCCTCTGAAAGAGCAACCAGTGCTCTTAACTGCTGAGCCGTCTCAGCAGTCCTACAGTCTACATTTTAATAGTTATGATCTAGTGAATAGCTTATGTATAGCGTGAATGCTCCCTGTTCTCATTGCCATTTTGCCAGTGAGCATGAAAACGGCAGATCTGAGTACATTGGCTGGAAAATGAAACAAAACCAGCCACAGTGCACTTAAATAATTTAGAACCACTCAACGTTTCAAATGTCACATGACATGGAAATGTAGCCAGGCACAGAGCATTCCTTTTAAAAATGCTAATTTTATTTTACTCTATTAAACTATAAGTAAATTGGTGACTTTTCAAAAAGGGGGGAAAACACGCAAGAAACTAACAGTGTTGTTGAGGTAGACCCTTCTAGTGTGCTGAATTACCTCATGTTGCTATTTGCAAGTGGTCTTCATCTCTACTTTTGGAACTCTCCTCCACACAATAGCCAAACAATTATGGAAAGACATTTGCTCTATTTATAACAAAGATTGGAACTGTGTTAACTCTGTTAAAAGGAGATTTTGGAAGCACATTCTGAGATGTTGCATTGATCCAGTACTCTGGGGCCATCTAGATGGTGCTCCACATCTGGATTTATGGTAATGGATTCCAGTTTTTGCTACAGGCTTATGGAGCAGTACAAATATAATCTTGTTATGCTTAAAAAAGAAAAAGATCACCAGGTGTTGTAGTGCTTCTCTAGTTCCGTGTAGTGGGTTGCTAAGTGGGAAGGATACCTTGAGCCTCTACAGGAATTTAAGGCCTGCTTGGGCAACACAGCAAGACCATGTTCAAACAGAAAAGCAAACCAAAACGATACACATTCAGGAATCCAGAAGGATGTGAGGCAAATGCAAGTAAAAAGTAATCTTATTCTGTTACAATTTCTGTTTCTAAAATCATTTTATACCTTACTTTTAGAGGTAAGAATAAAAGGTATTATAACCACTTTTTTTTTTTGGAGGAGGGGAGAATAAAGATTTGAGCAAAATTTAAAAATAAAGAAAAACTGTATATAGTTCATTTGAAAATCGCTTATGTCTTCTCCTGGGCTCTCTACACATTCCTGTGGCTTTTAACAAATCACTGTTGACTTTTCCTTTCCTCTGAAGAGAACACTTACTTCATTCTCTGGGAAATGCTGGACCAGGTGGAGCAACCAGTGGAAGTAACCAAGAGCCTCTCAGGCCTCAGAGGCCAGGGAGGTTGTTGTGGGTGATTTTAGTAAGTCATCAAGAGCACAAATACCCAGAGCCTGGTCTCATGGAAACTGCTCAGCACTGTCTGCATGATTGGTGGGCATATAACCAGAGCTGGCAGTGCTGATTTGCAAGGGACAACAGGGCACTGGCGAAGGAGACAACTGTGAAGCCTATTACTAAACAGGAAGAGCAGGGCCCAGAATTTTCAGAAGAAAGTGCGATGGGCTAATAATGCAACAGCAATTTGTTTGATTTCTAGAACAAAAATAGCACTGTAAAAATCAAGGTTTGTGGGTTTAGTTTGAATTGAAGACAGTAGGTGGCAGTGTCGCTCACACGAGAAAAACTGTAGGGGTGCTACTTCCTCCTTGTGAGACCGTCATTGGGCTGGGTAGCAGTAGCCGCTAAAAAAGAGAGCTTAAATAGAGACTTCTCCGATCTTGGGGAGGGAAAGCATGTTACCACTTTTTAACTTTTTATCTCAGAGGAAAAGTACAAATATGATCATAAAGTTTAAAGCACATCCCCAAAGACCTGTTTAGCACACTTTATGCTATACATCCTTTGTCTGACAGCTGTCCTTTATTTAAAAGGAATAATAACAGGACACTCAGTAACTCAAGTGAGTGTTAATAATCAATGTTCTTGTTAAGATTGAGTGTGTGAAGTCTGTGGACGGGAACTTAGAGGTCAATGAAGAAAAGACCAGAAGAACAAAGATGCTGATGAAATTAGAATTTTATAACCAGTCTAAGATGGGCATGGCGGGTAAATGTGCCACACGAATCAAGGTGGCAAGTGTGAAAAGCGAGTTCTAAGACAGTTGGCGATCTTGTGAATTGTATCTGAAGATGTCCTTTGTGATCAGAAGAAAAGGCAAACAAGCTTTTGCAGTTTAATTTTGTTTTATGTGTGTGTTTACCTGTGTTTAAGTGTCTCAGATACACTAGAGCTGGGGGTTACAGACAGTTGTGGGGTGTCATGTGGGTGCTAGGAATTGAACCTTGGTCATTTAGAAGAATAGCCAGTGCTCTTAACCACTGACCCAATTCCCTAGCCCCCCAAGAAACAATTTTTGGGTAATTTTAAGAGAATTTTTTTTGTTTGACTGTGTGAGCTGACAAGGAGCCAGAGCTGCTGGTTGCAGAGTCATCCTTGTTTCTGTCAGCAGGGCCATGCACTTGTCCACTCTCATAGCAGAGAACAGGACCATGGACCTGTCCACTCTCATTGTGTTCACCTTGCCTTGACTGGACTGTGTGGTCTCTCCAACCCTTGGTTTCCAGGTTAAAGGAGGTTTGGTGTAGCTTTCACATGAGACAGCCTGTAAAATTTAATCTTTTGAGGAAAAGTCATCCTGACTTTCTCAAGAGAGCTTTAACTATTTTTCAGTCTTGAAGAAGGTGGAAACTATATCTCTTTTAAAAAAATGTCTTCATTATCTGGAAAACAGCTTGATTCACAGTTATACTTACAAGATTGTTGAATTAATGAATAATTTTGGATATTTATTTTTCATGGGCCCTGACTTCATTAAACAATTTTGGGGCTGTGTCTCCGAGTGAAGACATTAACTATTGGCTGCCAAATTAGACTGCCATTTTATCTCATTGGATTCTGTTTCCTCTTTAGTTTGCCTCCCTTTATCCAACTTTAGAAAATATTATGTGCTTTTAACAGTAGTTTATACTAATA
The DNA here is from genome assembly GCA_028658305.1 of Pachyuromys duprasi. NCBI lineage: Eukaryota > Metazoa > Chordata > Mammalia > Rodentia > Muridae > Pachyuromys > Pachyuromys duprasi. The sequence continues at coordinate 48,250,181 of CM053756.1, forward strand.
TGTTATTACTGAAGTTACTTGGTATCATTTTTGAAATATCATGGGCCCATGAGAGAAGTGTTCGCAGTGTTAGCCTGGTTAATCTGGGTTCAGTCCTGGAACCCATAGAGGAAGGTGACCTCTCTCTGTGTGTACACCTGTGCACACTTAAGTTCACAAATCAAACAGTCTCGCTCTTTCTCTGTCTCTCTCTCTCTCTCACACAGGTTTTTAAAAAGCTGAATGTGGTGGTGCACAGTTTTCATCCTAGCATTTGGGAGGCAGGTAGGGGGGTCTCTGTGTCTCTGTGAGTTGGAGTCCAGCCTGATCCACATAATGAGTTCCAAGACAGCCAGGGCTACATAATGAGCAGAGTGAGATCTTGTCTCAAAAATAAACAGACATTAAAATATTTCTATCATGGCTCAGGATGTAGTTCAGTGGTTGAAAATATATGCATAGCATTTATGAATCCCTGGATTTGAAAGATTAATTTATATTTTATGTATATGTGGGAGGAGGAGGAAAGAATTGTGAGTTAGAATGGAGAGGGAACTGTAGCATTAACAGGCAAAATCTTAGTAAAGGATTATTTCCATGATAAGTGCCTTTCCTGGTGCATAACCGAGAAGTGATTTATTCCTGAGCTGTCAGAATAACACGTGTGAAGATGCCCAGAAGGACAGTTAGAACATGGTGCACGCCTGAGTAGATTCTCTCTGTGCGTGGCTTCAGGCAGAGCTTCCTTCCTGCAGAGTGTGATTGCCTATTATATTTATTGCTACTATTTCATAGAAAATTGGTTGCTCCTTGGATATTACAATCAATTTTTTTAAATAACATACTGATTTCACTTTTCTGGAATTTATCCCAACATGTAAAGGGAATTATGCTCACAATGTTTACAGCGGTAACTCCTATGATTAATAGTCGACATTTAATAGCAGTCAATGTTGTTTTGGTTGGCTTTGTGCCAATAATATATATGTTTCTTACAATTGTTTTCGGGTTTACTTACGAAGTGATGCAGAAACTATACCTTGGATTGAATTTTTTTTATGCTTTTAAGTTTTGTGATGAAAGTAAGCAAGTCTTTGCACAGGAAACCTGTTTTGATGATCATATTTTAGCAGCTCTTTTCATGTCCTTTCTTTTGAACATTTAAGATTGTTAAAAACTTTAGGTTTAAGAAGAAATGTTTAATCTTTGTGGTCTTTTTAGATACAGTTAAAAAACTGCAAGACCAAAAGCATGACATGGAAAGAGAAATCAAGACCCTTCACAGGAGACTTCGGGTAGGATGATTTTCATGTGCTGTCTCACTGGGAAACATGATTTTCTGGAATTTGCTACTTTAATGTGTGGATAATGTGGGATGTTGGCCACATTGGGCTTTGGGCTGAAAGCAAGTGCGGTTATTTTAAGTTGGGATTGACACTGCATTTAAGATAGGAGAGTATACTGGTAGTGATTTATGGGTGTTAATTTTAAGATGTTCTAAGGAAATGTGTTATATTTTGAAAAGAAAGTTATTAACTTCTGATTTTAAAATCACAAACAAGGCTGGTTTTAGGTGAGATTTCCGTATTTTCTGGGTTGGCGGGGCTGCCAACACCCATGCTGCTAAGGTGTGGCGGGAAGAACACTGGTCCTAGACCCAGAGTTAAACAGTGGTCTTAAGCCACTGTTCTAGCTGCTTTCATGGTATCAGAAAATCGCTTTGAGGGTGAGAGGGCTTAGGCGAGGCCCAGCTGTGGCTCTGGGGGAAGTGAAGTCCCCGGGGAGGCTTCTCCGCCCAGCCACACCCGCATCCTTCTTGTCTGTGGGAAGCGGCAGGCCACTCAGTTCCTTATGCCTCTCTGTATGATTGTGTCTGCCTGCACCGAGTTCAGTTTTTCTTCTGGCTTCCTCTTCCTTTTCCTTTACTTTAGGTTTTTTTTTCTTCCCTGCTAGTTTTTGATGTCAGGGTATTTATAGTTTTTCACTGTATGGCTCACATACCATTTATGTACCTTCTTGAGAGTTCCAGAGATACTAAATTCTTGATGATATTTATTTTCATAAGACTTGCTTTGAAACTTGCATGAGGAAGGGAAGTCTAGCATTTTTTGTCATTAATATTTATTGAGCACTCTCAATACTTGATGTCTCAGTATAAAGATCAGATGACAAATCTTTCTTTCGTTAAGAACAAGTTCACTGATAAGAGTTGCTTTGTCTGTTAAAAATAGATAACAGCAACTCTTGGCTTTAAGAAAGGTCATTTCAGAGTATGACATGTTAGGGCAAGCTAATCATTAAAAAAATTTATTGCTTATACATAAATCTTCCTTGCTCTCTTTTGGAAATAAAAATTTAGTTTTTCACTGTAGGAAGAGTCTGCGGAATGGCGGCAGTTTCAGGCTGATCTCCAGACTGCGGTGGTCATTGCCAATGACATCAAGTCTGAAGCCCAAGAGGAGATCGGTGATCTAAAGCGGCGACTACATGAGACCCAAGAGAAAAACGAGAAGCTCACAAAAGAACTGGAGGAAATCAAGTCACGCAAGTATGTTCCGAGAAGCCGAGTGTGCGTTCCCGTAAAGAACAGTGACGTGCTGCTGTTGCTGTTTTCCGTCTTGCCCCTCACTCTGCAGCCCTCGCTTCTCTTCAGACCGGAGGTCTGGAAGCAGACAGAATTGGCTTCTTAGATGTGGGACCTCAGTTAACAATGTTATCTCCCCCGGGTGAGCCTCAGTTCTTGGCTGTGAAGTGAAGGAAGGCACTGTGAGCCCATTTATAGTGCGTGAATGAGTAAGTGAGCTCATGCTTTCAGAGGGATCAATCGGAGCAGCCACCAGTAAACTTGAGTTACTGAGTTTGGAGAAACAAATGGTCGGTATAGTCTAAGTTTCTTTCCATCATTCATATGCAGAATTTCCATTTTGTTTTCCCCAGTGTCCTCCAAAGTAGTCTCCTCTGCATCTGACACACTGGGAATCCATAAAAATGACCTCATGAGGTGACACCTGCGATGTACTCTGAGTTTCACAGTGAGACTCCATCTGAGTGGGGGAGAGAATTTATGTGTTTGATATTATTATTAAGAATTTGACTTTACTTCACTTTGAGTAATTCCTAATTAGGTACAGGGAAAAACAGTGTATCTTTGGAACCTTTTTATTTTATTATTTCATAGCCCTAATGTGTTGCTGAGTGTTATATTCATTGGCATCCTCAAGCCAAACTTGGAATGAGTCTAATGAAACCCCACTGGTATAAAGCTGGCGGTACTCTTCTTTTCTATATTAATAAATAAACAACTTATCAGAAGTGCCGCATTTGATAGTTACCCCCAGTGACTTAAGTTGATTCTGTCTGTCTGTCCATCCATTCATCTATAGCTCTATCTGTCATGCTGGGGATGAACCTAGGGCTTCACACTGCCAGGCAAGTCCTCTGCTTGAAGGATCATTTTGTTGTGTCCTGAAAGTTTACTAGTCTTTATATTCCAAAGAAATGCCTGCCAGAAGAGGTGGCATGTGGGGTTGGCGAGGTGGCCAAGTAGATAAGAGTAGGTCCTGGTCTTCAAAAGATTGAATTTGGTTCCAGCACCCTTGTCAGATGGCTCGAGACTTTACCAGTTCCAGGGCACATACTACATTTTTCTGCCCTGTTTGTGCACCTGCACACACATACTATTATTGAAGCAGAGAGAGCGTCTTGTTCAGCAGTGATTGCCAGAGTGATATTACCAGTTCCTGGAATGCAGGACCCCGTGCATTTAATCTTCATAATGATGCTGACTGGTTGTTGACTGTTTCCACTGTGCTGATTTTCGTATTAATAGTAAAGAACAAATGTCAACATGATGAACCAAGGCCTTGGTATCAAATCACACTTGTAGCCAAGCTCATTATAACACATGGTAACTTCTCTCTCTCTTTTTTTTAAGTGCAAAACTACCTAAATAAAACAAAACGTGAGTTTTAAGTAAAAATACCCATCTTGAAAGGGTAAAGTATTACTTTATAGCTCAGTCTTGGAATGCCCTCTTTTCAACTGTCTGTGTGACAGAACTGAAATTATGAGCAGGTACTTCTGCTAAAAACTGTGTCCAAGGGTGAGGCTGCCTTGAGGTGAGCACTGTGTGTCTTTTCCAGTCTGAGCTTCTTTTTTCTTCTCATGGAGCAGCATTTTTACTTGACAGGAAGCTCCCTGAAAATGACTAGGAACCTGTCCATCAAGAAAAACACCTGATGGTATTTGTTCATTAAATGTAGATATTTGAGAGATCCTTAGAATTTTGGAAAACTTTTCTCTGCCATTGCAAAATAAAGGCTTAAAGACTTTTAAAAAATTATGTTTATTTATTTTGTGTATGTGCCCTTCTGTGCATTTGGAAATAAGAAGGCAACTTGTAAAAGTTGCATTTCTCCTACCATGTGTGTTCTGGGCATCAGCTCAGGTTGTCTGGCTTAGTAGCAAGCATCTTTACCTGCTGAGCCATCCTACTTGCTCCAGAGGTTTTTTTGATCTATTATTAGTAATAACAAATAGGACTTAAATATATAATTAAAGGTATTTTTAATTACAATTAAACTTCAAAATGTCAGTATTTTTATGATAACTATATGATGATACAGAATCAGATGGGTAGAAAATTCTTTTAAAGCATGTCAGAGACAAGTGAATTTGAATGGATAGGGCAGAAGTTTATTTACATAGCTTCATTTTCTGCATCATGGCTAGTTTTTGTCCTCTTGGAGCGATGTTCTTAAACACAGCCTCATTCACACCCAGCAAGGGCTGTAGAGCTGGTCCATGTCTCCAGTTTGCCGCTGGCCTTTCCCCCTTGTGCTGCCATCTAACCCACGGTCTTGTACCTGGCCAGGCAGGCCTCAGGACTAAGTTGCTTTCCCAGCCTAGCAAAAATTTACTAACTACCCATTGTTTCACTTTAGTGGATGTCATAGAATAGTCAGTTATCTGAAGGGCATTAAAATATTCTCCCCTAGTCTAAACACACATTTGTTTGTGATCTGCATTTTTCATATCTTAAGAGATTGAATACAGAAGAAATGAGAATATAGTTGTCTTCTAAGTAGTTAAATACTTATCTGTCTATCTATCTACCTATTTATCTAATCTGTCTGTCTATCTACTTAATTACTTATTTTGAGACAGGGTCTTTTTATGTAAGTCTGTCTGTCCTGGAGCTCACTGTACAGACCAGGCTGGCCTTGAACTCACAGAGATCCATTTGCTTCTGCCTCCCGAGTGCTGGGATTAAAGGCATGTCTCACCACACCTGGCTAAATACATATATACATACATACATACATACACACATACATACATACATACATACATACATGCATGCATGCATGCATATATACCTATACATACATGTACATATATGTACATGTATATGTATATATACATATATACGTACATATATATATAATTTTTTAAATGTAAGACGCAATTTTTCTAAGCAGTTTTGAATTTTGTAAAATAATGTTTTTTTTAACATTCAGTTTGTTTTTTTTAAAGCGCCTCATTGAATTAATTAAGACCATAAAATATTTTATTCAGCACTGTGTGGATCAGGCTAGCCTGGATTCACAGGACTAAATAAAATATTTTATGGTTTTAGTTAACTCAGTGGGCTTTGGAGCTGGAGCCTTTGCTTTCATCCCTTTGTATGTCCTTGTGTGAGCACAGCGTTGGAGCTGTAACCAGCCCAAGAGAGGGCTGCGCCTTCCTGGCAGCACAGAACCAGAGCGTCTCAGTTGAGTGTCAGGCTGAGGCCAGTCTGCCTCCTGATTCACTGGTAATTGATTACTGATGTCCTCACCTGACACTTAATGCAGATGGAATTTGATGGTTATTTAACTTGCTTAGGATAACCTGATATGAACATTTCAGTATCATTTCCTGCTGTTTACCAGGCAGAGAATATTAGGTCTGACAATTACTGTGTTCAACTCGTACAGTTTAATAAAAGCAAAACAAAACAAGGCAAACCCGAAAACCAAACCCTAATACCTTTCAGTGCTTTTCAACCAGGAATTTAAAATATGGGTGTTTTCCCGTACGCACCAATGCCTTTATTTCACTCTTTTTAGGCAAGAGGAGGAGCGTGGCCGGGTGTATAACTACATGAATGCTGTTGAAAGAGATTTGGCAGCCTTGAGGCAAGGGATGGGCCTGAGTAGAAGGTCCTCGACTTCCTCAGAGCCAACTCCCACAGTAAAAACCCTCATCAAGTCTTTCGACAGTGCATCTCAAGGTAATTAATTCCTTGTCTTTGGTTTGCAGGGCTGATGGTTCTGTTCACTTGACACATCCTCCTTGTCTATTTTAATGTTCTGTATCTATGATCTTGTGTACAGTATCATGGTGTCATATAGTGCCATGGGGTGTCACACAGTGTCCTATGGTATTGTGAATTTAGGCACATTCTACAGGGGTTTGGAATTTACTTCAGTTTAGAAATCGTGGTCTCAGCTGCACGCCTGACTTCCCAGGCCAAGCTGTATCTTTTCTCCCTAGGTGGATCACACTTATTCCTGTGATTTCTTATATCTTTTTTTATGCGCAGACTTCTGGATACATAACTGTAGCTCCCAACCTTCCTCTGAATTTCTCAGTCCTGATACCCAAGTGCCTTATTGATGCTGACACTCTTGAGTCTCTAGGCATCCTTATGTTCAGAACAGACACCATTCTCCACTTCATCTTTTCTCATGACTAGAGTCAGCACAGTTCTTCTCAGTTACCAAGACCAGAAACCTAGGAATGCCATGCCTCTCCCTCACTGTTCCTCCAGCATGGACCTCTTTGTTCTTTACTCTTTCTTCATTTCTAGAGACATGAACTTAAGTTCAAGCCACCTTCAACTGCTGACTTCAGTAAACAGTTATACTCCTCTCGTTGCCATTGAGAGCGTCTCCCTTGTTTAACATCCTGTAATCATCTCATAGTTGGAATGAAGTTCACATCACTGTTCTGTCACCACTGGACTGCTCTGTTACTTTGTTCAGCTCAACAGCACTGCACTTCAGGGTCAGAGACAAGCCAGGCTCCTGATGGTGTAGCTCCTACAGCAGTAACTCTGAAGACATAGCAGCAGTCTTTGATAAGAGCTGTCTTCTGTGTGTGTTTGTGTGTGTGCATGTTGCATTGTTTATTGAGACAGGGTCCTACTGTGAAGCCCAGGTTGACCTAGAATCCTCGCTAAGCAGTGTGGTCTAGTCTCAACTCACGATCCTTCTCCCTCAGTCTGTGAAGTACTGAGATTGTTGGTGTTTGCCGCCATGCCTGCCTTTTCTTCTGTTTCTTAGAATTTATAAAGAATGATGCTAGGGATGGAACCTGGGGCCTCAGGTAGAAAAAATACCTGTTACAGGCTCTGCCTGTGAGTGTTCAGCATGGGTCAGGCATTGTCCATCGCATCTAGTTTGCAGGAAATTAGGAGGTTTGGCTCATGGCTCCCTCCCATGGAGATGAGTAGGACACTCCCCCAGCACCATTAACTTTCTCATTTGCTGTTTTTGTAGTACCAAATGCTGCTGCAGCTGCAATTCCTCGAACGCCTCTGAGTCCAAGTCCCATGAAAACCCCTCCCGCAGCTGCTGTTTCCCCCATGCAAGTAAGTGCCTGGGATCATTGAAGCCTCGAAAGCTTTAAATTTGTGTGTTAGACCCTCTTTTTCAGAGTCATGCATGTCTCAGGTGGGTGAATGACTGCCTCAGAGAGATTTGTTAATTCATCCTTAATTGAGGCAAATTGTAAATACAAATTGTGATGCTCTTCTGGAAAACTTTGATATCTCTCTGAGTATGTAGCTGTCACATTTTATCTTTTACTGTCTAATGATCACTTAAAATCTTTCAGACTTAGTGGGTGGAGAGATGGCTGAGTAGTTAAGAAAGCTTAAAGCTCTTGCAGAGGACCTAAGTTGTATTTCCAGTGCTCATGTGAGACAGCTCACAATAGCCTGAAACATCACCCTGCAACATCAGCTCTATCCAAGGCCCTTTCTGGGCCTCCTTGGACACCTGAATGCAAGTGCTCATCTCTGCACACTTGCACATATATAGCACAGTTAAACACTGGTCTATACAAGGCATGAACTGCGAGATGTGCCATTCACCGGGGCCATTTGTCACAGTGGGACTCAAGGATATGGCATTGTTGATTGTAAATAACTTTCAGAGTTGCTGTTCTTTGCCATGTTGGAGTGCCTTGCCAGCAGCAAGGTAGAGGGCTCTTTTCTGTGACACTCAAGAGACCCTCTTGTTATTCCATTTGCACAGCTACTTTGAGAGTCTGGCTGAGGTGAAGTACTTTAACATAGGTGAAAGTAGCCAAAGGAAAAATGGTCCCTGAGCTAGTGTTCTGTGATAACGGGTAGCTGTGGCTACCTTTCTCCCTAAAGTTAGGCCTTGGGGCATTCTTTTTTGAGCTGAGACTTCACGATTGTCCCTGTGATTTGTGAATGGGCTTTTAAACTCATACAGTCTCCCAGCCAGTGGCTTTGCAGTTCATGTTTATACAAGAGATCTTTTTAACTTTAAAGGAAATGCAAGGAACTCCATGTTTTGCCTGCTTTGTAGGTGCTCTGTATTAATCAGACTTTTAAAAGTAAACCTAAAGGTACAAAGCAAGATGCCAGGTAAAGCAAGCTTCAAAAAACATGAAGCTTCTCTAGCATTTATCTGTTGACATTTTGCGTCTAACATCATCTTGTAGAATATTTTTGAAGATAGGAGGATTAAAAATATCTATAGCTAGACATAAAACTCAGTATAATTAATACATGGTTAGTCTGTCCAGTGTCTCTCCATGGTAACTTCACAGAGAACCATGGAAAGGGTGTAGAAACAGGTCTCCAGACATTGTCTTCGTGACCAGAATCTCTGGGACAACACCAGGGTTGGCTGTGTTAAGTTGTTATTTTGGGTTTTTTTGTTTGTTTGTTTGGTTGGTTGGTTGGTTTGATTTTCAAGACAGGGTCTCTCTGTGTAGTGCTGATTGTTCTGGAGCTCACTCTGTAGACCAGGCAGATGGCCATGAACTCCGTAGAGATCAGCCTGCCTCTGCTTTCCGAGTACTGGGGTTAAAGTGTGCGCCACTAGTACTGCCCGGTGACCTCTTTTTAAACAGGAATTCTCGCTATCTGGGAATAACAAGCATTGTCACAAACATGGAAAGCTGAACACAATGTAGAAAACCATTGTTTTCAGACTACAGTGGTCCCTTGGGGGTGGGGGTGGGGGATGCTAACAGCTGAGGGAAGCCCTGCTGCGGATCTCTTCCTGGAGGTGGTTTTAGGTGGTAGTTAGGTAGGATGACCCAACTTGGAATAGAGAAGGATTAACCAGCTAGATCTGAAGACATAAACCAGAATCTTCAGGGCAAGGCCCCCTGGGAAGAGGAAGCTACACAGAGAGGTCCAGACATTTCCATAGGTATCCTTCCGAATCTTTGCCTGAGGCTGGTGGCCTGTCTGTGCTTGGGGGGAAGCCCCACAAGGCTGGCAGGAAGACTTCAGACAGACACTTTCTATAGTTTACATAGGACAGGGAATCTGTGAGTTCATGTCAGCCACTGTAAGATACCTCCTTGAACAGATAGGGAGTAAAGTGCATGTGCTTGATAGTACAGGTCTGCACAAAAGACCTTAAAGGCAAGCAACAAAAGGACGAGGGGAGCTGTAAGTAGCTGCACACTCCCCTAGGCTCATCCCTTCATAGTCACTGTGTGAGCACACTGCTTTTAGCGAGTGTTGGCTTGCTCATCCCCTGGTAGTCACTGTGTGTGCTTGCTGCTCTTACGAGTGTTGGCTGGCTTCAGGGTTTGTTTCTAATGAATAGAGTACAGCAGAAGTAATAGAATGGCACTTCCCAGAGAAGGTATAAAACCGGCTTCTGTTGTGAGTGCTCCTCTGAAGTTCACTGCTCCTGCTACTTAGGCTTACTCCTTCTGAGAAAACGCTCTGTAGGTACCATGTTGTGGGCTTGTTCTTGCAGAGGGCTATTAAGTAAGCTCAGAAGCAGCTCGGAGGCTGACTGCTTGAAAGAGACCTCTCCTACACCTTCCCTCCAGTCTGTCTTTGTGATACAGAAAGCTCGATTTACCTGCTCACTGAAGACCTGGAGCTAGACTTACCTAGCTAAGCTTTTTGACCCATAGAAATCACGAGGTCATAGTGTTTACTGTTTAAAGTCACAGTAAAGTATTGGGATACTTTGTCATGCAGCATACAGAAGTCACATAGTAGGTTATTTCTCTGCTAGAACAGTCTTACAATTTTTAACAGCATCCAACAAAATACAAGGTAGTTTTGTATTTATATGGAAATGGATTTGAGTATGCAAAACATTGGGAGGGTTTGTAGTACTTGATTGTGACACTTACTGGGTAACACCAAGAAATCAGGAAGTAGATAGAATCCTGGGGTAGATGAGGTGACTTCAGTACAAATATCAGGATTATTTAGAAGGAGGGTAGGATTCTGGGTAACTAGATAACCATATGACATACTGTCAGGGTTATTTGGTACAAGGGTAGATGTAATCTACACAGGATTCTGAGTATGATACACTGAGGTTATAGACAGGGACATTAGTGAAAACCTCTGTATTCTTTGAGCATGCAAAGATTTCTTATTTAGGACCTTCATGTGGGTAATACCATTCTTAGCCAGGTGATCCTGGGCTGTATAAGAAACCAGGCCAACGGAGTCAGGCGTGGTGGTGCATGCCTGTAATCCCAGCACTCGGGGAGGCAGAAACAGGTGGATCTCTGTGAGTTTGAGGCCAGCCTGGTCTACAACGTGAGTCCAGGACAGCCAGGGCTACACAGAGAAATACTGTGTCGAAAAACAAACAAGGACTTGTGCACAGTAACTTGAAGACAACATGTAATAAGTGAGTGATATATTTGTGAGAATATGAGGTGTTCAGCATCATTAGTCATCAAGGAGATGGAACTGAAATTTGCAGTAAGATACCAGTCCATACTATGGGCAAAATGATAGGATAACAGTAATGATGTGGAAAAGCCAGGCCTTTTGCATAGAAATCTTATGGGAGACTGAAACAAGTAGCTGGAAGTTAGCTAAGGGTTTAAAAGGTATGACTGAGGGCTAGGGTGTGGAAGAAGAGGCAGGTGGATCTCTGAGTTTGTGGCCAGCCTAGTCTACATAGCAAGTTCCAGGACAGCCAGGGTTACGTAGTGACAATTTTTACTTTAGGGGGGTGTGAGGGCTGGAGAAAAGCCAAGGAAATAGAATTACAAGAAAGAAGTGTGGACAGCCTGTATTTTATAGGGTGGAGTAACAATGGTGGGTGTTTAGGCTGCTGTATATGCCTCCTACATCAGGGAGGCATAAGGGGGTAAAGAAACACCTAATAGTGCTATTGACAGGAGTGCAGAGTTAAAGACCTGTTCCAGGCCGGTTGTTGAGTTATCGAGTGGGAGGCATAGTTGAGGTCTGTTTGGAACCAGGACAAGAAAAACCAATAAAACCACAATAGAAACACATCCATATTTTGGTTTGGAACCTAATTTTTTGTTTAGCAAATTGGCATATGGTAGTTTAAGAATTCTCTTTTTAATTTTTTGTTTTTTTAATTTTATATTAATCATAGATTATATACTTTGTATCCCAGCCGTAGAAGAATTCTCTTTAAACAGACGAATTAAATTGTATTTACAGTGCCAGAGGCTGTCAGGGTCAGTGGTATGCACAACTATAAAAGGGTCCCAGGGAGGCACCCTTGTGTCGAGAAGTGTCCTGTGTCTTGACTGAGGCAGTGTTCTAGTTGTGATGCTTTAACATAGAATCATAAGATGCTGCCGTTAGCGTGAAGAGGATGCTGGCTGTATTAGTTCCTAAAATCCTATAGGAATATATATTTTTCTTATAATAAGTTTATTTATTTTTAAATGTTTTGTTTATTTTTTCATTTTATATGCGCTGTTGTTTTGTATGCATGTTTATCTGCGTGAGGGTGGCAAACCTCCTGGAATTGGAGTTAGAGACAGTTGTGAGCTGCCATGTGGCTGCTGGGAATTGAACCTGAGTCCTCTGGAAGAATAGCCAGTGTGTGCTCCTAACTACTGAGTCATCTCTACATCCCCCAGATTTATTTTTTAAGTCTACTGATTACACATTGTTTGTATCTATTGTGTGTGTATAACCTTACCATAGCAGAACAAAGGAATTATACATTGTTTACAACTAAATATCTACCTTCTATCTGAAGCATTTGTCTTTTCTCTGAGTCTTAGTAGTAGATTTGAAATACGCTACTTTCATTTCAGAGACATTCCATAAGTGGACCAATCTCAGCCTCCAAGCCTTTGACAGCCTTGTCAGATAAGAGGTCAAACTATGGAGAACTTCCTGTGCAAGGTACAGCTAACATACTCATATCATTTCACTTTCTTTGTTAATTTTTATTTTTTATTTTTGGTTAATTGACTTATTTTCTTGGTGCTGACATTATGCTAGCCAATCTGGTGTATGTCTTTATCAAAAGTTTTTATTAACATGTCTTAACTACAAGTAGGAAATTGAGTTATTAGTAAATGAAGCATTCATAACATACATATGTTTTTTTCTTTTGCTTTGAGACAAAGTCTTGCTATACAGTCAGACTGACCTTGAACTGAGTTAAGGGTCTTTGTGCCCGATGCTTTAGAGTGTGGAGTTACACATGTGTGTCATCTTCTAGGCGAATGCCTTTCAAGTTATAATAAGTAATACTGAGTGCATGTCACTGCATGACACTGTTTCATGGTTCTTCATGGAGAGTGTATTAGTGTCTTTCCCGTTTTTACTGACATTATTGTCAGAACACATTAAAAAAAGTTAAGACCCAACAACATGCTTCAAGAAACCCACACTTTATTATATAAGCACAGATAAAAGTAGAACAAAGGAAGAGATTTACTATGTAGAGCCAAATGCCTATGATCCTATTACTCAGATAGGCCAAGCAGGAAGACCGAGTTCTAGGCAAGCCTGGGCTATACAGTAGGACCCTATTTCAATATAACTGTAAATTAGACTATTCAGTGTTATCATAGTTATTCATGTAACTGCCATCCTTGATAAATGTTTCTACTTGCCTTGTCATGTTCTTTGTACCCTGCTTTCTCTTGAGTCCATTGACCTTTTGTTACTACTCGGCTTTAGCTCCTTTATTAACATCCTATTGTTTGTTTGTTTGGGACAGGGTGTTTCTTCGTAGCCTTGGCTGTCCTGGACTTGCTTTGTAGGCCAGGCTGGCCTTGAACTCACAGAGATCCACCTGCCTCTGTCTCCTTGAGTGTTGGGATTACAGGTTTGCACCACTGTACCCGGCTACCATCCTATTTTTTAACTTTAAAATTTTTGTTGGGACTGGAAAGATGGCTCAGTGGTGAAAACACTTGCTGATTTTGTAGAGGACCCGGGATCAGTTCCCAGCACTCACATGGGAACAGTAAAAACATGCAAGATCAGCCGAGCCCTCCTAGTTTGTTTTCTTATGCTCTCTACTATCCACAGAAATTAAAAGGATAAGAAAAAACTGTGAAAGTCATTCTCTAGATTCCTCCAACTGAAAAGAAGAAAGCTTTCTGTTCAGAGGACCATGTCCCCAGTGGATACTTCTCTGTCGTTGTGCGGCGGTCATGGTCCTGCTGAGCTCCCAACCCTTCACAAACAGTCCCACAGCCAAGATCTGTGCAGCCCAAAATGTCAATAGAGCCAAGGATGGCAAACATTATAACAACTAGTTATTTTTTTACAGATATTTTCTTTATGAGTATGTGATGTTTGCCTGCATGTGTGTATGTATGTGTGCCCGGTGCCTGCAGAGGCCAGAAGAGGGCTCTGGATCCCCTGTAACTGGCTTAGGACACTTATAAGCCACTCTCTACCTTCTTCAACTTTGTACATTCTTTTCTCCTTTGTTTTAAATTTAGTAACTATCAGCTCCGATTTATTGTGTTCATGTACTTCTGGGTCTGTGGCTATCAACTGAAGTTGATGTGCCTCCCTCTTTCTGTTCATCCCCCTCTCTGGTTTCATTTTTAAATTCTTTTTTGAGACAATGTCTTATCATAGCCCAGGATAGCCTCAAAGTCTTCATGGAGCTGAAGACAACCTCACATTCTTTATCACATAGACTCTACTTCCTAGGTGCTAGGATTATAGGACTATGCCAGCATGCCAGGCCTCTTGCTTATGCATTTGAGGTGGATCTTACTTGTAGCCAGGCTGGCCTCAAAGTGGGGCAGTCCTGCTTGTTAGCCTCCCATGCACCACCAAACCAGCAGCTCTGTCTGAACCATGGGCCTTTCTGTTTCTCTTCCTCAGATGCTGTTGCCTGGTGCCATCATTCAATTATTTCCTTTACCTGTACCTTCAACTCTCCTAACTCCCATTTACATACGCTGCTTTCTTTCTTGTGTCAAGAAAAACTGCACATGGTTGCACATTCCTGCAATCCCAGAACCCCGGAGGCTGAAGCAGGAGGATGGAGTGAGAACTCATGTCTCTGTCTCCAGCTATTTGCCTCTCTGCCTCTTTCTGTCTGTCTCCTACATGAAGAGAAAACAAGCCCGTGTCTTGCACCAGCAGTTACAGCTGCTCTACCCTTGCGCAGTTTCTCTACTTTTCTTGCCTTTTCTACCCCAAGACATTCTAATACTCTGTTCCTGTGTGTATCTATTGAATTGTTCTGACCAAGGTCACCTGTGAGCAGTGTGCTCAGTTACATTACCCCTCGGCCACCTCTTGCTGGTAATTTAAAAACTCCTTCCATACCCGGGACACCTTTCCATATTTCCCTTGATTATCTCAGAGGTTTTGAATTCAATATGTTTGCTTCTCTGGCTTTTATAATGCTCCTCACCATTCTTAACCTCTGAGCTTGTCACATCTGTCCTCACCTGCATCCCATCAGTCAGCAGTTCTGTTGATTCTGCCTTGCTAAGGAGCTCGTAAACCACCTTACCCACGTCTTCACCGTGCACACCCAAGTCCTAGTCCGTTGTCATTGTTCGTCTCTACTGTCTAGCTTATCATCCTGCATAAACCTGTCCAGTCACTGCAGCCACAAGCTAACCTGATAAAACCTTCAGGAGAAAGTCCAGAATCCGTAAAGTGAGTTTGGCCGTGCGCCTTTCTCTTGCCTCTGGAGCCCCCCCCTTGTTCCGTTTTCCCTTTGCGCTTTCAGCTCTGCTCTTCTGCTGGGCATTAAGCCAGGAATAGGCTCCCTTCTGGAATTTATTCTTCCTATGTAAAACCTATCACTTATCGTTCTGATTTCAACCTCTTAGTTATTGGAAATGAATAATCTCAGTGTTTCACAAAGGAACACATGAACAAAATGAACGTAATTTGGCAAGGCAGTTTCTCTTTTTACAAACAGGTCAGTTAGAACTTCCGAGTTTAGTGAACTTTCACCAAAATGGCTTGCTTTTTATCTGTGTGTAGGTGGTAACTGCACCTCATCCCATTGATGGTGTTCAGCTTCACAATCTGATGCAGTTGGCTAATCAGTGTACAATGGAAGGGAGGAGTCTTGTTTTGTTTTGTGTTTTTCCTGAGACAGGGTTTCTCTGTGTAGCCTTGGCTGTCTTGGACCAGGCCGGCCTCAAATTCACTGAGATCCACTTGCCTCTGCCTCCTGAGTGTAAGGATTACAGGAGTGCCTCTGATAGAAAACGAACCAGCCAGCCTGTTCCTCGAAAGTGTCGTGTCCTCACTCTCCTGGACGTCTCAGCCCAGTCTCAGCAGCTGTGGGGTTCCCAGGCCCTTGATTTCCCTCCCGTGAGTTCTTTATGTCAGAATAGTGCCTGTCTTGTTATTGCTCTATATTCCCAGTTCTGCTACAGCAATTTTTTTTTTGTCTCCTTTCTTTGACTTTTTTTTGGGGGGGCGGGGGGATCAATTTCTAATTTACGGCAAGTTTTACTTTCAGAACTAAATCCACAGAACAGCATATTCTAATTCACCCTTGAAGACTGGCATGCCGAGCAAGGAATGTTCTTATTCTTTGTAAGAGTTCCTTCTTTACATTGTCAGGTGCCAGGGCTCTGCCACCAAATCGTCGGCAGGAACGTGTTCTAGTCCTTCTTCCTTCACCACCTCTTTACGGTGTGCTTTCAGCTGACCCTCCCGGCTGCCCTCAGTTCGGTTCTCAGCAGCTCTTGGAGGCGCTCTCTCTCCAGTTTCTGTTCTCCTTTGGTTACTCCCACTCTCATCTCATCTCTGTGCATCTTGCTATCCACCATCACCATGGCTGAGGGCCTTGCCTTCCCCACGGTGAAATGCGCCTGGCAATAACGACTTCCCTTAATTTCACCTCCAGGGAACCTGTACACGTGCATGTGTACACACAACCTTTAAAACACTTAATTATTTGGACTAAAAGATTTGATATTGTAAAGAGTTAATACGGTGTGCCATTAGTTTCTACATTATAATGTAAGAGAAGTATCACTTAAATTGGTAATTCCTTTGGTTTTCTCTGGGTTTGTTTGGTTGTGATTTTTTTTTGGTTGTTGTGGTTCCACTCATTGAACCCAGGGCCTCATGCACCCTAAAACACACTTATCTTTGACCTGCCTTTCTACCTACTAAATAGTTAATATGTTTAAAAATAGAAATGGGTGGGCATTCTTGGAAAGCCAGGCTAATAATAGCCTTTATTAAATATAGGCGTTATTGTTTAGTTTTACACTGGTCATTTATCCCTAACATATCAGATCCTGTCTAGGCAGAACACATGCATTCACGTCTTCTGGCCGGAGAATAGCCTGTTGGGTTTGTAGCCCTAGATAAGACGTGTGCAGGAAGAGAGAGCTAGTAGGGACGAAAAGATTGCCCCAGCATTTCAGAAGCTAAGGAGACTCCTGAGAAAGCTCGTGTCTAAGAACCAAGCTGAAGGTGTAACAGGGGCAGCCCCTGATTGTGTCCTTCCCGGCTGCAGCTGCTCAGTGGGGGTGATAGGGGGTGATAGGACCAGCCCTGTCCTCAGACCAGAGCCCTCAGGTGAGGAGGTGAAGGCTGTCTGTCAGTCAGTGTCATCCTCCATGAGAGCCCCCTCCGGCTCTGCTGTCCATATACCTCATGTTTTATCAAACCACACTCTTTTATTATCGTCTGGCTGGAATGCAGTTCTCAGCCCTTCTTCGTAGGTAGGAAGACCTAGGTTAACACCATTATGTTTTCAATCCTTCTCTGCTGCCTGAAATGGGAATGACCTAGTCTATCGCCAGATAGTGTGTTATAGTACTGTACTGTCCAAGTCTGTCTGTGAATACATGTATGTGTCATCTCACCTCCAAAGGCAAGGTGCCTTGGGCCCGTGCAGTGAGGGACCTCTTAACTTTGATTGAGTTGTTTTGAAGGGTTAAGTGGCACAAATTGACATAGAAACAGCCACTTGTGTAGTGTGTCTCAACACCATCTCTGGAAATACACTATTGAACTAGAGTATCTTACATGGTCTGTGGGGGTTATTTTTAATAAACATGCTGTTTGAGGGTTGACGTGTCTTCAGTTGGGCGGAGGGACGAACCTAAAGGTGAGGAAAGCAAGAGCCACCTTTCTTGACTTGTCCCACCTCAGCAGTCACAGGTTTCTTTTCACTTTGCGCAGAGCATCTATTAAGAACATCGTCAACCAGCCGCCCTGCTTCTCTCCCAAGAGTCCCTGCTATGGAAAGTGCCAAGACCATCTCGGGTAATGACGTTTATCTGAAAATTTGTTTTAAAAATGCTACACGTTTTCAGTTGCCTACATTGTAGTAATGACATGTTGAAGGCACATCTTTGTGGAAGTTGATAGACTTAGATATGCAATGACTGATTTGAAGACTTAGTCAAAATACACCAAAAAATTTCTGGAAGCCAAGTTTGCCAGTGTGGTAAAGCCCCCACCGAGGTGGCTCTGGAGGGTGACTGTGTGCCCTCAGTGTTGGAAATGTCTATATTATTTCCCTTGGGGCCTTTTCTCTTTTCTTTTCTTTTCTTTTGAGACACGGTTTCTCTGTTTAAGACCAGGCTGGCCTCAAACTTGCAGCGGTCCGCCAGTCTCTGCCTTGCCCAGTGCTGGGATTACAGGCGTGGGTCAGTGTGCCAGGCTCTTTGTGGCCTTTTCAGTTGCAAGGAAAACTCCTGAGAGCCCTGCCATGCTGTGGTGACTGTCCTCCCTGCCGCACAGTGAGCTCGGGCACTTCCCTTCTTCTCTCTCGCCCTTGTTTCCAGCTGACGATAATGAAGGCTTGTCACCACTTACATAAAATGCTGTCTCATCTCAGCCTTAGCACGCCACTTTAAAAAACCTACTAATTTAAGATATAACAAAGTACTTGGAAAAAAAGGACAGCCATAAGATTATGCTCTGACACATGTAAGTGTGCTGCCCTGACATCATAGGAGACCCTCACGGAGGACGTTACTAATGCTGCATGGTGGTCCTGAGTTCATGTGGATCTTGTCAGCCAGACCTGGGCGTGGCAGCACACACCTGTGCTCGCTTGTGGACGGCTGCAGAGTTCTAGGCCACTTCTTTTTTCTTCTGTCAGACTTGCAAAATTAAAGTGATTGACTGGCTGACTTATAGTTTTCTGTCTTTCCGGTGTGTGTTTGAAACTGTGGCCTGTCCCAGAACTGCATCTGGCTCTGTTCCTCTCCTTCTGCCCCCTCAGCCATGTTTGCTGCAGTGAGAAGGTTGTGTTTTTTCAGTTGTGGGGGCCAGGCAGCAGGGATCACTCTGGTGTTTAGTTGTGTTAGTGCAGTCCTCACTGTGTGCCAGGTAGATACCATGAATGATTCGTGGTGATAAAGCACTTGTTCACAATGGCATGGTCAGTTCATACTTCCATGACCAACTTTTCATAGATTTTAATTTCGTCAGATTTCTTCTGATAATGTCTCGTTTTCTGTAGCCCAGGCTAGTTTCATGTTTATGGTCGGCCTCCTGCCTCAGTTTTGAAAGTGCGGGGATTCTAGACATAAATCACTATTCCTACCTATGTAGGTGTGTTCAGTGAAAACTAAATCCTCTCCAGTCATCAGTGAGACTGGGTGTTAGCCTCCTTCCCTCACAAGGTAATATTTGTTCCTTCGGAAGAAAATCTCGAGCTCAAACTAAAAGAAATTAAAGCATGTGTATTGCTTTATACTATTTAAAGATATATAATAATACTTTGTCAACATGTACACTACATTTAAAAAATTATCTGACAAAGCATTCTGACCTTTTCTCTAAGAAAACAATCTAGGTGTCAAAAAATAAAATAACTCTTAATCTTTCCCAGACATTTTCTTCCCAGAGTTTTTAAATCGTTTTTAATTAAAGTAGATTTTCTACAATATATTCTGAGTATGATTTTTCCCTTCTTCAACTCCTCCCCTCTTCCCCACTACAAAGTCATACCCTTTCTCTGTCTCATTAGAAAACAAACAGGTATCTAAAACAATAATATATAAAAACAAACAAGCCAGAATAGAGCAAAACAAACAGGAAAACAAAAAGGGCCAAGAAACATATAAACACATACAGGAGCCCAGACATACACATTCTAATACACAAAAACCTTTTCTTTTTTTTCTTTTTCTTTTTTGAGATGGTGTTTCTTTGTGTAGCCTTGGCGCTGTCCTGTACTTGCTTTGTACGCCAACTCACAGAGCTCGGCCTGCCTCTGTCTCCCCTGGCTGCTGGGATTACAGGTGTTTGTCACTGCACTCAGCTCAACTCTCCTCTTATATTAGAAAATTCATAGTCCATAGTACCATGTTACATAAGGATTTTCAACAACTATAATAAAGTTGATCATATCCCCTGTCTTTTCCTCTTTACCTTTAGCTCTGTTTGTTCCCCTAGATGGTTATTTTTCATGGTCTGTGTACTTCTATGATTTTATGGCCTGTAAAGCATCCAGGAACCACAAAAGAGAGAAAACATATTTGTCTTTGTGTTACTGACTTAATTTGTGTAATAATATAAAACATTTGGAGAGCATTTCATTTAGAGTCTTAACTGCCTTTCTTTTCTCTGCAAATGATGAAACTTTATCCTTGTGGCATGGGGAAAAAAACCCCACGGTATATTTACATTGCAGTTGCTTTGTCCCTTCCTCTATTGTTAGACACCTAGGTTGGTTCCATAACCCAACTAACGTGAACAGTGCTGCCATCCACATTGACATTCAAGTACCTTTAATATGTTGGGTTGGATAGTCGGTAATTCTGAGTTTTGTGTGAAACCTCAATACTGACTTTCACAGTGGCTGGACTAGTTTATATGACATGATGACGTTCTTACAGTGTCTCGACGAAGTAGTGAAGAAATGAAACGGGACATCTCTGCATCTGAGGGAGCGTCACCAGCCTCTCTCATGGCTATGGGCACCACGTCACCACAGCTGTCCCTCTCTTCCTCTCCCACGGCATCTGTCACTCCAAGCACCCGGAGCCGAATAAGGTAGGAAGCATGTTCTGTGTACCTTTCCTGGCCTTTCAGAGTGAAGGATCAGCCTACAAGTCGGTACTATTTAAGCGCCCCTCTTTCTCTTTTCATGTTGTTCAGTGTTGACTACACACTTTTGTTTGAAACTAGAAATGGCTAAGTAAGTGTAGATGAGGCATCTCTAGTCTGAAAACCCAAGTGTAAGCCTTTTTGAGTACCAACAGGAAAGCCAGAATGTCTCAGACTTTGGATTTTCAATTAGACATGTTCTACTGGTAAATTCTATGCAGATATCCTGAAATCTGGTACTAGAGTGTAGCTCAGTGGTAGAATACTTGCTTAGCGTGAAAAGGCCTTGGGTTCAATTCCCAATGTCATAAGTAAACAAATAAATAGTAAACAAAGATAGAGGGAGGACGGGAGAAGCAATGCAAGTAGATACAGGGCGTGCCTACAGTCTCAGCAGCCAGAATATGGAGGCAGGAGGATTATAAATTTGAGCCTAATCTTGGCTACATATTAAGACTTTGTCTAAAAACATTAAAATAAAACTGAAAAACTCTGAAATTTAAATGCTTTCCAACCATGTATTATTAAGTTGAACCTTGGGCATCAGGTGGAGTATTAGAGAAGGGTTCCTAGGGAGGTTGAGCCTGTGTGAAGCCTTGAGGACTGTGAATAGGGACATTATTACCAAGGTAAATAACTTGAATGCATGTAAGAAGAGATGACCAAGCATTCAGTCTGCGTCTGGTCCGTAGGAGATGCTGTGCTGGTTCAGGAGACATACAGGAAGCCAGAAGGCGAAGTCTGCTGTCTCAGGGCAGAGGAGAAGGCATGATTGAGCTGACGGAACCTCTTTAAAGTCAGACTGGGTCACTTTGGTGTGATGGGAGGTAGGAAGTGGAATGAATAAATTGAGGTGATAGAAGAAGCTGCTTTAAGAGTTCAGAGGAGTGGTGACGTACACTTTTAATCACAGTACACAGGAGACAGAGGCAGGTGCCTCTGTGAGTTTGAGGCTAGCCAGGACGAACAAGGAGACTTTTTACACACACACATACACACACACACACACACACACACACAGAGAGACGTTTAGAGAGAAAACATCAGAAATTGAGCATACATTGTAGGAATACAAAAAAGAAAACCTGTTGACAAATGTAAGATTAAGAAAAGAAAGAATAGGAAAGGGCTTCAGAGATTTTGCTGTATATTAAGTTCTAGGTTTTGAGGATAAAGTGTAGCACTTGATGATTCAGATTCAAATTAAGAACTTTTTAAAGGATTATTGTACATACAGGATCTCACTTCATAGCCTAGGCTTGCTTTGAAGTTCAGATTCTTTCAACCTTGGTTTCTCAGGTGCTGGGATTATGTCACATGCCTGCTAAATGAACTTACTTTTATTTGTATTTTAATTTGCATTTATTTTATGTGTGTTTCCTGAACGTATGTCTGCAAACCCTGTGCATGCAATGCCCACCAAAGCTAGACAAGGGCATTAGATATCGTAAGCTGTCATGTGGCTGCTGGGAATCAAACTTGGGTCCTAGTACTGTTACCCTGAGCCATCTCCAGCCCCGTGAACTAACCCCTGCCATACCTGTTGTGTGACTAACCCCTGAGAAATGTGCACCCATAAGCAGTACATTTTACGAATAAGTAGACAGTGCAGGGCCAAAGACTTGCTAGGCACAATACAGTAACATTTAGTTTTAGTACTTAGGAAGATGAGGGAGAAAGGCTGAGCTCAGAAGTTTGAGCTCAGCCTGGGAGATAATGAGTTCTTTTCATCTTAAAAAATCAGGGTATACAGTTTAGCACACACTTAATATTTTTTAGAAGTAATATATGTTTTGTTTGCAGTGCAGAGGATTGAACCTACCCTGTACTCTAGCACTGAACTGCAGCCAGCATTTTCGTTTTAATTTTTTTATTTTTTTCATTCTGTTCACCCACCTACCCATCCATCTATCTATCTTAAGACAAGGTTGCCCTCAATCACCCAGGCTAGCCTAGAACTTTCACCAAAACCTAGACAGGCCTTGAGCTTGCAGCCTTCCTGCCTCAGCCTCAGAAATGATGGGAAGTGGTGGGCTTACAGGGCTGCCCCGCCAGGCTGGGCCTGGCCGTATGACGTCGTTTTGGTTTTGGTGTATATGTGTCTGTGTGTTGTTGTTTTGAGACAGATCTCACGAACTCTATGTAGACGGGGCTGACTTTGAACTTCACAGAGATCTCCTGCCTCTGCTTCTCGAGTGCCACCACACACAGTGTAAAATGTGTTCTTAATATTTATTGCCGTCTCTTTTTCCCCTATACCTTAAAAAATAGTAAATTCATTTTTATTACACGATGCTTTGTGTATGGGTGGTTTGCCGGAGTGCGTATCTGTGTACTGCATGCCCGCATGGCATCTGCAGAGGCCCAAGGAGGACATTGGAATGGGACTTACAGACAGTTGTGAGCTGCCATGCCAGTGCTGGGAATTGAACCTGGGTCTTCTGGCAGAGCAGTCAGTGCTCTTAACCACTGAGCTACTTCTAGCCCTTATTGCAATCTCTGTCTCGTTTGTCTAATTTTAAGCTCCATAAAGGCAGAGGCTGTTTTAGAATTCATCATATAATATAACCTTGTCTTTTGAACTTACAATGAGTGATTTTGGAATTGAAGACAGGATTAAGAACATAAGGAGATAAAAAGGGCGAAATAAACTAAAGCTATGGAATTAGGCAAGACATTGAATAAAGTTCTTATGTCAGCAGGCTGTGTTGGGCACTCTGGAGCACAGCCTATTACTTGCCAATGTTCTTGATACAGAATCTTTGTCGCCATGTGGATGGAGGGTGGAGTTCCTCCTTTAATTTTGACAGTGTAGGTCTGTGGGACCACAAACCAGACACTGATGGTAAACTTAAGTAAAAAGCTATGTCTTACCATAGAGTGGCCTTTTTTGTATTTATCCATTCAGAAGTGCAAATTAGTGTGTGGTCTTACTGTTGTACTCAAGTGTTTTGTTTTTGATCTTTGTTTTTCACAAATTAGGGAGGAAAGAAAAGACCCCCTCTCTGCATTGGCAAGAGAATATGGAGGATCTAAGAGGAACGCTTTGTTGAAGTGGTGTCAGAAGAAGACAGAAGGTTATCAGGTAACCACGTGGTCCCCTCATTCCACGCGAGCAGTTGCTGAGCTGGTGCCACCAGCGTGACTCATCGTGTAGCTTACATTCAAAATGATGCTTTTGTTTGTTTGTTTGTTTTCAAGACAGGGTTTCTGTGTGTAGCCCAGGCTGTCCTGGAACTCACTTTGCAGGCCAGGATGGCTTCAGACTCAGTGCTCAGCCTACATCTGTCTCCCAGGTGCTGGGATTAAAGGCATGTACCAGTACCTCCTGGCTCAAAGTGATTCTTACATTGAATTTTAGGAACACATTATCAAAGTCCATACTGAACTTTGTCAAGTTTTGCTCCTGGAACAAAATAAGTTTCTTATATTTGAGAAGTAACTAGTTTCCAGGTACTTTTACTGAGTACCTTATTTATTTTGTGTTTTTTAGTATGCGTGTGGAGATCAGGGGACAGCCTTCGGGCAATGCTTTTCTCCTTCCACTGTGGGTTCCAGGGACCTAGTTCAGGCTGTTAGCTTGTGCTATAGCACCTCTAGCCAGGGAAGACTCTCACAGCCTTCCAGGGACTTCTGTTGAGATGCCATCTGGGTTAAGACAGAAAACATACGTGTGCCACTTAAAATAGTTTAAATGTTAGGCCTATGTGAGTTCCGTATTAGGTTTGTTTGTATAGCATTTTGCCGTTCCTATTGTGGTTATGCCTCATTGTTTCATATCTGGACTATTAAAATGTCCTGTCACTTCTTCCTCTCTTTCTTCCAGCATTTTATTCAGGTTTTATTTTAAGTGGTGTTAAATATTACTGTGAAGAAGATACTGAATTCCATACAAATTAAATGTATTATACTCCTAAAAATGCAATTTAGATTTCCGGGATCTCCGCACATGGATTTAAATTAGAGACTTTCCTGATTGTCATTGATTTCCCTCCGAAATGAGCAGAAGTTCATGACAGAGTGATTGAACTTCTGCAGTGCTGGGCTCATATTAACAAAATGGCCAAAGAGAAACTATGGCTAAGTGAAAGAAATAACAAAGTAGTTGAGTCAGTAAACAAGATCTACTGTTAAGAAGCCTCCTGTGGGCAAATTTGTACATGACTCAGGCAGTGATTGTCAGTCCGTTTAGGGTTACCGAGCCAGGTGTGTGCAGATGTAAGGAGAAGGCAGGGTCATTGAGCATCTACTAGTGCCTGCCTGTTTTCAGCTCTCATTAGCTACAACAGAGATTACAGTGAGGCTCTGAAGAAATGGGAGCTAGGCAGTGTCAGACATAACTGCTGTGGGAGATCATTTAGTAGGCCTTAAGTTCAGAATTACCATATGATTTGACAGTTACATCTCTGGATATATAAAAGAGTTGAAAACAAGGATCCAAAGAGATAGTTTAGGTAATTTCATGTTTATATTTATAGCAACATTATTTACAGTAGCTAAAGGGTGGAAAGTGCAGGCGTCCTAGTGACCATGGGCAAATGAGTGGGTGACTAATACAGGATCTCTGCCTAGAGCAGACTGTTGTATGTGTGTAATGAAAAAACTTCTGATACACATTACAACATATATGGCCCTTCAAGGCCAGCAGAACAAACCCTGTACAAAAGGGCCAGTTCTGTATGACGTGCTTATGTAAGAACACACAGCAGTGACATAAGTACACACAGACAGTGCGCCGTTCTTGTGTGGGCTGGGAGGAGCAAGGCTGGGAGTTACTGTTAGGAGCTGCAAGAGGAGGAGGAGGTGGTGATGGATATAATAGTGCAAGTGTTCTCATGCCTCCGATGGTTAAGGTTGCGAATTGTGTGTGTCGTTCATCACAACAAGAAAATTGCTTTTGAAGAAAGCAAGGATTATTGCCCCAAGATATATTTTTAAAGGCTATTGTGAAAGGTGTTGTTTCCCTGAGCATTTCTCAGTTTGTTTGTTCTTTGTATATAAGAAGGCAGCTGCAGAAGTTTCCTGATGGAGTTTTTAGGATTATTTATGGATAAAATCATAACAAATAAAGATGCACAGGCTTCTTTCTTTCCACTGGCTTCCCCTTGATCTCCTTTCATTGTAGTAGTGCTCTAGCCATGACCTTATGTGCCATATTGAATGGGTATCTTGTTCTTGATTTTAGTGCAAATGCTTGAGTTTCTCTGTTTAGGCTGATTGGATCTGGGCTTCATGTAGATTGCCTTTATTATGTTGAAGTGTGTTTCTAGTTAGTATTCCTTATTTGCCAGGACTTTTATCATGAAAGGGTATTGGCCTTTACTGCACCTCATGAAATGATCATATGGGTTTTGTCTTTGAATATGTTCACACGGTTCATTATGTTTCTTGATTTATGTGTTTTGAACCATCCCTCCATCTCTAGAATGAAGCCATTTTGATTATGGTAGAAATTGTATTTTATGTGTTCTTGAATCTAGATTACAAGTATTGTATTAGGAATTTTTGAGAGCTGGGCAGTGGTCACCCAGCACTTTGAAGGCAGAGGCAGGTAGATCTCTGAGTTTGGGGCCAGCCTGGTCTATATAGTGAGTTCCAGGACAGCCAGGACTACACAGAGAAACACTGTCTCAGCAAAACACAAACAAAAATTTGCATCTATGTCAATCTCAAAAAATTATGGGATTAATCTGTATTTTATTTATTTAATTTTTTGGTGGGGCTTTTTGGAAGGGTAGTTATTGCCTCATAAAGGATTAGGAAGTGTTCCTTCAGCTTCTAGTTTGTAGAACAATTGCTATTAATTCCTTTTTAAAGTTCAGGTAGCATTCCATGCTGACTCCATCTGACTTTTTTTATTTGGTTGTTTTTTGATTAGGAGACTTAATTATTGCTTCTGTTTCATTAGGGGTTATGGGTCTGTTTAAATAGCTTATTTGATCTTGATTTCAATTTGGTAGATTATATATACCAAGAAATTCATCCACTTTTTTTAGGTTTTCCAGTTTGGTAGAAATTTTTAAAATTTGTCTTTATGATTCTCTTATGCCTTAGGGTCTGTTGTAATGCCCCTTTTCATCTCTGATTTCATTAATTTGTACCTTCTGCCATTTTAAATTTGGCAAAATATTTGTCAGTTAGAGCCATCTCTTGATTTCATTGATTCTTTGTATTTTGTTGTTTCTTTTTCATTGATTTCAGCCTGAGTCTGACCAGTCACCATGTATTGCACATTGGTTCTCTGTCAGGATTCTTCCCGGACGGGAGCTGGGCAACCAGCTGTGCTCAGGAATGCAGTGCCCTTTATGCTGATCCCTCCTCAGTGGCCCTTACCTCACCACTCACATCTGAGCTCCTTCTAAGAAATGCAGTACCTGAAAACCACATAGGCTGCCAGCACCTGGTTAGACCCCATGATGCGGCCTTTCCAGATTTTGATGTATTTGTGATACTGGCTGTCACCCCTTTGAAAGGCTTGCACATTGCCATTGGGGCTGAATATCAATGTCTGCGTCAATATCCAGCTTGGCAGCCCCTCGAGTTTGGCCTCCACAAGCTTCTCCTTCAGTGGCATGAGCAATGCCACCATGCGGTCCTAGTATCCTGGTACAGATGCTGGGGACTGTACGTGCTCTCAGCTGCTGAGCCGTCTCTCCAGCCCCAACCATAATCTCTTTAACATTGACCTGTTAGAGCTCTGAATGTGTCAGACACCACGTAAGGAGTGCCAGAGCCCCTTTCCAGGCTGGCTGTGTCTGTGGTGAGCGTGTGTATCCTTAGCACCAAAATGGGTTCAGGCCTTTGGTCTCTGCTGCCTCACAAGGATCTGGTTTGAAAGGGCAGCTTGTGACACTTCTGTGCAGTGGAACAGGCCTGTTACGTGACACTTAGTGTGCACTGTTCCCACAGACCCTCAAATGGACCACGGGTGCTTTATGTCAGAGAAACTGTCTAATCGATGGAGAGAGATTCCCCGATACTCATCTTTTTTCATTAACTCTTTTAAGTGGCATCTTCAAATTACTGTGCTGATACTGTAATCTTATTAACCATCCATTACAAAATAAGCCCTTGTGAATTCACCTTTTATCTAATACTTTTAACAAATACTGTTGTCTCCTATAGTTTGTGCCCTGCCATGTATTGAGCACTGTAGATTAGCTAACACTAGGGTCCTAGCAGTGGAAGGACTTGGATGTTCTGATTTATGAAGGGAGAGAAGTGCCCTGAAAGTTAAAGGACTGCCCAGTTATGTTGTGATTTCACAGGCAACTTCTAGAACCGCTGCTTTAAGGACTGGAGCTTTTTCTTTTTCTCTTTTCTCTTCTCTTCTCTTCTCTTCTCTTCTCTTCTCTTCTCTTCTCTTCTCTTCTCTTCTCTTCTCTTCTCTTCTCTTCTCTTCTCTTCTCTTCTCTTCTCTCTCTCTTTTAGCTGTGCCTCATTGTGTTGGGGGTGGAACTCAGGGCCAAGCACTCATACCCACTCAACTGCATCCCCAGTCCCCAAAATTATGCTTTAAAATTACATTAAGTATGGGCTTGACAGTAGATTTTTTTCTTTTAATAAACTGGGTGGTGTTGTTGTTGTTTGAGAATTTTACAGTGTTCCCCTATCTCCTCCCACATTTACCCCCCCCTTCCCTATCTACTTCACTTGTGTCTTCTTTTTTTAAAAAACAAAAACATCTCTGGCAGTGGTGGGCCCAGTGCTTATGAGGCAGAGGCAGATAAATCTCTGTGTTCAAGGCCAGCCTGGCCTACAGAGTAAGTTCCAGGGCAGCCAGGGCTACACAGAGAAGCCCTGTCTCACAAACAAACAAAACCCACCACCACCAACAGTAACAAAGGTCAAGTCAGATGTGTGCTGTCTGTAGACTCTTGGATGTGTGGCCTCCCACTGCATGGTTGCTCTACCAGGGGCCACAAAGGGACACTGACTCTCCCAGCACCTCTCAGTTGCAGATAGCATCTCAGCTTAGGGGTAGGATTTTGTGCTCACCTCCCTTCTCCACGCTGGAGTTTTGTTTGGCTTGAGGTCTTATTATGTTGTCACAACTGCTGTGAGTTCCTATGGGCTGCTTTTCTCGCTGTGTCTGGAAAACATAGTCTCCTTGTAGCCATCTATACCTCTGGGTCTTACCGCTTCCCTCTCCCTTTTCCACAGCGATCCCTTATACTCGGGGGCAGGAATGTCATAGAGATGTTCCATTTAGGGCTGATGGCTCTACAGACTCCCCCCCTTTTTTTAAGATTTATTTCTTTGTTTTGTGTATATGCGTGCTCTATCCCCATGTATACCCGCACGCTAGAAGAGGCCATCAGATCACATTATTGACGGTCGTGAGCCGCCCTGTGGTTGCTGGGAATTGAACTCAGGACATCTGAAAGAGCAGCCAGTGCTCTTAACTGCTCAGCCATCTCTCCTGCCAACTCTACAGACTCTCAATCAGTTTTGGGTCTTTGTCATCATCTGCTGCTTCTCTGGTGAAGGTGAAAAGATGCATTACCTATGGATATAATGATAAATAATCAGGAGTCAACCTAATACTAAGTCAGTTTAGCAGAATAATAGTGGTAGATTCTCCCTTAGGGCCCAAGACCTATCTGGCCATAGGTTCTTGGGCGGATAATGGTACCAAGTATGGGTTTCATCTTAGAGAGTGGGCCTTCAATTCATCCAGAAAGGCATTGGTCACTCCCATGGTATTTGTGACACTGTGTCTTTTTTTTTTTTCTTATCTTTTCTGTTGACATTCTATAAGTTTGATGATTATTTAATTCAGAATACTCTTTAATACTTCTTTTCATTTGTTTTCCTAGTATTTTTACTTGATTTGCTTTGAACAGTCCTGCTGTGCTGCCTACGTTGGCCTCAGACTCCTGGACAAGAGCCATTCTCAGTCTGTCAAGTAGGTGACTAACTTGGGTTTTTGACCCATGGCCTACTTAAAAGAATATCATTTGGTTTCTGCATATTTGAGGATTTCCCCAAAGGTCTAGTATTTCTAGTTTAACTCCATTGTATCTGGAGAACCCTTTCAGATTTGTTAAGACTCCTTGGGGTCTCAGCATATGGTCTGCTAACACTCAGAAGCTGCTGGAGAGCTTCTGCGGAGATGCAAGTTCAGTTACATTTGCTGAAAGCAGTGCTCATGGCTTCCTGCTTTAGTTTTGTCTGCCTATTCCGTCATTTGTTGAGAGGAGGATATTAGAATCACTTGACAATAATTGCAGGTTTTTCTACCTGTAGGCCTAACAATTTGGAGCACTTTGACGCTGGTTGGTTGGTTGGTTGTTGGTGTCTGTATCTCAGGCTGGCCTAAAATGTGAGACTATAGGCCATTCACAGAAGACTATATCATAGACTCTATCAAGTGATTATGCTCAGCTCTCCAAGCTTCTGAGTTATGTGTGTGCAAGAGATTCCACCTAAGGAGATGCCCTCCATAGCTCAGGTTCTCCATGCTTCCCAGGTCCACATGCTGGAGCAGAGGAGGGTTCAGTGGGGATCGGGAAGCCCCTCTCCCTGTCGTCCCCCCCCCCCCACCTGCCCATGTGCTTGTTCATGCCTTAGGCTTTTCTAAGAAAGACAGGACAGGATGCTGCTCCCCTCCCCCACCTCCATCCTTTCTTTACTTTCTGCTTTCTCTGCCTGAGGCTGCCTTCACTCCATGAGCAGAACTAGGACCAGGCCAGAGAGTGTGGAGTGAGAAAGCGTAGGTAGGCTGGAGTCTGCTTCAGACAACAGTTACAGCAACACATTAGAATTCCCGAGAGTCAAGGCAGAGCTTCGTTTCCTTTTCTATAACTAACCTCTGAGGTCACAAGAACGACTTCTCAGAGTTAAATGAAAAAGGTGCAAGTGTAGATAAGATTTTGATCTGAATCAAATCTAAGTTAAAAGTCTAAATCTTTTCATTTTACATTGTCTTTTTACATGGAAACTGAGTATATGAAAAGATCTTATTGTTTGTAAATATTACTGTGGCCCAGGGGTTAAAAATACTTGAACAAAGAATAGCCCACTTTGTAGCCCCACCCATTCTTCTGTGGAGTATGCCAGCTAAGATGTGGCACAGTGAAGCAGTGAAATGGTTAGCATGCGGCACCCTCTGCCCTGATGCAAGAGATCATCGTCTGGAGAGCAGTGGACAGTCAAGAGCTTCATATCTCTACAGGGCACCGTCAGGGAACAGAGAGTGAGCTCGCATCTCCGGGCTTTTCCTGGCCTGTGTGCTTTGTGCACTGCAGAGGTCAGATGATGGCTTCGTGGTCACGGTGGACTGAAGAGCTGTTTCCTGTTTTCAGGGGATTCCTTTTAATGCCAAACACAGCAGCTGGGAAACAAAGTTTTCCCAGAAACAAATGTACTTACTGCATTTTGTCTAAGCATAATTTTGACAGCAACTATTAACATCTATTTCCAGAAATGTCAGTGCTATAATTTTAAAAAGTTAATTTCTTAGTACTGTTACATAAATTACTTTCATCTGAGTCTTTGCTTTTGAAAAAGGATTGCTCACACCATAGCCCAGGATGTCCCCAGACCTGTAGTCTCCCAAGTGGTGCAGCTGAGGTGTGAGCTATCATGCCTTGCTTTAGCTCACAGGGGAGGACCCCACTAAGTCACTTCCCCCTTCCTACCTGACACAATTTGATTTTCCTGTACTGGTGAGGGAGTAGAGAAATGACAAGACCAAATTCTTGAATACCAACTTCTTTGCTGTAATCATCTGTAGATCTATGTTCAAGGGCCAGAAATTTGGGGAGCTATTTGGTAATGATGCCTTTCCAGTTTCCTGGTCTGCATACAGTAAAAATGATACCGCTGTTAGTGCTTCACCAGCAGGCCGGGTTCCTGAAAGATCCTGAGAGGCTGGCCTGAAGAGTGAGTATTTCTAGGTCCTTGTCTTTTCCCCAGATGCAGAAGTTCTATTCATTTTCCTTGCATTTTGCTTCCATGTAGTTTCCCATGCTGAAGGGAAAAACCTGCTGATTGTAGTAAAATATTTAGTTTCCACTGTTCTTGGTCCACTTTAGAATAATTGTCATAAGGGTGGATTCCCTCAGATAAAAAGCAAAGTGTGAAAGCCTCACATGGTGGTGTATGTCTCTAAGTCCTAGAACTTGGGAGGCAGAGGCAGGAGGATCAAAAGTTCAGTGTTCTCCTTCAGTGCAAAGTGAGTTGGAGGCCAGCCTGAGCGACATGAGTCTTTCTGTAAAGGGAGTGAGCACTATGTCTTGGTTTGAGCGACATGAGTCTGTCTCTAAAGGGAGCCTGCCCATGAACTCAGTGTTTGGAGGCTGAGCAGGGGGATTGTAAAAAGTTTGAGGCCAGCCTGGACTACAGAGGTAGATAGGAAGATCCTATCTCAATAACAACAACAAAGATGATAAATACTGAGTCAGGACTTCCAAGTCCAGTCTCAGAAATTGGATACTTGTAAGGCTAAGATAGGGGTACCCTGAATTTGAGGATAGACTGAGTTTATACATTGAGACACTGACTCAAGTGACGGTAGGGAAGGGAGGAAGGAAAACAGCTATCTCGAGTGTGACCTAGGAGTCATACAGACTGGGCCTTTCATTGCTTAGGATCTGAGACCTACGGCTCAGAGACACAACATACTTGTCTGTGACTTTATAGTTGGGTCTCCAAACTCTTAGCTGCTGACTGCTAGTCTGTCCCCCAGTAACATTCTGATTCTTCAGTAACTTTTCTTAAGTAGATTTTTTTATTATTATTATTAGCAGTGCTAAGAAATAAAAGGGAAACAAGCTAAGTAACATTTTTTAGATTTACTTAATTTTACTAAAAGCAGGATCATTAAATTATTTGATTCAAATAATTTTTAAAATTTCATTGTAAGTAAATGTGTATAGACCGTTTTCCTCTTGTGTTTTCTGGTTTGGATGCTAGCTCAATGATGTGCCACCTACAGAGGAGCTGAAGTTTGACACGTTGATTTCATTATATACATAGTTGCTTTGGATTTCATAAATGAGTTTAGCCTGAGGACATCCTGGCTATTTAGGGTGACCTCCATTTGTAAAAGCAGCTTACTTATAAAGATTGCCACCTCCTGATAAATAATTATGGAAAGGGCAAACAGCCATTAGGCGTTGTCAGGAGAGAGGAAAAGGAAGGAGGTTTCTTTTCTGAATGAGCTTTTTAGGTCTGAGAAAGAAGGCTGGCCTGCACATCTACCAGCGCGTCCAGAACTTAATGGCCTCAGATAATGACTTCATCTGTTTAGCTCATCACTCTACAGCCTGGGTGGGGTATAATGGGATCTCTCTTCACTTAGTTTCCTCAGAGGTGGCTCAGTGCTGCCTGGGGCTGGAATCATCTCTTGGCTCCCTCCCTCAGGACTGGTGGTTGGTGGCTAATGGCTGTGACAGAGTCTCTGTATACAGCCTCTCTTAGCTATACCTGCCTTCTGGGGGCAAGTGTCATGAGAAAGACTGGCAAAAAGGCTCTCTCCTTCTGTGACTTAGTTGGGTCATAGTGCCCTTCTTTGGCCAGTAATGAAGCTATGCAGGAAAAAACGGGTGGCACATATTGAGAGGGGTGTAACAGTTCTAAAGAGAACGTGTGTTCTAGAAAGATTCCTGCACCTGTATGTGCCTCTGTGTGTGTGTGTGTGTGTGTGAGAGAGAGAGAGAGAGTGTGTGTGTGTGTGTGTGTGTCTTTCTTGATCACTCTCTTTCTAAGCAGTCAGAGAAGCTAGCACATGACACAGGGTAGATACCACCTAACGCAATTTGGGGAAGGTCAGCAATATGAAGGTGAGAGTTGGAGACAGTTGAGAGAAGCATTCTTCAATCTGGATGTGTCTTCAGGACTTTGAAGCAGTAACCTAAGATGTAGCTTGTATCCTGGAACACACAAGGAGGTGAGCCCTGCCTCTCAGTAGCCATCCAGATTGTCTTTCATCAGACATGAGCTTTTTATCAGAAGTACTTGGGCTGTGCCTGGGCAACCATAGATCCTTGTACCCTGGTCTCCAAGCCCTGTAGTTACAGGGTCACATCAGTACAACTGGCATAGCTCTGAAACTGAAAGGAGAATTTCTGAGATACCTGAATGTTTTTGTTTGTGGATTCGGAATGCCTTTTGAAAATGGATGTGTTAAGGCATAATTGATACATACGAATAAGCTACATATAAGGTTTATTTGTATCCCATCCATCCATCCATCTCTATGTTTTTTTTTGGAGACGGGGTTTCACTGTGTAGCCTTGGCTGTCCTGGACTCACTTTGTAGATCAGTCTGCCTGCCTCTGCCTCCCGAGTGCTTGGATACAGTCGTGTGCCGCTGTGCCCAGCTTAACGTTTATAATTTAGTAACTTATATCGACACAGTAGTACGTGAACGTCCTGCTGTGCTTTGCGCTCCCTTAGGCCCACCTCTCGTCCCTCATTTCCGGCACTCATCCATCTGCTGTCACTGTGAGGATTTGTACATTTTATAATTGGATGTAAGTGGAAATAATTTACAGATTGGGAAATGCCTCTCTCACTTAGCATTATTTTGAGAATCGGTTCTGTTGTACACTTCAGTAGTTCATTTCCCTCTCTTGTAAGTTAATAGTCTGTGTTATAGCTGTACCTCAATGACTGTTTTCTAACCAGCCTTTGGGTTATTTATTGCCAATTTCTGCCAATTTCTGCTTACTATAAGTAAAACTAAGTACCTTCGTGTGTGTGTTTATATAATAGCTTAGTTTATCTGTTCTTACAGAGTATCATAGATAAACAAAATATCATTTGTAAACAAACAGAACTATTTCTTTTCAATCTGAAGACAAGGGTCTGAGATGAGGGTGACCAGTGATCAGGTTTTTGTGAGGTCCGTGTGCCAGGTTGCAACTTGCTATCTTGTATCTGCACATAGCAGAAAAAAAAGAAAAAGAACTATCTGAGAATCTTTTGTTTTTGGTTTTGAGATAGAGTCTTGTATCCATGTCAGGCCTGGAACATGTTGGGTAAACCAGGCTGGTCTTAAATTTTCACTGATCTCCTATGTCTGCCTCTCAAATACCAGGGGTTACTGATGTGGGATTTTTTTTCTTCTTTATTATTATTATTTTTTCTTCTTCTCTTCCTCCTCCTTCTCCTTCTTCAAGACTCAAGCAATCTTCCTGCCTAGGACAATCCCTCCCTCCAACACACAGGAATAGACCTCTGTATCTGTCTTGGGATCTTTTAGGACACTGATGCCATTCGCTAGAGCTCTGCTCCCGTGACTTGATCACTGCTCAAACCCTGTGTCCTTACACTGTGACCATAGAAGTTCCGGTTTGAATATGTGGCACTGTCTGCGTACCTCAGTGCAGTAGTGTGAAGAGAGGGATCTGAGGTGAGGAGAAGCAGACAAAGAAGCTGCCATTTGCCAGACAAGTGTCAAACACCTGTAAACCCAGAACTCAGGGAGGCAGAGGCAGGCAGATCTTTATGAGTTCAAGGCTAGCCTGATCTACAAGGCCAGGACAGTCAAGGCTACACAGAGAAACCCTGGCTGGGGAAGATGCCAGTTTGTCTGTGGGAGGGGCCACCTTACTTTGCTCTGCTTCAAGTGTTGGAGGGTTCTAGTTATTTCTTATCCTCACAAGACTCTGGGCAGCTGACATCCTTCAGAAGTGTGGGGTGGAACTTTAGGTTTTTTTATGGCATCTTTCCATATTCTTGTTTGCTGCCATATATTTTATTTAGTGAATTGTTCAGTTCTTTTGCTTAATATGCTATTCTCTGTTGTTTGTCAATTAGGATTTCTTTAAATATTCTGAGTTCAAGTCCTTCACAAAATACCTGGCTTTTACACATTTCCTCACTCTCTTTCTTTTTTACTCTTAATACCTTTTAGAGGACCAAAGTTCTTGATTTTAATGGCATCTAATTTATGAAGTTATTTTCATGAAAAATCTTCTGTGGATGCTTTGGTATTATATATAAGTGTTTGACTAACCCAAGATCTTAAGAATTGGTTTTTTTTTTTTCTGGAAAGCATATATATTTAGGTCTGAATTCATCTTTATTTATGGTTTATGACATAAATTGAGGTGAACTTGGCAGCCTGTAGGTGTCTTAAATTGTTGGGTGGGGGCTCATGTGTGATAGAAAGATATAAAGGCATCTTAGAGACAGAGTGTATGGTCACCCTAATTTATATCAGAGATGGGGAAACAAAGAGCATGGACCTTCCCCAAGACAAGGATGTCTCACCAGGATTAGTAATGGCAGCCATAGAAGGATGGAGGGAAAGACAAGTGTGTAGAAACAGATTGTAGATAATGGTTCTTTAGTCTACTGTTACAGTGCATTCTGCTTTCATCTTCACACTCCTCAGAGGAAATTAAGTGCAGAGAAAACAAAGGCTGTGACCTTGCCGAGCTGAGTGCCAGAAGGATGAGGTGTTGCCCTTGGTCTTGGTGCTAAGTGGCAATGACACTTTTGGGTTAAACCTCCTAGGCGGGAGCTTGCCGGGAGCAGCTCGGTAATGCCAGTTCCTTCAGTCTTCTCAACTTGTGAAGAACTTTTTGTCTGTTTCTGTTCAAACCATGAATTATGTACTTACCATTTACCATGGGCAGCCGGAGAGGTAATTAAATACAAGCAAGAACAGCTTGTAATCTCGAGGGTGACCTTTGTCCTCAGGAACTTTCAAGTTATTTCTGAAACTATTATTTCCAAGCCTTTGAGAATTATGCCTTTTCCTGGGCATAATTTAACCGTTTTTTAATGACTCAGATTTATCATTACAAATAATTTTTATTCACATCAACGTCTAGTTTTGTGTATCCTTTGAACTACTGTTACCTTGCTTTTCTCTTACGGTCTTCAGCTCTTTACAGCTATTGCATCCTGTGCCATATACCAAGAAAATAGCAAGAACAACTGGTAACGAACTCATTTGCAAAATAAAATTGGAAAGAGTGTGGAGTCAGGGATAAAGTGTCACACGGAGGACAGCTATGATAGAGCTCTTGTTCCCCTCTAAGACCCGGTCATCTCTATCCTTCAGAACAGTGGTGTCTGTTTATC
Organism: Pachyuromys duprasi; assembly: GCA_028658305.1. Lineage (NCBI taxonomy): Eukaryota > Metazoa > Chordata > Mammalia > Rodentia > Muridae > Pachyuromys > Pachyuromys duprasi. Next base: position 48,286,740 of record CM053756.1, read on the forward strand.
TGGTCCAGAGTATAATCTCTTATGGTTTATTTTAACAACCTGTTGTATTAAAAGAAAGTGAATTGCGGAGTTTGGGCCTGAGCAGGAACAAGAGGCTACAGCACCAGGTGCCCCCTTTACAGAAGTTTTGCCCTTTCTTTCTGCTAGAACTACTTCGTAGGTGTACAAAGTAACACTCACAGGTTTAAGAAAACACTTGGTTTTTGCTGTAAGCAACAAAAGAGGTTCATCGTAAGGTGAGCATGCTACACAGAGCATCTCTTTTCCTGAGATCATTTCCTTTCCAAGCTCCTGTGAGACCACAGGCATTTCACATCCAGGATATCTGCACTTGGATGGCCTGGATATGCTGGATCAGGCTAAATGTATTATCTACATTTCAGAACTAGGAAGAGCTGTGCCAGGAAAGACCAGTGGTCTTCCAAGTCTCCTGCCGATCTCACTGTGAGTGGGTGAGGTAGGCAGGTAGGCCTCCTGAAATGTGAATTCCAGCGGGAAGAGGTGTGTCCTGGCCAAGTAGAGGGATTCACCATCGGTGCAGGGGCGCAGAGCTTTTCACGTGTATTGAGCTAGTAGCATGCCGTGGTCTGTCTGTTTTCAGATGCCCTGACTTTGTTTCTGGATTTATACTTCTCTTGTATTCTGTATTCAGCAAACCATGACTGACACTAGAAAACCACCAGATTTTCTGCTCAAGTTCTTAGGTAGGATGAAGCCCACCTTTGAAGAGTCTCTTTGGGAAGCAAAGTTATGTATGTGTGATTCTCTGAATATGCACTTTGAGAGCCCATGATAGAGGCTTTCTTCATCTCTGGGTGTGACTAAGGAAGAGGAATTGGAAACCATTGTGGCTATCTTTTGGTACCCAGAGGCCTCTCCTGAGGGTGAGGAAGCAGTGTTTTACATTTTGTTCACTGTTTTTGGTTGAATCAACAGTGGTCAAGTTCTTGTGGTCAAGAACAGGAAAGGCAAGAGAAGGCTTGGTGTGCCCAGCACCAACAAGAGGATTTGCATGCTCTACCAACTGTTCTGTTGATCCTCATACTTGGATTTTGTTTCCATTTGCATGTGAGAAAAGTGAGGCTCACACAAGTGAAAAGCCATGTGTTTTAAGCTCTTCTAGCTAGTGGAAAGTGGCACCCACATTGAAGGCCCTGCTCATAGGAGGCTGAAACTCACGATGCTCTGACCTCACTTGCCCTTTTCAGTAATGTTCTACTGAGAACATGTTTTAAAATCCATATGAAAGACTTGGCTTAATTTAAGGTAGAGAGTAGTTAGCCTTTAGACTAAAGAGCTGCATTCCTTAACCAAAATTCTAGCATGAATTGAACAGCCTTCTTAGAGAAGGTATTTGAACAGGTTTTCGATGTTGGTTGCATAAGGTGCCTTGATAGAGGTCACATCCCACACTTTCAGGCCCTGACCACAAAATTGATGACTTTTTTTTTAAACCTAAGAATAAATTGGAAGGGTCTCCAGGGATGTTTTGGAATGCTTAATTCTCTTCCCCTCAAACATACCTGTTCTCTTAGGAGTTTGAGGCAGGCCACAACCTCCACACACCCTCTCCCTCCCATCTTGCTTTTCGCCAAGCCCTTCCCAGAGCGGATGGTGGAGGGTCACTGAATGCCCTGTGAAGTCAGAATTACATCTTGGTGGGTAATAACCCCACCAAAACAGAATTTAAGTCTGTGGAAATAGTAAATCTGTAGAAATTTTAATTAAGAAGGACAAAACTAATTCTTAAGCTGCTAATAAAACTGCTCACAACTTGCCCTTCTTCATTAATCAGCTGCAGCCCAGGCCCCAGCTTTCATTAAGCACAGTCTTGTCCCAGGAGCACTGTCCTTGGCTCTCAGGAGGCAGGCATTGCCGGTCTTCTGTGCTCCTCCCTATTGGAAGGGTTTACAGAAAGCAAAAGGCAGGATCCTTGTTTCTTACAGTGATGTTTGCTAACCTACTCTGAACTGTACCCCCAAAATAGGTTAATTTAACTGAAAAAAAAAGTTAGAAATCCATTAACCTCCCAAACATACCTCATATTTTATTTTTTGTGACACCTCAATATATTTGAAGCCTTGTCTGCAGCCAGTCTTGGAGCTTTGAACCAGTTGGGGACAGTGTCTCCGTGCCTTGGTTTGAAGAAGTTGTTGATGGGAATACATAGCAGGTTTTGGAAGTACGAGGGATGCTCAGTCTCCTAGTAGAGAAGAAAGCCATTTGATACTCTGACACTTACCCCATAGTGCTTTTTTGTTTTTAAGAAGTAATTTCTTAAGGCCGGGCCATAATACATTACCGTAAATTGCTTCCAAGAATCAACTACATTTAAGCTTTGTGACCTTTTAGTAAGTACTCCAAAAGTACTTGCCCCAGAGCTCTGCCTGGCATGTAGAGATACTGGGGGTAAAGTACTGCAGAATATCTGCTGATTAAAAAAATTGGGGTTAAAAACACATTGAACAAAATTAACCATTTACCTATTGTGTGTGTGTGTGTGTGTGTGTGTGTATGTGTGTGTATACACACAATCAGTGGTATTAATTAGTTTGCAGTGCACCATTACCTAGCTCCAAAACTCCCCCAACAGTTCCGAGTGGAAATCTTCCACACAGGAAGTTGTCACTCCTATTTCCCCTCTTCTAGTACCTGGCAACCACTAATTTTTGTGTATTTGGCTTAGTTTCATGATTCACTCATGTTGTAGTGTGTTCGTACATCATTCCTTTCTCTGACTGACAAATCTTCTGTGACGGAGAAAGGCTTTGTTTCATTTACCCATTGATCAGTATTTGGAGTGTTTCCTGTTGGGGCTGCTAGGAGTGATCCTGTTTTGACTGGTGTTTATATGAACATCTGTGTTGAGTTCTTCTAGGCCTTTACCATAGTAGTGCAGTTGCTAGTCGTGTGGTGGCTGTGGTTAGCCTGCTGAGGACATGTGAGGCTTTGCCCCATGGCTCAGTGCCTGCCATTTTTCTCTGGCTTTTGGTGGTGGAAATGGAATGCAGGGCTTCGCATGTGCCAAGCATATACCCTGCCACTGAACTGCACCCCTGGTTTATTTTCCTGTGCTGTTTTTAACTAACAGCCATCTTAATGAGTGAGAAGTGGCACCTCGGGGCAGTCTCATTGCGGTTAGTGGTGTTGGGTACCTTTTCATAAGTGTTGTACATATTGGCCACTTTAACGTCTTTGAAGAAATGTCTGTTCAAGTTTTCAGGTTTGGGTAGATAGGTTTTCCCTTTATGGTCATACTGCATGTTTTTTTGTGATGGGAATAAATCACTTTCTTGTATGCTCCCTGCAGCTACCTATCATCAACCCTCCACCACCTGGAGGGCTCTAAAGCCAAGTCCAGCCATTCAATCTCATTGTAGCTCAGAACGTAGTATTGACTTGCTTGAATTAAGATGCAAATAAAAGTTGGGTGGGGTGGTGCACACCTGTAATCCCAGCATTCAGGGAAGCAGAAGCAGGCGGATCTCTGTGAGTTTGCCTGATCTACAAAGCAAGTCCAGAATAGTTAAAGCTACATAGAGAAGGCCTGTCTGCAAAAACAAAAAAAGAAGGATGCAAATAAAGTTCGCCTTGTGTTTGGATAGCATGGCCTTTTGGAAAGTCGCTCTGTGTGTAGAGTCCTTCTTTTTTGCCATGAGGCTCCACATCAGAGGAGCTGTGAGTGTGCTTCACCTCACGCTGTACATTCTCACTAATCCCGGTGCTTCTGCCCCCTTGTGAACTGCTTGGTATATCTGGAGGGCAGATTTGACTCCAGGTCCGGCAGGAACTGGCTGAGATGCTATGCACTGTAGGAACGGCCATCTTCCTGTGGCGTCACTGCTGCTCACTATGTGACAGTCACTCTTTTCAAATGACGTCCATCTAACTCTAGCAGTCAGTAGATCATTACTGTGAAACCTCTTCACAGAGAAATTCTGGTCAGCTGTTTGCTTGGCTTGACTCAGTTTTGGTCAGGAAAGTCCTGTCTGGTTCTTGATTATATCCCTTGACTTCCCAGCTTCCAGGCTGGGGTGGGTGTGTCCTGTGAGCATTCTTATGAACTTAAGGATTGCACGCTCTGGAAGGCCTGTCCATTGTACTTTCCAGCTCATCTTCCTCCCGCACGTCACCTAAAGGAAGGGTTTAAAGAGAGTGATGCCCTGACCTTCACTAGACAGTTAGGTCAATAGCTTTAGGGTTGAACCAGGGAGAGGAAAACCTGAAAAGCTGGCAAGTGATTGTGGTATGCAGTGAGGGTTCTGGTCTCTAGTAATCCACCAGGCCCTGCCTTTGGAGGCTCGCCAGTTCTGCCATGGCTGCCTGACAGCAACTTCAGGAGGAAAGACCTGTTTTTGCTAATGGCCTCATGTGTTTGAGCCGAACATCAGGCAGCTGGACTGTGTAGCACAGAGGCAGCATTCCTGGTGATGAGGAATCACAGACTATGACAAGGAGTCAGGGATAATATGCCTCAAGTACCCACTCCCCGATGGACCTTCTTCCTCCAGAGGTAGGTCCTGCCTGCCTATTCCACAGCCTCCCCAAATAGTGCCACCAGCTGGGAAACAGGTGTTAAAAAGAAGCCTGGGGGATAGTTCATATTCAGACTCTGATAGCATGTCCCAGCATCTGCACTTCATGGTGTTTCTTCTTTCTCTTACAACAGCTTGGCTCAGTTTCAGGAAGGAAGGGGCTTAGGAGCACAGGACTCCCGCATCTCTCCTCTGGGCCTTCTTTTAACAGTACTGGGAGAGGGATTAAAAAGAGGTTATTTTTACTTTTTTATAAATTGCAACCCTCCACCCCAGCATATAGCATATCATACCCAGGTTCCCAGTCAGCCTACCCTGCCCCCTGGCATGAAGATTGAAACCTGCAGTAACTTACTTCTGTTCCTGCCTGCTAAGTTTCTTTCTGACTTTATATCACAAAACCGGTTCTTAATGAAGATGGCTGTACAATGTGTGGTCTGCAGACTCTGCTTTTCATAGCCAAGGGCGTACGGAAGTGGATGATGAAACATGAATCATGCTCTCTGGCTTCTTGCCAGATGCCCATAAAATGGCATTTCCTTAAATAGATCAGACCTTTAATAGCTATTAAAAGAACATGTGGTCTTTAGGGGTGTATTTTGTAGCCCTTAATTAAATTTCAGATAAATTCTAACATTTCCAGGTTTGTGTGTGTATGTGATGTGTATGTATGTGTTTGTGTGTGCCCATGTGCATGTAGAGGCCAGAGGTCTGTGCCAGGTACCTTCTTCAATTGCTTTCCACCATATAGTTTGAAACAGGATCTCTCACTGAACCTGGAACTCAACAGTTAGGCTAGACTGCCTTCCTGTCAGCAAGCGCCAAGGATCCTTCTGTCTTTATCTCCGAAGTGCTGGAATTGTAGGTGTGCGCCACTGCCCCCTGCTTTGTTTGTGGGTACTAGGACCTTAGCACAGGTCCACGTGCTCACATGGCAGGCACTTTACTAACTGAGCCATCTTTCCAGTCTCCATTTTTAGGTATTTTGTGGCATTTTAAATACATATTGGGATTTATGTATGTCTTGGCTTTCATATCCTACCCCTAAATACCCAATGCGTTCAAAGGAATAAAAAGACAGGCCCACCTGAAGGTACCGACAGAAAGAAGTTAAGGTGCAGGGGCCTGGGCTTCTCTGCTCCAGGCCCTCCCAGGTGAGCATCACAGGCGACATCACATATAACAGGAGAACATGTTTTCTGTACTTGGTGCTTTGTTGTAGGCATTTCCTGGGTGAAGCTGTGTGGCTTTTTAAAGACATAGTTTCACCGTGGAGCCTGGGCTGGCCTTTTCTGGTTCCTTCTGCCTCTGCTTCCTGGATACTGGGCATGTAGGCCTGTGTCACCATGCTCGAGTTCTTGTTGGACCTTTCTTGCACACCTGTTTTGATACACATGACAAAGTTCTTGTTTCTGTGTCCTGCTCAGACATAGAATTAACTGGTCTATGGAAAACACCAAAACCAATGTGAAAATGAAGTGCAAAGTGTGAGTTCAGCACGAAAACTGGAACTGTAATTGCTAGTATATTTCTTAGGTCCCAGTTTGTTTGTTTGTTTTAGAAACAGGATCTCATTTTGTTGCCCAGGCTGTCTTCAAACTCAGGATCTTCCTGCCTCAGCCTCAGAAGGCTGGAATTACAAGTGTGTACCACTTTGCCCAGCCTCTGCTTCTCTTTGTTGTTCTTGTCTTGTTTCTTAAGATTATTTCCTTTTCTTTTTAATATGTATTTTATCTTTCATTTTTATTATGGGTGTCCATGTTTGCATATGTGAGTTCAGGAGGACAGAGACACTGAATACTCGTGGGGCTGGAGTTGGAATTACAGGCAGGTGTAAGCAGCCGGATGTGGGTGCTGGGAACCAAACGTGGGGCCTTTGGAAGAACAGTACATGCCCTTAAAAGATGACCCATCTTTCCAGCCCCAAGGTTTATCCTAATTTTAATTCTGTGCACACGTGTGGGTTTGTGCATATGACTGCCGGAGGAGACCATAGGTGCCCGGGTAGTTGTGAGCTGCCTGGTGTAGGTGATAGGAACACAGAAAGCAGGTGGCAATGTTGCTTGTGAATAGTAGAAAATTTGTACCAAAATTAGCATACATCTTTTTTTCTCTAGAAAACTGAATTTGTGGCTGATGAGATGGTTTGGTAGGTAGAAGCATTTGCTGCCAAGCTTCACGACCTGAGTTTGTTCCTTGGGATTCCATGGTGGAAGGAGAGAGCTAGGTCCTGCAGGTTGTCCTCAGACTTCCACACATGGGGTTGGCTGCTCAGCTGCTGTGGAGGGATTGGAAGCCACACAGTCAGCCTGGAACCCTTCCTTAATCTGCAGCCTAGAGGCATGTCTGGGGACAGCCCTGAAAGAGCAGGGGTTTGCCTTGTGTACCGAAGGCTGCTTTTTAAAAACTAGAAAGTCTGCCGTCTGTCTGCTGAATGCCTGGAGAAAGAGTGCCTGGAAGCGCGGCGCAGCGCGGCTGCCGCTCTCCGTGCCGTGCTTTCCTCTTGACGGCTGTTGCTCACTCTCGTGACCTCTTGGCCTCTGAGCAGCACTTCTGCGTTGGTTACTCTCCTCTCGGCTGTTTGTTTCCATTCATGTATGTGGTGCTGCGGATTACACCCAGGGCCTCATGCACTGATAGGAAAGTTCCCACCACTGAGCTGCACCACAGCCCTTATCTTCTGAGCACTCCCTTCCTCTCACCAGTTCCTCTTCCACTGTTTGGTCTCTTCGTGCCCCATTAAAAGCTCCCCCACCCCAAATGGCCACTGCTTTGGGGAGTTCCAAGGCCACCTCCTTTCTCCTTACTGTTCCACTACATCATCCCTGGTGATTCCACTGGCAAAATGGATGTTCCTCCATTTTCTCTTTTGCTGATTTCTCTCTTTTGACTTCTGTACCCAGGCATCAGTGCCACTAGCCCCCTGTTTACAAAATATCTTATTAAGGTTAACACATCTAAAATGCACCTCCTGTGTGGACAGACCCCCTTCCCAATGAGTTCTGCTTCTGTGAAGGTCACCACAGGCAGGAGATTGTTCTGCCAGGAAAAGCCAAGGGCTATCCTTAGCACCACGTGCACTTCTCCCCAATGTGTCTAACCGGTCACCAAGTGGATTTACTGTAGCTCCTAGGCACATCTGTAGGTCTTTCCCTTTCCTCTCCTTGCAGAGCTCTGCAAGCAGAAGTCCTTGTCCCCAGCCCAGCTCCCATTGCTTCTTCTGGTTCCTGTTGAGCCACACTTTCCTTTGCAGCCCTTTTTTGGCCTGGACTGTGTCAGGTCCACGTGTGGGCTTGTTTTGCTTGTCAACCACCTGAGTGCCAAGGCCTGACCCCAGGACCAGGCCCCAGGTGAGGATGGTCCTCAGAAGAGCTGCACCCAGTGCGCCTTCCCCTCCAGGTTCAGGTCCCCTCTCCCAGGCAGTCCCAGGTGCTGACTCACACATAATCCCATGTTCAGATGCAGACCTGAGGTTGTCAGTGTCTTCTTAGGGGACTCTGAGCCCTTTGCTTTTTGTTTGTTTAATTCTTTGAGACTTTTATACAATTTGTTTTAATCACCCCTCCCCCACTTCCTGCCTTACCCCCAGCCCCACTCTACTGCCTTCCTACAGGACTCCTTCCATATCCACTCCCTCCCCACCCATTCACTTCATGTCTTCTTTCTTTTCCTCCTGTTTTTATGGTGATGTCACAAAGCCTTATTTAAGGCCTGCAGAAAACAGATCTACTTTCTGTTTTGAAGCAAATGATGATAGATTGGATCTGGTGTCTTAGCACCTGCCTTCTTCGTAGTGAGCAGACAACTTGAGGACTCTCCAGGTGTCTCCTAAAGGTTTAGCAATTTATCATCATGGTGATCTGACATTTATATATCTACGTTACCGAAGCCCAGGACAGGTACTATCAGTTATGTGCTCAGGAAACGTGAGGCCTGGCCCTCCCCCCATCTACAGGCTTCACACAGTGGTGTTGATTTCGTTTTTTTCTGAGTCACAAAAAGCTTAAGTTTATACCACTTGCCAAGAAAACCAAAGGTTGACATTTTGTTTGGCCGCTGTGGGCAGGTAAACTGACAACATATTGTACAGAGCAGCAGTCCCCAGGCAGGCCCATCTGTCTTTGCTGTTGTCCTGAGAGGGGTGTTCAGCCTTGTACTTGCAGGGACAGAGCCTTAGATTATCCCTGCTGCGCTGTGGAGCCCACACTGAGAGAAACAGTAGAGGCTGGTTCTGGTGGCAACAGAGTGAGAGCCCCGGGATTTCCCACCCACCCCAGCAGCCTGGAGCCCCCTCACAGTCCAGCTTTGGGAACGGATGGTAGCTGCTGCGGGGCCGGCACTTGGACCTCCACTGCGTGATGAAGGGGAAAGCTGTTCTGTGGTAGCTTGATAGGACTTTGTATTATTTGGTGTATTTCTTCTCCAAGCTGTTTACCTTTCTGGGTATCACTGGACTGGAATAACCACATGATGAAGAGCTTTACACGTGGGCAGGGGCTTCCCCTCTTCCATTTCTAGCACTAAGGGTTTTTGTTTTTTGTTTTTTCCTTTGCAAGCAGTCAGGGTTGCAGACCTTTGTAGATCAAGCCGAGATCATTTTACTAGTAGCAAGACTTCTAGCCATGAACATTGAAAACAGTGACATGTCTAGAGTGGTTGGGGGCAGGAGACCGCTCTTTCAGCTGGCAGCCTTCTCCACTTTCCAGGGAGCACTCCTGTGTCCAGGCCTGGCAGCCTTCCCCACCGAGCGTTCTGGGAGCAGGTCTGGGCAGAGGCTAAGCTGATACTTAGGGTTCCTTTGGGTTCGCTGCTTAATGGCCTCATGGTCCTTAAATTACCCTCCTCCAGCTACCTCGGATGGGAATGGGAGCTCAAGGCATGGCCAGCATGTCTAGGTCTTGCCTTTATTTTGATCTGAGTGTTACCACGTATCAAACAAAAGCACCTCTCACCTGGAACCTCAGGCCCCCTGCTCCAGTTGAGGAGCTGTATCCTGTGTCCTTTTTGAGGGGAGGAGCAGAGTAGGGAGGCACAGGACAGCAGCAACAGCTTTTCCCCCAGCAGGGTGGGGTTTGTCTGGAGGAAGCAGTTCTTAGCCAGGCAGCTGGGGTGCAGGAGCCTCTGCTGTGAGGCGCAGTGAAGCTAGGCACGTCCACAACCCTGTGAGAACTGCCTCTGTCCTTGGGAGCAAAAGGGGGCACCGACACAGGAAGAAGAGGTTTGTCTTTTTCCAGCAGTGAGTGACCTCGAGCGAGATACTGCCACTGGTCTTGCACAGAACTCTGTGTGTCACTAAAAACTTCCTGCCCTGGTGTCTGTACAAAGCCTGTGCCTTAGCTCCTGCATCGGTCACTTAGCTGCAAGTCCTGGAAGAATGGAAAGGCTTATCTCAGTGCCCTTAGTAGACTCTCCTCTTCGGCATTCTATGAACAAGAGACGTTTAGTTTTCATTTTATACTGGGCCTTGCATACCATGTCATTCATCAGGCCGGGCCCATTCGTTCTTGTGTACTATATAGGCAAGCCACCCTCCAGTGAGAACTAACTCTGCACGCCTACCCATCCTCTTCTTAAGACTGCTCTAGAGTGGGCTGCCCAGTGGCAGAGCACTGGCAGGCCATTTGTGGGACACCCATCCCAGCACTGCAGAAACGACAGTGACAGAAAGCTCTAGCTCCGCAATACTTAGTTGCTTCTTGTGTAGTATTTGAGACAAAGGCTTCGGTCCCTATCATGTCTTTCCCCGCAGAGAACCTTGGGAGACAGCAGGTGGTCAGATCACCCATTGCTAGTGGAACCACTGCACTTGGCAAGGTGTGCTTGGTGGACAGAGGACAGGAGTCTGTCTGCACATGCTGTCCGGGCAAGAAAGTGGGCTTGGCCATGATGCTGATGAGAACTTGCCTTCATGCTGCTCCATGAAGGGACCACCTAGATCTGCTCGACACTGGACAGCATGGGGACAGCCTCCCAGCTCAGAGCTTGATCTCCAGTGGTTTTAGGATTTGTCATTTTATCAAAAGGACTGAAGGTGGTAAATGGGAGCTGTGAAACCACAGTCCATACAGCTGTCTTTGTGGTGGAATGACTCTAGGGACCTCTCATTCCTGGGGGACTCTCAGGCTGGGTGGTTTGCCTTCCGTAGTGAAACTGCCCTTCCTTACCTCAGGAGGCTGGCTCTTACTGCAGTTGAAAGTGGCATGCAATAAACTGAGATGTGAAACAGGAGATGCTGGGGAGTTGTTCATAAAGTGTGTGCCAGAGCCTAGTGGATTTAGGCCACTTTTCACCATTAGTGCCCTGTCAGCTCCTGTGCAGAGTGTGTTTTCTTGTGTGCATACCTCTGAGATTTGGAGTGGCTGGAAGGATGGGAATTGTGTTGTTACTAATATCCCCTGCCCCCCCACCGCCTCCCTAAACCAAACCAGTGAGTTTATTGGAGTCCCTTAGAAGAGTGTGAGTGAGGGGTTCCTTACAGGGTCAAGGCCCGTGTTATCAAAAAGCCCACTCCAGTGTAGATTATTGACAAAAGCCAATCTCAGGGGCACCTTACATAACTTACAGGCAAATAGCAGATTCTCTTCAGTGTTATTGGTGTTTTTGAGAGTCTTAGGGTGGCTATATAGCTCATGCTGACTTTGAACTCACTACCTACCTCAGTACTAGGATTACAAGTATGTGCTACATTGCCTAGCTTGAAGGTCTTTTAAATACTTTCATAAACAATGAAATGTCACTTACATCTGGCAGTTTGTATTATTACCACAGAGGGTTTTAGAGAGGCCTTTCCATGTGTAGAGCAGCGTATAGATTATTTCTCAGGCCCAGGCTTTGCCAGGCAGGAGCAGGAGCAGTAATCTGTGCCTAGTAGGTACATGGGAGATCCTTAAAAGGTGTGCTGAGCCAGGTGTGGTGGCACAGGCCTGTGATCCCAGCACTCTGAGAGGCAGAGGCAGGTGGAGCTCTGTGAGTTCGAGGCCAGCCTGGTCTACAAAGTTAGTCCAGGACAGCCAAAGATACACATAGAGAAACCCTGTCTTGAAAAACAAAAATAAAAAATAAAAAAATAAAAGGCCTAGTGATGGTCACAGGCTAAGTACTGGGACATGGCCCATAGCATGCTCTGGTTCCTCCAGAGACGTCACCCCTGTGCCTTCCTCACCCTGCGTTCCTCCTGAGATGACCAGAGAACACACTGCATTCCTCTTTTTCTTTTCCCTCAGAATATCGACATCACAAACTTCAGCAGCAGCTGGAACGATGGGCTGGCTTTCTGCGCGCTGCTACACACCTATCTCCCCGCCCACATACCCTATCAAGAACTGAACAGCCAAGATAAGGTGAGCCTTGTCAGTGGCTCGCTCACCCCAGCCCTGCCGCACCACAACCTGTCCTGTGCTGGCTGGTTCCTCCGGATTGGTAGTTCACACTCAGCCAGCTGGGCCCTGACCTACCCATTGCCTATGTAGCATCATTTCTAGCGGGAGTAGTTGGTTCTTCTCAGGTGACAAGTTTAGGATCTTAGGCTTTAAGAAGTGCTAGAGAAAGAGGATAGTGGCATGAGCACTCAGGGCAGTGCCAGCTAGCCTGGGCTAGCCTCCTGTCACCCCAGGACTAGTGCTTCTGCTCAGAGCCTATTCTGTACCACTGGTCTTAGAAATGACGAGGAGAACATTTTTCTAGTCCCAGGCTATGGTTTGAGGTGTCCCACTCAAAACGTTCTTCAGGTCTCCTACTTTCCCCTATGGCAGCCCAAGCCCTACAGAAAATTCTTAAAGATTCCACATAGGGGGGAATAGCCTTTTGACAGGTGTGTGCTTCTAGTTTTGGAGGTCAGTATCCTGTTAGCTTGGGCCTTTGTGCCAGAATGCAACTTCCTGAGTGAGGAAAGAAAAAGCAGATAGAGCCGTAGCTGGCTAGAGCAGATAGTGTCACAGCCCCTGAGGAGTTAATGCCTGTCCCTCGTGATCTTCAGTTGTCTGTACACAGCACTGACACGATTCTTTTACAGAAAAGGAACTTCACTCTGGCTTTCCAGGCAGCTGAAAGCGTTGGAATCAAATCCACTCTGGTAAGCCCCTTCCTGAGGTGTTGCTGACAGTGCCTTCTGCCAAGGAAAGTCGCTGGTGGGCTGGACTGAGGGTGTAAAGTGCTCACAGGATCTCAGCTGCTGCACAAAATGCTTCTCTTGAGGAAGCATCCAAAGGAGTGGGTAGCTTGTGACCGCAGTCCCAGCAGCCTTGTTGAGCTGCTCCTCGTGATTAGCAGAGTCTGTGGGTTCAGAGGCAAAGCATCAGTGTTACTGCACTTTGCGCTAGTGGCTGGTCTGGAGTGGTGGTTCTCGACATGTGGGTCGCAACCATCAGAGAGCATGGGTATTTAAACATAGCAGTAGCAAAATTACAGTTATGAAGTAACCATGAAATAATTTGATGGAACTGTAATAAACAACATAAGGAACTGTAATAAAAGGTCTCAGCATTAGGAAGTCTGAGAGCCACTGGTGTAGAGGGTGAGTGCCAGGGGCATCCTGAGTCCAGAAAGTGTTCTGGGGGCTGTACAACACTGCCCACAGTTCCTAACAAGTGCTACATGAAAGGGCCAGAAATGCTACTCAAGGCACAAAACACTGGTTGTGGAAAATGAAGGGCCTTTCTCAGGCTTCTGCCCTGCCCTTGCTGGCTCACACAGACAGGCATCTGTCGGCTCTTGCTCTCCTCCAGAAGCCTGTTGCATCTATATGCAAAGGGATACTTCTACACCTAAAGGGACTTGCTCCACACAAGTAACTGCCCAGCCCTGCGCCTGCTCAGGGCTCTGCACATAAGAAAGGACCTTGTGGGACCAGAACATTCATAGGACCTTAGGAGACCTCCAGGTCTCCAGGTCTGCCTCCTCAGCCGTGGGCACTGCATGAAATATTTACATTCATGGTTAATGCTATACCAGTGTTTACTTATGAATGTGTCTTCTGAACTCAGAGAAGCATGCTTGCTTAGGGCAGCTTCTATCCAGCTGTGTAGGGAGAGATCAGCACTATTATTGCAGTAGGACATTATACGCCATGTATGAAGTATTGTCACACATAAAAAGTGGCTAGGTGTTCAGCCTGAAAAGGAATCCATAGTCAAGATTCGTTCACCAAGCCAACTGACTTCTGTTTTCTGTCTTAAGTCTCTCAGGACAGCCATTTGCATCCCACATGCTCAGTGACATTTCTGGGTTCCTCAACTATAAAATGGCCCTCTCAGATTACCTGGCCCTGCTCTTTAGTTGCAGCAGGCCCTTGTGACAAGTACTGAGATGCTGGGGCAGGACAGGTCACTAGCACTCTGCAGAAGGCAGCTCGAAAAGAAAGCCTTTGATTACTTCTGGCACACTGTGGTGCTGTGAACCCTAAAGTGTCTCCACAGAACAGCCTAGAAAGACCTGGAAAGGCCTAGAAAGCCTGAGGAGAGCTTCCAAACCAAAGTCCCTCCAGCCTTGGCAAGCTATGGCTGGACCAGAGAAGAGGCCCTAGGGGCCCAGGGATGATTGTAGCACTAAGGAAGGGGATGCTCACAGGGGCCGTTAGAAGTAGAGCAGGTGCTGGAGCCTTCCCACTGAAAGAGGCAGTAAGCCTTGGACTAAACGCTGTCTGCTGCTTGCTGGGGCTAGACACCTGTTGGGGTGGCCTGGGAGGGAATGTGAATCCTAATGGAGCCTCTCCTTCACCAGGACATCAACGAGATGGCACGCACGGAACGACCCGACTGGCAGAATGTAATGCTGTATGTCACAGCCATCTACAAGTATTTTGAAACCTGAGCACACAGGAGGAGCTGCTAGGGACTTCTGCAGTCACCAAGTGACACCAACACCATTAGCTAGAACCCCTAAAGCTTTCCGCGACTCTGGCCTCCCGGCAGGGAGTGTGCCCAGCTCTAGGCCTCCGCATTGGAACTGGAACTGCAGACCAGGCTCTTCCACATGGCCGTCCTTGGGAGCAGGAAGCACAGCACATGGCCAGCTTCTTTCCAGAGGCCGTGCGGCTCCAGCAGCACCAACATGAAGGCTTGTGCCGGCTCATCTTGGAAAATGGGATTAAACTATGGGAACACTGGGTTAGTGAAAGCTTTAGCCATTGCACTTCTTGACTGTCATCCATGTGATTCCCAGGGCTGGGACAGAGCTGGCCTTGGTCCCTTTGTGTGGGCCTGGGTTCTAGTGTGTCAGAGAAGAGGGTCAGTACCCCTTCCATATGAGAGGGCCGTCCTAACCACTGTAGTTAACTTAGAGGTATCAAAAACCCAGCCTACAGGCCCACAGCTGACTGAGTCTACATGCCACCAAGCAGTTTTCTGTCCTTAAGAAGCACGTGGCACACTCAGTGGGTGCCCAGCCACTGGCCTCCAGCCCCAGGGAAAAGACCAGTCACAAGTCGTTGTTTTATTGTAAGCAATATTGGGAAAAGAGCTCCTGTTCTATACTACCAAAGTTACTTGTTCTAGTAAGCATAGAAATGCAACACAAAACGTAGGCGATAGCATGGTGAGAGTAAGTGTTCATGCAGTGGGGAAAAAGAGGACATGCTTCAGGGAGCCAGAGATTCAAGTCATTGATGGCTGCCCCTCCAGGGCAGGAGTTAAGACAGTGCCTTAGCCCTGCACCAGGACAGCCGAGCCTACACCTGCATGAGTGTCCTACATGTTGGTGGGGACTCTGGTGAGGTGGCTCCATGCTGTGCCTGGGCTATGGGGCCTACATCATGAGCCAAGGCCTTACTCAAGTCTGTTGGTTTCTGGCTGGAATTTAGCAGCCCCTTTTTGGAAATAGGAAGCCCTTATTTCATGTGCCTGACACAGAAGCTGTTGTCTGAACAATGTCAAGACCTGTTACTTCCAGGATACACTTGTCACCTGCAAGACACCATGAGGAAGACTGGCCCTCAGTTGAAATGGGATCACAACATCAGTACCTAGATGGATGGCGGAATGCCTTCCAGGAGGCATGCCCAGTCCACACATGGACTGAGTGAGGATCTGTGTTCAAGCAAAATGCTTAAGACTGGGAACTTGGGGTATCTGTGGAACCCAGAGAAGAATGTACTTTAAAAGTAATTATTAGGAAGTGGTCTGTGTCTTGTGTGTTGCCATCAGATGGCCAGTCCCACTCACCTAGCCTGCCTAAACATTCCAGTGCAGCAGCGCAGGCTGCGGAGTGTGCCAGAAGATCCTCGTTCCTCTGCCTATCCCAGTGCCTCCCTGGTCCTCCTTGGCCAGCTCTCTTCCTGCTCTGCCAATGAGCAGCTGTCAGGGTGATTGGCTATTCACTCGAGAATCCCTCCAAGCTTCCAGCCTCTGCTGCGTTTGCCCTCACTGCGGCCTGTGCACTGTGCGCCAGGGTGTTTGACCCGAGGCCAGGCTTTATTTATTATGTCGTGAAGAACGGTTGTCTTGTTACAGAGGCTTTCCTGGGCTTGCAGCTCACAGCTACGTGAGCTTCATACCAGAGTAGACATTTGCCCAAGCTTCTGAAAGGGTTTGGAGTAAGTTGGCTGCTGCTGAAGGGATTTGTTCATGTAGAGATAACATTTCTGTGGAATCTGTAGGCCTGGGATAGACCAGGAGTACGTAGCAGGGACAGATGATGGGCTAGGAGACACACGCGTGTGCACACACACATACACAAATGACTCTGGGCACTATCACAGCTGGGGCCATGCCGCCCACATTTGTGTGAGGATCCACAAGTCTCCAGGTGACTCCAGACCATGGCTCTCTGCCTTCTCCAATGGGCCCCCCATGAGAGCACTGCTGGCCCCGTGGGCATGCTTGTAGATGGCCCTGTGTTTTAAAAGTAGTGTTTGAGAGTTGGTGGAGTGCCTGCCTGCAGTGCACGAGGCCCTGGGTTGATCCCCAACACCACATAAACTGGGTGTGGTGGTGCGCACCTGTAACTCCAGTACCTGGGAAGTGGAGGCAGGAGGCCCAGGAGTTCATGCTACTGCTGGCTACATGGTGAGTTTGATGGCGGCCCTGGCCTGTGAGACCCTGCCCCCAGAATGGTGATATTTGGATCTCCTCTCGTTCTTTCTGGGAAGCTCCAAGATAGAAGCTTGCCTCTCTTCCCCAAAGCACAAGCATCCCTACAGAAGGGCCGGTCATCCTTCTGCTGTTCTGTCACGGGCTTCTGCTGATGATTGATACTTTGTCATTTGTTCTAGTAAATACTCTGAATGTATTAAATTGTCATGCTTTGATTCCCTAGTTTGTTCTCCCTTTCTGCTGTTGCTCCCTCTGACCTCACACAAACCAGAGCTCTCCACCCTCCTGTGAAACTGCAGTGGAAGGCATGGGCGCCCCTGCGCAGGTCCCCCTGCTGTGACACCCTTCCTTGGGGGCTCAGCAGGGCTCAGCTTCCGGCCTGCCCTGACACCACGTGGTACCTGTGGCAGGTCTCAAGATCCCATCTCCTGGCCAGCACTTCCCACAGCAGAGTCCCTGCGGGAGCGAAGCCCCCAGCCGAGCCCACACATTCAATCAGGATGTCTCAAGAGATTTTGTTTTCTTTTTGTAAGTCTTCACTCTTTAGAGATGGATTTTAGGGTGTACAGAATTACAGGGGCGGGGAGTTCTGCCTAGAAGCAAGTAGATAGGCAGTTTTCCCCTGCACATCTTTTCTCTGGTGTCACGCTCAGCAGGACCTTGCATGTGCCTTTGAGCTGTAGCACCGCCCCTCACTGGTGCACCTCAGTCCCCAGCCTCCCCCCTCACTGGTGCACCTCAGTCCCCAGCCTCCCCCCTCACTGGTGCACAGTGTTTCGTATCCAGTGTGCTAGGGTTGGGCAGCACTGTCTTTCTACTGTGCACATGTCACATGCAGAAGAGGTTTCTGGGCTGACTGCCTGCGTACATGGTACCCACCCCGGGCATCCTACCTGGGCCTAATGCTCTCCAGGATCTGGGGTCCCAGCGAGGCCGAGACCCCAGCTGACCTGAGTTTGGACATGTCCTCAGAATGTCCACAGAGCCATGACCTCCGGTGGAGCCAACGCTGCAGAGGCCCAGGACAACCTACATGACCCTACCCTCAAGCCTGGAGTAAAAGCCCCATACTGAGTTCCTGGAGTTGTCACGGCTCTTCCTCACCATTTGAACATTGGGTTTGTGTCCTAAGCAGAGCTGTGGGTACTTCTGCATGGCAAGAAGGCGGCTAATCCTGCCTGTGACTCTTTCTTTGTTCTGTCCCTGAGAGAGCATGAGCCCCTCCACAGAAGGGGCCCTCAACCCTACCCTCCGCATGTTGTATGCTGACCCCAAGAGGCTCCCGTGTACCCTAGCCTATCTGCCAGGAGACCCAGTTACATCCTCCTCTGTCATAGGCCTGGTACTGCCTTTCCCAGCCATTGCCTTGACGAGGGGGAGGTTCAGCATTTCTGTAAGAGGCAGCTCGGTTGGAAAAGGAAAATAGAAAGTCTCCCAAACCTCTGGAAGGCAGGGCACCCACCCGGTCACCAGCTTTCAGCCCATCCTGACAGGGTTAGCACTTCCCAAAGTCTCAGGGGGGCTGTATTGTTTGAGGTGGTTCGCTAGTGGGAAGTGGTCAGTGTTGAGTTGCTAAGATGGAGTCCCAGACTGCTGTGACTCCCACCCTGCCAACAGCACGGCGGCTTCCCCGGGAGGCCAGGCAGGGATAGGAGAGGAAGCCACACTTCTTGGGGTTGAACCGGCATGAGGTGGGTCAGAGGCATGTGGTTTAACAATAACCACCACCAGGCCCAAAGCAGCCTGGGAAGACTGTTCTTTGTCACGGAAGCTCCCAGAGGGTGTCTGGCTTCATCTGTGTATGAGGAAGGGGCAGCGGGGTCTCTGCAGTTTGCGAGCTGAATCCTAAGAAGAGGGACAAGAAGGTCTTGGAATGTCTACAAGCAGGTGTGCTCTACCTGCGGTTCTTGTGTGGGCTGGACCCCAGGGTCCTTCCCGAAGTAGATGCCAACATCTGGAATAGGCTGAACCTTTCAGCCTCTGTGGGCATCTAATGTGAGGGAGGCCTGGTGGGTCCCAGGGTTGGGGGCACAGGGAAGTGGCTTAGGGCCATCCTTGGGGGTGCTAAGTGGCAAGCCCTATGCAAATAGCTGCAGATTGCTGTGTCTTCACAGCATGGGGCCAAGAGAAGGCACACACCTCAAGACTGCACCAGGTTAGTCCAAGGTTGGACTGCGACCCAGCTACTCTCCATCCTGACGTTAAGAAGACGTGAGAGGAAGCATTTTCCCATAAGGCTACACAGGTTGGGAGGGGGGTGTCCTGTCTGCTATGCTTTGCACTATGTGGGCTGCTTCCTCTGTCCTTATTTTGCCTTGTGGGGTGAACTTGAGTCTCCCCCACAGAAAGAAAATTGCGTACTTGGGGTGGTATGGGGGTTTCAGGGGTCTTGGCCCAGAGCCCACTAGGTCTGTGGTCCTAGTCTTGGTGTGTCTTGTTCCCTGATGTGGCTCAGCTGGCCCTAGAGCAAACAATGAGGGCCAGAGGCCAGGCAGGTGCATCCTGGGCAGGAACAAAGGGCTGGGGGTGGAGTGGGGGAGTAGTCTGGGAGTGGAATTCTGGAACACGACAGCCCAGTTGGCCCCACGGTTGGGTCCTGGGCATAAGGAAGGGCGGGCAACTGTCACCTTCAAAGATGACCTAAGGCTATGCAGAGAATCAAAGCCCAGAGCTAGGAGCCAGACTCCGAGAGACCTAAGTGCCCTGTCAAAGGGCAGGAGCCACCCTGGGAGTAGGCCTATACCCTCTGCCTCAGAAGCCTTTGCGGGGACGCCCCAGCTCCTGTCTGGTCTCAGCACCCATGAAAAGCCTACGTAATTGTGGAGAGTCTGTTCACCAAAGTGAACTTTAGTTGGCCAGGAAGGCCTGAGGCAGCGTCTCCCGGTTGGGCACAGCTATTCATGACATGTGGGCCTATGGAGCTGAAGCCAACAGGCTCTGCCTGACCATGGTGGCCACAGGACATAGTTTCTGTGGTACTACGCCACCCGTCAGAACCTAAGGGTGAACTGCAGGGGCGGCTGGTTTTGTTTTCCTGACCACTATTGGAAAGGACACCTTAATTCCTGGGTAAGGCACACCGCAGTGTGCCAGGCAAGACCCTCTAGCCCAGTGGTTCCCAACCTTCCTAATGCTATGACCCGCTAATACAGTTCCTCATGTTGTGCTAACTCCCCACCATAAAATTGTTTTTGTTGTTACTTCATAACTGTAATTTTGCTTACTAGTATGAATCATGATGTAAATATTTTTGGAGACAGGGGTTTGCAAAAGGGTTGCAACCCACAGGTTAAGAACCTCTGCTTCAGCCAGACAGTAGTGGTGCTTGCCTTTGATCCCAGCTCTTGGGAGGCAGAGGCAGGCAGATCTCTGAGTTCCAAGCCAGCCTAGTCTACAGAGTGAGGTCCAGGATGGCCAACCCTATACACAGAGAAACCAAGTCTCGAAACAAAACAAAACAAAAACTCTGCTCCAGGGGCCTTCTGGAAGAGGGTTCTGGGCCGTGGAATTGGAATGGTGGAGAAGAGAAGCATCAGAAAACAGGAGGAACCCCCAGAACTACTTCACGAGTCCCCATGACCCCTTCAGGGGGATCTTCAAGATAGTGTTTCCAGGATGTGAGTTGGTCAAGAATGAGCAGGATAGCATTGCTCCCACACGAGGAGACCAAGAAGCAAGGATGCAGAGGCGATGGTTTGAGAATAGGTTCCAGCTTACTTGTGTCCCCATCCTCACCCCAATGGTACCAGATGCTGGCCAAGCTCCAGGAAGTGGCAAAACATACACAACCCCATCCCTGGATGGAATACGCTGATGCATGCCAATGCCAGGGTGGCCCCGGGAACCGGTCTTGCTTGATGATGGTTCTAGGCTTCTTCGCCGGGGGCCAGTGAGCCAGCCATGTGCTCTGTCAGGAGGTCTCAGGTTTAACTGAAATTGCATGCAGCGCCCTACTCCAACCACACCTACACACACCCCTCCAATCTACGAATTCTATGATACTGATAGGGTCTCCTGAAATGGAAATAGGATGTGAGACTTTGGGAAAGTGAGCCAGGGAGGCTGCCAGGCCATCGACGTCAAGTCCTGGTAAGTGACAGGCACCACTTTGAAAGCAGATGTTTGTCTTCTCCAAGGGAGGGCTAGGCACCTGCGCTCCCTGCCTGTACCTCTGTGGTGGAGCAAAGGGCCACTTCCTTCCCATCCATGACCCCGGCCCCTGGGGTCTAGACTGGCTCTCTCTGTGTTCTATTTGGCTTTGTTTTTTTCGAGCCGGGGTTTCTCTGTGAAGCCTTGGCTGTCCTGGACTCCCTCTGTAGACCAGGCTGGCCTCGAACTCGCAGAGATCCTCCTGCCTCTGCCTCCCGGAGTGCTGGGGTTACAGGCGTGTACCACCTCGCCCAGCTAGCCTGGCTCTCTATAAGCCCTCCCTACACACTTGCCTCTAGCCGACGGCCTGGTTGGTTCCAAGAGGTTCTAGAAGACAAGGATTCCATGTAGGCCTTGGCCGTCAGTGCCTGAGTGTGCAAAAGGGTTGTCCTGCTGTGAACAGATTGAGATTTGGAAATCCAAACAGAGTCAAGAAGAATCCAAGGCAGACTTCGCAGTCTAGCTGCCTCCAGAACAAGGGTAGTGAGAGGAGGGGATTCCCAGCCCAGAAGTCTGAGCGTCCTAATCAGTCTGTGGCGCAGATGTGACTCCCTCCTTGCTCTGTAGTTCAGAGAAGCAGGAGTTAGGGGAAGGAGTCAGGGTCCCACAGACATCAGGAGTGTGGAGCAGCAGAGCAGCCCAACTCCCGTAAAGGGCAGAACGGAGAGAACCAGAGTGGCGCAGCAGCCCGAGGCCTTGCGGAGGAGCCGCCGGAGAGGGGTGGGGTGCCAAAGCTTCGTGGGTCGGGGCACTCGGGTGGGGGTGGCGCCGGAGGAGGCGATCAGGACCCATGGACCAGAACAGCGCCCACGCAGGGGAGAACGGGGCTTTGCTGCGCGTGCCATAACGGCTTAGCCCTCCTAGGACCATTTCCTCCGGTTCCCGCCTCGGGGCCTCGATTTCCCCCAGCAGTGGGGCGGGGCGGGGGCGACGCTGGTTTCGAATTGGCCTGCAGGGTGCGCCCGTGAGCGCGCGGCCGGAGAGGGAGTCCGAGCGACCGCTGAGACGGTGGGAGCCAGAGCAAGAGGCAGGTCAGCCTGGGTCCGGGGGAGGCCTGGGGGCCCCGGGCAGGCGTCTCGGTGGTGGTGGCCGTCGGAGGCTGCGGGGCCCGGAGGTCTCAGCGGATCGGGACCCTCCCAGCCCTCGGAGCGCCCGCCGCTTCCTCCGAGCCTTCCTTCCTGCTGTCGGGAGAAGAGCCCGCGGGTGCCGGGTCCGAGCTTGCCCAGGCGGCTTCGGCTTCTCGGAGCGGTCGCTTGCAGGGTGCGGTGCCCTCGGGGCGGTCCTCGGAGACCGGAAGGTGCGCAGAGGCAGGTAGGGAGGAAGGGGCGGCGGGATGCCGTGCAGTGGTCTAGACCCGCGGGAGACGCGCGGCGACGGCCGTCGATTTGTCCCCGCGCGGAGGACTGAACCTGCAAGCTCCCAAGTCCCCTTAGGGTGCGTCCCCGCCAAAGCTAGGCTACGGACGTCGAGGCGCGGCCGGAGGTAGGCGGGTCAGACTCCCCGGGTTAGGGGTTCAGGCGGGCACCACCAGGTTGCAGCCCGGGAAGTCGCGGCAAGAGCCCGGGAGTTTGGAACCCGGGGGAGGGGAGCATCCTGTTGACAGTGGTGGCGGGAACCTCGCTTAGAGCACTGCGGAGAGGCCAGAGGACCGCCGGGTGGGTAAGCGTCTGGAGCCCAACACGCAGGGTAGAAATGGTGGGAATGGCGGCAGCTCTCAAGGATTTGGTAGAGGATGGGCAAAGGCTCTCTGCCTTTGGAACATTTAGAGCAATTTTGCCCGTCCGTGCAATGGAAGGAGCGGGGATTCCCAGTGGTCCAGAGCTATAGAAGCAGCAGGCAGGTGGTGGCCAGGACTCCTTCCCAGGACCGGGGCGGGCAGAGCATGCATTCCCTTGATGGCGAGAGAGGGATTTGGACCCCTCTCCTTACCAGTCCAGTGGCTGCACCTTGTCTCCGTGATGTGGGAGCCTGCTTTCTGTCCTTGTACCAGAAGCTCCACCGTGCTCCGAGCTTCTTGCCCTGCGCTCTGCCTCTCTGCTGCCCAGCTTGCTCTGGACTCCTAGACTCTGTGTGGCTTTCGGGAGACTGTCCACACCCAACCAAGGCTGTCGTTAGTTAGTATAGGGACCCTTAGGATGATGGTAGAGAGCTTTTTTGAAACGCAGGGTTGGGAAGGCCCGGCTTGTTTGGGTCTGCAGGAGCTGTTCAAAGACTGGTGGGTCCCTGGCTATGGTGCCAAAATCTCGAGACTCAGCCTTTGCATTTTGGGACGTTTCAGGTTCTCTCGGGTTCTAGCTACTCTTGGGCAAACCTTAGCTAACGTGCATTCTCTCAGAGGCTGACCCTGACTGTTCTGGGCTAGCCTCCCTGCCCATGGCTTAAAGTCAGGCAAAGGGCAGTCCACACATGCAGTAAGAGACAGACTTTGGGCCAGGCAGAAGAACAGTGATCGTCTCCACGGGCCTGCAGATGGATCAGAGATTTTGGTATCCCAGTGTGGGTTTTGAGCTTGTCATGTCCTTGATGCCCACTCACTGGGTGGCCTTGGGACAGTCACTGCCCTGGGGATCCATTTTCCTGTCTGTGGAGTAACGCTGTTCTTAGTAAAGCTAACATACACGGCTATAGAGGGAGGGAGGGAAGAAAGCTGGAAAAGGAGAATCTCTCTGAGTTCCATGGAGGAATCTGGGTCCTGGGACACCCTGGGGACCGCAGAAGAGTAGATCGGGACTTGGGGAACTCAGTAGAGGAAAGCAGGCTGGAGGTTGGGAAGCAGAGGCGGAGAAGAGAAGCATCAGGAAACAGAGAGGGAGGTCTCAGCCCTGAATCTGGAAGCCACGGGATTCTGCCAGGTTTCCAGTACCGATGGAATGGGGGTGGGAGGCAGAGCCATAGGGCACCCCTGGCCTGGGAAGGGGTTAGAACCTAGGAAGACAGGAATCGCACACTTTTCTAGGGCTACCTGTAACCCTGTGTAACATGTCTTTGTCTAGAGACTCCAGGAAGCTTTACATTTGGACTCACGTCGGCCTATGGGAACCCTGAGTCAGGCTAGTGGAAGCGCTGATGGACAGAGGGGCAGTGACGGGGTTTGGGTGGACCCTCTTCAGGTTGGCCGAGCCCGGCCTGCTCTTTCCCTTTAACCTCTGTGGCTGCATTGTCACACCCGTATCTAAGGACCCCCAACAGTGGGTCCACACCCCTCATCTCTAGGGTACAGGCTAGTCTCCTGCTGGGTTTCCACCTGGGGATCCCTTGTTCTCTTTCCGGGAGGCACAGTATCCGTCAGCCACTATTTATGGGAAGCACAGGTGCTGAGCATCTCATGAGAGGCTCTCACCATTGCCAGTATACTTGGAGGAGCAA
The DNA here is from genome assembly GCA_028658305.1 of Pachyuromys duprasi. Classification (NCBI taxonomy): domain Eukaryota; kingdom Metazoa; phylum Chordata; class Mammalia; order Rodentia; family Muridae; genus Pachyuromys; species Pachyuromys duprasi. Next base: position 48,310,816 of record CM053756.1, read on the forward strand.
AGGCAGGGGACAGGGTTGGGAGGAGTCTGTGATGGACCTGGCATGGACCCCACCTGGGCTGCTCCCACCACAGGCTGAATGAACTCTGTGAGGCCTGGGTCTAGGGAGGGGCTTTAGCCAGAGAAGCAGCCTGCAGTGGGTAAGTGGCATGAGGTAAAGACTGAGGGCCTATAGGTCTCTCTGGGTACCAGACCTAGACCAGTGAGGATGTCAGGCTCCATTTTAGGGCTCTCGGTGAGAGAGAAGGGAGATGCGGCTGTCCAGTGGCCTGTGAGCCTAGAATCTAGACCGAGGTAGCCTGGATCCTGGCTGGTGGCAGTGAAGTTACTTAGAAAGGCAAGCTAGTGCCCCGGCCTCCTGCCCACATCCTGTCGCCAGGAACACAGCAACAGCCGCACACTCATGGTCGGTAGGGGAGAGGCACATTGGTCACCTGCTTCAGTGCTTAGGGTCTAGCCTCTATCAGGTCTTAGAATTTGGGTGCTGTACAACTCTGGAGGGGAGACCCAGACCCCACTAGTCACACAGCATGAGGCAGCCTCAGAAGGGAGCCATCTTATTGATTGATGTGTTAGGGAGCGGCTTGGTGGGTTTGGGGTCTTCCCATAAGCCCCCGCTACTGCTGAGCCACCATAGGGCTGTGCTCTGGGTGTTGGGGGTGCCAGTTCGACTCTTGCCCAGTGTCGTTCCACAAATCCAAGGACAGATGTTGGATCTCCTCAGTCTAGACTTCGTCTCCGGTCCCTGTAAGAGTTCCTCAGTCTTCTGCTCTCTCCAACACTGCCTCCAGGCCTGAAGCCTGTCGCGTACGGTGTGCCCTTTATTTTCACCCCAGCTTTTCCTGTCTTGCTTGTATTTGCTCTTGTGTGCCAGTGAGTCTCATTCTTGTCTATGGCTCTACCTTTTTGAGATATCCAAATTATTACTTCATAGGCCATACTTTCCTCTCCTGCGGGTTTGATACTTTTATTTTTCGTTCATGGGTTGTTGTTTTTTTTGTTTTTTTTTTTGAGGCAGGGTGTCAGTACATAGACCAGGCCGGCTGCCAACTCACAGATACCCACCTGTCTGTGCCTCCAGAGGGCTAAGATTAAAGGTGTGCATCAGACCTCTTATCCTAGCTGCCTTGGTGTCTCGCGTTTTGAACTCTGGTTTGCAACTGAGGTCCTAGGGCCAGAGTGTGGCTTGTAGCAAGTTCTCCGCCACCAGCCAGGGGCCAGACTATCTGAATTGTTAAGGTGGCAGCTGTCACCGAGGAATTCCCAGGGGACTGAAGGGAACAATGGTGGCAGCTGATGGCATAGAGTTCCCCGTGACACAGAAGAGGAGATAACTGGTGAGTGTAGCCTATGAGAAAGGGGTAGTCTATGCCCGTGATCTCAACCCTTAGAGGGCAGAAGCAGGAGGATCAAGAGTTCAAGATTATACTTTGCTACAGAGCAAGCTTGAGGCCCAACCTGGGCTACAAGTGACCCATCTCAAAACAAAACGAAATGGCCAGGCTGGGATTCTGGACCCGGGAAGGAACCCCGTGTGGCTGCAATGGGCTGTCTCCATGCTGCCCCGTTCCCTGCGCTTGGCCGCACCAGGAGCAGTTTGTGTGGCCCTGCCCCGGGCCTGGGCATGTGTGCACAGAGCCTGGCTGGGTCGGCTGGGAGGTGCAAGGGGGAGTGGGAAGGAAGTGTTGAGTCTGGCCGCCAGGAGCCTAAGGGGGCTGTTCCTCCAAGCCTTTTGATGCATGTTCCACAGCATGGGCCTATAGTTTACACGGGACAACAGTGTCTGCACCCTGCCCTGTCCCCAGCAAAGGACAATCATAAGCAAATGCAGCATTATTAATATTTAATTTCCCCTCTTGGCTAGCGACAGATGACTCAAGGATTAATTTGATAGAGCCAACAGAGAGGCATAGGAAATTGCTAGATGCTGGCTCTACCCCGGCCCCTCCCCCCGGGCCCCCAGCCTTCCTGAGACTCTGTAGCAGCGGTTCTCAACCCTCCTGACGCTGTGACCCTTTAATACAGTTCCTTGTGTTGTGGTGACCCACCCCCCTGTAACCACAAAATTATTTTCATTGTCACTTCATAACTGTAACTTTGCTCCTATTATGAATCATAATGTGAATATATTTTTTGGAGATAGAATTGTTTCCCCCCCACCCCAAAGGGTCTGCGACCTACAGGTTGAGAACCACTGCTCCTGAGGCTTCGCAAGGAGGAAGTCTTCTGCTCCATCCCTTGGCATTCTCCAAGGACTATGCCACCCTCTAATGTTCCTGGCCAAGCTGAGAGAGTCTTTTCAGCTGTTTTGGTTTCATGTGAAAAATGGGGTTCACCAGGCCGTCACATAGCTTTCACTCACTTTCTGAACTCCCAAACAGTGCATACAAGCTCCTCATGGCAGGGGTGGGGTGGGGGGAAGGGGGTGGGATAGGGGGGCTGTGTAGCCATGGTATTCAGATGGATGGTCACCTGGAGAGCACAGGGCTTCGTGGCTCGGCAGTGACTAACATCTCCTGGCTGTGTGTGTCGCTCAGTCTAGTCAGTGAAACATTAGGAGGGTTGAATTGGCCCAGTGGGAACATTCGTGCTACAAAGAAAAGAGTCAGGGTGCCCTGGCCCTGTTTTGCCTGCTTATAAGCTAGCGGTCCTCAGCCTTCCCCTGCGGGCTCAGGGCTCCTCCCTCCTGTCTGTCCTGAGAATGCCTCTGGCTCTACTGCTCTGCTGGACTTGGGGCTGGGGAAGGCACAAATGAAAAGAAGATTCTGGTTTGGCAGCTGCCCCGGGATCGGAGGCGCTTCCCCTGGGATAAGCAGCAATAACTGAGCCGGCCTGCAGGAATGCTGAAGGAAGGGCAGAGGAGGGGGCCCTGGGACGGGAACCTTTGCTATGTCCTTCGCCGAGGCGAGGCAGGCCTGACAGGCTGGAGGGCCAGCTGTGTGGAGACTGAAGCACGGCAGAGCGGCCTCCGAGCAGTCAGGAAGAGTGCCCGAATCCAGAAATACCCAACACGGGCTCAGCACAGAACAGGAGGAGCGCTGAGGACTTTTGAGGACTCAGGCAGGTGCCAAAGCTGCTGGGAGCGCCTCAGCAAATTCAGGCCTGGGTCAGGCTCCTTTGAAGCTCTGCACTGTGGAGTCAGTGCAGTTACCGGGGACGGAGGCTGGTGGTATGACTGTCAGCATGGCTTTAAGCTCAGGGATGAAGCCATCGTGCCTCACCTCGACAGAGATGTATTATGCTCTCCTGCGTCCCACTGGGGACCCTGAGGGTCGTGACAGCCGGGGCCAGCCTTCTAGTATGGCCTTGACCAGTTGCAGACTGCTTCAGTGCCCTTCCGTGCAGATTCCACTATCAAGGGCCCAGGGGGCAGGTGGTTATCATTTTTCCCCCCAGGAGATACCAGTTGTGAGTGTCAGGAGTCTTGGAGGGCAGTGGCTTCCGGGGGATTCCTGGGCCTGGTTGGGCCCAATTGGACAGTAGGCCCGCTGCTGCTCCGAACCTTGAAAGCTAAAGCCCAGAGCAGGAGCTGTTAGTCCAGGGTCTGCGGTGGTGAGATGGGCCGCTGCTGAGTGCTTCTGTAAACTGTAAGCCATGAGTGTAGAGGGACGTGGTGTGTACCCAGAGGTGGCACCCGGTACCCATTCTGGGTCCGGCCGTTCTGCTTGGCTCGTGTGTTATGAACGGCTGGTTGGCAAGTGGCTTGTCCAAAGCTGGGACTCGTGAGGGCTTGACCGTAGGTGTCTCTGCCTGACCTGAGGGGCAGCGGCACCACTTAGCAGTCATTCTGTTGGCTTCTGCTCCTTCCGTAGCAGGCCCCGGCCACACCCAAAGTTCCACTCTCCTCCCTGAGCTTGCAAAATGCTTGATGTAAGCAGGACCTCCCCCCACCCCCCATAGTGCTCCCAAATAGAAGACTTTGGCCTTCCCCTTCCTAGCCCTCAGGATCAGCCTCGGAGAAGGAAGCCCTCCATACCCACCCAGCTGCAGTTGCGTCCGCTCAGGCTCCAGATGCAAGGAAACTCGAGGTTCATTTATTTCAGCCCTATTCTACCTCTTGGCCAGTTTTCAGGTGGGGAAGACCCTTCTCCCAGGCCTCCAATTCTACTCATCCCTCCTATCCTAGAGGGGAGGAGGGGGAGAAAGGATGAGTCTACATGCAGGTGCTGAAAGGCAGCCTCCAGCTTCTTGTTTCCGGCGGGCACACCTGGGGTTCCGTGAAGGTCCAGGGCTAAAGAGGAAGGACTGAGGGAATCCTTTGCTTGGGGAGTAATGAGCTATCGGAGGAGTCTTGCTGACATGGAGAGTTTTGCAAGCTCGGGGAGAGTGGGAGTTTGGGTGCAGCTGGGGCCCACTATGGAGAAAGCAAGACTTCTGCTTTCCAGCCATTCCTGTGATCTGAGGGGACCCTGGTAGCCTTTCCACATCTGTTATTTCCTTCTCTTGGGATTGTGGATGAGCGCTGAAATGAGCCCTGGGTATCATCTGGCCCAATGGAGCTATAGTCTGAGTGAGGCTCAGAAAAGAAAAGCATTCTTCTACCCCCTTCAAGACAGGCTTTTTCTGTATAGCCTTGTCTGTCCTGGACTTGCTTTGTACAGCAGGCTGGCCTCGAACTCACAGAAACCCTCCTGCCTCTGCCTCCCTGGGATTTCAGCCGTGCGACACTGCGCCTGTCTAAGGAAAGTGTTCTTGCCTGCAGTCCTCCAATGAATCCTCCCTGAACCCCAGTTTTTCTAAAGCAGCGTTCCCTCCATCCGCTAGGCAAAGGGACAGGTGGGGAGAGGCGTGGGTGGGAAGCGGGAGGCGGATCCCTCAGAGAAGGGAAGCAATCAGGGCACAGCCCTACTGGGCTGTGCAGCCTGCTGGCAGGAGCTCTTGGAGCAGTGGGTTTGGCTGGGACCCGGCTCTCTCTCGCCGCCTGGGAGGGTAAGAGTGCTTCCCTTCCAGAACTGGAGAATAGGACCAGAAGGCTCCCAGATCCTTCCAGAAAGGGACTCCAGGGGTGTCTGAGGTGACCCTGGGGGCAGTAGTGTTCCTCAGGTGGGAATGGTAGTTCCCTGAAGGGATGGGGCAAAACGGGCTGGGCTGGGAGGCTGGCTCAGTGGGACTGGGAAAGCCCAGTGGGGAAGGAGCCTTCCTGGAGGGAGGGTCTCACGGGGCTTGTAGTGAGTGTAGGGACCCAGAGGGCCGGCAAGGCTGCCATAGAAGGTTTGAAAAGCTACGCAAGGGGAACCAACATAATTATTGTTTGCCTTGACCTGCTCCCATAGATTAAAACAAACCAAACCAAAAAAAAAAAAAATCCTCAGCCGCTAGTGTGAGCCGAGAGGGTGGCAACTGCACTGTCTGGAGTGAGGAAAATGCTGCTCGGGTAGTGAGACAGGTCAGTGGGAGTCCTGGTCCTGTCTGCGGTCCCTCTTGTGTCTGTCCTGAAGAGAACAGGGAAGGGTCGGGTGAAGATGCTGCCGAGACTTCTCTGGACCCAGTGAGCTCCCTGGGCTCGTGTTCCAACGGGAGCAAGCCGGGAGTCATTCTCCAGCAGACACCTGGCCCACGACCGCTGCGGACCCTGACATGGCCGCAGCGGTTCAGCCGCTCACTGGCTCTCTCTCTCTCTCTCTCTCTGTGCAGGAACCTCGGAAGCCTCAAGCTGAGCCTCAGAGACAGGCCAGGTCCCCCTGGAGAAGCCATGCTCTCGGGAGATGCAGAGCCATCTGTGAAAAGGCCTTTGGGGGGTCCCGTCTGGCTCTTGTGAGGAAAGGGCTGCGGGGCTGGGGTGGGTGGACGGCCGGGCTGCAGCTATGGACCGGGAGCTGGCCCAGGCCCGCATCCTTGCTGAGCCTGCCCGAGCGTGGGCGCTCCCGCCATGGGCTCCTCAGTGTACATCACGGTGGAGCTGGCCATCGCCCTGCTGGCCATCATGGGCAACGTGCTTGTGTGCTGGGCCGTGTGGATCAACAGCAACCTGCAGAACGTCACCAACTTCTTCGTGGTGTCGCTGGCGGCAGCTGACATCGCCGTGGGCGTGCTGGCCATCCCCTTCGCCATCACCATCAGCACCGGCTTCTGCGCCGCCTGCCACGGCTGCCTATTCTTCGCCTGCTTTGTCCTGGTCCTCACGCAGAGCTCCATCTTCAGCCTCCTGGCTATCGCCATTGACCGCTACATCGCCATCCGCATTCCACTCCGGTGAGCCCGGGCTTCTGTCTGTGCATAGGGCTGAGGGCATGAGGGACAGGGGGCCTGGGGACTCGATCTGAATCTTTGCAAAGCTGCCCAGGCCTTATCCCTGTAGGGATGGGGTGCACCCCAGGTCACGTCTCAAAGCTGTCTGTGGGCAGCGGTGCCCGGCTGCTCACAGATGAGGGTTTTGGGCTCGGCTGCTGTACGCTGCTGCTGCTGCCTTGTGAGCTGTTTTTTGTAATCTGGGTGTGATCCGAGGTGGGCGGGGAGCCACGGCAAACCACAGAACCTCAGCGAGGAGCCTGCTTCTGCCAACGCCAGCCTTTCCCCAGGGGGTACATTAGGAGAGTGACCCAGAGAGGGGAAGTGACTTGGCCAAATGCCACAGTGAGTCATTTGAACATCTATGCAAATGATGTCGCGCCTGAGTCTGAGGGGACTCTGCCTGCATTAGTGGCCATGGCTATGCAACGATTTTTTTTTTTTTTTTTGACTCTCTTGTGAAGTGACTACTACCAAGCATTGCATAAAGAAGGTCTTCCCGGTAGGCCTCTCCCAGGGGCGCCATCTCTGTCTTTCTACCAGAGCTAGGTCCTATGGCCAGAGTTGCTGCAGGTCTGGAGGAAGGATTCCATAACGGGGGGATTGGAATGGATGGTCCCCATAGTGAGTTTTTCTCCTCAGTCGGAGTTCCCACCCACAGAGGAAGTATCAGCAGCTGTCTACTGTGGGCGGAGGGCACCTAGCAATGAGAAGGACCAGTCTCCATGAGCTGTGAACTTCAGGGTCAGATGCAAGAGAGCCTTTGAAGGTCATTTCCTTCCTCTCATCTTCTGCATAGAAAAAGGAGGCTCTGAGAAGGAGGCTAGCTCTCTCACAGCCATCCAAGGAGCCGATAACAGACCCCGGGGAGAAACGTAGTCCCCCCCATCACTGTGACATCAGTCTTTGAGGACTGGTCTGCCTTGAGTGGCTCAGTCTCCTGGAAGGTACCTCACACAGCAGTTGTTATCATCCGAGCCCTAAGGGAGAAAGCAAACACCCACAAGAAACTGCCCAAAGTGATGGAGTGTGAGCCTTGTGTTGCCAAAGGGGCCTGAGCCAGGCATGGTAGCAAGCACATGCTTATATCCCGGAACTCAAAAGCTAGAGCTTGCAGATGGTAAGCTCCCGGCCAGCCAGGAGTCTGCACTAAGATCCCTGTTCAAAGAAAAGAAAAATAATCAAACAAAATAACAAACAAGAGGGAGGGACTTCTGGCGGCTCTAAGAAGAGTCGGGGTTAAAGGTCGAGTGTGGGGACAGCTTGTCCCATTGCTTCTACCCCACGCTTGTGCAGCGCACCAAGGTCCAGGTCCCTGCAGTGGCAGATCAGAACACAGGCCCGGGGGAGTCTGCATGTGGGTCCCCCGTGGTCAGTGGCACCTACCCCGGGGAGACAGGCTCCGCCTGTGCAGCATGAAGGGGTCACTTAGTGGGTCACTAAGGAGAAAAGGGAGCCTAACAGACCCTTTCTTCCAACTCTGAGCAGGGAAGAGCATAATTCTTGAGTCAAGATCTTGTTCTTGATTTAAAGGCTCCATCTTGTTTCCTCTCCTCAGCCTCTCCCTATCTCTGTCTTCTCAGAATCAAGGGACTGACCGCCCCCCCCCCCAATGGTATGGAATGAGTTGTGTGTCTGTAGAAAGCTGGCTGTCCTATGCTGGGCCTGTTTCCTCATGGGTGACAGGGAGCACACGGAAGTCTGTGGGTTCAGTAAGTGTGTCGGAATGATGAGGCCAGGCAGGGTAGTGAGCCCCAGGACCTCCTGACCTCAGTTCCACTTGGACCTCGGGTGGTTTGAGCTCTGAGCGCTTTGGAAAGCACTGGCTAGTCTCGTCTGAAGATGCCCACCCGAGAGTGCCCGTCTTGCCTGTGGGCAGTTTTACAGCTGCCATGGGGCGTGTGTACGGGATGTCCTTTGATCATCCTGGTCCAGCCTTTCAGCCAGAGCAGATGTCATGACCCTTGTGGGAGGCCGGAGCCAGGAAAGGACATCTGTGTCTCACAGCCTAAATGGACTGCGTTCCTGGCTTTTGAGCTCCTTCACTTTCCTGTCCCCTGAAGTTTCCGGTTACTGAGAATGTGGAGGTGTCTGCTCCTGAGAACAAGCCAGGCATGATGGGGAGTTGAAGGACACCAGGGGGCCAGGCATGAGGGGGATCTGGAGGGGACCAGAAGACTGAGCATGAGGGGGATCTGGAGAGGGCTGGGAGCCCTCGGCTGGCTCTGGGGTTGCTTTCTAGCTTAGGCTCCCATTTTCTTCCCTTTACAGCCAGGAATTCAGCTTCTTCTGGGGTATTTCCTGTGCTGTCAGCGAGGTCCACAGGCTCTAGTCTTTGATGGAAGCGTAGTCCCAGGCTCAAACCATGTACCAGGAATTCTTTTGTTGTTGTTTTAAAGAATTTTCAGCTTCGGAATAATCGGTCCCCTCCTTCCTGAGTGTAGGGACCCTGTTAAAGTGAGGCAAGGCCACTTTATGGGTCAAAGGCAACGCTGCAGCTCTGTCTTCCGGGGATGAAAAGCCGGGGTAAGTGACCAGGTCCTTCCCTAGGGATCTTTCACACCACTGTCTCCAAGTCTCACACTGGCCTCTGGTGCTCCCATTCCTAAGGAACAGGCCAGAAGAAAATCATACATACAGGAAATCAGTTGTTGCAAGACCTAAAGTCCTAGAAAATGCATCTCTCTGATTTCCGAAAGGGCGTGAGGGCCAGGCATGTGCGCAGTGGTAGAGTGTCTACATAGCATGCCTAAGGGCTTGGCCTGCATGCCCAGCACCGCAAAAAGGAAAGGAAGCAAGGGGGGGGGGGGAACCTTTCCAACTTGGCCATAAGCCCCTGCTGGCCTAGGGACATGGCTCAATGGTAGAATACCAGTTGCTTAACATATGTGAAGCCCTGGGTTCTAGTCTTCACCCCACAGGGATGCTGAGTTGGGAGGCCCTATGCCCTGGAAGGAGTCTTGCTATATTGGTGTTGCAGGCTGCTCAAGGTCATGAGAGTGTGAAGTGGGGGTGTGAGTGGGGGTCAAGTGTCAGGAGGACGAAACCCAGACAGATGTCCCAAGGAAGGAGTGGCTGAGCATGTGAGCACAGCCCCTCCTCTGGGCCGGAGAGAGGTGGCCTGGCCGCTGAGTGGCAGGTGTGGTGTGAGGCTGGTTTAGGTTAGCCTCCGCCCATGTGGAAGGAGTTTGAGTTTCTCCTTTGGGTCAGCTGCTCTTGAATCCTTAGGTCATTAAGATGACTCAGAAAGACAGGCCTTCTCAGTGTTGCAAATGTAGATGAAAACTCCACCTGGGATTGTGGGCGTGTTCTGGCGCCATAGGTGAGCCGTGTAGGTGAGCAGGGTTCTCCGGGAAAGGCAACCTCTACAAGCTGGAGGGTACAGGGATGTGGAGGCCGCTGGAAAACAGGCACCACCGGAGTCTCCGGCAGCCTCACCCTGTTATCTCTGAGGCTCCCCGGAATGGCTCCATATCACGCTAGGCAGCCTGAGCATCCTTCTAGCTGCACAGAGTGTGTTTATCCAGAGGCCAGAACGAGACTGTGTTAGATACAGGCCAGGCTGGGCTCTTGGGATAGCTGTGGTTTGTTCGTGATTCCACTTGGGTCCTGGTGCTGTCCTAGACCTCAGGCTTCTATTCTATGACCTTGATTTCTTGATTCTCTTGCCTGTTTCCAAGCAGGAAACATGAAGCACGTGCTTCCATTTGGTGTGTGTGTGTGTTTGTGTGTTTACAAAATACTTACATGTGCTTAAACATTGTCTCCAAGTCCCTCAGCACTTTGCCAACTTAGGAAAGCACATCTTACGTATTAGGTTCTGTCCCCAAAGGGGCTTTCTTCCCAGAGTACAATGGGAGAGTTCCCCTCATGGATTTCCATTCTGTAAAAGAAAAGTGAACAAACCAGGGATTTCCATGGTGTATTCCCAGAAGCTATCGGGCCTGGGCTGTTGTCTCCAGCAACAACTTGGTAACTCGGAAACTTACTTACTTACTTCTCCAATACCACAAGACCTCTTTGACTCCCTCGACAGGGGCAGAAGGCCCATTCTGAAAGCAGTTTGAAAGGCCACCAAGGTGGGAGATCCCTCACCACCCCTAGAAGCTCCTCAGTATCCTGGGCATTTCTCATTTCTCTGAACAGCAGCTGAAGAGCTCTGCCCCGCCCTGAGCCACAGTGTGGCTCCCTGGGGTTCCCCGACACTAAATTCAGCATCGTGCCCTTATACACGGTGGTGACATGCCTAGAGTTCTTAGTTTCATTTCATAAATGAGGAAATGGAGACCCAAAGAGGTGAAGTGACTTAGCACTCTGTGTTTACAGGAATGTACAGGGACTAGGACCCAGGAAGGGTATGTTTGTCCCGGGATGGTGTGAACACTAAGGTAGCTTCCCCCTCTTCCCATGAGGATCCTATAAGGCTCTGTTGAGGGCCACTGGGCACAGCATCAGCATGTAGTCAGATGGGTGGGGACCTTAGAACTCCATGTTTGTCCTCTAGACAAACAGACATGCAGCGCCTGCTTTCTGGTGCTTGGTAGAGACAGGAAGTTGGTGGCCCTCCTGCAAAGGCCCTGTGGTTGGTGACCAAGGCCCCGCTTGGTGGGCCCAGGGAGCCCCCAAGAACGTGCCTGAGAGTTTGTTTGCATTTTGAGTTCACCAGGCCAGAGTTGTAGCTCAGGGGTAGAGCGCTTGCCCGTCATATGCAAGGGCCTGGATTTAATCCCCAGCACCATCCAGGGAAAAGACTGTAAACGACGGTGACAAATTCTCCTGGGTTTGAGTTGTCCCTGGGCCTCAAGATGTTCACAGCAAGTCACTGCCTCTCCTTGGGTCTCAGTTTCAGTTTCCCCAGCTCTGAAACAGAGGGACAGATTAGCTAAGTGGTCAGAAACTACTAGGGGTTTTTTTTTTTCCCTTTATTTCTTTCTTAAGTGACAACACTTAAAATGGGAGATTTTTTTTTTTCCTCAAAAAATCAACTATCCAGCTCTTTTTGAGCTCTAGCAATACTGGGTATACATTTTCTTCCTTCCTTCCTTCCTTCCTTCTTTTCCTCCTTCCTCCTTCCTTTCCTCCTTCCTCCTTCCTTTCCTCCTTCCTCCTTCCTTTTATGAGGAAGCTTCATCTTAGAGTCTCACACGTGTGAGGTTGGTTCTCTAACTCTGCATACATGCTGCATTGCGACGGAGACAGGGTAAACACGTTCACGGCCTTCCTGCCATGTCTGCTATCATGGCTCCTGTACCTGCCACCCAGGGAGCGTAGCCTCTCTGTAGCTGCTATAGCCGCTTTGAGTCTGCAATCAGCAAGTTTCCCTTGTTACCCACCTGCCCCACCGCTGGCAACGTGGAGATAGACGCAAGTGAATCCCCAGCCTCAGAGGTGGCAGAAATCTCCAGGATGTCTAGCCTGAACACGAAGAGTGAAAGCTTCTACTAGGAGGAAGTATTGTTTTGCCAGAATTGAAACCATTCAGCATAAGTTCATCCCTCAAACATTATCAAAGCCCCGCCCCCCCACCTTTTTTAGTCATGAAGACTTAAAAAAAAATCTTTTACTAAAGTGACAATGTATTTCCAGTGGACCTGACAAATCAGGCCCACCCCCCATCCCTCCCAGGACTGGCAATCAGCACGAGAATATTTTCTCCAGGTCCTCAGACAGATTGCTGTCTTCTTTCGTGCCCCATTCGGTGCCTGTTGATTATTTAGACTGCCAGGAAAATATCAATAGATAATTGTCTCATTTCCACCCAGAGGACTGTGGGTGGGTTTGGAGGGGAGATGACATTTCATTTGGTTTGGGACTTCCACTCCTCCCCCATGCCCTGGGCAGTGCCTTCTTGAGGACCGTGGGGATCCAAGTCAAATGGGGAAGAAAAGGCGTGGAGCATCAGTGGCTCAGACCATCTATAGGTCCGACCTGGCCAGTTCTGTTCCCGCTCTGAAGGAAAGCACGCTATAATAGGAGCCAAGATTAACCAGCATGGAAGTGGCACTTAGCTCCCTTACGATCGCTCATTTCTCTCAAACCAGACTGACATTAAGTCTCAAGACCATACCTAAGCGTAATAACGCCTGAATGTTTGTACAGTGGCTTCCACATCCCAGATACCCGCTCCCCGTTACCTCCCTGCAGCTGTGAGAAGAGTACCTACCTAAACTAGGAAGAGGGAAGTACTTAGCCCAAGACCCTGCAGCCAGCACACAGGGACCGTGCGGGCTTCTGTGGGCTTCTTGGCTCTTGGCCCCACCAGACCCTGTCCTCAGCCTCTAATGCCCGTCCTCTCTCCCCCAGGTACAATGGCTTGGTGACAGGTACGAGGGCGAAGGGCATCATTGCGATTTGCTGGGTGCTGTCATTTGCCATCGGCCTGACTCCCATGCTGGGCTGGAACAACTGCAGTCAGCTTCAGGAAGGCAAGAACTACTCGCAGACCTGCGGCGAGGGCCAGGTGACCTGCCTGTTTGAGGACGTGGTGCCCATGAATTACATGGTCTACTACAACTTCTTTGCTTTCGTGCTGCTGCCCCTGCTGCTCATGCTGGCCATCTACTTGCGGATTTTTCTGGCGGCCCGGAGGCAGCTGAAGCAGATGGAGAGCCAACCTCTGCCCGGAGAGCGGACTCGGTCCACGCTTCAGAAGGAGGTCCACGCGGCCAAGTCCCTGGCCATCATCGTGGGGCTCTTTGCCCTCTGCTGGTTACCTCTGCACATCATCAACTGCTTCACCTTCTTCTGCCCCACATGCCAGCACGCCCCTCCGTGGCTCATGTACCTGGCCATCATCCTCTCCCACAGCAACTCTGTCGTCAACCCCTTCATCTATGCCTACAGGATCCGTGAGTTCCGACAGACCTTCCGGAAGATCATCCGAACCCACGTCCTGAGGCGGCAGGAACCCTTCAAGGCGGGGAGCTCCGGTGCCTGGGCCTCGGCATCTCACAGCACGGAGGGGGAGCACGTCAGCCTCCGCCTCAATGGCCACCCCCTGGGGGTGTGGGCCAACGGCAGTGCCTCCCATTCTGGACGGCGGCCCAACGGCTATAGCCTGGGGCTGGTGAGTGGAGGGAGTGCCCAGACGTCTCCTGGGGATGTGGAGCTTCTTAGCCAAGAGCACCAGGAAGGAGGCCAAGAGCACCAGGAAGGAGGCCAAGAGCACCCTGGCCTAGGGGACCATCTGGCCCAGGGCAGAGTAGGGACATCCTCATGGTCCTCCCAGTTTGCCCCTTCCTGAGGGAAAGAAACCTCTATCTTTTCGGTTGGCTGGACCAATCTCACTAAGAAGAAAAGAAAGACCATGCCAGGAAACCCGTTGCGTTGCTGACCAAGAAGAGGGGAGCAGCATGAAGCCCAGTAAGAAAGGCCCGGGGCGGAAGAAGCTCTTTCATGCTGCAAGGCCCTGTGTTAGGTCAGGGTTGTAGCAGCAGCAGCAGCATCTTCAAAAGCAGGGCCCGGGTCCTCTACTCCAGAAGCATCAAAAAAACTAACAAACAAAAAAACACCAAAAAGCCGTGTCTTGGCTGTTGAGCATCTGTGGCTTTGAGGACTGGCCTGATGCTAGGGCATGGCTGCCTCAGGCCTCCTGCTGTAGTACACTACCCTCCCCAGACCGGCTAGGGCTCAGGGAGCTGCTGGCCTACAAGTGGCACTTGCCCATTTCTTTTTGTTTTGACAAGATTAAAAATGTGAGGAAACCCTTTCTATTTTATTGACGTCCCCTCCCGGCCGCTGGGTCTGTTGTCGATCCTGCTGTTATCCTGAGGAGTCGCAGAATGTCCTCTTCTGCAGCCAGAAGTTGCCATGCACTTAGTCACAGGGCCTTCTTGGGGCAGCCGGGCCGGGCTGGCAGACAGAAACCGTGAAGGGAAGGGTGCAAGAGCGTGGGCTCGGGTCCCAGGGGGAGATTAGCGCTGTTGAGCCGCAGACCCGAGCCTGGGTGCCGCAGAGCTGCCTACTGCCATTCCTTCTGGAGGGACTATTTTGTTTGTGGTTTGTTTTGTTTTGTTTTGTTTTTTTCCAAGATGAAATAAAATGAGCCACACTGTGTTTTAAATTTGTCCGCTGAGAATGATGTCTGAGTTCTTCTCTTGATTCCGTAGCCAGGTCTGACGCTCACGCATGGATGGGCCTATGCTGATTATGGATGGATGGATGTACAGACAGATAGAAGCTACGTTGCCAATTGTGGGGAGTTTCCAGTTTCCTGTTCTCCCAGGGGCCAGGCTGCCCAGAATCCAGAATCCACATGCCTATGTGTTGGGGTGGAGTGAGGTGGCATGGGTCCTGTGTGGGTGTGTGGGGGGGAACCATAAAAGTAAGGGGGCTGTTCAGGGTCATTGACCCCCTCCTAAGCACTGGAAGTGAGAGGACTTGGGGTCTTCTCCCTTGGTTCCTTCCTCACCTCCTATGAGGAAGAGCTGTCTGGAAGTCTCGGAGCTCTGTCCATCCCTCCCTGCCCCACTCCTTAGCCAAGGGCTGCACAGGTCCCCAAGACAGATCTTGGCTGAGGCCAACCTGCCTTCCCTTCCTTCCAACAAAGAAGCCTCTGAGACACCGTCCCTTGCTCCAGTCTGGGCCTCTGAGCCCCTGCCTGAGGAGGCGCTGTTACCTCTCTGTGATGGATGGCGATGACAAGCTGGGATGGGCAGGGAGCCCATCCTGGCTCTGACAGGGCCCCGAGGGCCAGTCTGCCTTTTCTCAGATTGTGGGAAGTCGAGTTAGAATTCCATGGATGATGTCCCCACACCCCGGTTTTACCTGCGATCATCAAGCTCAAAGAGGTTAAGCTCCTGTCCTCCGTTGCACAGCTAAGCGGCAGAAGTGAATCTAAAAAATCCAGGTCTGCTCAGCTACAGCGTCCATGCTTTCTCAAGTTCATTCTGGTGATGAACTCTCTAGACCAAAGCAAATCATTACTTCAAGTGGCGCATACCTTTAGTCCCAG
>CM053756.1:48326495-48361922 GCA_028658305.1 Pachyuromys duprasi
TTCACAGGTGGTGGTGAGCTATCGTGTGGTGCTGGGAACCAAGCCTGGGTTCTCTGCAAAAGCATTAATCTGAGCCATCTCTCCAGGCTGTACGTCCTTTCTTTCCTAGGGATAAAGTTTAGCTCAGTCTCCTTTGCCTCTCACTGCCAGGCTGGGAAAGGTCCTGGCCATGGGATAAGAGCAGGCATGGCGTAAGGACAAGCAAAAGCAGGTAGACAGTAGTATTCCTGTTAGAGGATAAACCATCTCAAGGAGCCGCCTTTACTGCTGTATCTAAGGAATCCTTTTTGAAGTGGAGGGCAATCTGTTTCTTTAGCCATTTGGATGGGCACCTACACAAAGTCCTAGAGAGGCCAGCTTAGGACCTGAGTCATAGCCCCTGTGTCGGGGGGCCTCGGAGTCCATAGAGGACACACCCAAACATCAAATTCTCAACACACAGATTTCTTGCTCTGTAGGCACAAGCAAGGGCGGGGCTGCCTCCGGATGGGACACGGGCAGCAGCAGGTGTTTCTGCACACGTGGTTTTTAAGGAGGAAAGGGGGAAGTCTGTGCTCGGGTGAGTTGGTAAGTCCTGATTGGACAGGTTAGCCAATTAATGAATTTTAATTGCTGGACCTTGGCATTTGGTTTCAGGAACAGACCTTAGGGGGCTAGCTTTAGGAATGTAATCTAAGGGCTTAGAATGGGAAAGGGCAAAACCTATCGGCGCCATGTTTGCCATGCTCGGGCCTGTCAGAGAGCCCCTGGCCCTGCCTCTGTCCCATCTCTGATGATGCAGGGATCTTTGCTGGTGCACATTGAGCCTGGGGCTGGTGGCATATGGAGGAAGCCAGCAATCAACCTAGGACAATAAACCAGTCCTGAGTGATGAGGGCTGGGAGAGAGACACGAATTTGGTGAGTTCAGAGGAGAGAAAGGTCACACTTCCTGGGTTTCCCCAGAGCGAGCCAGACCAAGTCAGCTGTGGCTGGTGGCGGTCAGCTGGGGGGTGGGGAGGGGACCGTGACACTCCGAGGTATGGTAAAGACAGAAGCCCCAGGGGGGGCGTGAGTGCCTCTGCCTGACTTACAGCTGCCTACACAGAATTATGCCATCCATTTAAAGGCAATTTTCAAGTTAAATTGTTGTCAGGAGGTTGTCACGGCTTTGATGTCTCTTTTTGCTCCTTTCAAACCACCCACACTTCGTACTTGGGGTGGAAATGGGAGCGAGTGGGAAAGAACTTAGTTTAGAGTCAGAGATTCTTGCTGTTGTTAGAGGGGATGAGACTTTTGGGAACGACTTGAGTTTTCTCTTCAGAAACATTTTTGTCAGCATAGAGCCCAGGACCGTGGCTGTTCTGCTGCGTTCAGGACTTGTAGGACAAACTAGAGAGACCTGTGGTTACCCCACGCTATCCTCAGGGGTTCGTCTGGCTCTCCCCTTCTGTGTCACGTGGAAATGCCAGATAACCCCAGCGCTGGATTTCAGCCCTCGCTGTGCTCTGACGAGGCCTCAGGGGAGAGTCGGGTTCACAGGGATGTCTTGACTGCGAGCTGGTCACTGCTGAACAGAGGAAGAAGGGTGGAAATGCTGGGAAAGGCATCCGTGACATCAGTTCCCAGAATTATTATTATTGTTGTTATTATTATTATTACAACAGCCAATCAACTGATTAACAGCTCCAGCATCCTGGGCATCACAGGAAAAAGGAGGCTACGAGGAGAGAAGAAAATGGGAAGACAGCAGGGAGCAGCTGGGTGGTTTCCACATTTGTTCACTGCCCATGGTTCAGCCACTACCAGACAAAGAATATGATGAGCATGCGTTTAAGTTACATCGGGACGGTTCTGGTCACTGAGCAGAGGCTAGCCCCAGGTTCAGTGTTTCCCAGCAAGGATCCCTGAGTGGTTACAGTGGGACAGAGGCAGGAATTGTGGTCCCAACCAGTCCTCCCTCGATTTGCTGGTAGCTAGGTACCACTCCAGGGGAACAGATGACTAAGGCGAACAGATGACGCTCATTACAGGCCACTTCCTGCTTTCAACCCCACACCTTTCCCGTCTGTCAGCAAAGGTCTAGAAAATAGATTGCACGATTGCACGTGCAGGAAGGGTGAATGAAGAAAGGACAAGGCAAATATCTGGACTAAAAATCCAAATCCAGAATAACCTCAGCAGACTGGACAGCTATAACTGAGCAGACATCCGTGGAAGCCCCGCCCAGGTTTGGAAAGGTAGCCAAGTGGGGGAAGGAGGGGAGTGAATTCCTCAGGCAGTTTGTGGGCCTAGTTCAGCACTGGATAGCTCCAGGAGGCCTATCTGGGGGGAAAAGTATGTGCAGCCTTCACCCCAGCGAATGGGCTGCTCCCAGGCCTAGAGGATTGTGGGGGTGATCAGGCAGGGAGTGTCTGGGGACAGAAAGTGGTTGGAGGAAGCGATGGTGGAGGAGACCTGAGAAGGCCACAACAGCAGGTGAAGGAGAGATCTGACTCTCTGCTGTAGACAAAAAGGAACCCCGAAGCCTTGCGCAGCCAGGCCTGAAATCCAGCCTTGCAGGGATGCTCCTAGAGAGCTGCTCAGAGGGAACGGCACAATGCTTTGTTGGGTCAGCACGAGCTGCTAAGCAGATTTTGCTGCCTGTAAATGTTTTCATTACATTTGTTCGTTTACTGTGCATAGGGCGTGGGTGTTGAGGAAGGGTGTTGTGAGGGCAAGCTTCAGACATCAGTTCTGTCCTTTGACCTCGGGACCTGGAGGTTGAAGTCAGGTAGGCAGGCTTGGCGGGAGCGCCCTCACCCACTGAGCCATCTTGCTGGGCCAGCTTCCGGCCTTCACAAAGTGGGCTGTTCTCACGAGGTGACTGGCAGAGGGTTCCCACGGCGTCTTCCATCCTGTTGCCATGCTTCACTTCCCCAATACTACTAAGGTTCTTATCTCCCCAAATCCAATTTGTCGAATCTGCTAACTCTCTCCAGACACCTCCAGCATCTGTTCCATTTGCTCTACCCCTGGGTAGACTATTTCTCCAATGCAATGGTCTTATCTGAGTCCCCATCATCTCTATACGTGTGGGTGAAATCCCTTCCCAGGGTGACATATAAACCATATCAATCTCGCTTCTTAAGGTCCCAGTGATAGACCAAGGAATGATTCCACCAAAATTCACTCTGGGGGAATCAGAAGTTTATACGGCTTCCTTATAGAGCTTAAGTGAGGGATTACTTACTGGGGTGTGAAAAATCCTTTCCCCAGCAGGGATGAGGACTTCCTCACACTCCACATGGAGTCCTTTCTGGCCTTTATAGGAATACCTTCCCTGAGGATACATACAATTAAGGCAGAGTTGTATTCAGCAGGTAGTAAGGAACAGCTGGGTGCTCACATAAAGGTCTCATGACCCTTCCAACCCTCCATGATGAGCCGACAATAGTCAACAAGCCCAGCTGAGGCCATTTATTTGCAAGAGGGCACAGCTGAATCCCCTAAGATGACAGGCACTCGGCTCAGAGGCGAGATGTTCACGGCAAGACTCCAACTGATCTCTGCCTGTGTAGATTTCTATCTCCATCTATCCACCCCATTCAACCAGATGAGTCTTTCTAAAGCTTCTGTTGTGTGCTGGCAAGTTTGGCGACACTTGATACAAGCCAGAGTTATTTTGGAAGAAGAAGAAACCTCAACCGAGAAAATGCCCCCACCAGATTGGACTGTAGGCAAACCTCTTGTACGTTTTATTGATTGATGATTGATGCATGAGGGACCCAGATCCCTGGGGGTGGGCCCAGCCCTGGTCTGGTGGTCCTGGCTCTATAAAGAAAGCAGGCTGAACAAGCCATGGGGAGCAAGCCAATAAGACCAGCTCTGAGGCCTCTGCATCAGCCCCTGCCTCCAGGTTCCTGCCTTGTTTGAGTTCCTGCCCTGACTTCCTTGAGTAATGAACTGTGACCTGGAAAGGTAAGAAATAACCCTGTTCTCTCTCAAATGTTTCATCGCAGCAATAGTAACCCCAAGATAAGCCATGGCTCTTGTTTGCTGGAAAGGACATAGTCAGTATTTGATGTACTTCCGACCAATTTTTCTTGGGCATGGGAATTTTCTATAGTTTGACTATAAATCGTTGTTCGTGATATTGTCAGAGGTTCAGGATACTTTAAGAAGACACTGGAGAAAGTCAGTCACAGGAGACACACCGCGTCCCCATTCCTCATTCCCCACCGTCCCCTGCCTTCTGTCCCCCGTAAGATGAGGAACAATCTCTGTTACATGTTCCCACTGACATCTTGTTCTGCCCAGTCGTACATGAATCAAGCCCTCTGAAACCATGAGTGAAATGGGGTAGAATGGGCGTGAGAAAGGACTGAAGAATCTCTGCTGAAAGCACGTCTTTTTGCCTCAGGTCTCCTTTTGCACTCGTGCCTGACACGCATACCGGAAGTCTGTTCCCTGCTGGCAGCGTGGCTTCGGCCACTGAATTACAACTTAGCTCCTGGCTAATGCGCTGGTTTCATGTTCTATATTCCTACCTAGGCCGTGTGTTCTCATCAAAACTCCAGCGTCTTGGAGGCTGCAGTGGGGATAGTATCCCCTCCATCCAAGGGACAGCCCCAGTGAGCACTTGAGAGACTCGGCACTTGTGAGCGTGTGTGTGTGTGTGTGTGTGTGTGTGGTAAGAAAGCAGAAAGCACAGCCATGGTGTCGAGAGATCTCTGCTGCTATCAACTGGTCATGTGACTGTGGTTTTGAGAGGGGCATGATGAAGCAGACAAACTTGCATGCACCCCTTATGGCTTGGGGGGGGGGTGATTCAGTGTCAGGACTGGGTAAGGAAATAGTAAGGGAGGCTACGAGAAGCCCCGGGAGAGGGAGACGGGGATGCTAAAAGCTGGGAGGAAGGAAGGACATGCTGGGCTAATGGGATAATTGGATAATCCTCAGAGCTAGGGGCTGCCAGGCTGGGGCCAGCTGTTAGCAGCAGACACAGATAGCACAAGCAAAAGTGGGTGCTGGTACGGGAAGCAGCTTGCTAAGAGGCATGGGGGAGGGGGTAGAGGGAAACTGAAGCCCGGAGAGGACAAGCCCTTAGGGAGCTTGTCCCAGTTCACTGAGGTGACAGTCAGGGACCCTGAATCGCTTTCTGTGCCAGAGACCATAGACTAATCCTGGCCTCTGTCCTGGCCACCAAAGATTTGTAGACATGCCTGCCCGGTGGGGATTACTCCAGATGGGGCTTCTGTTTGACATCTTTGTGAAAATCTTGCTGGACTCTTGTGAAGCAGTGATTTTGGATCCTTGGCTCGGGGAGTCCCTCTGTTTCAGGTGTGTATTAGGTCAGTGTCGGGCGCGGGAACACAACACAGTTTGGAGATGTGGGAGTCATCAACCTGGCTTCTAGTCTTGGCTTTGCCTGGTCAAATAGTTTGTGCCCAATCTCTGTGGACCTCAGTCAGTCTCTCCATATGACGGGAAGAATAAAATGGTCCCTTCCTGCAGAGCTTCTGTAGGAGATAACATGAGATCATGAACAGGACCATTATGAAACTTATAAGTATTTTGTCAGATATTTTGGTCTCTAATCTGAATGCACCTTTTCTATTTTAAAAGGTTGTGTTGTGTTCTAGGAGTCTTAGTTTCTTTTGTAAGACTGAGTAGTAGAATGGATAGCATTGCTGTTAGCCTAGGCGGGTTTGTGCTCCTTCTCCAGCACCACGCTTGCCTGCATGCCACCATGCTGTCCGCCATGATGATAATGGATGAAACCTGTGAAACTGTAGGCCAGCCCCAGTTAAATGTTTTCCTTTATAAGAGTTGCTGTGGTCATGGTCTCTCTTCACAGCAATAAAACACAGACTAAGACACATACACACACACACACACACACACACCTTTCTTTAAAACTGGTTGTTCCTTCTCACGGCTTTCTCAAAAACCTGTAGAAAATATATGAAATTGTCACAATTGCTAGTCTTCTCTTTGTAGTGAAGATCTTGTGCACTCTTGTAGTCGGCACACATGAAAAGCCCCAACGCACAGTCGGGTACAAGAAAGAAAGTACGTATTCTTCAGAAAGGAAGCAACGTGATGCAGTCTGCAGCTGACTTTACTATCTTTAGAGGAAAACCAAAACCCTTTTCTTCAGAGTATTATAGGAACCAAGAAGGTTTGGTCAAGGATGTTGGCTACAAGGTCAGTGTGAAACCTCAACAGCGTTCCTGTATTCCAGTAGAAACTAGCATTAGAAGTAACTCAAAGCAGCAATAGCAACAGGAATAAAGAAGAGAATAAATTAACAAATACGCACAAAGCAAACGCAAGGCCTGATTGACAGACAGCTCAGTGGAAGACTCTACAAGACCATGGTTCACACAATATCCACACAAAGAAAAGATCTCAGATAAATATATGTGCTGTGCTCATGGGTGTGAAGACATGACAGTGTAAAATTGGCAGGTCTCTTCAAGTCTATAGATCAGCAAAGAAAAGATCAAATAAATATCGTATTGTCCCTACAGGTGTGAGGACATGTTTGACAGTATGAGAGTCTTTCCAAGCTGTAGATCAGTTGCAAGCTCTTAAAATTACTAATAGGAATTTTTCACAAAACCCGACAACTCGTATTTTAAAGATTCATTTAGATTAAAAAAAAAAAAAAAACAGTCGGTGTTGGTGGCACATGCTTTTAGTTACAGCATTCAGGAAGCAGAAGCAGGCGGATCTCTGAGCTGAAAGTGATCCTGGTCTACAGGGTAAGCTCCAGGACACTACACAGAGAAGCCCTGCTTCAAAAGTCAAAAACAAACAAACAAAGGAACAGGTCAGGAAGAACCAGAAAAAAATTCCTTTCCTTTGAAAAGAAGTGAATATTTGCTTTAATGGTTATTGAAATCAAAGTGAAAGTCGGTGTAGCAAGGTTGTGCAGGAACAGGCAACGGAAGATTGTCTCCAACAGGGCAAGCGAAAGCAGAGCCATCTACCTACCCATAAGAATACACCATGCAGTAGAGGGCCACCTGCGTGTGAGAATGCAGGGGGCTGCAAGGGTCCATCCACCCTTGGGAATGCAGGCTGTGGTAGATATCCATCTCTTTGTAGGAGTGTAGTGTGTAGCAGAAGTAGGGTGGGCATGGCCAGAGCTATCTGCAAGAGAGGGGAAATTAGCACGGGGTTAGAGCATGGAGCAAACACAGTGAGAGATGGGGGAACAGAGTGTAGAGAGGATATATCAAGACTAATGGGGCTGTAAGGAGAATGAGTAGCTGGAATATATGGAGAAAAGCCCATGAGCTGGAGGAAGTTTTAGAGCAGGAGAGGGGATGAGAGGGGCTAGGATGCTAACATGAAATGTGTCACAGGTACTTGCAATGCCAGCATGAGCTTTGGTTTGCTGATGGGTACCACAGGTGGCCATGTGTCTGGAGGTATGGGAAATGACTCCCTTTGGTAGAGGGGAAGCAGCTTCCCAAGTTCCTGAGTTCCTGAGAAATTGTGGCCTTTATCTAACAGCCAGAAGTCCTCCTGCAGTCCAGTGGAGCTTAATTGAGATATTTGGACTGGCTTTTGGAATTTGAGGAGTTGGAGTTTCCTTTGGATCTGACAGCATCCAGCTTTCTGGTTAACTATTGCAGCTGGACACCTCTGTTGGTAAAATCTCTTCCCTGTGCTCTTCCACTGGTTTCCCTACATCTCTCCTGGGTTCTGTACAATGGCCACCCCTTCCTGTCTACCAGACACACTTCGGCTCCTGTTAGTCAAGGTCTGTTCGAAGCACGAGGGTAGGAACTGTGCCTCACCCACATTTCAACAAATGCTGGCCTGGGCCTGATGGACAGCCTCCCTCACCCAGCTGCTGAGTGCCAAGCAGGGCCTCTTGCTTACAGAAGGATCTCTGATGGGCCCTTTACAACAGAGTACTGGGATCTTTTCATATGTCTTCCCCTCCTTGGCTCTACATGGTCAAGTTGACCAGAGGGAAACAATGGTAAACTTGGCCATGGGTCACACAGGACAGTGGAAAGAGGAACAATGGGTGGGAATGTGCGGACGTAGGACTGTTTGGGCCTCTGCTTCCGGGCCTGACTTCTCCCCTTGCCTAAAGGGTTCACACCAGGTCCCCTCAGAGGGGCAGAGTGGTGGCCTAAAGACCCCTAGGCAGGGACAGGGTTGGGGCTAAGAAAAGCTTTGAAGTTGGACAGTTTCTGCTCCCTCTCTTCTTTCATTTTTAATTGAGAAACACTTCCTGTTTTCTGTCTTCATGGTGCTCTCAGGAGGGGTAGAGACTGGAAGGAGCTGGCCAAGGTGCCACCCCGAACACACCTGGTCTTCGGGGCTCTCCCGCCCAGGGCACTTGGATCACTGCCAGCCCAGGCTGTAGTCCCACAGTCTAGGGCAATCTCTGAGGGGTCTCCTTTCACCTGCTGCAGGCACGTAAGGACTGACTGCCTGAGATCAGTCGTCTCGTCTCTAGTGACCTTTTATCTACACGGGATTGTTTTTGTCTGCCAAATGGAGCAGGAGGAAGGAAGGTCAGCAAATTCTTTTCTTAGCTCTTAAATGGCTAACTTTTCAGGAAACCAAAATTCTGAATGGACTGGAGGCCTTTCAATTCATTCTGCCTTTGTGCGAATGGGGCCAGTCCTAAGTAAACACGCCAGTATGCAAAGGTGTGCTTTTCCAGGCTTGGGGACATATGCAAAGGTGTGCTCCAGGCTTAGGGACATGTGTGAAAGTGTGTTCCAGGCTTAGAGACAGGCTCTCCAAACACTGTTCTTGTTTGGAGCTTTTTGTTTGCTTTATTTCTGGACACAGGATAGACGCGTGCTTCTGTCTCCTCTAAAATTAACCGAAAGCCATACAAAATCTCCAGATCGCGTTTCTACAGTTTTGGCAGGAGCCTGGGAGTGTGGCCCAGGAGCTCAGTGCTAACGAAGCATGCCCAAGGGTCCGGGTCAGTTCTACAACACGGGACAAGCAGCAGCAGAATACCTCGTGTACGCGGAGGGAGACGGGCTCAGACAGAAGACTAGACCACTGAAGGCTGTGGTCCCCAGAGCCGTGTGGAGGAAGGTAGGCGGTGTGTAGAAGAGAAGGAACATGGAAGATGATGGTTATCTCCTACCTGGACAGTCGAGTGTGGACTCCAGAGCATCCCTAAGGAGGACGTAAAAAAAAAATGTGATTATTCTGCCTGATTCCATTTGAGTCCAGTGAATGGAACTGAATGCATTGTGACAGAAGAGAAACCGGTAGTGGCCTGGGCAGGGTTGGGGATGGCCAAAGAGTAAGCTTACCAAAGGGCAGGAGAGAATTCGGGGGAAGACTGATAACTTGGACTCTGGTGGTGGTTACATACATATGTACAAAAATGGATCCATTTACATACTAAGTATGCATAGTTAGTTTGTCCCACTTATTCCTAAACAGCACTTCTTATAATGTCAATCAGCAAGCCAGACATGGTGGACCATGCCTGTAATCCCAGCACTTGGAAGGCAGAGGCAGGCAGGTCTCTGTGAGTTCGAGGCCAGCCTGGTCTACAAAGCAAGTCCAGGACAGCCAAGGCTTTACAAAGAATCCCTGTCAATAAATAAATAAATAAATAAATAAAATTATTTTCCCAGATGGCTTTACAACTTTCTGCAAGTAAAGTTTTGTTTGTAAATCGACAGATCTGACAAAATGACCCCAGGAGAAACAGTCTGGGATGTACCCATTATACGTTAAGGGGGAAGGGACCATCACAACCACCTGAAGGACTTCATTGCAAGCATTAGGCCAGTATGTCTCTCGGATTTCCATTAGTCTAACAAAATATGTGAGACAGTCAAACTTCAAAAAGGAAAGGTTGATTTTGGCTTATTTCAGGGGTTAGGGTCATGACTGACCAGCTTCAGTGCTGTGGGCCTGTAAAATTACCAAGGAGCAGGAGAGAATTTGGGATACGTGTGTTAGTAGCTTGCAGGAATGGAAGCCCATTCACAGGTCAGTGTGAGTCCTGAGTCTCAGAACATTTAGTGCCTTCCCAGGGACCTGAGCTCACTCACTAGGCCTCACCTCTAAAAAACACCACTTTAATAAGTACTGTGAGTTACAGACTAATCCTTTGTTCAAGAGACATTCAAATCAACCTATAGCATTCAAAATTATTCAGGAGTTTATGCATTATAGCACTACTAGGAAATAATTGTGTGGTAAACAGATGTCTTTAATTTTGTAATGCCTACAATCTCACTAAAACAAGTGATTGTCAGTAGCAAAGTCCACAGTGGATGTTCTTAGGAAATCAAATAACTAATGTCCCATCAAGACGACAGAGTGAAGACATTTCCCAGAAAGTAAGTGAAAGGGCAAGGGCAGAACTAGGAATGAACAGATGTAAAATACATCGCAACGTCAGAATAACAGGAATTTTAGAAGCACAACAAAGGAAATGAAACAATTGAAGAAAACATCCCAGCCCCAAAGGACATGAGTTTTCAGTATGAAGGGGACACTGAGTGACATCCCATGGTGACATTTGCTAATACTGAGACAGAAATCCTGCAAGGTCAACAGAGTCAGGGGTCAGAATGGCTTAGGCCCCCTCAGCAGGAGCCCTGGAGCCCTGGAGGCTGGAAGACCCCAGGCTGTGCTGGAAAATGATGGCTTCACGGTCCTGAGGCAGGAGGGCTTCTCGCTGGAGCTGTGTTTGTAACCAAGCGTTAGCTACCTTCAGACAGGCAAGACTTTGAAGGACAGGACCTCACACATCCTCTCAGGAAGCTCCTGCAGCACATATGTCATTGAGGAGGAGGAAGGGGGGAAAGCACAAAAGGAGGAGACGTGGAGTCCAGGAAGCAGACGCCCCATCACAGGAAGGAGGCGAGGGAATTCCCCTGGTGATGGTGAGGGGGGGATCCCATCATGGCGGCCTCGAGGCGGGTCCTCGGGGTAGGAGCTCGGGCTCTAACAATCCTATGAGCAGCACATTGAAGAGAGATGGAGATAACGGGCAGAGATTGGGTGATAAGGGGGACTGCTGATAAGAGCCCAGAAACACGAATGCATGGAAAAACAAGATAAAACACAACCATGTTGGAGAGGAAAAGCCATTGTAGCTGACTAAGAAGCCCAATGGCAACTGATACAAGCCTTGTCATCGTAATAAACACTACTTTGAATATTTATTTTTTTAGTATGTATAAAAAATAATAGAGTTCTTTAATTTTTAATTTTTAAAAAAAAATTTATATCATGTGCATTGGTGTTTTGCCTGCATGTGTAATCTGTGTGAGGGAGTCAGATCTTGGAGTCATAGTTGTGAGCTGCCACGTGGGTGTTGGGAATTGAACCCGAGTCCTCTGGAAAAGCAGTAAAAGTGCTCTTTACTTCTAAGCCATCTCTCTAGCCCCTTCTTTTAAATTTTTAATTTTATTTCTTTTGACTGTGTGTATGTGTGTGTGTGCATGAGAGAGAGAGAGAGAGAGAGAGACTACATGCACATACCAGTGTCTGTTGAGGCCAGAGGCAGCAGATCCTCCAAGACCTGGAATTGCAGGTGGCGATGGTCCCCCAGTGTGGATGCTGGAAGTTGAACTGTGGTCCTCTGTAAGAGCAGTGTGTGGTTTTAACAACTGTGCTAACCCTCCAGCCCCTTAAAAAAAAGATAGGATCTTTTGACAATGCTTCTCACCTATATTCATCCCCTATCACCTACCCTGTCTCTGTCTTAGAAAGAAAGAAAGAAAGAAAGAAAGAAAGAAGAAAGAAACAAAGAAACAAAGAAACAAACAAAGAAACAAAGAAACAAAGAGAAAGAGAAAGAAAGAGAGAAAAGGAAAGTTAGATCTGGCTTCTGAATAGGAGAACATGTGGTATTTATTTTTCCCTTCCTCTTATTATTCTTTCTTTCTCTTCTTCCTTAACAACTCCTTTCTTGGGCTGGAAAGACGGCTCAGCAGTTAAGAGCTCTGGTTGTTCTTCCACAGGCCCCTGGTTCAAGCCGCACGATGCACATGACAGCTCACAACTGTCTGTAACTCCAGCTCCAGGGGATCTGACACCCTCACACAGACAGACATGTAGGCAAACCACCAATGTACATAAAAAATTAAAAAACTCCTTTCTCACTCTATAAGGGTCCTTTCTTCTTTTATACCTTCCTTCCTTTCTTTGGACAGAATCTCACACAATCTAAGCCGTCTGCACACTTACTATGTAATCAAGGATGCCCTTGAATTCCAGGACCTCGGCTTCCATATATATGTATATATGTATACACACACACACACACATTTTATAATCCACGAATGGCATCTGGGAGAAAACATGGCATTTGTGTCTTATAATCGTGCCTTCCTTACTGCACAAACTCCAGCTTATTTTCCTGCAAATGTCATACTATTCTGTCACCAAAGAGAATTTTGTTGTGTACCTAACCACCACAATAAAATTCTATTGTACACACAACCACAATAAAATTCTGTTGCATACATAACCATGGTTTTGGAATTTCTCCTTTACTTTCAGTTTTTAGATAGGGTCTTGCTGTGTAGCCCTGACTGGCATGGAACTCACAAAGATGCAGCTGCCTCTGCCCTTCAGATGCCGGGATTAAAGGTGTGTGTGATCGTGGCAGCAATGAATGTTATCCATTCATCTGTTGATGGGCACTTAGAATGGCTCCATGTTGTGAGCAGGGTTAGAAGAATCATGGATGTTCAAGTGTCTGCAGTTCGCTGGCTTTGATTTCTTCGGGTGGAGCACCCAGGAGCGGTAGCGTTAGCTTAGACAGCGGTTCTATTTTTAGCTTTTGGATTTTCATAGTGGCTACACTGATTTCCATTCCCACCAGCAGTGTGTGAGCGTTCCTCTGCCTTCCCACACCCTTGGCCAGTGTTTGTTTCTTTTCTTGATAACAGCCATTCTGAACCGAGGTGAGATGAAATCTCAGCCTAGTTTTCTGTTTCCCTGAAGGCTAAGGATTCCCAATATTTTAAAATACTCGCTGGACAGCTGCAGTTCCTCTGAGCATCGCCTGATCAGTTGATTTACCTGTTTGCTGCTTTATTTTTTGTTTCTTTATGTCTCTATATAGCTCAGTTATTCATTCCCTGTCAGATGAATCATTAGCAAAGATTCCCTCCATTCTGTAGATCGGTTCTTCGCTTCTGAGATTGTTTCCTTTGCCACACGGAAGCTTTTAATTCCGTGAAATTGTATTTGTCAGATTTTGCAATTGTTTCCTGCGCAATTGCAGCCTGTTTCGGAAAGGCCTCGACGCTGTCTCTGCATCCTGAAGCGTTTTTCCTAGCTCGTCACACAGCTTTGATCTTACTGTGCACTGAAGCCTCTGATCTGTTTTGAATTGATCTTTACCTAGGGGGAGAGAATGGGATCCAGTTTCCTCCTTCCGCATTTGGGCATCCAGTTTTCCCGGCACTGTTCGTTAAAGAGGCTATCTTTTCTCCAAGGCATTTTCCCCCCAACATCTTTGTCTAGAACAAAGTGACTATAGCTGCATTTTATTGCTGAGCCTTTTACTCTCTGCCATTGATCTGCATGTCTGTTTTGGTGTCAGTAGCAGAGCATATTTGTTACTACCAGATATTGTGGTATCATCGGCATTGTTTTTTCTGCTTAGTGCTTAGGCTATTCAAAGTCAACGTGTGCTTCCATATGAGCGTTAGGATTGTTTTTCCTAATTCAGTGGAGAATGCCGGTCAAATGCCACCGAGACTGCGGAGATTATGCCAAATCATAGATAGGTCTCTTTTGGTAGTATACCCATTTTCAAAATAATATATTCCATGAAAATAGAAGGCTTCCCTATCTTCTAGTATCTTCTTTAATTTCTTCAGCTTTTCAAAGTTTTTATTGTACAGTTTTTTTTAATCTTATTGGAAATGCCCCCCCCACCTCGGTATTTTTGGGGCCACTCTACTGATACACCCAAAATTAAGCCATGACTGTATCAGACACAAGGGGACATAGGGAGGGCTTAGACATATAGAAAGTAGAGAAAAGGGCAACCAAGTCCAGCCTAGTCCTTGTTTCCCATGATACATATGATGTCAACAGAAAATGCCTGGACTGGAAAGATCAGGATGTAGCATTATAAACATGCTGTTTAGAGATAAGTAAATTCCAGAAGAATTAATTAAGCTCAGGGTGCTTCCTCTGGGAGAGGAAAATGGCTTTGAGATGGGGGGGGAGGGGAAGACTGTGGACCACGGCTTTGTTTTAAGAAACCTTGGAGGACCGGTACTGCTCTTACAGCTCTGGGCTGGCGTTATTTGAAGGCGCATTTAAAACCGCAGCTGTGATAAGCAGCTGGCAAGCACTGTTTACAGGTGCCGGAATGTGGGCGCCAACATTAGCACGCAGGACTTACGAGCAGCCAAAGATGATGCGCCAGGCAGGTATGAAGCCTCCGTATTGGGGATACGTCGTGGGGTTGACCCCACGCCACACCCTAAGCATTGTCCATTGTCTTACCATCGGCAACCAGACTCTTGGGATGGTGATGGTTTCCAGGGGAGAAGGTACCGGTAGAAAACCCAAGCAGGGACGGGGCTGAGGCTGCTGTTGAAGAGCCTTATTTGGAGAAGGGCAAAGGGTAGATGTGCACTGAAGGGTGTGTAAAAACATGCAAGCTGGCAGTGGAAACAGACTCCAGGAGCCTGAAAAGAATGAAGAATGAGAAGAATGAAGAATGAGAAGGTCTCTTTCTCTCTCTCTCTTTGGCTAAAGCAGGGCTCCCAATGGTCGGCTACTGCCCTAGGAATCCAATCCCTGATCAGACTCGGCGGGGGGGGGGGGGTGAAGAGTTTCAATTGTGTTAAAAGAGAGACACAAAGAGGCTGGCTTCTGATGGAGTTCTGTTGCTAGCCACTAGGAACAGGCACAGAGGTGTGGGGTGCAGAACCAGACCACGGGGCTAAACCCGTAGAGTCAGAGACAAAGCATGTTTCATGAAACTCATGGGAAGCAGACGAACACTTTAGATTAGGACAGGAAAGGCCCAGAGACTCCATCCCTTCCCTGCTTCTTCTTGCCTTGTGACTCTGGATCAATAACCCCATAGTTCAACACAGTAAAAATACCCAGTCAGATGCTTCTGCGGGTCCCTCCAATCAGGTAAGAAACTGGTGGAGGGCAGGAACCCTTCTCCTTCATCCGTCCTTCCCCCGGTACCCAAAATAAAATATATCTAAAATAAAATGTATCTAAGATAGCACAAACAGCAGGTAAGACAGTGTGTGCGTATAGACTGGGTCTTGTGTTCAAGGTTAGCCTCAAACTCACCATGTTTCCAAGGATAGCTTCGGACGCGAATCCTCTTGATACTGCTTCCCAAGTGCCCAGCTTACGAGCGGTCAGTTCCATAGCTGCTTTACCAACAAATGTGTCACAAATGAATGTGGTGAGGAAATAAAATTGTCAGCTCATTTTGGACTTTTAGAACAGAAAAAAAATGACTGTAATCAACATTTTAATTTTCAGGGAAGGAAAAAAAAATTAAAATCCCAGTAGGCCAGTGAGGCCAGTAGGCCAGGGCTGCCTGGGTGCAACCTGAGTTCAATCCCCGGGACAGACATAAAGGCAGAGGAGAGAACCAAGTACATGGATTTGCCCTCTGGCATTTATACATGCTGTATCACTCATGTCCTCCTCCCTACATCATGTACACACACACACACATGCATGGCCCATAAAGCACATTATCCTTCGTACTGACAGACCTGGTTCCTGGAGGCATCCTGATCAGCCAAGGGAGAAGGCAGTGCAGCCTAACAGTCAGCGCCACGTGTTATGCCTTGGCCCAGCCCAGGAATCAGGTCGTGACCCTAAACCTCTAGCTGTGTGGAAAACAACTGCCTGTCCTCAAATGCCAAATTTGCCTTTCATTTCACCAAGGCTCAGAAGAATGAAGAAGTATATCAGAAATTCTCCAGCATTTGCTGAGGGGTGGTAAGGCATGCACGCATATGACTAAGGCTCGAGTTTGCTATGTGCTGGATGCCTTGCAAAATGACTGCTTAGAAATGAAATACATCGGTTTGTCAGGTAGGAGATCCAAGATTCATTAGATGGCTGCCTTTGGGCTTTAAGTCTATCAGAAACAGAAAAAAAAAACCCGATATGATTGTAGTGTTACTTATAAATTAACTTTATAGCATTGTTTAGTCAATAACTCTCTTTTTTTGAGACAGTCTTACTATATAGTTGAGTCTGGCCTCAAGGATCTAATCCTTCTACCTCACTCACACACAGGCAGGGCTCAGAAGTATGCGCTGCTACACTTGGCTGTGAATCACCTGAGTTCATGCCAACTTCTATCACAAATCATAAAGAGGCAAGAAAAACAAAGCAAGCATAATTACTAGTTGAGTGAGGGATAGAGGTAAGAGCCTAAGAATA
The DNA here is from genome assembly GCA_028658305.1 of Pachyuromys duprasi. Classification (NCBI taxonomy): domain Eukaryota; kingdom Metazoa; phylum Chordata; class Mammalia; order Rodentia; family Muridae; genus Pachyuromys; species Pachyuromys duprasi. The sequence continues at coordinate 48,342,875 of CM053756.1, forward strand.
AAAATAAAAATTTCTAGAGCGGCACTGAAAACTTTGTTCTCTCTGCGGCCAGTCAGTCCCTACTTTGGTGTCTTGCTCCAATCAAATCCTCCTAACCAAATCTGACATCTATTTTTTTACTCAGCAAATTAATTACTTTTCAGTTATGGTGAAAAGACACCTCCAGAACAGCGCCTGGCTGTGGTGGCGCATGCCTTTGAGCCCAACACTGGGAAGGCAGAGGCGGGTGGATCTCTCTGAGTTCCAAGCCAGCCTGGTCTCCAGGATAGCCAGGGCTACATAGTGAGACTCTATCTCAAAAAAGAAAAGAAAAAAGAAAGAACACCATGGTTAGAATAACTTAAGGAAGAGAGGGTTTATTTAAAGTTACAGCTCCAGAGAGGTAAGAATCTATATTGGCAGGCCTATAAAGAGTTCTCTATGACGGAGACCAAGACCTACAAAAGACCGCACCAGTGAACTTGACATTGGATTTCCTTCAACCCCGACCAGTCTTTAGGCTGAGAGCTCACCTACAACCCCGTGAGATACTCCCAGCCAGAGAAATCCAGTTCTTGTACCTAGATCCTTGACTACAGACATGGTTGGATAATACATGTTTGTTGTCTGAGACCACAATATTAAAGTAATTTGTTATGCGCTAATGGACAGTAACACCCAACGGAGCGTAATATGTGACAGCAATAGACAGCGGATACACAAGACCCAGCTCAAATTGCTCCTCTGACTTCTCCTTGCCCAGAGCAACCTTTGCCTCACTTGAATGTGATAGAGCTGTTCTCACTGGTTATCTTGCACACTGCGGCCATATCCTCCATCCTCTCTCCGCTTTTGTCTTTTTTGGTAATTGGAGGCCAGGAGCAGCTTACGTTCCTTTGACCTGTGTTTGGACAGAACAGGTGTCTGTACAGAAAAGAAGCCTGTGAAAATGGGGAAATGGGAGGGGCTTCTGGCTAGGGAGGGGGATGCAGGGAAATACGGAAGAGGAACAGAGCGGGGTAAAATAGCTGAAAAGATGTCTGAAAAAGCCCCATGGAACCATACTGTTAACTGTTTACCTAAAACACCATCCACATGAATGTGTGTGTAAATATACAGATATAGTTTAAATGAGAATTTCTCATCTGCACTGACAATGTTCTCTCCAGGAGCCAAAGACTATCTAACAACCGCCCCCCCCCCATCCAAAAACAAATAAAACAAAAACCAAAAAACCCTCTTTTGAATTGTTGGTAAGGTTGTCCAAGAAACTCCCCAAACACTACAGACTATTGCTGTTCCCCTTGGTTACCCTCCACCCCCGGAGGTGGAAGATAAGTCGCTACTGCTGAAACACCATGCGTTTCAGACACAGGGCTCTGCAGCCCCTGCGCTGGAACTTGCCTGAAATCTTCCTCTCTGAGGACTTGCTTTCATGGTCCCGAAGACATCATGCAAACTTCCAAAGATGAGAAGCAACTAACAGCCCTACCCAGCTACGACGCCTATGAGGAGCACGCTAGTTGGGTATCCAATACCAGGTCGTCAGCCCTGAAAACATAGAAATGAGCGGAATATGTATGTATACCCACATAAACATATATGTGTAACAACACTGAAAAAGAGGCTGTAAATTTGAAAAGAGGGCAAGGAGGGGTATTTGGGAAGGCTTGGAGGGAGGAAAGGAAGGAAGGGAGGAAATGCTATAATTACATTGTAATATGAAAAAATAACCCAATTAATGAGGCTTCAGAGGCAAGCACCAGCGGCCAGCCCTCCTTGCGACTCGCTTCTGACGGTTTCGCCCTCCTCGTGGGCAGCTTAGCCGTGTTGGCAACTGTGACCGGCGACAGGGACAGCAGCTCCTGGACACTTGAGGTCACTTAGAGGAAAGGAAGCCAGTTATTTTCTCAGGCCTCCCTGTCTCACGCTTATTCTTCTCGGGGCCTCGGCAGCGGGACTGGCTTCAGCCCGTTTCCTACACGCAGCCCCACTTATTAAAACACAAACCACACACACGGCAAACCAAGCAAGGGGAAGAGGAGGAAAAGGCCTGAGGAGCAGAGTCACTGAGAGTTCAGGCTAAGAATAGAGAGGACTCTGAGAGCTTCTTGGCTGTGTGACCTCCTGCAGGGACTTGGCGAGAGGCCAGGCAGCTCTGTTTTCTCTAGGCTTTTACAGAGAAGGAGCTGGCCTAAGGGGCAGGAGACGAGGTACCAGGCTGGGCTCTGACAGGCCTCTCTCTGCGCCCTTGGGGATGCCGTTCATTCTGGGCCTCGATTCCTTGTTTATAAAATTGAGGGGATTCACGAGGCTCCATGATTATCAACTTTAAATATGAGAAGACACAGAGGAACACAGCAAGAATTAATGGTTGCTGGCATTCACTCCTATTGGCTACCGAGTGGAGCAGCCCACCTTCGCATCCTGTCTCTGTCTCCCAAAAACCTGATTTCTGGGGCTGGAGAGTGGCTCAGTGGTTAAGAGCACTGGTTGCCCTTCCAGAGGACCAGCGTTCAATTCCCAGGACCTACATGGCAGCTCAAAAGTGCAACTCCAGTTACAGGGATCTGACACCCTCACATAGACATATATTTAGGCAAAACACCAAGGCACAAGAAATAAAAACACACCTTTAAAAAACCTGATTCCTGAGACCACCACTTTCTCCCGTATAAAATAAAGTGCTAAGTCCATTCATCCAATATGTGATGGCCCACGCCTGTAATCCCGGCACTCGGGGGAGGCAGAGGCAGGTGGATTTCTGTGAGTTCCAGGCCAGCCTGGTCTACAAAGTGAGTCCAGGATAGCCAAGGCTACACAAAGAAACCCTGTCTCAAAAAAAAAAAAAGTTTCCTGACCACACACCATATGCCCGGCTTAGTGGTAGAGATGCAATGTTGAGTCACATGCTCATAGTTTCCAGTTTATTGAGCATGAAGCAGGGAAAAACTATGAGCTGTAATCGGTGACACAAGGAAAAGCGTAATTAAGGAAGGGGTTATACTTGGTCGCAGTCTCCCTCAGTTCCAGTGTCCGTGACTCAGCCTGGGGAGCACAGAGAAACCCTTTAAAGATATCACTTCTGAAGCCAGTTATCCCCATCCACCATCCATGAACGGGACAATTTAATCCACTCAGAGGTAGACTATAGGGAATCGGCCACCTCTCTCCTGTCCCCCTTCCTGCGAGAGTGGGCTCATAAGTTGACAGGGCTGTGAAATGTTTCACCCCGTTCCAAGACGGAAACTTCCGTGTTCCAGGTAACCTGGTTGGTGAGTTAAGAACTAACGGGGGCAGGGAGGGCGGGAGAGAGGTGCAGCACGCAGGAGACTGGCCGTTCTTCCCGAGGACCTAGGTTTGAAACCCAGCACCCGCTCGCTAGGTGGCTAACAACTGTCTGTAACTCCAGTGCCAAGGAATCCGACGCCCTCTTTTGCCCTCCACTGGGCACTGCACACGTCTGGTGCACAGACACACATGGAAGCAAAACGCTCATGCGAGTACAATAAGACAAATTAACTTTTAAAAAGAATTAATTGGGGCTTTGGGTTTGGAAGGGCAGCCAAGGAGATTTTCTTAGAAACAGACACTGAGAATGACCCTGAGGGTTTCCCCTCCCCACCCCCACCCCCACCCCCCGCACGGTTTTAGATAAACATGGGCAAGGATATCAGGATGCAAAGTCCCATTCTTTACTACTGAACTGGACAGTTCCTGCGATTCTGAGATCCCGTCCCAGAGGTGGCTAAGTCCACGCTTCAGGGAGCAATTGGAGGTCCACTCTGTGTGAGGGAACCAAGCATCTCTTGATGACTGACTCTGAATCCCTTGAATTTGGGGGCCTGCTAGTGATAGGCTTCCTGAACTCGGCCTCCACCTTGCTCCTTCCCCCAGAGCTGGTTACATAACTTATAAAATGGGGGTGTTGGGTGACACCAAACATCCCTATTTGTAATCCGGGAGTACTGGCAAAAGTTGAATATCTATAGGGCTCTACGTTATTTTATAATAAGCTCCATATTTGCTGCTGTGGAGAATGAGTTGTGAGACCTTACGCAGCTACCAAGTTTTCTAAACCTGATGGAAGTTCCTTTCAAATTGTTTTTATATAAATAATGCATAACGGCTTTGGCAGTACACACTGATAATGCCAGCATTTGGGTGCTAGACTCAATAGGATCAGGAGTTCAAGGTCATCTTCAGCCGAATAGTGAGTCTGTGGTCACTCTGGGCTCTAGGCGATCCTATTCAGGAACTCAAGCTTGTCCTAGGAAATAGGAAGAGCTCAAAGTCAACCCGGGTTCCATTAGGAGATCCTACCTCAAAAACAACCCAAAATTAATACACACGACTTAAAAAGAAAAGGACCTACACTTAAATTAGTTGCAAATTTCCCATCAGAGGTGATGAAGACGTTTGGAAATTTCCACCATGTTGTGCAGTATTGTGACTGTAGTCAGTACCGGTTAGTCATCTGCCTCGACATGGTAGAGAATGAGGCAGGTGTGAGGCACGCTTGGGAGGCTGAGGCAGGAGAATTACTGTGAGTCTGAGGCCAGCCTACATGGTTCTGTGACAGCTTGAGCTAGAAGAGAAAAAAAATGTGTAAAAAAATGAATAACTGTTTTACGTGTATACATTTTTATTATAATGTAAACACTAATTACATACTTTAGTCGCATATTGCATACGTGATTATATGTGTGTTGTGTGTTCTTTACAAAGGACTTGCTACATCTCTTAGGCTGGCTTGGAACATGTTTTTCTCCCACCTCTGTCTCTCAGGAGCTGCAGTTACAGGATTAGGCTACCCAGGTGAGCTATGAATTATATCTTGGTACGAAGATTTTTCTCCACAAACCTAGGACTTTCTGATCCCTTTCTCAAAGGCAATTACTTTTTTCTTGCCTTCTAGAAATGGCTCATGCATTCCAAGTGCCTCTTAAGATCTATGGCATCATCTGGGCATGAGTGCCTTTAATTTTAGCACTCATGGCTAGGGCTAGGGTTAAGAGGCAGAGGCAAGTGGATCTCTGAGTTCAAGGCCAGCTTGGTATACAAAGTGAGTTCCAGGATAGCCAAAGCTACATAGAAAAACTGTGTCTCAAAAAATAGAAACCCAATAAACAAAAGATCTACCATATCTTGTTTATTTTAATACACATAGAAGTAATACGCTGTTCTTTACTTTTTTCTTTCTTCACACATGCCTCTTAGATGGATTGTAATGGCTCATGCATTTACTCCTTTTCTTTCACCCTATCTAGTATCCACATAAGGACCTGGGGACTTCTTTAATGAGCCAACACATTGGCGAACAGACTGATTCCTTCTAGTCTCTTACTAGAAAACAGTGCTGAGGTTAAACACCCATTCACATCTCTTACACACGTACGTGAACGCTTCGTGTACAGGACAGATTCATAGTTACACGGGGCCAGGTCCAAAGTCAGGGTCTATCAAGTGTTAGCACTGTTGAACTGACTGCCCTAGAATCTCGACCAATTTATACTCTATCAAGGATTCATTCAATCACTTAACATTTTTCATTGCATTTCTATCTCTTTATTTATCTTGGGGGTAGGGTATGCATTTGCATGGGCCAGGGCCCTTGTGTGGAAATCAGAGAACAGCTTTAGGAGTTAATTCTCTGTTCCCACCACGTGGGTCTCTGAGATTGAACTCAGGTGGGCATATTTAGCAATGGGTGCCGTTCCCTGCTGACCCATCACCCATCCGTCAACCTTTTTTTTTGTTGTTGTTTTTAATCCAGCAAACAACTCAATTTTAAAAATAAACTGCACAACTGAATAGGGGGTTCTTAAAAGAGACACATATGGCTAATAAGGGGCTGGTAGGGTAGGCCGGCAGTTAACAGCACTCACTGCTCTTTCAAAGGGCTTGGGTTCAGTTCCCAGCACTCACATGCTGCCCCATATACCCACCCGTATCTCCGTTCTAAAGTAGCCGATGTCCTCTTTTGATTTCCAAAGGCTCCTGCATATATATTGGTGCACATAACTCATACAGGCACACACAAATACACAAACACAAAAATTTTTTTAAAGCTTTTAAAAATGGAAACGGCTAATACACTATTTATAAAGCGCTCAACATCATAAGCCATCAAAATCAGAACTACTTTGGAATTCTATCTCACTCAAGTCAGAACGGCTACCATCATCAAAACGAATGACAGCCAGGCATGGTGGAACACTTAATATCCCAGCACTCGGGATGCAGAGACAGGCGGTTCTCTAGGTTCAAGGCCAGCCTGGTCTACACAGTGAGTTCCAGGACAGCCAGGGCTACAGAGAAATTATGTCTTGAAAAAAACAAACAAAAAATGGAAGAAAAGAAAATAAATGACAAGTGCTGGTGAGGAAGGAGGGAACTCTTGGAGCGGGCGTGTGTTGGTGCAGCCACTGTGGAAATACGTATGGAGGTTTCTTAGAAAGCTAAAAATAATTATAGGGGGCTGGAGACATGGGTCAGTTAGGAACACTTAGTTCTCTTACAGAAGATCTGACTGCTGTTGTGATCCACAATCTCCTGTAACTTTAGTTTCTGGGGATCAAACATCATATTCTGTCCTCCATGGGCCCCTTCCATGTACATAGTGCACACATACCCACACATACACAAGTAAGACCTTAGAGAGCTAAAGATAAAGCTACTGTATGATCCAGCAACATCATTCCTGGGTTATAACCAAAGGGGCTTTATATCCTACTATATGCACAAAGCATCCATGTTTGTTGCTTCATTCACAATGGCAAGGACATAGAGTTAACCTAGATGTTCATCCACTGATGAACGTATAGTAAAAATGTGGTATATATAGCAAGGGAATCTTATTACTCTGTAAGGAAAAACAGAATTATGTAATTGGCAAGAAAATAGGTAGAACTGGGTAATAAGCTGAGTGAGATAACCCAGGCCCAGGAAGAGAAATACCACATGCTCTCTCTGATGTTTAGAGCTTAGTTTTGAGTTTTTGGATTTGCGTGTTAGTTTAGGGTACCCATAGGGTTCAGGAAGCTACAAGGGGCCTGTAAGAGGCAGAGGAAGAAAAGGTCTTAAAGGAGAAGGAAAATAATAGAACACGTGTGACATGCAAGCAAGGGAAGGGATATTAGGGGTGTAAGGGTTAAATAGAAATGGGGAAGGGGCATGAGGGAAGAAATAGGAATAGGGTGGCTTAACCAAAGCTAAAGGTGTATAAAAACCTCTGAAGAAAACACACTGCTTTGTAAGCTAACTACAAATTACAATTGATAATAGTGATGACGATGATGGTGGTAGTGGTGGTGATTATTGTCTGAACGGAGCTACCTTACATGGGTGTGCAGTGTCTCTCCCAGATGACACAGAATGTTAAGTGGAAATCCCAGTGCTGGGTGTAGCGGGTACTGGATACCTCTACCAGTTTTGGGTCAAAGGTGCTCCACAGAGACACAAGCTATTGCTCCTGGTTGTCCACCAGAATTAAATGGTGACACTCTGTTGCTGAAGACACCACACACTCTGGCTGAAGTTCTTAGAGAAATCAACTGGAGCTGACCTGGACGCCCCTGGTGGCTAGTTTTCATAGGGCCAGAAGGTGCTATGTGAGCTGGTAGGAGAGAAAAGTCATCAGAGGTATTACCCAGTCGTGAAGTTTGCATGTTAAATACCAAGCTGCTGGCAAGATGCATCCATCGGTGCAATTGTTTTGTGATTGTTATAGGGATAACTAACCACTTTCTGCTTTGAGTTGAGGCTTGCTTTACATGAGCTTGCTATCATAAATATGGTTAAAAGCCCATGGCTGGGAAGGTCATCAGTCCTGTGGATAACTGACTACTATTGTTTTGCAAATGAATATGTTATCAAATTCTCTTAAATATTTATATTTGAACCCATAGAAGCTGCTTTCAACCTTGGTTAGACAGGCTTCTTTTTGCAGTGGTCAATGGTTAATACAGAAGTTCACAACTGGTCAAAGTGCTGAAAATAAGCAACTGTTGACAGCTCCTCCCTAAATGTGACGTTTATATCAAGGCCCTTGAGGCTCAGAAAACATCACGTGAAGGATGTAAGAGCCAAAGGATGTGTAAAGGAGTGCTGTGATATGCTGTCGTTGGAACAAGGCTTGGCTGTTGCTTCATAAACTCACAGCAGCCATTGTTGTCCATATAAGACCTGCAAAGCCCATTGTTGTGGCACATACTGGTAGGATATGTTGGAGAGGCAGAGGCAGGAGGATCATGAGTTTGAAGTTAGCCTGAGCTCAAGTTGGGCTGGCAAAATGGCTCAGTAGGTAAAGATGCTTGTTGATGACCTGAGTGTGATTCCCCTTGACCCACATGGCAGAAGGAGAGAACATGGCAGGTGCATACCCAGCATTACAAATAAATGTAATAAAAATAAGACTTGTGCAAGACCAACCCAACTAGGATTCCAGCATGGATGGAAGAGGAACTCTTGAGGTTCTACCCTTAGCTGAGGAGCTGCTGACAGCTAATATTTGCTGGGGGAGTGGGAATAATTTTTCTTGGGGTTGCTGTAGGCATAAGGGTTTTCTTTTTTGTAATTCAAATGCTGATTTCTGTACCCCCCATATCTAGTTTCAGTCTTTGTTCTAAGAATCTCCTGTCTCAATGTTGTGTAAACACTGCTTCCCAATCGTCCCTGATAGGCCAATAAAGCAGCTTTACAGCCAATCACTGATCAGGGTAGAGAATGGGTTTAGACTTCTAACAGCCAGGGGAGGAGGAGTTAGAGGAGGAAGGAGTGGGATTCAGACACAGGAGTGATTCAGGTGATATTAGGAGAGGAGCTGGAGCAAAGTAAGCTACAAAGTGCAAGTTTCTCTAGGATGTACACTGGCAGAAAACCAGATTAGCTTAGAAGGTTAAGAACAGAGTTAATAACTGCTCAGTCATTGTACTGTGAAGCTTATTATTAAACAAATATAACAGAATCTCAATGATTTGTGTGGTGGCCAAGTTAAGAGAGAAACAAACACAACTTTATAAAAATAACTTTAGCAGGATGTATCCTGTGGTGGGTTGCCTATGCTCTTAGTAGATGGTCTTATGCTTGTGCACATACAAACATATGAACTGCACTAATTGAATTCAATGGGCATGAATGTGGGAATGGGAAGAAGCTGGAGATGTAGATGATTGAGATATATTGACTGCATACATGAAATCATCAAAGAATTTAAAAAATAGAAATCTGTATTTATCTCTGAAGTCAGACAACAACAGCATACACATCAGAGAAGGCTATTGAAAGAATCCAGTGAGATTATGTAATTTGTTATGAACAATTTGTAGTGGACAACACTGTGGCCCAGGGAAGGACAATTCGGCCACAGGCCCCCTGAGCCTGCGCAACACACTTGTGAATACTCCGAGGGACCAAAAGCACCTCGTTCAAAACAGGCATAGAGAAGAGAAGGAAACTTCTAGAAGCAGGCTGCCTGACTCAGGCCTACTGGCTGCCGAGCCTGCCAGAACTCGCTCACAAGATGTCCCCTTCCAGGACGGTGCTCTCAGCCAAAGGCAACAAGCCTGCTGGCTGCCGCTGGCCCATCTGCTTTGTTGAGACTCTCCCAGAGCCCTGACTCCCATTGACTTCGTGCCAAGAACTCTCTCGGAGGGAAGATAAGCAGCTCTTGAGTCGCAGCTGTAGAAATACATGGACCGGAGGGGCTCGTGCATCTGTTGGCCTGGGTGAGCCTCTCAAGTGGGCCGAGGGTGTGGCAGAGGAAGCCCCTCAGCTCTGCCAGTCTGTTTGTCCCGTTTTCACCCGGTGGCACCTCCTCGTCTGTCCACAGTGAGACCCCCCACCTCTTCTCTGGTCATCTGCTCCCCAGAGCCCTGTCCTTTTGTGAGTTCTTAATGTCCTTCAATAAGAGAGATTTTCCTTCCAGACCTCATAACTCCATCTTTGGAATTAGGTCCTTTGTGGCTCAAAGGTGTGATTGTGGATTGGAGTTCAGAAGTGTACATTCTGCAAGTGTCCTGTGTTAATACATGCTTATAAGGTCAGGATTTCGATTGAACATTATAGTTTATTTCAAATTAAATTGGTCACATCCAATTATATACTATTTTGAATACCATAGAGTAGATTTTTCTGAAGGGGCATACCAAACCTAAATTTAAATAATAGTAGTAATAATATGTATAATATATGTATGTATATATACATATATATATCAGCCATGGCATCAAAGGCAGACATTGAAAATGTCCTACGTACATCAACAGCCAACCAATTCTCCAGAGTAGAAAACAACTTAATAGTAATAAACAAACAAAACCCCCTGACCAGAACACAAACGTCCCCGTTGAACATTTTGGGAGCTAGGATTCCTTAAAGGAAGAGGTACAAATGACTAACAGGTGTGTAAAACATTCTGCGCACCAATAATCATCAGCAAAATGTCAACCAAAAAAAACGTGTATCACTTTAACCCAGTCAGAATGGCTTTCACACACACAAAAAAATTAAGATTGAAATAAAATAAATACTTTTTAAAAAGATAATTAAGGATTAGAAGTGCCGGCGGAGACGTGGAGACAAAAAGAAGGTTTACGCATTGGTAATGGGTCTGGTGACTAGTGCGGCCATATGTAAAACGGCATGGATGGTCTTTGAAAGTTAAGATAGAAGTATCATATGACCTAGCAAGCATCTATCTCAAGGAAATGAATTGTATCAAGAAACAACATTATTCTCACGTTTATTATAGAAGTAGAGAAATGGGGAAAACTTGAGTATTGAGGATGGATGGGTGAAGAAAACACACTTATATGTACAACAGAACACTATAAAGCCATAAAAGGATGAAACCTCCCCATGTGTGACACATGAATAAAATGGTAGATTGTTTTGCTAGTGAAGTATACCAACCACGGAGGGACAAATAGCACACAGTTTCAATCAAATAAACCGTAAAAAGTTTTGCCCTATGGAAATGGAGGAGGAACATGGTTGCCTGCCCTTGCAAGGATAGCAAGGAAGTGTGGAATAGCAAAATGGTCATCAGGGCTACCACATTACACCTAGATAGGAAAGGGAAATGATCATAACACTGACAACATGACAATAGGTAATAATATGCTCAGACATTCTAAAGGGAGATTTTGAATATTTGCAACATGAGGAAATGAGATAGTCTTGCCCTGATTTAAACACCAGGCATATATATGTATATGTATACATATATGTATAAATGCATCCTATTTTACTTCACAAGTGTATCCACGTGTTATGTGCCAATCAGTGAAATAATTTACATGCACAAAATTTTCTTAAGAAAACAGTAAAAGTGTGTCCTAATGACTAATGTCTAGTGAGTGGTATCCAGTTCCTAGCAAGGGCATCTATTTGAAGTTTATTCTTATATTGAGTAGATCCCAGGGTAGGGGGAAATCCAGACCACCACTGCTCTTTAAAAAGGATCGTGAGAAGTAACATATTCTTTGGTCCAGAAAACCAATCCTTCAGTTGCTGGAACATCGTGGTATAGGATGGGTTACAGGCTTCCTTTGTATCTTAGGGTTTCTTTTGCTGTAATAAAATGCCACGGCCAAAAAGCAAGTTGTGGGGGGTAAAGGTTAATTGGCTTTATGTTTCCACATTGTAAGTCCATCACTGAAGGTAGCCAGGACAGGAACTCAAACAGAGGAGGAACATGGAAGCTGGAGCTGATGCAGAGGCCATGGAGGAAAGCTGTTTACTGACTCGATTCCTGTGGCTGCTTTCTTATAGAACCCAGGACCACCTGCCCACGGTGGCCACACCCAGAACGGGCTGGGCCCTCCCCTTCTGATCACTAATTAAGAAAATACCCTACAGGCATGTTTAGGAGCCAGACCTAATGGAGGCATTTCCTCAATTGAGGCTCCCTTCCCCCCAATAACTCTAGCATGTGTGGAATGGACATAAACTAGTTAGCACACCTTGTAAGTTCGAAAAGAGATAACCTAAGAACTATTCATATTGTGCAATGGTTGCTTTTATTTGTCAATTTGACAGTCTAGAATCTCAAGAGTCTCAATAAGGGACTGTCTATATCAGGTTATCCTGTGGGATTGTCTGTGGAAGAAGATCTTGATTACATTGATCAAAATGGGAAGTCTTACCCACGGCAGGCGATACCATTCCCTATGCAAGGGATTCTGAACTGTATGAGAGTGGAGAAAGCCAGTTTTGGCTCTCTACTCCTTTACTGTGGATGCAGTGTGACTAGATGTCTTGAGCACCTGTGACTGCCTACGTCGATAGAAGGTTACCTGGAACTATAACCCAGAGTAAACTTTCCCTCTCCTAAAGATTTTAGGGTATTTCATTACAGCAATAAAAAAAAAAAAAAGAAACTAAGACTGACTTTTAAAAGGATATGTATTTTCTTAAAGACAGCATCCAACTGACATTCTCAGGTTACCTTGAATGCACCATGTCCCGGGTAGATCTTGAATTGTGATCCTCCTACCTCAGTTTCTTGACTATTCCAGGAATAAAACAAGATTTTTAAACTCAAATTTATATTTTTAAAAAAAAGGAACTAAGAAAATTCAAAAAAATGCTGAAATTATAGATAAATAAAGCAGATTTTTTTTTCTTCACTCGTGGAAGTTACATTAATGGATGAAACTTGGGCTATGGTAAAATGGCGAAAACTTTAAAATTTTTAAAATTTCAGTGTCATTAAATATAAGCTGTCTTTCAAAATTGGGTTGACAAGAAACTCTTGCAGGTTTGAGTCTTGCTACATCACTGGTTTAGCCAAAACCTACTGTGGAACCTTAGCGTTTGGGCTGGAAAAATCTACCAAGCCTGCCTAGAGTCCTGTCTCTGCCAGGATTTACAACACGTCAGGCCTCGGGAGTCGGCAGTGTCTCCTAGCAGATAAACACCAAGGAAGGGGTGCCACTGTTCTCCCCGAGCCTTCAGTGACTTTCCACTGAACTGTGGGAATATTTTTCAGTTGACGCTGACCTATTCGTAACCCAGAGGTCCTGACCACAGCGTCTCTCAAGATTCGGTTCATTCCTGGCTTCCTAAAGGAGAGAACCTGGCAAACTCCGCTCCGTTGATTTCATTTACCTTCAGCCTGCCGCTACACGGAGGCACAGCGCTTTAGGCCGTTAAGTGATGCCAAATGGCTACTAGAGAAACAGCCTCTGCAATCTGCATTAATATGGTTTCTCTCTCTCTCTCTCTCTCTCTGGGATTCACTGTGTCAGGCATTTTAAAAATAGATCCTTTTTATTGATTCTTTAACCCCCAGGAGTAGGGCATATTCATTATCCTCATCCCTGGTATACAGATAGGAAAACCAAGTCCCAGAGTGATCAAGGGCTTGTCTGTGGCCGAGTATGAGGTAAGGAGTGTTACAGTCTGTGCCTCCAACCACTAGGTTATACTATATGCAAACACAGAGGCAGAGAGTCTAAACTCAGAGGCACCTTAGATGATCACAGGTCACCCCCAGATTTCACAGCTGAGCAAACAGAGCCAGTGAGATGGTAGGAATCTCACTGGCTCAGCTAGCGACAGAGCAGGGATTCCAAGATTCTCTTCACACCAGGGCTCAATGCTCTGTTTCTGGTGTTAGAATGCTTGAGAATCTTCAGGTTTTTTGTTTGTTTGTTTTGTTTTTCAATATGCCTTATATACTACTCTTTAAAGAATTTCTATTTGGGTGAACATAAACTTGTTTCTATCAATTTTCTGTAAGATGCTGACTTCCCAATCCCCACTCCCAACCCCTTTTAAAATATAGAATTTATGTTAAGAGTGTGTTTGTGGCTGGTAACACATAAGGGCTCAGTTGGAAGGGTGCTTGCCTACCGTGCTGAGCACAAATTGTCTGTAGTGGTGCATGGCTGTAATTCTAGCACTTAAGAGATGAAGGTGGAAGGATCAGAAATTCAGTTATCCTTTGCTATGTAATGAGTTCTAGAATAACCTGGGATTTCATGAGATCCTGCATTGAAATTTTTATTTTTTTCTTTATTAAATATTTTCTTGATTTGGATTTCTTTTTTTAATTTTTATTTTTTTCTTCACAATTTATTCTTTATATATCCCAATTGAAGCCCCTCCCTCAACCCCCCTCCAAGTCCCACCATCCCTCCCTCTTCCCCTCATCCCCTTCCCCTAGTCCACTGAAAGGGGGATTCTCCACCATCGCCATCTGCCCATAGCTTGTTAAGTCTCATCAGGACTGACAGGATTCTCTTCCACTGTGGCCTGGCAAGGCTGCAGCATCAGGGATGAGTAATAAAAGAGCAGTCAACAAAGTTCATGATAGAAGCAGCCCCTGCTCCCCTCACTCAGAGATCCACATGCAGACTGAGCTGCCAATCGGCCACATCTGAGCGAGGGGTCTAGTTCCTCTCCATGCATGGTCCTCCTTTGGTTCATCAGTCTCTGCAGGACCCTGTGGGCTTAGATCTTTTAGTTTTGTTGGTCTCCTTGCGGGGCTCCTGTTCCCTCATGTCACGATGTTTCACCCCTCTCTTCCTCCATAAGACTCCCTGTGCTCTGCCTAGAGTTTGACCCTGAGTCTCAGCATCTGCTTCACCCCTGTTGGATGAATCCTTTCAGATGACCCTCTATAGTAGGCTTCTATCCTATTTCCTCTCTTCCGCCTCTTCTGGTGTCTATCCTGTTTGCCATTCTGAATGAGATTTCAGCATCTTCCCTAGGGTCCTCCTTAGTGTTTGGAAATCAATCTGGCATATTCTCAGAAAATTGGGAACAGCACTACCTCAAGATCCAACTATACCACTCCTGGCCGTATACCCAAAAGATGTCCCACCTTGAATTTGCTCAACTATGTTCATAGCAGCCTTATTTGTAATCACCAGAATCTGGAAACAGCCTACATGTCGCTCAATAGAGCAATGGATACAGAAATTGTGGTACATCTACACAATGGAATACTACTCAGCAGTTAAAAACAAGGAAATCATGAAATTTGCAGGCGAATGGATGGAACTAGAAGAGATCATCCTGAGTGAGGTAACCCAGAAACAGAAAGACAGGCTTGGTATACACTCACTTATAAGCGGATGTTGGCCGAAATTTTTATTTTATTTATTTCATTTTTGATTTTTTGAGACAGGGCTTCTCTGCATAGCCATGGCTCTGTAGACCTAATTAGCCTCAAACTCAGAGATCCTACTGCTTCTGCCTCCCAGAGCTGGGAGTATTTTAAATTTACCACCAAAATGAGTGTAAGGATATCTCACATATGTCCTGCCTACACACACACACACACACACACACACGACTTCCCCCATTATAACATGCAGAACCAGAGAGGAATATTTGTTACAATTTATGAGTCAGCAGGGACATATAATCTTTCCAAGCCCAGAGTTTACATTAGTGTTCACTCTTAATTTTATATATATGTTTGTGTGCATGTGTGTGTGTTTCTCGTTGTGGTATCGTGGGGGATAGTTTTAATACTCTGTAAATCCTGTCTCTTCTACCTGTTTGCCTTGTCCTCTCCCTTAAAGCACCCCCTCCGCTGTTGATCTCTCTGAATATTTTCCTGTCTAGAGTGGAGTTCACAGTGTGCGGCCTTTGATTAGCTTCCTAAAAGTGCGCTGCAAATTTAAGGCTCCTCATTTCTTTCCCTGACGTTCTATACAACAGCAGTTTAGTTACTCATCTACCTCCTGAAGGGCATCTTGATTGCTTTCAAGCCTTGGCACTTGGAAACGCACGAGCAGGGATTTACGGGCGTGTCTATGTAAACACGAGATCTCTTCTCCTACTGGAGCACATCTCGAGAGCAGATTAGTCTCATCAGAAACCTGCCAAGGGCTCTTCTCCGGTGGCTGTACTCCAGCCCTACGTGAATGGGAGCTGCCACACCCCACCTCCAGATCAGCATCGGCTAAGTCGATGTTTCGGATTCCAGCCGCTGTGCAAGATGTGCAGTGATCTGTGGCTACCTCTTTTTCCCACTTCTCTGATGACTCGCGGTGTCTGCAGTTCCGTGAGCCATCCCCTTGCACGCTGTCTGGGGAGGTGTTCTGATCACATGCAGCCTCCTCTGCTGTTTACCTGTCTGTCGGCTTACTTTTTAGTCCCCGGGTTTCTCAATGTTACTCTGACTAGGGTGAAACTTCTAGGTTAAAATGTTCCTTGTGCCTTGGCCTCCTGAGAAGCGGGGACCGCAGCTGACTTTGTCTATTTCTTGATGTATTTATTGACCTTCAAGAATTTTATACAAGATGTTTATATCATATTCACCCCTACTCCTCTCCCTTACACTCCTGAGGCCCACGCCACCTCCCTTTCTTTCTTGTTTTTTTTTTTTTTCAAGGGTTTCTCTGTGTAGCCCTGGCTGTCCTGGAACTCACTCTGTAGATCAGGCTGACCTCAGACTCCCATCGATTCACCTGCTTCTGCCTCCCAGAGTGCTGGGATTGCAGGTGTGCCACTGTACCCAGCTACTTAAAAAACAAAGCAACAACAACAACAACAAACCACAGGACAATTCTCTACTCCTTTATTAGGGCTTAAAAAAAAATGGCCCAGGGATGGAAAGATGACTCAGAAGTTAAGAGTCCATACAAGACTGAGTTCAACTCCCAGAACCCACATCAGATAGCTCACAATTACTTGCAACTCTATCTCTAGAAGATCCAGTGCCCTCTTCTAGACTGGATGCGCACTCCTTCGCGAGTGTGCCTGTGGACGCACACATACGCACACTAACTTAGAAAAAAGGATTTTGAGACTGGAAAGAGCAGCCAGTGCTCTTCAGAGAACGTGGGTCTCCTCCTACCACCTCTGTGGCAGCTCACAGCTTTCTGCAACTCCAGGTCCGTGAAGGTCAGTCTTCTGGCCCCCTTTGGACACTGAGCATGCGCGTGGTACACAGACAGACATTCAGGCAAAACACTCACACACATGAAATAAAAATAAATCTTTTTTTAAAAAACTGGTTTTTTTTTTTCTTCTTTCAGATGCTCTTTCTGATGACCAACTTGTTTTTTTGTTTTTTTTAATTCTCTGGAAGCCAAAGAAGTTTCAAGTATTATGAAAAGCTGTTTTAAACCACTTCCCTCCCTCCCCATTTATCAAACAGTGGCATCCAGCTGCGGTTTCTGATTGTTAACCACCTGGGCAGTGTTTCCTGATGTCTTCATGACACCCACTCCCACTTTCCCTCAAAGGAGATGAGCAACCAAGGCCTGGAATGCCCACCCAGCTCCCAAGTTTCCAGGTCTTGGCCTTACTGTGTGCAGGCTTGCTTTTACCCCTACCTGCTGAGGAGGACAGTGGCCCCACCTTCCCAGGTGGTTTCCCCACAGCGACACTAACATTCCCTCTCCCTTCCATATCTAGATCAACAAATTATTCTCTCCCCTCACCTCTGTCCTTATCTCCTCTTCCTTCCTCCCTCCTTCTCTTCCTCCCTCCTTCTCTTCCTCCCTCCCTCTCTCCATCCGTCCCCCCTTCCTCCCTCTCTCCCTCCCTTCCCTTTTTCTTTCTTCCCTTTGATTATTTTTCAGACAGGGTTTCATACCATAACCCTGGTTTGGAACTTAGGGTACAGCCCAGGCTGGCCACACATCCACAGGCATCCTCCTGCCTCACCCTCCTGGTTCTGGGATTTCAGGTGTGAGCCACTGTCCCCAGCTTTCCCTCTCTTTTGTGCCACGTTTGCGATGGGTAATAGGCTGGGAACAGCTTCGTGGGGTGGAAAGAGTTTGGCCACTGTGGCCAGATAAATCTTCGTTATCCACACCGAGCCTCAAGCGAAGTGCGTAAGAGACCGTTGGTGATTATATAAAGTACAGCACTGCCCCTCTCTCATTTCCCTGTACCACTGCTCACAAACATGGCCCAGAGGCGTTCCGTTCTCATCTTCAGTAACAAACCCAGTCTTTGCCCTCCTGCGATGACCAGCTTGTGGAGAAATTATTCTCATTGCAGATCCTTTCAAAGAATTCTACCTACCGAGCGCTCCAGCTCGGGAGTACGTTGGCCATTTTCAGTACTTTCTCAACTGCTAAATTTAGTACGTAACTAGAACTCACCCTCTCCTCGGCATTAACTGGCACACAGACCTCGGGTGTCTGCTTACTCCTGCCTCTAACCTCTCTGAATGTTTGTTTCGGGCACGGAGTCATAAAATAACTGGCTCTGAGTCACACGGCTACTTACAAGGCCCTGAATCAGGCATCCCTGGCATAGATAAAATTGTTCCTGCTTTCAAAATGCTGACATTCCAATCAAAGAGAGGGCTACTCAAGCCTCTGTGGGGAGGGTGGGATGTTGTGGGAATTTATTCGGAGGATTGTCCATAAGTTAGATGGACCTCCATCTCCAGCCCTTTGTGTTTTTGTTTTGTTTTCGTTTTCTAAGTTTCTCAGGTTGGGTTCTAATTCATCCCATAGCCCAGGCTGGCCTTGAATTTTTGATCTTTCTATCTCCGCCTCTCAAGCAGCTGGAATTATAAGCATGTGCCATCCTGTCAGACTTGATACCTTTATCTCACTAATAGTCATCCAAAAAAAAAATCAGGATGTCAAGTATTATGACAAGGTAGGGGTGCTGTAGTGGGAAAATCAGTTCGAAAAAGCTTTGCTAGTCTGTGGCCATACCGCTCTGAACACAACTGACCTTGTCTGGACAGGCTCTGCTGGGAAGTAAACAAACTGAAGTAGCAGAAAGCGTCCTAGTTCGTGTGGCCTTCTTAGCTAATATAGACAGGACGCAGGGAGGAAAGGCAGCCATGATGGACACAGAGACTGTAGAAGGCTCAGAAGGCAATGTTTCACAATCAGGAAGATGTATGAAGAACGAAAAATACTTCAGTTTTGGAATCTGGAAACTCAAGGGTACTGATGGGAGAAACATAGATTCATTTTAAGATATTGTTCTGTTACAACTTTCTCTGAGTTGGTAGTTCCACCCCGAAGGGAAGCTGATTGAAACTCAGGAGATAAACAACTCAGAAACTTCAGGAAATCCCTGAAACTAGCCGTGTGTGTGTGTGTGTGTGTGTGTGTGTGTGTGTGTGTGTGTG
>CM053756.1:48362422-48564200 GCA_028658305.1 Pachyuromys duprasi
CTACAAACTAACAGTGGTAGGTCCCCACCAGGGCTTCTGGCCTACCCAACCGTGGGTTGTTCTTGGCCCCATTAACAACACTAGGCAGCAGTTCGTCTTATAGAACAGGCTGTAAGTACTATCAGAAAGTCAAACTCCCGTGAACATTTGTGACATCATTATACCAGTGGGCGAAGTTTGCCAGAGCAGTTGTGCTTGTAGCTCACAGGGCTCACGGCTCGGTGGCATCTGGTATCAGTTACCCCTCTCCATGCTCTCTTATTCCCCTATCTCACCTACCCTCTCCACCCCACCATTTTCATCCCCTCCTCACTCCGTACCACCTGTGTTTTACTCTCTAACTTCTTTGAGCTTCTACATTTTTAAACAGATATATAAAGTCCTATGGACGACATGAAAGTAGCATTCTCTATGGGGGCAAACAAGATTAACGGGAGTGTGGGGGGCGTAAAAGGGGGAAAGACAGGAGTAGAATGGAGGGAAAACACTCACAGTCCGTTACTCTTTTAAATATGTGCTTGTGTAACCTGGTGCCACATACAATGAACATACAACAACACATACAAGCTCATTCAGTCTGCATATGAGTGAACATCTCAGTACTCAGGAGCCTGAGACAGGAGGATTGCTGATTGCTGAGGTCGGTCTGTACCACAGAACAAAACCCTTGAAGTAAGCGTACAAATAATTACTCTCATTGTACGCTAAAGAAACACACAGTGGCCATGCTGAGCCAGCCGGCCGCCCTGGCTACTTCGGGGAGCAACTTAGTCACAACAAACAGAACTTAAAAGCAAGCAAGCAAAAAAAAAAAAAACCCACACATCATAAAGGAGATTCCATGTGTTACACAATTTGCTCAGTTATGAAACTAATACATGAGTAATCTGGAGCCTAAAAACTTACAACTTTAAGCCAGGCGTAAGACAGACCACTTTTCAGGCTTGGTGGGGGAGGCAAGAGAATCAAGAGTTCAAGGCCAGCCTTCGTTTAGAGATCCATATTCCTTCTGATAAAGTAAAAATCTACCTTCAATATCTGAAAAAGTGATTAGTTAAATGCCCTTTACTTTATGCCAGCACGCATGTAAGTGTACTGTATGTGTACCTGGTGATCCTGAAGGCCAGAAAAGATCACCGGATCCCTCTCTGTAACTGGAGTTACAGATGGTTGTAAGCCACCATGTGGGCGCTGGGAATCACACCTTGGTCCTCTGGAAGAGCAGCTAGTAGTCTTAATCCTGGGCCATTTCTTGAGCCACTCCCACATAACTTTTTTTTTTTTTTAGTTTCATTCATTGCCCGCAATTTTTATCTTCAAAAACACAAGACAATGAATCCAGACATGAAAATTTGTCATAGATTTTGAGAAGTTAAGCCTGCTTTATAGAAACAGAAATAAAAATCAGAAATAAAAGTGTTTGGGGATCGTCAGGTTTGATAATTCTGATATTAGATTTTGTCAACTCACCCCAAACTAGAGTCACCTGGGAAGAAGAAACCAATTAAGGAATTGCCTCCATCAGACTGGCCTGTAGGCATGTCTACAGATCTTTCTTTTATTATTATTAATGACTAGTGTGAATGGTCCCAAGCCACAGTGTCTGGTGGTCCTGGACTGTATAAGAAAGAAAGTTGAGCAAGCCATGGGGAGCAAGCCGGTAAGCAGCATTCCTCCATTGCCTCTGCTTCAGCTCCTGCTTTCAAATTCCTGTCTTGAGTTCCCTCATTGGCTTTCTTCCATCATGGACTGTGACCATAAGCCAAATAAACTCTTGCCTTTCCAAGTTCTTTTGGTCAGTGTTTTCACATAGTTTAAGTATGTTATAGTTTAGGTCAACAATCAATATCATATCCTACCCCTCCTACCAAGTCTGAGAACGAAGGCTTTTGCGTATTTGCCACCAGGGACTTTGTTCCTTAATTGATACTTGAAGTAGGTTTTACTTATTCTTCCTTTGAATTCTACTCATCCACTACCTGAACATGCCACACATTTACAAATAGCTGACTCCTACATTATATTAATAGAGTTGGAAGCCTGCAGACTTGAGTTACCAAAAAGAAAGAGTTCTGCTAGTTCTGCCAAGTACTTTAGTCAATGCACACTTAGGTGACGGAATCATCTTTCATTTTGTAAGCTCTTTATTCTCTTTCTCTGGAATAAGTACTGCAATATTCCTTCCTTTAATTGGATAATTTCAGACGTGGGCCTTATTCTTTCTGTGTATTCAAATCCGTGCAGTCATTGTCACAGAAGAATATAGTAGAATTCAAAGGGTTCCCCATTTCTAGAACAGTGTAGGTCTGCTTCTTGTACATTATTCAAGGTCTACTTGTGATCCAGGTAGGCCAGATACTTTACAGTGGTTGCCTTCTGATTACAGCCCAGTCTTTCCTTCTTGGACCAGCCTTCCCACATTCAGCGCACATGCTTCTGACTCAAAATTGTTCTTCCACATCTAGACTTGTATGGCACTTTTGGTAATATTATTTCATAACATGTGAACACTGATATCATTAATAAACACTGACCATGTGCTGTGTCTATAATTTTGATCTCCTATGAGGGCTGTCAATTATAGACCCAGGTGACACTCCTCTAGTCCTCTCTAAGCCTGCCCCTATAGGCCTTTCATAGCACCTGTCACATAGGAGCCCAAGAAGTAGAAGTTATTATGATGACAATTATGGCAACAAACACCGTATGTGGTGTTAATATTTAGCCCTAATGCCTGGTTCACTAGGTGTGTGTTTATAAATGTAACCAATAATAGAACAATGCTGAGTGGTTTTAAGACCCAAACTAGTAGCAAGCTGTTGAAACTAGCATCACAAGATCAGCACAGCTACAAGCACATAATCAACAGAGATGGAAGAATTCTATCTGGAAGAATTCTTTTTGAAGAGTGACTGTGGAGGCTGACTTTGGAGGAGGTTACCGGGAAGAATTCTACAACCCCCTTAAATCAAAGGAACTCAGGATTCTAAAAGAGACTCCTGGGTTGAGGGGTCAAAGCTTGTCTAGAACACACAAGGCCCTGGGACCAGTCCTGAACATAGCATAGCTACCACAACCACCAGAGGAGACTCTGATGATGAAGGGATGACTATAACCCTTAGAGAGAGTTGAAGTTTGGAACTGTAGTACTCACGCTGACCTGAAGGTGAGGCTCAAGGGCCCTGGGATTTACCAGTGGCTCTCGAGGAAGCAGTGTGAGCTCTAAACTCCATCAAGAGGTAACAGCGCCAAAGACCAAAGTGACATGCTCCATCTGGACTCTAGTCTTTGCCAATGTTACGTTTCAAAGGAGGCTGTTTACTAGCAGAAAGAGGCTTGGGTATAGAGAGGCGATAAATGAGTGGCTGCAGAGAGACTGAATGGGTCAAACATAGATGACTCTTGTTTTAGGCAGGGATGGTGGCCAGGTGGAGATCAGAAGTAACACTATGCTAAGGGGACAATTAGTCTAGTGTTTAATAAGGTTGGGCTGAATTTGCTAGTGGTGGCACTGTTGGTAGAGCATCAAGCCCTGTTGGTCATTACAATACCATGGCACACATTACAGCTTTTCAGCACACAGTATGAAGGGCTTTCGGGTGCCGGTTTCTGTAGATGGTTGAAGAAACAAGCCTAAGTTTGCTCGGCTCTATATGTTCTCACCTCTTCGTCGTCCATGTTTCTTGACTTCTGTGTTTTAGACACCAGCTGTCTATCTTTTATTGTTATTTGATTTGTTTGTAGTCATTTGGATTAGATTCTCCATAACAGAGTTTTGCTTCATGGTACAGCCCTGAGCATAAATCATGGTCTTTCTAGCCAAAGGAATTATCTTCTACAATACTCCCACCAAGTGGCCATTGCAACTGTACCTGAATATACTGAAAGATTGAGAAAGTTAGTCTCCTATTAGCATCCTAACTCATCTTTCTGTATGTGCGTGTGCGTGTGTGTGTGTGTGTTTCGAGACAGGGTTTCTCTATAGCTTTGGTTGTCCTGGAACTCACTCTGTAGACTAGGCTGGCCTCAAACTCCAGAGATCCACCTGCCTCTGCCTCCTGAGTGTTAGGATTAAAGGCGTGTGCTACCACCGCCGGGACCCTTACACATATTTTGACACAGTCTATTGGAAATAATTGTCCTAGTTTCTATTCATTGACTTAACTCCTATCCTTGGGGTAGATGGAACAAATTAATGTGTTTTATATATGACCCCCTCTTCAGAAAACAAAGTCAGATGGTACTGTCCGTTCCTAGTTCATTTGTTTTGTTTTGCTGTATCAGTATTCCCATAGTTTTCAACTCCTGTTGTTAGATACTCCTGTCAACAGCTCCTTGCTTTCTTTTCCATATACTTAAGACAATATGTATGTAATATATCTTACCTAGAGATTAGTGTGTATTCTATCAGCATGGAACAGAGTAAGACAATCACCCCTTTTGCGTTCTAGATACTATAACAATCTAAGACAATATTAACTTCTCTCTCTCTCTTTTGACAGGCAAACATAATCTTTACTTGTGTTAAACTTGTATCTAAGTGAATATCCCTATATATACTTAATAGATAGTACTATGAAGCCATTTACATACTTATGTGATTGTTTGGGAAGGGGGCAGATGGTCTAGCTTCTTTCCCATATTGATATGTCCTGAGTTTGAAACCTGAATGTCAGCCTCGGGTTTGGGATCCCTGATGATACAGCCTTTGTTTACTAGGCCACCTTATGGGGAATGAATGCTGGCTCAGGGGCTGGATTTGAGCTTCAGCTAGTGAAGTTTTGTGTTATTTCATGTTCTCAGACTGTAGCCTTCTTCAAAATTATCCATCTTTCAAGTAACTTATTTTGTCACCAGACTGATTATAAATGATTTAATTTGAAACCATTATCACACCTAGAAAAATAAGTATAAACATACACTACATTAATGATAGTGTATTTATAAGTATCTGCAGACAAATTCTACCCAGATACCTATCTAATAATTAATAATAATTATTATAGAATTAATTTCTAATAATTAATAATTACCCATGCAGATACTATATTGCATGGATAATTGGACACAGTGAAGTATTTCTATCCATATTTTTCCAATAAAATAAGAATCAGTTCTTGACCTGGGACATTAGTATCCAAAGTTTTCCTCTTTGTGGTGACTAAAATGTTGCTCTCGATAATCACAAACTCCCCCAATCACAGAATCATTAATCTAATGCTTAACGTAGAATTCATGAGATACCAAATAATTCCCCGAATGCAGAAGTTAAATCTAATGTTAAAACCTGTTCATTTACCGAGTCCTGTGTTCTTTCTCTTCAACTACTTCTCAGAAAACAAACAGATCTTTTAGATTATCAGTTCACAAAATATAAGCCGATAGGTGTGTTACCTGTAGCAAGATGGATTTCTTAAGAAAAAAAATTCACAATCTAAGGAAATGTCACTCAGGAGGCCAATCAGAGAGAGAGTCTGTGTTTGCTTCAGATGAAGCAGCACAACGGTATAGGCCAAACACATCACTCCCAAGAGCCACTGTTGTTGAGTTACTCAGGGACTCAGGCCCCTTCTCTACTAGGCATCAAGTGTACAGTGTCCAAAGATGGTGAAGAACCTTGATGAGGTAAAGCAAGGGTGAGTCCTCCAGGCCTAAGAGTAGTCTTTCGACAAAGCAGAGCAAATAAAGAGTGAAGAGGAGCCTGTAAGTGATGAGTTATTCACATGTGCTGACACAGTGTTTGATTTGTCTCAACCATATTTGTTACATGTGAAGCGCTGTAGATTCAGCGACATGCTGTATCTCTGGCTGTAAGACACACAGAATGTGCTATGAACTGCACATAGTCCCGTGACAACACAGAGGTGAGAACATGAAAACAAACCTGAAGGATTCAAGGAAGCTTTACTGGAGAGAAGAGGTTTGACTCTAGGTTTGAATAGGGACTATTTGGGTAAAGAAGGCGCTGAACAAAGGCGGACATTTGTAATGCCCCTGCCACCAGAACACAGTTTGACAATAGCGGGGTCCTCATAAGTCTACATAAGGACGATAGTTATAACAATAATGAAATAAGTCCTTTCAAGGAAATATCTTTCATTCTATATGCAAGAAATTTATAGATTCAAGACAAGACAACCCAGGAACTGGGACGTATAAACGTTGCTTAGAAATTGGATCACCTTAAATCTGTTTCACCATGACTATAACATGAAATAGCGACTTCTATTGGAGTTTCATTGCCGGTCGATGTTCATGTGAAATTTGGAAATCTGAAAAAGACCACAGCATGAGATGAGCCAAATGAGAGTGCCTAATGCCATACCAGCTTCTGTTTCTTCCTAAACTAATGGATCACTCTGGAACTGCGGTCAAGAGCAAGTTGAAGCAAGGAGGAAAACTGAGTCACACTTGGCTGGCTTCCTCCTTTTTATGCTCTTCACAGTATAGGCCTGAGCATGATGCTGTCTTCTTTTTAGGGTGAGCCTACGTCCCTCCTCCATTACTCTTATCCAGACAACCCCTCACAGGCATGCCCACAGGCTTGTATCCTAGGCGATTCTAGATCCTATCAAGTTGGCCATCATTATTAATCATCTGTGGTAGTTTGAAAGAAAATGGCCCCAGAGGGAGTGGCACTATTAGGCGTGGCCTTGGAGGAGGCGTGGCCCCACTGGGTGGGTGTGGCCTCATTAGAGTGGGTGTGGCCTTGTTGGAGGAAGTGTGTCCTTGGAGGTGGGCGTTAAGGTTTCAGATACTCAGGTCAGGCCCAAAAGTAGAACCGTCAGCTACCTCTCTAGCACCATGTCTGCCTGCAGGCCGCCATGCTTCCCACCATGACAATAATGAACTAAACCTCTGAACTGGAAGCCAGGCCCAATTGAATATTTTCCTTTATAGGAGTTGCCGTGATCATGGTGTCTCTTCACAGCAATAGACACCCGAAGGAAGACACCATCATCACACGCAGGAGAAAAATTCAAGTTCATTTGAGACATTCTGATTTGGCAATGAGGCCTCTTCTGGTAGGCCTTCAGAGAGTTTCCTTTCCGGGCTGCAAATGACAGCCTCCTTTCACCAATCAATAGAGGGATATGTAGCTTGGTTCTGGAAAGCACCATTCAAATGCGGCTTCACTGGGGTTTATACTCAAGTACCAAGGAAACAGCATTCCAGACAGAATTCTTGGCCTGGTTAACTCCCTACAGAGAAAAGCTTACATCTGAGACATTCTCTGTTGGTACCCCAGGAGTGGTCAGAGCAGGAGTCTGTGATACAAGTTTCAGAGGGAACAGGGAGTGTACATGTGGGATATACCAGGATGCATCTCCTACAAGAACTGCTTTTCCTTAAAGGCCGAAAAACCAGGCCTTTCCCATTTGGCCTTGTTACCATTGCAAGAGGTTTTTGTTGTTTTGTTTTATTTTTGAATCTTTAAAGGTCACAGGCAACTGTTAGTCTGCTCTGTAGCTTCTTGGGGCAGTCAGGAGACTGTCCGGAAGGTTCCTAGCAAGTTGTGAAAATCTCACTAAGTGCTAGGTATAGGGCCAGTTCCTCACTCAAAGTACCAGGGGAAAAGCAGGAGCCAGTTCAGGTAGGGTAAACCTGACCGATTCGCCAATGGACGTGATCATGGGTGACTCATCTTAGGCTGCAAACCGCTTTGCTTGGTTGCTGAGAGCAAGCTAGTCTAATTTGCTCCATGTTATGCAGAACAGTGATGTTTTTAAAAAGGTGGTTGATTAATTGTTCTAGACAGCGGTTCTCAACTTGTATCAAATACTCTGCATGTCAGATACTTGTATTACAGTTCCCAACAGTAGCAAAATTACAGTTAGGAAGTAGCAACGAAATAACTATGGTTGGGGGAGGGGTCACCCACAACATGAGGAGCTGTACTAAAGGGTCCCAGCGTTAGGAGGGTTGAGAACCACTGCTCTAGGGAATTCTATTTTGCCAGCAGTTTTTCCCTCTGCTTTGAGGGAGAAGAATGGCTGCAGCCCCTGTGTGAACTAGGGGACCACACCATCTGTCAGGCAGCCCATCCAGCATCCTGAGAATAGAGAGGGGCCCACCCTGTAAGCTTCTTGGGGAGAATTAAAATTGTAGGGGTCCATGAACATATTAAAGTCACATCAGGGAAAGCATACCCAGGAATTTATTGGCTGCACCAGATCAAGGAAAAGCTGTAAGGTCATTGTCTGTGCCCCACCCCCACCAAAGTGATGGACACTTAACCAACCTATCACCTGATACCTCTGCGTGTAAGGCAGGGCCCAGGACTCCTGACTTGATTCACTCCCTTCTTGACTGCCTGCCCATCCACCTGTTGGCCCATCTGGACCTGGACCTGACCCACTGTTTCCTGCCCTTGACTCATTTCCTGCTCTGGACCCAGTTTGACCTTCCACCTCTCAGCTGAATTATGCAGCTCTGTTATCTCCCTTGACTTCCGCCCTCCTCCCACACTCCACCCCCGCCCCCCACCTGCTGGAGCCCGACTGCTTCATTATCTTATCAATACAGACTTTCTCAGCCCGGTTCTGCAGCCTGGTTCTGCAGCCTCTTGAGCCCTATTGCAGCTCTTTAATGTGTAGTTAGCCTGTAACCCATACATATGGATAGAGATGTATTTCTTGTGTGCCATGGCAATGGGAGTTAGTACTGGTGTTAAAGATCGGAAGAACTTGCATTTACCTCTGCCAGGATAAGAAGGTAGACAGAATTTTTTATGACAAACTGCCGTCATTGAAACCACTAAACTTTAAGCTGGGTGGTGGAGGTGCACTCCTTTAAACCTTGGGAGGCAGAGGCAGGTGGATCTCTGTGTTTGCGGCCAGCCTGGTCTATAGGAGTGAGTTCCAGGACAGCCAGGACTACAAAGAGAAACCCTGTCACAAAAACAAAAACAGAAGAAGAGGAAACTGCTAAACTTTGCGAATTTATTGTTATTTAATAAATTCTGACACTGTGGAAAGAGACAATGTCTTGTCTATGTCTCTGGCAGGACACTAGTTCATAGAAAGCCTTCAGTGGGTGTCCTGATGATGTAAAAGCCTACTGGCTTCCTTTTCCCTAGTAGAAAGGCTTGGTACACAGCAGAGAAAGACCTCTTTCTCTGAGTGATACCTTGCTAAGGTGAGGATGAGGCAAGGAAAGAGAGGGTAATGGCATAGGGGGTCATAAAAACAGGAGGGGGAGAAGAAGGACCAGCAAGAGTGAGGAGAGGAAGTCTAGGGGTGCTAGAAGATGAGCCCGATCTCCTCCGTTTATTCACTTTCTGTCGTGGTACTACTGCTGAGCTCCTCCTTCCAAGAGACTCCGGTTTGTGCCATTTTTAAAAGCTGCTGCCTGTCTCTGGCCAGTTCCCTTGCACCTCATCTGCAGCCTGCTCCTACCCGGTCCCCCTGTGCCGGTATGCCGATGCCCTCTGGACAAGCTCTTACGTACTGCTGTCTGCTCAGGACCTGTCCGTGGCTTGCTTTTCATCTCGGAGTTGAGCTTGCTTTTCATCTCTGAGTTAGTTTCCTCTGACAAATACCTGGCAGGTAGAAAAACAAACAAACAACTCGAAGGAAGACAGGCTTATCACTATATCTCAGTTTCAGACGTTTCAAACCATGAAGTCTGGGCTAGTTGCTTTAGGTCTCAGACAAGCCCAACTGACTCTCTAGTTCACTCTGGATTAAATGTTGGTTCCAAGCTGGCACGGTGGCGCACACCCAGAATCCCAGCACTTGAGGAGGCAGAGGCAGGCAGATCTCTGTGAGTTCGAGGCCCGCCTGGTCTGCAGAGTACAGGACAGCCAAGACTACATAGAGAAACCCTGTCTTAGTGGGTGTGGGTGGGAGGTAAAAAAAATTTGTAGGTTCCACACATGTGATGGCTGTTTTTGGTTGTCAACTTGACTTCATCTGTAATTAACTAAAACCGAATGGCTAGGCGTTAATTCTTCTTTGAAGGTCTGATAGAATTCCAGACTGGTTCCACCTGGCCCTTAGTTGCTGGCTTGCTTGGGAGACTTTTAATTACTCCTTCTCTTTCACTAGCCCTTATGGCTTTTGATTTAATTCGGTAAGTCACATATATCATTTATCAAGGAATTCGTCCATTTCTTTTAGGTTTTCCACTTAGCTGACATACAGATTTTTAAAGTGTGTCCTTATGATTCTCTGAATGTCCTCAGTGCCGCTTATAATGTCCCACTTTTGATTTCTAATCTTACTTATTTAGATCCTTTCTCACTCTCTCTCTCTCTCTTTTCTTTTAGATAACATGACAAAGGATTTACTGCTTATACTGATTTTTCTTAGGGAAACACCTCTCTGTCATTGGTTCTTTCTATTTGTTGTTTCTATTTTATTGATTTCAGCCTTTATTTTGATTATTTCTTAGTGTCTACTGGCTTGGGATGTCATTTCTTCTTGTTCTAGAGCTTTAGGTGTATCACTAAGTTGTTAGTAAGAGAACTCTCCAGTTTTTTAATGTATGCCTTTGTTACTGTGACCTTGTCTTTTAGAATCATCTTCTTTGTATCCCATGGGTTTAGGTAGGCTGCGTTTTCATCCAATTCTAAAAGGATTGTAATTTCCTTTTTTTTTTTTTTTTTTAATTTCTTGACATGTTTTTCATTCAGAAGTGAGTTGCTCAGCTTCTGTAAGTTTGTCTAGTTTCTGCTGCTGTGGATATCCAGCTTTAGTGCGTGGTGGTCAGATAGGATGCAGGGGGTTCTTTCAAATTTCTCATGTATGTTGAGTGCTGTTTGTGTCTTAGTCTGTGGTTACTTTCAGAGACAGTTCCATGAACTACTGAGAAGAAAGCACATTTCTGGTGTTTGAGTGAACATTCTGTAGATGTCTGCTAGGTCCTTTCGATTTATGATGTTAGTTAATTCCAGGCTTTCTCTGTTTAGTTTTTCACCTGATGACCAGCCTGTTGGTGAGAGCGGAGTATGGAAGTTTCCCACTCTCAGAATGTGAGGCTCAACATGTGATTTTAGCTGGGGCAGTGTTTCTCCTATGAACTTTGGTGCACTTGCGTTTGGTGCACAGACATTAAGACTTGGAGTGTCCTCTTGGTGGATTTTATCCCTTTCGTGAGTAAGTAGTGGCTTCTATCTCTTCTCATTAGTTTTGCTTTATAGTCCATTTTGTCAGATACTAAAATGACTACACCTGCTCACTTGTTGGGTCAGCTTGCTGGAAGACCTTCTTCTGTCTTTTTTACCCTGAAATGATGGCTATCCTTCTTGGATGCAGCAGAAAGATAGACACTATTTTCCAATCCAGTCTGTTAGTGAGCGCCTTTTTATTGGGGAACTGAGACCATTAACATTGAGAGTTATGAATGAGCAGTGTTTATTGATTCCTTTATTTTATTGTTATGGTATGAGTTTTCCTTCCTCTTTCAATGAACTCTTCTGGGGTTATTTATTGCCTGTGTCCTCTTGGGTGTGGTTAACCTCTTCAGACTGTAGTTTTTCTTCAAGTGTCTTCCTTAGCACTGGATCGAGAGATATTTCTTACATTCGGTTTTATCATGGGATGTTTTTCTTTCTCCATTAATTGGAATTGATAGTCTTGCCAGTTGTAGTAGTGTAGGCTGACATGTTTGCCAAACATTAGTCCAAACCTTTCTGGCTTTTAGTGTCTCCATTGAGAAGTCAGATGTAAATTGTTTTTGTGTTTGTTTTTTTTCTTTGCTGCTTTTAATATTCTTTCTTCTGTATATTTAGTATATTATATAGTATGAGGAATTTCTTTTCTAGTCCTATTTGGTGTTCCATATGCTTCCTGTATACTGATAGGCATCTCCTTCTATAGGGTGGTGTTTTTTTCCCCCATGGGTTTGTTAAAAAATATTTTCTGTGCCTTTAGCCCGGGTTTCTTCTCCTTCCTCTATCCCTATTATTCATATATTTGGGTTTTTCACAGTGTCCCAGATTTCCTGGACGTTTTGTGCCTGGAGTTGTCTTAGATTTGGTGCTTTCTTTGGCTGACGTATCCATTTCCTCTACTCTGTTCCACAGCCAAGCTTCTCTCTTCCACGTCCTGTACTCAGTTGATGGGGCTTGCCTCTGAGGTTTTGTTTGACATTCTAAAGTTTTCACTTTCAGTTTGTGTTTTCTTTAGTGATTCTATCTGTTAAATTCTTTCACATCATGAATTGTTTTCATTATTTCATTCTACTGTGTTTTGACAGACTTCATTAAAGGATTTGTTCGTATCCTCATTCAGGTTCTTGAACATATTCATAATTGCTATTTTGAAGTCCTTGTCTTCTGCCTCAGCTGTATTGCATTTCTCAGGGCCTTCTGCACTGGACTTACTGCCGTCTGGCAGAGGTGTATATATTGACTTGGCTGGTCATGTTTATGCTTTGGCCTTGGGATCTAGACGTCTGCAGTTATGGTGTCCGAGATGTTTCTTGGTGTCATCTCGTCTTGCCTTTGTTAAGTCAGCATTCTCCTCTTTGGTTGCTGTTGCCATCCCTGAGTCCTAGGCAAGTGTTGTGGCTGTGGTGGCCCTGGCAGAGAGCATTTCTGTGGGTAGGTAGGTGGCAGAAAGGAATGGAGATGGTCAAGGAGGAATGCTTGATGAAGGTCTGAGGGAAGGAGCCCAGTGTAAATAGAGGTCAGGCATTGATACCAGCAGCAGCGCTTTCTCTGCTTGGGCTTGCGCTGTGCTGCCACGTGAATTGTTCAACTTTCTTTTCCAGTTCTGTGAAAAATGTCATTGGAATCTGTATATGACTGTACAGGGCATGAGTGTGCACATGCGCTGCGACATGCACATATGTACTCACACATAGATAGATGTATATTTATGTACTCATGTATATATATATGTATATATATATATATATATGCACACAGAAATAAATGAAAGCAAATAATAAATGTGTTAACAAGTTGTCAGAAGACAGTTTGTGGAAGCTGGTTCTCACCTTTCACGGAGCAGTGTCCAGGGATATAGAACCTGCGGTTTTCAGTTGGGTTGTCAGGTTTGGTGGCAAGTGGCTTTGCCACTAAGCCATCTCACCGGCTCTGTCACTAGAATTTTGGTAGCGACTGTGATGAATCTGTGACATAGCCATTTCAGAATATTAACTCTGCCAATCTGTGCAAGAGAGACTTTTCTATTTTTTAACACCTTCAGTTTCTTTCTGCATTGCTTTGAAGTTTTCATTGAAGAAGTCTTTCACCTCCGTGGTTAAGTGTATTTATAAGAATTTTCTTATTTTTTTATTTTCTTATTGTTTGGTTGTATTAGTGTGTGACTGTTGAGCAATGTTTATGCAAGAAGTATATAAAGGAAGTGAGTACTCTGTTGAGCAAGGAACACAGCTGCTTTTTGCGGGGTGTGTCTTTGACCATCAGGACCAGCAAAGTAAAGATCTGTGTGAGTTGTTAAGGCAGTTTGGTTCAACATGGTGTTGGTTCAAAGAGTCTGACTCTGAGTAGTTTAGTTTAGGCATATAAAGTAGTTTGTTTTAGGCATGTTTAGGCACACATAATTTGGAAAAAAAAAAGAGTTTCCTGGTAGAATTAACTCAACCACATATGCATGATAAACCTTAAGACATGACTACTTTGAAACTCTTTGCAAGGTACATGTGACACCTTGCCTAAAGACAGGTTCTGTATATTGAGAACATGTGACATCATCCATAAAGATAGGTTCTATGAATTGACTGAGAAAAACAAGCTCATGAGGAGGGATTAGGAGAGGATCTGGTGTGGTCTTGGTCCTACAGACAGCACAAAGGTCACCCGGCTTTTAACTACCTCCACTCCCAGCCTTCTGGGCAGAAAACAAGGTACACAGTTTTCTATTTGAAGAGACAACCTTGTGTGTTTAACATTCCTGGTTTCCCTAGTGCTTATCTGTGAGCACAAGGGCCTCCCATGCCTCCTGCAGCTTTTTATTAAACTAATATGATTCCAGGCATCCTGGAGGGGACTTAATAATAACAGCATTAATGAGGCTGAGGCAGGAGCATGGCTAATTTGAAGCCAATCTGGCCTGCATTGCAAGTTCCAAACCAGTTTCAGTAAGATTACCTCTAAAAAGAAATGATATATAAACACACATAAAAGATATATAAACATATATACAAGATATAAACTCTTATAAAGTATTTGGGTTCATGTCTCTTTAAACTCAAGAGCTCTCACTCATTTTTCAGAAAACTTTAATAGCCACATACAAATATGAGCATATATGTTCACTTAATACATAACACCACATACACAAAACAATTTTCAGATTTCATCATTTGCTAGCTCTTCAAAAAAGTGCTTCTTTCTTTCCTTTATCAACCCGATCATTTTCTCCATAACACAGGTGACTCTTAGTCTTGCATCTGCATTTCTCAATCCTGGCTGAAACAAGGAACCTAAGTCACAAGAAGCAAAAATTAGCCCAAAGGCCTCCTAACTAGGGGGTAAAAGATTAGAGCAAATAGGTGAAGGTGCACATTCTTATTGTAGTAAATTCCTGATGTTAAGAAGTAATCAACAGGGGCAGAATAGATGACCAGTGGTTAAGGGCACTGGCTGATCTTACAGAGTACCGGGGTTCAATTCCCAGCACCCACATGGCAGCTCACAACTGCCTGTAACTCCAGTTTCCGGGGATCCAACTCCCTCTTCTGGTGTCTGCAGGCACTGTATGTGTGTGATGTGTGGTCATACACGCAGGAAAAGTACCTGCGTGCATAAAATAAAAGCCAATAAAAAAAGAGGAAGAGACAAAATAAGGAAAGAACTATCTACTTGACTATTCTTGCTAACCTGTGTTTGTTTGTTTGTTTGTGACAGTTATCTCTATGTAACCCAGGCTAACCACCAAGCATTAAACATCTCACCTCAGCTTCCCACTGCTGGGGTACAGGCCTGGACCACCACCACTTCACCCTGTTTGAATCTTTTGTTTGTTTGTTTGTTTTTAATCTCCTCAATGAGTAGGGTAAAGCGTGTTTTCTGTGCCTATCCAACTTGGGAAAACCTCCTTTGACCTTTCTAAAGTTTTCTTTTTGTATTATTATTTATTGCAGGTTTCATTCATTTTATAAAGAATGTGCACTTAAACCCACCCCAGTTAGCAATTGGATACCCTAAAGATGAGTCCTCTTGAGTCCTGGGAAGTTCTCCAGGTACTTACCCTGTGGGTCCTGACCCCTTTGGGAGGTCAAATGACCCTATCACAAGTGTTGTATATCAGATATTTATATTACAGCTTATAACTGTAGCAAAATGACACTTACGAAGTAGCAACAAATAACTTTATGTTTTTGGGTCAGCACAAGAGGAATTGCATTAAAGGGTTGCAGGACTAGGAAGGTTGAGAACCCCTGTTCTAGCGCTAACAACTAGATGTGTAATGAATACACCTGTCACATAGACTAGTCTTGGAGAGTGTGTCATTGGCCTGCTATTCAGCTCATTAACAAGAGTAACGGTAGGGTGTTAAACCCAGATAAATTGATTTACAGGTGAACTCACAACTACTTGGTGCAATAAACAATTGTTTCTCCACAGGGCAGAAGCGACTTGCATTGTGAATCATGTTCATTACTACCAGTTTCCCACAAACCACACCTACAAAAACTAAAACAACTAAAAGTCTAGCCAAGCACAGTGGTGCATGCCTGTAATCCCAGCACTCAGGGAGGCAGAGTGGCACACGCCTTTGATCCTAGTTCTCAGGAGGCAGATGAAGGTGGATCTCTGTGAGTTCAAGGCCAGCCTGGTCTACAAAGTGAGTCCAGGACAGCCAAGGCTACACAGAGAAACCCTGTCTTGGGGGGAAAAACACAACAACAACAACAAAACAACAACAACAAAAACCCAACTAACTAACTAACTAACTAAAATAGGTGGTATAGCTTATCTGCAAATACTATACTATGTTAAAGAAGGGACTCATGCGTCCAGGATTTGGAATTCTTAGGGGTCCTAGAATCAGTCTTACGTGGATACCTACCTTTTAAACAATGTAACTTTAGAAGCTAGGAAAATCGCACATATGGCCATTGTTAAGACACTTAACTGTTTCCTCCCTTCCTTCCTTTATCCCTCCCTCCCTTCCTTCTTCTCTTTCTCTTTTTAAACTGGGTCTGCCTATGTATGTCTGTCTGGCCTGGAACTCCCTGTATATACCAGGCTGACCCCAAACTCACAGGTCCACCTGACTTGTCTCCCCCCGGTGCTGGGATTAAAGGTGTTCCCTACCACACCCAGATAGCACACTCTTTCTAGAGATTTGATGTCCAGGTCTTGGGTATCTCATGCTGAAGAGTGTGTGTTTGTATGTATGTGTGTCTGTGACTGTGTATGTATGGGGGGACGTGTGCACACCCATGTGCCATGTGGGTGCCCAAGGCTTAAATCTGTATTAAAACTTTTTTTTTGAAAAAGGAACTTATCTTTAAATTAAAATTTTTCATGTGTATTGTGTGTCTGTGTGTTCCTGACTATCATATGTGTGATGGTGCCCTTGGAGTCTAGAAAAGGGTGTCAGAACCCCTGGATCTGGGGTTGCTGGTCGTTCTGAGCTTCTGAACACAGATGCCAAGAACCAAACTCAGGTCCATTGGAAGAGCAGCAAATGTTAAGGCCTTGTCTTAATAAATGCCACCTTCACCTCATGCTGAAGACAAGGTTCCTGCTTTATCTCAATAGAGGTCTCTAGAAAGGACCCCACAGGCTGCCATAACCAATGCCTCGCTCTCCTGCAGAAGACTGTGACAGGTTACAAAGAAACAAATCTACATGTCTGTTATTAACAGCTATTTAATAAAAGGAAATATAGTTTGGGGTTGGAGAAAAGAAGACTGAAAGAAAACGAAGCCTCTCAAAAGTACACGGCCACTCACATCAAAGAAGAGGGCTCAGTGTCCATAAGGCCACCAGCCTCCTGCAACTTCAGGTTTTTAATGGGTTTTCTTCCAGCCTCGTTCACAAAGCTAAAAGCTGTCTTGTTAGAGAGACACACCAGTCTAGAGCAATGGCAGAAGGTGACTGAACGCTGGATGCTCTTTATTTCCCACACAAGGACTCCATTAGATCTACTCATTTTGTTTTGGAAATGCCTGTTATTTCCCTACTTCTACCTGACAGAAGTCTTTCTGTTTGGGACAGTGAACAGGCTTCATCTAGTCTGACAGGTGGCAGTATCATGATGCATTGGGCTTATTGGTAATGACAAAAATCATAGCTGTAATAGGAAAGGAACTGACTGTAACAGAGAGGGAAGGTTTGTGTTCTGTCAGGAAAGGTTTTGTTTTGTTTTTGTTTGTTTCAAGACAGGATTTCTCTGTGTAGCCCTGGCTGTCCTGGACTCACTTTGTAGACCAGGCTGGCCTCAAACTCACAGCGATCCACCTTCATCTGCCTCCTGAGAACTAGGATCAAAGGCGTGTGCCACCATACCCGGTTTATACCATCTATTTTAAATGGTCTCTAGATGAGTTATGACACCTAGCTCTGTCAAATGTGGCACAAGCTAAAGTCATCAGAGAGGAAGGAACTTCGGCTGAGAAAATGCCTCCATAAGATGGGACTGCAGGCCAGCCTATAGGGCATTTTTCTAAATTAATGGTTGATGGGGGCAGGCACAGGCCAGTGTGGGTGGTGCCATCCCTGGGCTGGTGGTCCTGGCTTCTAGAAGAAAACAGGCTGAGCAAGCCATGGGGAGCAAGCCAGTAAGCAGCACTCTGCTTCAGCTTCTGCCTCCAGGTTCCTGCTCTCCTTGCTTTCATTATACGGAACTGTGAGTGAAATAAACCCTTTCCTCCCCAAGCTCCTTTTGGTAACGGTGTTTCATCACAGCCATAGTGACCCTATCTAAGGGTGAGACCAATCCAATGTAAATGCTATAGAAACAAGCAATTGTATTGTTTAGGAAATAATGTGGACGGGGGAAAATCTGTTTTCAAAATAGACACAACTTGAAGTAAGTTGTTTGGATAGAGGTTGGTTGAACAGACAGCTGTGGGACCCACACACGGAGAGCCAGCTGTCTTTCTTAACTTTTATCTCTACTGTCTTTGTGAAGTCTCCTCCGGAAAGCGCTCGGTTTCTAGAAAAGGAAGACACTAGAAAGTGTCAGATAACATCAAAGCAGCGATAAAACTTAAACATCTTAAGCCTCGCCCTCGTGCTCCAGGGCCTTGTAGCAAGGAGGCGAGTGTTTTCGCCACTGAACCAAACTCCAGCGAGGATGGAAAGTAGTCAAGGCCTTCCAACTTCACAGAGAACGAAACAGATGAGCCCGTGTGACGGGGTAACTCCCCAGGCCTCGGGACTAAATCAGGGCCCGGGACTGCTTGCCGCACCATTCTGTGGATGATGCTGACATCATCCATGGGGTGGGGTGGGGGAGTTGTAAGGAAACTCTTCTCTAGCTCCCAAGTGTATAGCATCCGTGGGTTCCCGGGAAGAATAAGAGGGTCTTTTCACCACGACTGCCTCCGCGAAAAGTCTAGCGCAGCGAACAAAGCGCCCATGTGCGCATGAGTACCGCAGGAAGGCAGAGCTCTTGAAGTAGCGTCGGAGTACAAGGAGTCCCCTGCTTGTGACCCCGTACCCTGCAGGCGTTCCTCCAGGGCAGTGCCCGGATACCAGCTTCCATCATCTGACTCCTCTGATCTGTGGCTCAAAGGAGGACTAAGGCCTGGCGTGGCCATTGCGCCAGGATTCTGGACTGGGCCGAGAAATACTTGCACACCCAAGTGTTGGTTCTTGCTCATCAGCAGCCCCTGCAGTGGGCTCCGCTGACCAAGACCAAGGTCGAGTCACCTCAGCCCAGGCCTCACACCCTACCTATGGAGAGATCTCCAGCTGTACCTGAGAGAGAAGGAAAAGGGAGGAAGAAAGAGACACCTGGGCCAGGGAAAGCCTCCAGCTGCGACCCACGCTGGTCCAGAAGGCAAGTCTGGCCACCAGACGCAGAGAGAGCCAATGGAAAGGTTCTGCCTGGAGGCGTGAGGAGGGTGTTGTCTGCACATGAGCCCTCCTTCCCCCAGAGCACCAAATCCAGTCCTTCTGGAGAACTGCCAGGCTCCTCATAAGGGTGCAGAGGGCAGGCCGTTGGCCGGACAGCAAGAACCTGCAGCCTCTGGCCATGGCGGGACCTGAGTGGCAGTCCCTGGAGAAGTGCTTGGAAAAGCACCTGCCCCCGGATGATTTGGACCAGGTGAAGCGAATTCTCTACGGCAAGCAGACGAGGTCAGAGGCCCAGCGCCCCGAGTTTGGGGGATTTGGAGGCACTGTATGTGGGCTTGGGGAAGAGGAGAGGAACAAGGCTTCTGGGATGCGAATGGCTCTGAGGCCACACATCAGGTGTGATGGGGACCTTTAGGGAGTGACCCTTACAAACTGCGTGTTCCACCGCCACACCGCTCATCCCAACCCCCACCTCATGTGGGACGAAACAGGGAAGAAAGGGAATTTGTCTCTTCGAGCTAGCGAGCTAGCCCCGTGGCCACCCCAACACTCCTCCCCTCCCGGAGCTACCCGCTTTGACTCAGATCCCAGCTTTTATCTGTCCTATGCCCCCAACTAGAGTCTCCTGAACCCTCCCTCCTTCCTGCTGTGACCTAGCAGCTCCGAGATGGAGGCCCACTGGATCAAACTGGCTAAGGAAACTTCCAGACTGTAGGGCCAAGAGAGTTGTCAGCACACGTTTTCCCATTCTGGGCAGGCTGGCAGTGGATCACCAGATTATTTTATTTTATTTTATTTTATTTTAGAGTGGTGTTCGTTGGGCATCTGGCAGAAAAGAGCTGGATAAAAATACACTCCCCCCCCCCCACCTTCTTTTCAATCCTCCCTGCCGCTCACCTCTGAAGCAACCAGAAGGTTGCAGAAGGTGGTCTTTAAATGGGCCATGTCCTTGTCCTTCTCGTAAACTCTGTAAGGGGGTTTTTCTAGGCTGTTAGAATGAAATGTGAACTCTGATCTTGCTAAATCTCTGTCCAGTTCCTTGCTTATACTGGCCTGTTTGGGCATTCTCCGGTCTAGCTTGTTTGCTCTAGGACCACGGGCCAGTGACCTTGCAATTGGACCTTGATCCCCTGAAGATATTGGTGGCTAAATCAGTGGTTCCTGGAACGCTTAGGATTCCTTCAGGGAGTCCCGATGATTCACTAAATCTACCACATCAAGTACACGGTAGAACAACTTCATTGGGGTTTTGACAACGCGCCCCTCCCCCCAAAAAACAAGCCTTTCTATAGGCTGTACTGGGCTAGATGACCCCAGAATGCTCTACTTTCTACTGTACTTACAATATCAATCAGTCATATGGGTGATGATAGCTCAGTGGCCTGCTGGGCATGCCAGAGGCCTGGGTTTCCACAACCCCATACAACTCCCCCTCCCCAAAACAACAGCAGCAGCAGCAGCACATCTGTCACATGATAAGTGTTAGAACCAAGGCTCCCCAAGAAGAATTTTTCCTTTTTTAAGCGAAGCAAGGGGGGAGTCTTAGCCCAGTTTCTAGAGATGGAAATTGCTCTGCTCTAAGGGTAAAGTGAGCATGCTATCCTGGAATTGAGTAAATTTGTTGATGTCAGAGGTTAAAAAAAAAAAAAGATGGAGGAGCATGACGAAGAAAGAAATGTTTCCCACAGAGGCGACTGGGTATACATTCTGGGTAAGGCTGAGGCCAGGCTGAGGGTGACCAAGCGAGAAAGGTATCAGCATTTGAGGAACCACAGAGTAGGCAAACTGAGAGTAAAATGTCAACCTGTGGCTGACTGCCAGGCCCTGACCCTGGGGTTTGGCTCCCAATAACTGAACCAAGTACCTTCTCTTGTTTTCCATTCATCTCTTGACTTTTGTTCCCCTGACGACGTTTTCATGTTTTATCTCTTAAGGTCTAAACCGTCATACATGCTTAATTCACAGGCTTGGATGGGATTTGGCTATGAATAGAATTTTCAACTGAAGATAGAAAATTATTCTGTCTTTAAAATACTTTAAAACTCATCCCACTGAAACTCTTGTTCTTTCTTCAGAGGCCAGCTTG
Source organism: Pachyuromys duprasi (assembly GCA_028658305.1). Classification (NCBI taxonomy): domain Eukaryota; kingdom Metazoa; phylum Chordata; class Mammalia; order Rodentia; family Muridae; genus Pachyuromys; species Pachyuromys duprasi. The sequence goes on from CM053756.1 coordinate 48,383,458, forward strand.
TACCTGGCTATTTCCCCAGTCAGCTTAGCTCCAGATTTCTTGCTGGGCCCAATATACACTAGCAATGCCTATTAAATATTTACTGAGTGAGAGGGTTACATGAGCGAGTGTTGCCTACACCAGACAGATGAGATTCCCAAAGAACAGAACCAAGAAGCATTCATTAATCCCTTAAACATTTATTGCCCACTTTTTTTTTTTTTGCCTAGAACATTAGAGGGACATGATTAGTAACACATGATTTCTGCCCATGTGGAGGGGGGCTCTTCTTGTTTATTTTTATTTTGTTTTATTTTTTGCTGGTGGCACTGAGACCCAAACTCAGGGTTTCCTTCATCCTAGGTAAGCACTGAATGTGGCTACACAGGTACCAGAATCTGATCAAACGCCTTATGGAACTCTTAGGAATGTAAATTAAATACCCACTTTTTTTTTAATGTATGAAGGACTTCACAGAAGTGAAACCTGAATGTTCAGAACATCGCTCACAGAAACATTAAAGAATGACACAAGGGACATCCATGAGGTTTCAGGAATATCATATTAAACAAAATGAAGCCTTGGAAGCCAAGACAGGACTCCTTGGTCAACCACAATAGGGACTTCACTAAGAAATTGCCAGTTTCATCTGGTAGAATTCCCTGAAGGCAGTAGGACCCATAGTAAGCCATCTGTCATGACTGTTTGGTGAATGGAGAGAACTAACTTGCTGTCCAACAGAAATCATTAAAACAGGAGGTCTTATTCAGTGCAAGCGGTAGAATGCAACATTTGGGGGGCTTTAAAGTTCAACTGCTTGATCACTTTAATTAGAAAAAAAAATATGCCATCACAGTTCATTCTAACTTGAAGCCGGTAACACAGTTACTAGTTATTACCATCAAGTGTTGTGTTCTGTACATAGCTGCATACCAAGATCACTGCAAACACAGTGATATAATGTACTATGAGGTCATGACAACTAGGATGTCACAAGGTGATGGGAACTTCCTGGGTCTACTATAGTCATAGGGGACTGAAGTAATGTATGCAGTCCTTCGATGACAGAAAAGTCCTGGTGTTCACATGCCTCTGTGTTATCGGGTGCAATGGGCAAGACGAAGATGAGGAAACTCAGAGTGTTGCCATCACGTGTACTTTCTGAACCTCCTTGGAAGGGTGCACAAAGCATTGACGGGGCCCTCTTTGAGCTTCGGATCCACAGTGTGGAGAAGATTTATTTCTCATTTTCTTTCCCCCGTGCTGTGGTTTCCTACTCCAGACACACGTTTCCTTCGTAACGGTGTTCTAGTTTAATAATTTAAAGTACTAATGGCAAAGAGCCGCTGGAGGAGGAGAGATGAAGTCAGAGGGTGCTGAGGAAGTGGAAGCCTAGGGCCCTTAGGCAAGGTCCACCTCGACTCTCGTAAGAAGGGGCATCCAGAAGTGTGTGTGCTGGAGCCCGGACGAGAAACAACAAGCCTTCCTCCTTGAAGCTGAGGGGGAACGGAGGGAAGCTAAGGGTCCCCATCGAAAGGGAGGCAGAGGAGCTGGAATCAAGCACAACCACGGCTCTCAACCTGCGGGTCTCGGGGCACACATCAGGTATCCTGCCTATCAGATATTTTCATTATGACTCATAACAGTAGCAAAGTTACAGTTATGAAGTAGCCAGGGAATAATTTTATGGTTGGCGGTGACCACAGCTCGAGGTGGTGGCAGCTTTGGGAAGGTTGAGAACCGCTTGAACTACTATAGGGATGAATAGTTGGATGCAGCATGGGACACTGTAAGTTTGAGGTCAGCCTGGTCTACAGAGTGAGTCCCAGGATGGCCAGGGCTACACAGAGAAAACCTGTCTCAAAAAACAAACAAACGAAAAAAATTGAGGCTCATTTTTTGGGTTTTATTTCTTCCTGGACTATGGTTTCATTTACTGCCTGTCAAAAAAAGAAAAACAAAAACAAAACCATATATATGTGTGTGTGTGTGTATACATATGTATCACACACATACATGTGTGTATATATATATATATTTCTGGATTTATGAATGCCAACTTCTTTGACAGGAGTGCTAGCGCCATCTGTAGCAGGTCTGCGCTCACAGTGTACTCACACGAGGCCCTCTTAGGACTTAGGATTTCAGTATTTCCAATGATGGTGGGAGGCACGCATTCAGCCGCTCACAGTGTCCATGAATTGTCCCACAGACTCCCCCAAACCACACCGTTCCTGGTGTGTAGAGCTGAACTCCTGAGGGCAAGCAGGGTAGGGAGTGAGGATTTACAACTTCAAATAACAGGGTGGCAGGGCCATCTCACAAGCAGCAACCACTAAAATAGATAGATAGATAGATAGATAGATAGATAGATAGATAGATAGATAGATAAAAGATGATGTCATCGAGAAGATGTAGAATGCCACCGCCAAAAGGCAGGTGGCCTGGAGTTGTGGAGCATCCCTGCCAGCCTCCCCTCAGGCTCAAGAGAAAGTATCTGCAGGGAGCTGGGAATGAACAACTGTCCTCACCAAGGAGGAGTTCCCAGGGCCTGAGACCCGCAGGAGGGCCCCCTCCCCCCAGGGTGGGAGGACACTGAGGCATCACAGTGAGGGGAGACTACGTGTGGGCACCGCAGCTATTTCTAACCTGCCAGGGGAAAAGGAGCCTTGACTGCTTGAAAAGCAGGCTGATTGTCAGGGGCGGAACCCAGCTCAGAGCTGTCAGGGAAGCTCCTGGCAGGGGGTGGAGACAGGGGGCTTGGACTGACAGGGCTGTGATTTTGAAAGAGACATCTGGAAGAGAGTGACTCAAAGGAGGAGAGGAATATGATGATTAGGTAACGCCTGTCAGGTTATTTTTTGATGTGTTCTTGGCATTTCATAATCAGCTTGCCTATAGATGGTAAGCCCTTCCTGGCCCTGGGCCATGAACTGTGCCCCTGGGGTTTCACCCCAGCCCTGGACATGCAGCAGGCACCGGGAGGGATTTGCTGCCTGACCCATGGTCTCTGTGGTGGAAAGTAGTGATGAACCACAAATGTGGGTAAACATTTACACTTGTACCCTTTCACACTCACCCTGCAGCCTCCCCACACCAGGCACGGACTAGCTGAAGTATAGAGAAGTCAGCTGTGGGAAGGCTAGCTGAAATACAGCTTCCTGAGTACAGAACCTCTCTTTTTCTAGAACCTCCTGGCCTCCACCCATCCTGTCTCCTGAGCCCCCTAGCCCCTCTCGGTAGCTCAGCTAGGCCACACTCTAGGATCCAAACAGCCCTCTGATCCTGGTTCAAAAACGGTTTTTAGGAGCCAATTCCTTCCTGTCTGTACTGGCCACTGGGACTTCAGTCTTTGCCCTGACCCTGTGTAGCTGCAAACTCCAGCCTGTTGATTTAGAAAACTGCCTCCCTTTGCCAGACCTAGTCAGGACTGGCCCTGTGCTGGAAGCTTTCCAAACAAGATACCCTACATGGCTTCTTTATCGGAGAAACAACTACAGAGCAGTAGTGGGATATTTTTTTTTCCAGTGTTGGGTGGGACCCAGGGCTTCACACATGGTCTGACCTCCCTCCCCCTCAAGGGGCGGGGCGCTAACTATATCGGACTCTTGGAAACCTCTCTCTCTCTTCTCTCTTGCCTTTTCAGGAATCTCGATCTGCCCGGAAAAGCTTTAGAAGCCGCCTCTGAGAGAAACTTTGAGCTGAAGGGATATGCCTTCGGGGCAGCCAAGGAGCAGCAGAGATGCCCGAGGGTCGTGCGCGTGGGGCTCGTTCAGAACAGGATCCCGCTCCCCACTTCCGCCCCTGTGGCAGAACAGGTGCTGTCTTTTTTTTTTTTTTCTTCACACATAAACGGGGCTCTGGCTTGTCCCGCTGTGCAGTCACGGGCTGAACTGAGAGCTGCAGCTGGCTCACACCCCTCTGTCCTTCCAGTCTGGTCCCTAGCTCTTCTCTTCCGGCTCTGGCCCTTTCTCCTTTTCTCAGTCCTTGCTCATCTTTCTACCCACCCATCAGCATCTCCTACCACTCCTCATCTGAAATTTCATTTGCCAACTGGGAGAGCGCCCCTTTGGCAGCTCCAGCTCTCTCCGAGGGATGCCTCCTGGCAGCAGGCCGCCTGGCAGCGGGCACTGACCTCTGTCACACCCGAGGGTTTTCTGTTCATCATAAAGCCAGGAGCTCACTCTGCCCAGAGTGTTTTCTAACGTGGGTCTCTGTGTTTGCTAAGAGTCCCACAGGTTGTGAGAATCTGGTAGACATTCCTTTACCGTATAGGTAATCAACATGGTAATATTTTACAGTTCCTTAAAACAGCACATCACGGATGCAGGCAGTTTACTTATACAGCTTTTCATGGCTGTAGTTTTGTTGTTGTTGTTATTGTTGTTTTAAATAAAGCAGTTTTTCTGGAACTTTGGTGGCATTGTCTATAGAGGTTACTTCAGCACACTTGGTAATTTTTAAGGGTTTTGCAGGAAATCTCGGGTCAATTGAATTCCAGGCCAGACTGGTCCTACACTTCCATATATATGAAGAAAGGATAAAAGGGGACACACACGCGCGCACACGTGTGCACACACACACATACACGCACATGCGTGCACACTCGATGTGATTCTCAGTTCACCATTCTCTCTGGGCTTGCTGTTTGTGAACAGCTCTGTCATGTCCGTTGTCAGGCTGTAAAGACAGGGCCATTGCTCACCGACATGGCACCTGGCATCTTGCTCTGCATCTTGATGGTGCTGAGCAAACACGCATTCCTATGCCTGAGCGGAGCACACAGCCACCTGGGAATAGACTGTGAACACAGGACATAGGAAAGAATATGCTCCTTGGAGTTTCAGCCTGGCTCCCCGGGCTTTTTAAAAATTTATTATTAATAAACATATCGTACTGCCTTCTGGGAGCCAGACCCTCTCCTGAGGACACAGGTGACAAGTATGTGCCCCCCTCCCCCACCAGGAACCTTCAGGGTCCTCTGAGTGACAAACAGGAGAGTTAAACCAGCCAGAAAGCCACAGCCAGAAAGTGCAGGATGGCCCAGGGCAAACTGCCCTTCATTCAGAGAGCAGCTGGACTAGAGTGTGGCGTGGTTGTGTGTTGGGGAGTGTGCCTGTACATGGGCACACTCCTGTCGCGCATACTGGAAGCACAACCACACTCATTCACCCCGTGCAGCAACACCCTGAGACCCTGAGACCGCTGTTGTCTCTCCATCACGGGGTGGAGAGATAGGACAGGGTGGAATGGGGAATGGGGGATGAAGGATGAAGGATGGGGAGGAGCCAGAGCTCATGTCTGCGGGAGCCCGGAGCTGCTTTTCTTCCGTCTGTCTCGCAGGTTTTAGTCCGATGAAAATAGCAAACAAGTCAGAAAACTCTCGCCCACTTCTTTTTCCTTTGTGCAAGGTCAGGTGGGAGTTTTGAGGTCCCGTCGGCACTGGGAAAGATTCTTTTAAGTTGTCTCAACAACAGTGGTGACTCTAGTCTAATCCTTGCTTTTTAAATTGCCAGGTCTCTGCCCTCCACAAACGCATAGAAGCTATTGCTGAGGTGGCCGCCATGTGTGGAGTCAACATCATTTGTTTCCAGGAAGCATGGAGTGAGTCTCGATCATGGTTCTATCCCAACCCCCTTTCCACCGCTAGGCATCCTCTCTCAAGAGTATCTACTGCCTGGGGTCTTTGTTTGTGTTTTGTTTTATTTTTAATCTTCTCCTCTTTTTTCCTTTTAATTTTTTTTTTTTTTTGAGAGGGTTTCTCTGCGAAGCCCCAGCTGCCCTGGAACTTTTTTGGAGACCAACTCTGGCCTCAACGCACAGAGAGACATCTGCCTCTGCCTCTGCCTTCCGGGTGCCACCACCAGGCTTTTTTTTTTTTTTAAGATAGTAGCTGGCTAAGTACCTTTGGCTAGCCTGAAACTGGCAACAACCCTCCTGCCTCTGCTTCTGCCTCTGCCTCTCAAGAGCTAGGATTCCAAGCATGCACCAGGAGGGCTGGCCTAGACAATGACAACACCAGAAAGCAAAGCGCTGGCCGTCTCCGGTCGTTCACCCCTCCCCGCCTCTACCATGGCTGATCCAGGTGAAATCACCGGTAGCCATGAGGCCATTGCTTGCATACGTTCTTATTTTGGAACCCAAAATAAGGTTCTTATCCTGCTTCCCAATCGTGGCTATTATAATCCCTGATGCCCAGAAAGCACTAAAGCATCTGTTGGATGATTGAACCAACTCTTTGCTTTGTTGGTTCTGGAGCTCCTGCTCAACCATCAATGCTTAGCACCAGCACTTCCTCCTTAATGAGACCCTAGAGACTCTCCAAGGCAGTTTTGGTACTCTGTCCTGCTTGGGTTGTAGGGGCATCTGTGGTAATTCAAATGAGAAGCTCAGATATTTGAGTACTTGGTCCCCAGTTGTTGGCACTGTTTGTGGGAGATGACAGAATGACTTTAGGACAATTAGAAGGTGCAACCTTGATGGAAGAAGGAGGTCCCTGGGAGATAGCTTTGAGTGATTACAGCCTCGCGCGCTCACTCTCTCTCTCTCTCTCTGCTTCCTATGTGTGGGTGAGATGAGAGCTGTGATCCCCTAGCTTCCTGTTCTGTGTACCTGTGCCACACCTCTCCTTGCCATCATGGACTCTCCCTCTGGAACTGTAAGCCAACATGAGCTTCCCTGTAAGTTACTTTTGGTTATGATATTTTTTATCACAGCAGTAGCAAAGCAACTAGTACACTCTCCAAGACCATAAGCCATCTCTTTCTCTTTGCTTTTTTTTTTTAATATGGAATTTCTCTGTGTAGCCCAGGCTAGCCTCAACCGCAGGATGATCCTGCCTTATCCTCTGAGTCCTGGGATTCCAAGTGTATAGCCCCGTCAGGTCTTATCAATCTGCTTTTCTCTAGGCCCACAATTCCTAAGAACGGAGGCTGACTCAGTGTTAGGTCTGAGTGGTGCAGCTCCTTCCTCTTCTAGTTAAAGAAAAAAAAAACAACTTAGTGGGATTTTGTAGCCCCTGGCTTTTTCTAATGTCCATTCTATATCTTCTTTTGGCAAATTTATTTGTGTTGGATATTTATGTCCACAGGAAAAGAATCCATTCAAAGGGAAACAGACATTTGGAACCCTTAACAACTTGAAATGAAATCAACATGGGAAATGTCGTTCTCTGGGGACACTTAAGTCACTTCTTATGTTCTGGAAGCTGAGAATTAATGGTCATTAGGGAATGTTTTTGTTATTAGCAGCTCTTCTTGCTGGATTCCTTAAAATAGTTCTCTTGTCTGGACTGAGAGGACTTCAGGGAGCCTTGAGCCTGGAACCAAGACTTCCTGGACCTCATTGGCAACATCTTGTGCCTGCTGTGGATCTGAGTGGATGATAGTGCTCTGAGTAGCAGGCTTGCTCAGTAGCGTCCTCAGGACCAGGCTTGCTGAGACCAGAAGCCATGTAAAGTTGTGGTATCTCTTCCTTTGATGTAAAAGCAGGAGGGTCACCCTGCTTTTCCAAGGTGTGAGAGTTGAGCTGCCCAGTCTCATGGCGGTGCCATGTTTGGCAAATGTTGGCTGTTGTCATGATTCCTGAATAGGCCCGAAACTCCATGCTAGGGTCATATCATGAGGTGATGTGTTTCTTGAAAACAGGTCAGTTTGGAACCAGAGAAGCAATAGCAAACATCTGGAAACATTTATTTGGTTAGTCAGCTGGAAACAGAAGGAGATGGGTTCGTGTAAGACAGGAAGCTGAAGAGTGCTGACTAGGCTCAGTTGGCATACGCAGCACCTCAGGAAAAAACAGGCAAACAGTGACAACAAACCAGACATCTCAGCAGAAAGCAACCAGGCAGGGGCCAGAGAGCGTGAACAATGAAGAGAGGCTGAATCCAGAATCCCCAGGAAATGTGCAGCAGGGTACTCAGCATGGCTGGGAATGGAAAATGTGTTTATTTCTGCAGCATTGGAGCTGAATCTAGCTAAGCCTTGAGTACGCCAGCCAGGTGCCCTACCGCTGAGCTGCTTCCCGGACAAGGAGGACATGTTTAATCATGGTCAGGTATCCGTTTGCATAGCACGGGCGGTAGATGTAAAGATAACTGCATTGTTCTGTACTTTCAACTCTCGCAGGGTAGCATAACATTATGCGTAGCCGAGGGCCCCAGTGTGACCCCTCTGACCCGTCGTCCGAAGTTAGGATTTCTATTTCTGTGACCACAGCAACTCTTACAAAGGAAAACATTTTTACTGGGGCTGGCTTACAGTTCAGAGATTTTGTCCATCACCATCATGGTGAGGAAGGAGGTGGCGTGCAGTAGAGGCGGTGCTGGAGAGGAAGCTGAGAGGTCTATACCTTGATGCGCAGGCAGAAGAAGGAGACTGTGAACCCCTGAGCCTGGGCTTAAGCATCTGAGACCTCAAAGCCCCACCTCCACGGTGACACCCTTCCTCCAATAAGGCCACACTGCCTGGAACCAGGCCACGCTTCCTAATAGTGCCGCTCCCTGGGGGCCAAGCATTCAAACATGTGAGTCTGTGGGGGTCATTCTTATTCAACCCAGCACACCCATGTACAGAAAAAGTACATGCGTGCACACAGACACACACCCCAGAATAAAAGTAACCAACCAGACAAAACACAGCCTAATAAAAATGTTCACCGAGCTAAAGCCCTGGCAGAGTCTAGCTAGAGATCCTGAAAAGAATGGCGTTCTCTTTGGGCATGCTCCTCCTGCCCAGGTTTTAAGCTTTTGTAGGATGGTTGGATGGCTCATTTCTGGAGAAACCTCCCTGTCCCCAGGAAAAGAAAGAACCCAGCAGCAACTTGCTCTGGGCCCACATGATTTGTTCCTTTTTTTTTTTTTACAGATATGCCCTTTGCTTTTTGTACACGAGAGAAACTTCCTTGGACGGAGTTTGCTGAGTCAGCGGAGGATGGGTTAACCACCAGGTTCTGTCAGAAGGTGAGATGTTCCTTCGCTGTGCTTCCGGGCTGTGGCTGGCAAACCCACGCAGGTCTCGAGCACAGCGCCGGCTATCTGAGAGACCCCTTCACTGTGGAAAGCATTTACCAGATAAGAGTGGATAGGAGTTCGACACGCCTGCTGTTGTAGGCTCTACTTCTGCTTAAGATCATAGTTTCAGAGCTAGGACAGCCCTTGCTGGCTTCGTGTGGTGACAGAGCTGCAGCCCGGGAGGGATGGTTCGGCTTCGGGGCATTTCTCTTTTCCAGGCCTTTGTCCTGCCCACTTGCTTCCGCGCATGGTCTGTCCTGTAGTGTCCTGGTTTTCACTTCACATAATAGAAAACCATCCCAATTATCCAAGCTGTTCAGAATAACCAAAACTCTGAAGACAGGAGGGGGGGAAAAGTCATGGTAAGAGGGTGATCAGAATGTGCCCAAATTAGCTTGTTGTGACAATTGCACTACTCTGGAAATATACTAAACACCAGCAGCTTATTTATACACCTTTAAAGAATGATTCTGGGCCCAGAGAGACGGCTCAGTGGTTAAGAGCATTGTCTGCTCTTCCAGAGGTCCTGAGTTCAATTCCCAGCAACCACATGGTGGTTCACAACCATCTATACTGGGATCTGATGCCCTCTTCTGGCATAGAGGTGTACATATATCTTTTTTTTTTTTTAATGTATCACATTAAAAAGAATGATTTGGCCAGGTGGTAATGGCACATACCTTTAATCCCAGCACTCGGGAGGCAGAGGCAGGTAGACCTGTGAGTTCGGGGCCAGCCTTGTCTATAGAGTGAGTTCCAGGGCAGCTGAGATTACACAGAGAAACCCTGTCTCAAAAGAGAGAGAGAAGGAAGGAAGGAAGAAAGAAAGAAAGAAAAGAAGGAAAAAAAAGATTGATTCTGTGCCATGCAGATTATATTATAGTAAAGCTGTTATCAGAAAAACCGGTACTCCCAAAGAAATTGTGTGTGGTAATGTGTTCTTATTCTCAGCTCTGGCAGCAACACTTTCTGTTTTCATTCAGACTTTGCACTATGCTTAAGGGAGTCTGGGGCAGAGTCGTAATCTTAGTGGTTTTTTATCAGTACCAAATTGTGACTCTAAACATCCGCTCTCTCAAGCTATGGGGGGAAACCTCTCATGGAGTTATTGATTCATTGCTGCAGCAGAAGAAAGGGGACTGTTTCCGTTGGTAAGCCTAGATTAGGACGAGAGGAAGAGTGTACTTAGAGCCGGTGCCAGAGAACACTTGTCAACCTCAGGAGGGACCAGGGGCCTCATTACGGCCACAGGTAATGGCGGCTTAGGTAGTGCTGAGGACAAGTGACCATCTGAAGTTACTCACTTAGTCAACAGGCCCTGATGTTCATATTGGGACAGAAAGAATTTAGTGCCTGCTAGGGCTTGACGGTGCTCTCCAAAACTGGTCAGAAAATCTATTTGTAATATGAGCATGAGGAGGTGCATTGTAAAGGTGGTTGGGCCGTGAGGATTTAGCTCTTGCGGGTGGATTTGTATCAGTTATTCCCAGGGTGTTTTTCTTGTAATAAAAGCAAGCTCAGCCTCCTCGTACCCTCTCACCCTCCACTATCAGGCTGTTCAGCACGGAGGCCCAGTAGTTGCTGGCTGCTGCATGCTTGACCTGGGGTCCAGAACTCCAAGGAAAATCTCTGTTCTCTGTGAGTTTCTCTGTCTCTGTTATTCTGTTGTAAGAATGCAGAACAGACTGGCAAGGTATCTTAGTATAGATGAGAAGAATAATGATAATTCCTTAAGAATCTTTTTGAGACCAGGTCTGACTCTAGGCTTTGCAGCCTGTATCTCACTGAATATGTTTCCCAGCCTGGTCCCAGATTCATAATGTTCTCACCCCAGCCTGCCATGTCCTAGGAATAACAGGTGTGAGCTACCGTGCCTGACTCCTTGCTGAATTTTTCTAATATCTTTCACTTATTCCTTGACAATTTAGTACATATATACAGCGTATCTTGATCCCATGAACCCCTCAGTTTTCCCTTCCCACTCAATAGGACAACCCCAACATGACCCCTTCAGCCTTTGTGAGTACTCCTTGGTTTTGGTAACTCAAGAGTCCAATTCATATTTTTGTATTATACGAAGAACATAAAATTTATCATCCGCCATGCTTCTGCTGTACGGCTCAACTCTATAAAATGTGTGCCCTCTGTTGTGCCATAGACTATCAGAATCCTTTCACTGGGAATCTAACACACTGCATCCATTAGAGAGTCTCCTGGTGCCTTTTCCCTTCAGCCCCTGAGAAGCAAATTCTACTCTCCATGTCTGTGACTTTCATTTCCCTAGGATTCCTCTATAGGCGAAAATCCTGTGTTGCCTTTTAACAGGGTGTTATCATTTAGCATCACACCCTCAAGGTCCATCAGTCTTGCAGCATGGGATAGAAATTCCTTGCATGACATGGGTGGATAGTATCTCATTTCCTTCATGCACCACATTTTGTTCGGCCCTTCACTTGTTGATGGATAGCAAAGCCGTTTCTGCCTCTCAATAACAAATAGTGCTTCTCTGAATATCATCGTATATTCTCTCACTGAGCGCCTGCTTTTTCAGTCTTTTAGGTATGTGTACACAAGTGGTATTGTGTCACAGTTCCCTGTTTAACATTAAGGAGCATCCATAGAATTACCTAGAAGCTCTAAGTCTAGAGTTTCTGTATCATTTTATATTCTCATCCCAACATTATGCAAGTTCTCTCTCTCCTCTCTCTTTCTCTCTCTCTCCCTCTCTCTCCCTCTCCAGGGTCTCACTATGTAACCCTGACTGGCCTAGAACTCATGGTGTAGATGAGTGGGCTTCATGAATGCTAGAATTAAAAGATACGCACCACCACATCTGGCTGTTGATTATTATTTTATAAGCAACTGTATGCATCAAGACAACAGTGACATTTAGTATTAAAAAAATAATAATTGCTTTAAGTAATAGCTGAAAACTAAGTCTAATTATTTAGAAACATCCTTAAACCCCTCTCCAGTTAATCAGTGTTAATGATTTACCTGACAGAGGAACTTCACGGTTTTCAATTCCCCAGCTGGCAAAGAGACACAACATGGTGGTGGTGTCTCCAATTCTGGAACGAGATGGAGATCACGGGGGAGTTTTGTGGAACACGGCTGTGGTGATCTCCAACTCGGGTCTGGTCATGGGGAAGACCAGGAAGAACCATATTCCCAGAGTGGGCGATTTCAACGAGGTGAGTACCAGTCAGAGCTCAGTGAGCCTTCCTCGGGGAGAGGTTCTGTCCGAGACGTACAGCGCCAAGGGGCAGTGCTGGTGGAGCATTCGGAGGCTCTGAGAGCAGTGCCCTTCATCATGAGGATGGATGTGATAGCTGAATCACAAAAAGCTTTTAGCAGCATGGGATTTATATGTATGTTGTATGTGTTTTCGGTAACTTGACTCTCTGCAATATTCCCTTGAGGTCATTGGGGCATATAGACTAAAATGTGAGTAAACAGTCCACAAAAATATGAAACTACTCCTGCGAGCCCTTTCAAGGGGCTCTGAGCTCCTAGGCAAACATGATATCATCCTGGTTTTAGTGGGTTGCATTCTTTGTGACTTACATGGTGCCTAGGTTAGCTCACGTTCAGGTAGGTGTCTGTCAGCGTTCAATCAGTGGTGGTTATAGGGGACTTCTTAGAGGCTCATTGGAGATAGGAATTCTGGGAGAAGGGCTGTTTTGCTTGGCAAATGCCAATTCTCAAGTGGTGGGATGGCGGGGAGCGGGGAGCATTTGAAAGAGGAAAATGAACTCTACATAATGCCAGGATACTGAATCTGGATTTGAACTTGACTTTTCAAGAGGGCTAATAGGTCAGGGTGTGCTGTTCCTGAGCTCCCCACACCTCATCCTTGGTTTGGAGAATTCATGCCCCTCCCGGGCTGATCAACAAGGTGAAAACCATTTACAGGGCTCTAGGGAGACAGAGCTGGTGTTTCTAAGTAGCGGCTGGAGGTGGGATGGGATAGACTTACCCCTCGCCTGTTTACCCTGGGGTTAATCTTTAGCTCCCTGCTTCTATCACTGGGCTGAGAACAGCAGGATTCACTACGAGTACATATCCTGGTTGCTGCCTGACCCAGCCAATTTTGAAATTACTGAGAGAAAGCCAAAAGCTCCGGAAGCAGATCTGTTTGGAACCCGCCTTGCCCTCTAATCACCCCTCAACTACATCCCCATCAAGTCCCGGGATCGGCACCCTCAGGGCTCAAGTGGAAAAGAAGGGAGGGGAGAATGAGGCTGCCATTGGCCTCTCCTGCCCGGGTGCCCTCAACTCTAGGCAGGACGCTAAGGCTCCCATATGGAGGGTATGTGTTCTACTCTCAGATTTGGTCTTGGCCAGCTGGGAAAGTCCCAAGCCAATTCAAGTGACACACAGTTTCCAAAAAGGACAAGTTGCTCTGGGTGAGTCTGGCCCTTTCACCCCTCCATTCTGCGTAAGGATGTGCAGTTGGAGAGGACTCCTCTCAACCTCTGTCTAACTATAACCTTCTGTGTCCCGACTGAAGCCTTACCGTAGCTTATCCTGGAAATCATGTGCTGTACCACCGAGCAGGTTGTGGGTTAAATAAATGCTTAGGCCGTTGTGGCTTCCCTCGGGGTGGCTTTGTTATTGGGTCTGGGTTTTGTGTGTGCCCTGACACACCAAAATTCTGGAACTTGAAATAGAGTCATGCCCAAATGTTACTTCTTGACTACTGGTGGCGTTCACTTCTAAGGGAAGCAGAAGTGTTCCTGCTCTGAGGTACCAGCATACAGCTCTTTGCTTGTGGTTTTTCAGTCCACCTACTACATGGAGGGCAACCTGGGCCACCCCGTGTTCCAGACCCAGTTTGGCAGGATCGCAGTGAACATCTGCTATGGGCGCCACCACCCCCTCAACTGGCTCATGTACAGCATGAATGGTGCTGAGATCATCTTCAACCCTTCAGCCACCATCGGAGAGCTCAGGTTGCTCGGGGGTCTTTCCGGGGGCTCCTTTGCTGCTCCAGGTCCAGGGTCAACCTGTGGGATTCCGGCATGGGTTTGGTAAACTGGGGGAAGCACCAGGAGGTCTAGATCCCAGCCCAGTGATTGGCTGTTGCACATTTAACCAGTATTTCAGTGGGAAAGAAATTGCTCAGTGTGACCATTGCAAAGCGTGACCTCCCCAAAGAGTTGTCCTACCATTGGGTGCGATCTTTTCTGGGATTCTGAACACTGGGGACAAAGATAATGTGCCCACGCTCCTGAAGGATGATCAGGAATCTCAGAGCCAATAAGCAGAGCCAGCAGGAGCTCCTGTCAGGGGTCTGTGGGATCCTGATCCTTAATTCCACCATGCCCAGTAGGAAGGGGACACCTCCAGGGGAGGGGTTCCTCTGCTCCATTTTAATCAATGAAAAGTCTCCCTTTCAAAATGCGAAACAGGAAGTGTTTGGGTATCGGCCCTGTCTCTAATATAAGCAAAACTGCTTTGTCGGGGTGTTTCTGGGGGCTGCAACAGGTGAACGCGCAAGATTCCAGCTAACAGCCGGGTTTGGTGGCAAACGCCCGTAATCCCAGCACTAGGGAAGACAGAGGCAGGCGGATCTCCATGAGTTTGAGACGAGCCTGGTCTACAAAGTGAGTCCAGGACAGCCAAGGCAACACAGAAAAACCCTGTCTCAGAAAACAAAACAAGGGTCTGGAGAGATGACTCAGAGGTTAAGAGCACTGGATGCTCTTCCAGAGGTCCTGAGTTCAGTTCTCAGCCACCCCTTGGCGGCTCACAACCATCTGTAATGAGATCTGGTGCCCTCTTCTGGCATGTAGGCCCACACGCAGGCAGACTACTGTATAAATAAATAATAAATAAATAATAAATAAATCTTTAAAAAGAAAAGAAAAACAAAAGATTCCAGCTGATGTACATTGGCATAAATGTAGCCTCATTCTTTGCCAGAATCTAAAATGATGGTGTCTACCCGACTTTCTGACAGAGTCTTTATTCTCCCCCTGAAACTTTGCCAATAGAGTCTTAACCACCTAAATTTACATTAGCATTCAGGTCTTTTAAACTCTGACCAAAACGGCCCATTAACTTCCCCTACCGTATTGTTTGGCGTGTCAGGTTCCACAGCTCCAAATTTCAGTGTTCCCTCAAAAGGCCTATGAGCCAAACAGCCAGGATTCTCAAAGCAGAGGTCCCGCTTCTAACACCAATGATCTGAATAGTCACTTTTCTCGTTACTGGGAGCAAAAGTCAGACAAGAAGTAAGTCAGAGGCAGTAGGGTTTATTTTGAAAGTGTGTGGTTTCACAGTTCAGCCCACCGTGCCAGGAACAGCATTGACAGTGGGAGTGTGAGGTCTGGTTCTGGAGGAGGAGGAAGAGAGATTAAGCGCTGCTGCCCCGCTAGCTTCCTCCTCCGTCCTTTGTTTTCAGTCTAGGACTACAGCTCACGGGCATGGGTGGACACTCCTCTGTTAAGCCTCCTCTGGAAATGTCCTCATCTGTGTTCTCAGAAGTGTGTCTCCCAGGTGGCTCCAAGTTAGCGTTACAGGTTTTAAAATGCTGGCTTCCAATCTGTGGCTATGATGTCTGGGTTCTGTTCCAATAGGGTCGGGGTCATGGGAAAAGCTCTGCGCTCTCGGTAAACTGTTATTTGGTTTCATCTAAATGTCAGATGCAACTTTTAGTTGGCTTTCCCACTGAAGCATGATGCTCCTTTCTTGGATAGCATCCCTCCTAATTCAGAAACATCACAGCAGGCCTCTAAAAGACCTAGAATGTAGTTCTCTAGTGGCTTCTGTTAGGTGCATATGGAGACACCATCTGGGTCTAGGAGAAGTGCGTTTGGGTAGAAGGAAAAAGGTCGACTCTGGATTTTTCCCTCAGGGCTTCCCACTCAGAAACAGATGTCTCATGGAGATTTGAATCCAACTGTCCATTGTCAGCTGAAAGCCAAGATGGTCATTAGTCACCTGTCCTGTAGGTCTTAGGAAAACCTTGGGGCCACCTCGTGGGGTATCCCCCTTCTACCAGCTGTGTATAAGATTTAGAAAGGGACTGGAAAAATAGCTTAGAGGGTAAAGGTGCCTACTACCAACCGTGTTGGCCTGAGTTCAATCCCCGGGACCTGCACGGTAGAAAGAGAGGACTAACTTCTTCCAAGCTCCAAACGTGTACACAAAAACAAACAAAAAAAACAAATAAATGTAATTTTTTTAAAAATTTAAAAGACATTTGGGGAGCTCCATCCTCCCCCACAGGCTTCCCTAGAGGAACCTGAAGTTTATCCTGAGCGCATGGGTGTGAACCGGCTTCTGGGAAAGCCCCGAGGGCTGCCTGATGTCATGTAGGGAAAGGCCCGCCCCAGCCTCTTATCTTGAGCTTTTCTTAGCTTCAAACAGAAGCAACCCAATGTAATATGCCCGTAACTTCTTATGTCCACGGCAGCCTTAACGAAAGAGATTGGTTTTTCCTTCCGTGGCCAAGAATTGCCCAACCTTGAGCTCTTGAGGGTGTGGCGAGTGGGCAACGCTGTACCCGTCTCTGAGGGAGCAATGTGCTCTATGGGATGAGCATTTGAGTTCATGGCTCTTAGCCAGTTAATGCTACTTCCGGAACTGTGGCCTGAGGAAGTGATGTCAAAGAGAGTGAAGTTTGCGCGGGAGATGTTTGTGGCGGTGGCGCTGGCATTCGTAACAGAGACGCTGGAGGCAACAGAAATGTCAAGGGTTAAGTAAATTTCAACCTATTTCTTCTATGGGTTGGTGACTCTAGACTGAGTCATTCTGAAGCCAAGGCAGGGCGGCGATAAGATCTGTGAGCAACGAGAAGATGTCAGATATGTCCCTGCTATATGTGGTCAGAATTTGGTGACTTGTGAGGGAGGGTGGGGGTGGAGACCGTGGGCAAGGAGTGTCACAGTGAATGGAAAAGTGATAGCCACTAGTTTATGAGGCTGGTGGGAATGCTGGGAAATTTTCTTAAAGTAATATATGATTTTTTTTTTGCATATGATCGGTCTTTCTCTCTTTTTCTTTTTCTTTTAAGTACAGAATTAGAGGAGACCCCTATGTTGTATCATGATTTCCAAGCCCATCCCACCTGGGGCCACGTGCTAGCTCCCCTAAACCCATAACTTCTCTCTGATACTAGCCTTCCGCTGCATGACCGTTATAAGACTACACCATGAGGAACGTCCTCTTCCTGGTCATTCAGGCTGCCTCATCTCCCCGGAGGGATGTCTTGGGGGAGAATGAGACTTGGGACAAAGGTTTGAGATGGGGCTGTCTGACCCCTACAGACTGGGGCCACACGGATTCTGCCCTTAGCTGGCGTCCCCTAGGAAGCTGCTGCTGATTAAGCAAGCAAGGTGCTGACGAGCTGCTGGTCAGCTTGGCTGTGTTTTGTTCCCAGCCTGTCTTAGCTAGCGCAGGCGGGCCCGGCCCTTGCTGGGTAACCCGGACTGGTTGCCTCAGGCTGGTGCCATGCCCAGCTCTGCACACAGCTGGCCTGCACCGCAGAGGTGAGCATCTACGGAGGGGCTGAGGAGTCTACAGTCTGCTCTTCCTTGTCCTCTCACAGTGAGTCTATGTGGCCCATCGAAGCCAGAAACGCGGCCATTGCCAACCACTGCTTCACTTGTGCCGTTAACCGCGTGGGTCGGGTATGTGTCTGAGGTAGAGCAGAGGCCACTGGCCACCGGCCTCCGAGTGGATGTTTCACCTGTTTTCTCGCTCCTTCTGCATACATGACACAAATTTGGGGGTACCGAGAGGAAATGGCTTGATCTGGTACTTTTCTTCTGGATTTTGGCCTGTCCTCTCTTCTCCCCTCCTCTCTTCTCTCTTATTCAAGGTGAGGCAGGCAGGCTGACCTCACATGCATTTCCCAGCCCTGAGAACTGTGGGTACCTGGTGTCTCCCTGCTCCAGGATTATAGACCCAATCCTGCCTGTCCCGTTCCTTGCTGGCTTCCTTGCAGCCCATTGCTGGCCCGTTGAACAGTGAACAAACACTCGCTGGTTGTCCAGTGAGTGCAGACCCTTGGTTCCCTTAAACTGCTTCCTGCCTGGGCCCCTTGCTGCTCTTGGTCTGGCTGAGGGATCTGGAATGACTGTCCTGGTGCTGCCACCTAGAGGTTCATCTTGGCATTGCGCTTAATTCACAGGAACACTACCCCAATGAGTTTACTTCTGGAGATGGAAAGAAAGGTATGTTCCTGAACTTACCTCATCAACTTACGGTGGGCCTCATCTCCTCCCCACCCCCACCCCCACTCCATTCCGTCCACTCCCCCTGGGCAGGGTCTGCTCCACAGCCCGCGCCTGCTCACTGGGCACCTTGGAAGGGAGCACTGACTCTCTGCTTCCTTGCGTGTAGTGTGGGAGTCTACAGCTAGGGTGTGGGTCCTTCATGGGGGGGGCACCTTGTTCCCCACATGGGGATCAAACGGGAATGGGACTGGCCTCTCTGCCTCCTCAGGACTATGTGAAACTGGACCGTGAAGATATGGGGGGAGGGCTCTGTGAGCTCTCTAGAAGGGGATGGGGGACTCTCACGTAGGTTCCCATCTTTCTTCTTTCTCCCCCACCCACCCAGCTATGATGACGTCCCCTGAGTCAGCATAGATTGTCATGGGCTCCGGGGTCCTCAGGTGGTTGTGACCTGAGGCCAACAAGCAACACACCTCTGCTAGAAATTCCCCCATCCTGAGGCCCCACCTCTCTAGCCAAGACTACGAAAGGGAAGGGCTGCCTTAGCTCACCAAAGGGGTGTTTCAGCTGGCTGGGTGGGTCCCCCTCAGAATGACACAGGAGGACGAACAGAACTGCTTCCTAGGTCCCACCCTCTGAAGGCCCAGGCGGCAACCCAGACTTGCAGGGCTTCCAATCCCAGGTGTGCCCTGACAATGGACAGGCAGAAGATGTGGGAAAGGGGGTTCCTGCCCTGTCTTAGAGGGGCCACCTCACTCCTCTGTGGCTGGTGAAGGGCTCGAGCATGCAGAAGAGGGCTAAGTCTACCAGCTGCAGGACAAGAAGGATGGACCATAAGAAACGGCAGGCAGGTCCACCACAGGAAGTGTGTCACACTAGATCCGGAAACTCCCTTTGGATTTGGGCAGCTTCTGTTGAAAGTGAAGGGCTAGCCCACCAAATTGTGACACCTAGACGTGTTCCCAGGGTTAGGCGAGAGTGACATAAAAGCTAAACCCTGCCTCTCTCCCTAGGACCTTTAAGCCTGAGGAGGGAGACTGGCAGTTGGCAGGCACCGGGGTAGTCTGAATGCTTTCTCCTGGGTGTCCTGCCATGTGCCTGCCTGCCTGTCCTTCTTCAGAGCCCACACTGTGAACAAGCTCATGGCCGCTTCCCCTTGTTCCCTAAAGCTCATCATGACCTTGGCTACTTCTATGGCTCGAGCTATGTGGCAGCTCCCGATGGCAGCCGGACCCCGGGCCTCTCGCGCAATCAGGACGGGCTGCTGGTCACTGAGCTCAACCTCAATCTCTGCCAGCAGATTAATGATTTCTGGACTTTCAAGGTGGGTACCTGAGGCCCTGGCTGTGGCCCTGCTTCTCTGCTTTGGCCTCCATCCAGTCTTGAAACTACAGGGACTTCAGTGGCCAGGTTTGCTCACAGGCAGCTGGGAAGAGGCACCGGACCTTCCCCCACACACACACACACACACAGGGCAGTTTTCTTCTGAGCAGAAGGCCAGGGCTGTGCTGACCATGGGCACGAAGCTCTGTGTGGACTGACGTACAGGCAGACGATCTCAATACAATCTCCCTTCATTTGATTTAGATTCTAGGCATTGTCACCCAAATTAATCTCAATTTCATTTTTCTAGAGAATACCATGGGTTGGCTTCTGTAGTCCTTTTTCTTCTTCTTCTTCTTCTTCTTCTTCTTCTTCTTCTTCTTCTTCTTCTTCTTCTTCTTCTTCTTCTTCTTCTTCTTCTTCTTCCCTTTCCAGGCATTTGCACTTGTCACAAGATAAATGTGCATGTCTGGTTCTGCCCGTGACCAGGCTCCACAGTCTGGGCATTGAGACAATAGTGGGAATGAGGTCACGTGGGAAAACTGGCTCCTTGCCCGGCTCTGACTCTATCTTACTCGGGTCTTTTGGAGCAAGGGAGTCTTCTGTCCCTCGGAACAAGGAACAGTCTCAAATGTTGCCTGTGGGGTCAGCAGTCTGAGAGTGCAGGTGCCTGCCCCTCTGGGATGAGACAGCGGTGGCCTCGGCCAGGACCCCCGGAAGGGTTCCCAACTGCAAGGTTTCTTATGCTCATCTCCAACTGTTCACAAACAGAAGAAAAAAAAACGAACCTCCCACTCTGTGTGGCTTCACAAAGTGTAGCTTGGGGAGCCCAGGTGTGCGCTCTGGACTTTCCCTGAGTGTGAGTCCTTGCTAATATTCCAGAGGCTCAGATGTTCGTCGGATAAACAAGACCAGGCCCGTGAGACGGTCTTGTGACCCCCAGCTTGGGGCTAATGCAGGATTCCTTTTCAGTCAGAAGTTAGAGCCAGGGATGCGGCTCTCCGGGAGCGATAGGCAGAGCTGTTTCTCTTCAGACCCTTTCTCAGAACAAACGACTTCCTGGGGGTGGGGATGCCTGGTGTGAGTTCATTTCCAGGCCGTTGGGAGGGGCAGGCATACCTGGAAGTGGGCAGCTTTGATGGACCTCCCAGCGTTCCTGGTCTCCATCTGTGTCTTGAACAAGGTGCTACTCGGAGCAGGCAGAGTTCCAATTCCGAGTCTTCTCTGCTTCTAGCTGGTGTATCACTCGCCTCCATCCTGCCCTAAGCCTGACCACACCTCCTGCGGTCTTGACTGAGAGGTCAAGGTCAATTGGGAGAGCCTGAATCATCACGCATTCATGAATTTTGCTGGAATCCATGTGGAGGTCACTTTGTCATTATTCCAGTCTCAAATAGCCCTGTCAATCAGCGTAATGCATGCGTTTCTGTCCTGTGGCTGCGCCCTAGTGGCCAGAGGTGGTGATGAGTAAGGGATAGATTCTTAAATGTCCCCAAGCCTCGTGTGTTTTCTTTTCAGATGACAGGCCGATTTGAGATGTATGCCCGAGAGCTGGCTGAAGCCGTCAAGCCCAACTACAGTCCCAACATTGTGAAGGAAGACCTGGTTCCAGCCCCTAGCTCGGGTTAGGTCTGGGGACATCTCCGGCCCCAGTGGATAAGTTTTAAAATGTATACAGGGGCAGTTCTCAATACCCAGGCTGGAGGAGAGGGGAATGGGCAAGTGTGGGTGGGCTAATGACGAAAGTGGACTTTTTCTTCTGGGGACTTGGAAACATTTGGGGATTCAAAAGATGGCTCAACAGTGTTGAGGCATCATTAAATGTAACTGGATTTCATCCTTTAAAAAGCGTTTTGTTTTGTGTAGCACAAACTTTATCTCAGACTGAGAAGTTCTCAGGTGCCATAAGCTCGTCTCCAGGCCATTAAAAGGAGTTGGTCCAGAGGAGGCTAGAATGAGGGGATGTCTGGGAGGCAGCATCTATGATAGATTTTCCAGTTTTCCATCCTCAGTCTCTGTGTCTGCGATGAGAAGCCGCATGGACCAGGCAGGCCTCAGGCCGGGTTCCAATTCTGAGTCTTCCCTGCCCCTACCTGATGCCGTGCACCTTTCGTCCATCCCAGTTCCACCAGCTCCTTGAGGGGCCGTTTGGAAAACTAGTAGCAAGAGGGTGAGAGCTGATGGGAGTCACAAAGACCACAGCACACTGTGAGCAGGTGGGCTGCTCTTGGCATGCGCTGGGCCGAGCTAGCTAGAGGCCAACTACTCCGCACGCACAAACCTAGGTCATGCAAAGGGTTTGGGGTGGGAGGCATGGTACTTCCCATTATACTTCCCAAGCTGGTCTTGAACTCCGGCTCAGGATCAAAGCATCATCCCGTCATAGCCTTCCGAGTGGCGAGGACCACAGGTACGTGCCACTATGCCCGGCACTGTGCAAAGGTATCTTACACAAATGTGATTAAAGTTTATAGCCTGTTGACTGAGTGGGATCGTGTCATAAAACTAGGGTGGGCCTCCCTCAGTCTGTTTACAGTGCTAAAGAGCATCCTTGAGCCTTCTGTGGGGAGGAAGGAACTGTGTAAATACAGCAGGTTCAGCACTCGGTGAGAGGTCCGACCTGCCTCCTTGACAGCCCCCCACCCCTCCCTTCATATCTCATAACGTCTCCTAATATGAGGCCATGCGTTCTGCCTCCCGTTGGGGCTAACTGATCCCGAGTTTGATGCCAGAAGTGATCCCAAAGGAACACAATCTTAAGGATGAGTCTTCCTCTTTGGTTCTGGGATTCTTTCCATTGGATTTGGTTTAAAGACACATCTTTTTTTAATGACTCCGTTTCCTATGTTGAACATGGAAATAGTTGCCCACAGCATGATGGAAGCCACCAGAAACATCTATGTGTGGGTGGATCACCAGATAGTTCCCAGGTGTCCCAGCCTGCCCTTCCCAATAGCCTTCCCCGTGGGCCTCAGGCTTGTTTTACCAGGCTTCCCAGCATCCCGCCAGGAAATTCCTCATACTAAATCTTTTTTTTTTTATTATTCATATCTTCTTTCTTTACAATCTATTTATTACAGTCTATCCACTTTGAATCCCAGCTGTAGCCCCCTCCCTCGCCCCTCCCAATCTCACCCTCCCTCCTTCTCCTCCCACGAGCAAGGTACAGTTGGTCAAACAGTGGGTCAGATTCCCCGTCAGCCGGCACGGAAGGCTTGGGGAAGCTATCAGTGGTTGCAGCTGCTTACTGCCGAAACACGACACAGCCCCTGAAGGTAACGCCCCAGCCTCAGCTTTTGCCATCTCAAGTCTCCGGGAACTCTAGATGTTCATTTCCCCTGGTGGCCTGTTAGGACTACTGTGTCTGGTGCAGAGCGGACAGATACCATGATCGGCATAAACACGGCCTTTCCTTTGCTCGAAAGCCTACGGCGATGGGTGCAAACACCCCTTTCCTGCCTGTGATTAGGTAGGGAGCTAACAGGGACACAGCCTTTGTCTGCCTCTTCCCCGCCTCCTGGTTTTAGCCCTGTGTTGCGTGTTGCTCATTCTTGCTGACGTGAAGCTGCCACTCTGTCCATTGTTGGGTCCTACGGCCACCTTTCTTGTGGCAACACCTCTGTCACTGTCCCAGCTGCCTGCAGCTCCTTGGTTCCACCTCTTCTGTGGCTCTGGGCTATTCTGGTCATGTTGGTATCCCCTCCATCTGAGGGGCAAGACCAGCGAGTGCTTGCTGAGAAACATCACACACGTGACAAAGCAGAAAGCACAGGCATGATGTCGAGAAGTCCGGGTGTTAACTCTCTGCTGATATGAACCGATCATGTGACCTTGGTTTCAAGATGAAGCAGACGGAGGGATGTGTGTGTGTCCCTTATGACTTGGGGGGTTGACTCCGCATCAGGACCGGGTAGGGGAATAGTAAGGGAGGCTATGAGAAGCCCTGGGAGAGGGAGAGGGAGACAGAGGAGCTAAAAGCTCAGAGGAAGGAAGGACATGCTGGGCTAATGGGATAATTGGATAATCCTCAGAGCCAGGGGCTGCCAAGCTGGGGCCAGCTGTTAGAGGCAGACACATGTAAGAAATGTCTGCAGTGGGAACCGGAAGTCAGAAACCCATCCCTGGAGAAAAGTCTCAGTTGAGAACCCTAGCTGGCTGGCTTTATGCGGCTGCCTTCATCAGTTCCTGCTGGGCGCTGTGACTGGGTTTGATGGTGTCGTCTCTGCTTGCTCTATAAATCAAGCTGCTCCAGTCACGTGTTGACTGTTAGAAATGAATAAAATACGAAGCCACGACTGCTCTTAGGTGTGGTTTAAGAGCAGGTTTGTACTATAGATATGGGGGAGAGCACAGCCAGAGGCATCTGGAAGAGTACAGCCTGAACCAGGCCATGAGAGGAGAGAGAAGGAGTGAGAGAGAGGAGAGAGAAGGCCAAGAGAGGAACCAGGAGCCAAGAGAAGGACCAAGAACAAAGAGGACATGTCACCAAAATGGCTGAGTTATATAGGAGTCAGAAGCTGGGGGAAGAGAGAGGTTTCGGGTAGAGGGCAGGGCCTGTCAGCCAGGGTGACTCTGTAACAGGTACTTGCTATGCTCAGAGCTTGCTGGCCAGTGTCCAAGTTTGATGTGTTAATAGGAATCTCAATTTGTTACAAGTTACTTTGAAACTTAGCTTTAAGCACCCGATTTGAAGCAGGTGCTTGTCATCTGTGTGCTATGTGCTGTTTGTCCTTCTGCTTCTGTTTTCTATGTGCTTAACAGAACTCACGCATTTGAAACTGAAAGTATAGCTGTTACAGATCATTATCTAGACCACACAAAACACCTATTTAGAGATTTCCCAGAAAGTAAGTGAAAGGGCAAGGGCAGAACTAGGAATGAACAGATGTAAAATACATCGCAACGTCAGAATAACGGGGATTTTAGAAGCACAACAAAGGAAATGAAACAACTGAAGAGAACATCCCAGCACCAAAGGACATGAGTTTTCAGTATGAAGGGGACACTGAGTAGCATCCCATGGTGACATTTGCTAATACTGAGACAGAAATCCTGCAAGGTCAACAGAGTCAGGGGTCAGAATGGCTTAGGCCCCCTCAGCAGGAGCCCTGGAGCCCTGGAGGCTGGAAGACCCCAGGCTGTGCTGGAAAATGATGGCTTCGCGGTCCTGAGGCAGGAGGGCTTCTCGCTGGAGCTGTGTTTGTAACCAAGCATTAGCTACCTTCAGACAGGCAAGACTTTGAAGGACAGGACCTCACACATCCTCTCAGGAAGTTCCTGCAGCACATATGTCATTGAGGAGGAGGAAGGGGGGAAAGCACAAAAGGAGGAGACGTGGAGTCCAGGAAGCAGACGCCCCATCACAGGAAGGAGGTGAGGGAATTCCCCTGGTGATGGTGAGGGGGGATCCCATCATGGCGGCCTCGAGGTGGGTCCTTGGGGTAGGAGCTCGGGCTCTAACAATCCTATGACCAGCACATTGAAGAGAGATGGCGATAACAGGCAGAGATTGGGTGATAAGGGGGACTGCTGATAAGAGCCCAGAAACATGAATGCATGGAAAAACAAGATAAAACACAACCATGTTGGAGAGAAAAAGCCATTGTAGCTACTGCTTCCCTGAAACCGACATTTTATTGTCATAATGACAGAAATACTAACAGCAGGCTAAGGAGATGGCTCAGGGGTCAAATTCTCGCCCCAGAAGCATGAGGACCTGAGTTTTGACTTCCATTACCTGTGTAGAAAGCTGGCTGTGAGCCGGGCAGTGGCGGCACACGCCTTTGATCCCAGCACTTGAGAGGCAGAGGCAGATCTCTGTGAGTTCAAGGCCAGCCTGGTCTACAAATGGAGTCCAGGGTAGCCAAGGCTATAGAGAGA
Organism: Pachyuromys duprasi; assembly: GCA_028658305.1. NCBI lineage: Eukaryota > Metazoa > Chordata > Mammalia > Rodentia > Muridae > Pachyuromys > Pachyuromys duprasi. The sequence continues at coordinate 48,408,838 of CM053756.1, forward strand.
AACCCTGTCTCAAAACAAACAAAAACGAAAGAGAGAGAGAGAGAAAAGCAAAGAAAAAGAAAGAAAAGAAAGAAAGAGAGAGAAAGAAAGGAAAGAAAAGAAAGAAAGCTGGCTGTGATATGTTATAGCATGTGCCCGTAATCCCAGAGCTAAAGAGGTGGAGACAGCCACTTGGCCAGTTTAGTGGGGAACCCTGGCTCAAAAGTGAAGGTGCAGAGGGCTGGAGAAATGGCTCAGTGGTCAAGAGTGCTCGCATGCCATGTCCCAGGAGCGTAGAGGTGAGACAGTGTTGCAGAGTGGGTTCTCCTCAACCTTTCCGTAGCTGGGAGGGTCATGCTAAGGTTTTCACCTTTGCCTGGCAAGCACCTTTACCCACTCTGCTGCATCACCAGCCACGCTCTTCATTTTAAGAAATTCGGTAGGAATGGCGCCCTTTTGAAAACCACAACTGACTCGAACGAAGAGTGGCATCCGCATTTGGGCGCCGCCCAGTGTTTGTCAGCAGCCAAGTCTGAAGAGCCATAGATGCTTTGAGTGTAAAAAAAAAAAGGTTGAATGAATTCCTGAGTGAATGCGTACCGTTGGTGTGGGCACAGCCAGGACAGGACAGGAGCTGTTCAGACCCACAGGAACCTTATAGGTAAACATAGTTCTCTCTCCCCATCAAAGAAGCTTTTCTTTGCAGTAGATAGAGGCCGTCACAGAAATCCACAGCTGGACACAATGGAGACAGCAACAGATTATGGGGAGCCAAGCCCCCCCCCAACCCCAGTTCTACATCTATACCGTAGCTCCTGCATCTGCAGCTTGTGGAAGGACGAGGAGAGCCCCAGGAAGTGTGCTGGGAAACAGTCTCTCCCAAAATGGCTACATAAACAAGACTGGAACAATAGCCATGCCAGTGAATGTGTTAACATGAAAGGGGGGGATTTCCCAGGGTCCCCCTCCCAGACAGAGAACTACAGGCAGCTATTGACTCCTGGGGAAGGGGAGTTCACATCTCCCCAGAGATGACACCCGTCATCAGCTGTCCAGTGCAGAGTGGTCTGCCGGGAAACCATTATGAACAACAAAAAACAGACTCAGCAGGCTGCCATTATACATACATATATATGTATGTATATATCTGTGTATGTATATATGAAAAAGAAGATATCAACTTAATGTGAGCACAAGGAGACATTTGAAGGAGGGTAGCTAGAATGGGCTGGAGAGAGGAAATGAAGGGGGAAGTGATAGAATTCTGTTTTAATTTAAAACATTTTTTTAAAAAAAGAAAGCAAGCCGAGCAAGTCATGGGAAGCAAGCCCAACTGTTCTCCATGAACTCTGCTTCAGTTCCTGCCCTCAGGTTTCTATCCTGAGTTCCTGTCTAGACTTCCTGCCTTGACTTCCCTTAATGATGGACTGTAATGTTGACGTGTAAGCCAAACAACCGCTTTCCCAGTTTGGTTCCAATCATGCTGTTTATCTGAACAACAGGGAAGCGAACTAGGGCAGGGGTCCAAGGCTACCCTAGTCTACATAGCAAGCTCAAGGCTAGCCTGAACTATGCATCAAGACTCTTGTGTTGAAAAGGCCTTGGCAAGTAGTTCAGAGGTACAGTGCTTGCCTGGCATGCTCAGGTCAAGTCAATCCCTGGCACTGCAAGAAACAAAAATGAATTAGCACAACTCAAAGGTTCACAGCTTTGAGTCCCACCTCAGCTACTCTATGATCCTGAGCTAGCCCCAGATTCTCTTTCATTGGATGGAAAGAGATTTCATCAGTTGCATGCAATTTTTGTTGTGGTTAAAATATGTTAGGTGTTCCATGTCCCGGGAATATTTTTCAAGCTTTAAAATGCCATAGACTGCTAACCTGTTTGTTAAGTAATTTGATGACCCATCCACATAGCTCATTGATAGTTGACTTAGTCAGATACTTATAGCTTTGAAAATCAAATGTAAGAACCTGGAAAGGTTAGTAAGTTTTGATATGAGTAGAGCAAGGAAAAGAAGCAGGCTTTTAGAAGCAAAGATGGCCAGTGTGTTTCATTCATTTTTTTAGACTCTATTTTAGTTGGGGTTCCTTAAAGCCTCCCCTCCCAACCCCCTAACCCTAAGTAGGAGAGAGAAGGTTAGTGAGGAGAGGGGACACAGACCCCTTTACTTCTCCTGGCTGTTTAGGGTCGATGGGTTATTTTAGGGCTCTATACTAATCTCCGTCAACAGCAAACACAGCCAGCCATCTCCTCCAAGCTGCAGTGCTGTGAAGTGTCAATCTCTGTCTGCTCCTAGAACATAGTGATGCTAAGGATTTTGTTCTCTTTCTGTGTGTGTATGTGATAACCCTAACCCTACACAAAGAACAGCCCTACACAGGCAGCTGAGAAAAGCCAAGAGCAGGAGATATGCCCCTACCTCAGGGAGAGAACATATCAATTGATCATTCAGTGTCAAGCATTCCTGAAGACATCCATACAGAAAGCATTATATGGACTCAACAGGTTAATTTAGGAATATATACAACCTCGTGTATGCATGCAATCATTGGTGAAAAAAAGAAGCCGTGAATTTGAAGGTGAGCCGGAGGGGGGGTGTCTATGGGAGGGTTTGAAGTCAGGAGAGGAAAGGGCAAAATGTTTAAAGCACAATATCAAAATAAACAAAAATCAAAGTAGAATGCCATTAAGAAGAAGTACCAATGACCTCATCTGCACAAATGGGAAGTTATCATACCCCGATATTTTAATGAACCAGGAGGCAGGGTGCTCACTCAGAACCCTGCTGTCATGTCCCGATTGGTGTCTACTGGAAAGCCACATCGTTAAGCCCTGAGTCCCGGCGTGGTGACATTTCAGGATGGGGCCTTTGAAGAGGTAAATAAAGGATGATTATAAGGGTGAAGCCCTGAGAGACACAGGGGATGGAAGTGCACAGAGGTCAGCCATGGCACGCGCACACACACACACACACACACACACACACACACAAAAGAGAGAGAGAGAGAAACCTCAAGAGAAAATGTCTGTTGTTTAAACTAACACATTCTTTCCCAGTCACTTTACATACACACACACACACTCCTCAGCCAGAGCAGGTTCGCTTATACACTCAGGATATGTAGCTATGCAGATACAGTTCTGGGAGATATCCTGGCCAGGAGAGGGAGAGGAAAGTGCTGCCTAATGGTCAGGTCATTTGTTCCAGACTGCCCCAGTCTAAGGATAGAATATGGTCCCAAGTCTCTAGGAGCATGGAAATCAGCTATCTGCCTTCAAAGGCCACATTTGCCTTCTGATCAATATATCCCAAGATCGTGAGGCTCGGCAAGACAGCCAGAGTGCTTAAGCAGATTTCCATCAATTGGGGTATGCAGGCAAATGGCTAAATCTCAAATTTCCAGCTTTGTTACTTGCTGGGTGCTTGAAAAAAATGGTTATTTAGAAATAAAGGACAATCAGGCTGTAAAGTGATAAAATAAGAACTTAAAAGAAACAAAGGAAAACATTAATTCCACATCTGCATTCATCCAACAGCCTTGCTAGACTCAAGTTTGCCATCCTCCTGCCTCACTCAAGTGCTGGGATTATATGTGATACCATGCTTGTCTCTGGTTTATACCTCTACCCATAATCATAAGGTCATAAAAATAAAGTAAGCGTAATTCGTATCCATGTAGTCAGGTAGTTGAGTGAGGCACCCAGACAAGATCCGAGCACACAAAATGTAATTCTCTGGCCCAGCACTGAACACCTAGTTCAAGGTGGGGCCACTCAATTGCCACAAAGGTCAATGAATTTGACATTGGATTTCCTTCAACCCCTATCAGCCTTTGGGATAAAAGCTACACTTCAGCCACACTCTCAACTAATGGCATCCAATTCCAATACCTAGATCCTTGACTACAGACATGGTTGGATAATACATGTTTGTTGTCTGAGGCCACAATATTAAAGTAATTTGTTATGCACTAATGGACAGTAACACCCAACATAGCGTAATATGTGACAGCAATAGACAGCAGATACACAAGACCCAGCTCAAATTGCTCCTCTGACTTCTCCTTGCCCAGAGAAACCTTTGCCTCACTTGAATGCGTTAGAGCTGTTCTCACTCGTTATTTTGCACACTGCGGTCATATCCTCCATCCTCTCTTGGTTTTTGCTTCGGAGGCAAGCACCAGCCGCCAGCCCTCCTTGCGACTCGCTTCTGACTGTTTCGCCCTCCTCGTGGGCAGCTTAGCCGTGTTGGCAACTGTGACCGGCGACAGGGACAGCAGCTCCTGGACACTTGAGGTCACTTAGAGGAAAGGAAGCCAGTTATTTTCTCAGGCCTCCCTGTCTCACGCTTATTCTTCTTGGGGCCTCAGCAGTGGGACTGGCTTCAGCCCGTTTCCTACACGCAGCCCCACTTATTAAAACACAAACCACACACACGGCAAACCAAGCAAGGGGAAGAGGAGGAAAAGGCCTGAGGAGCAGAGTCACTGAGAGTTCAGGCTAAGAATAGAGAGGACTCTGAGAGCTTCTTGGCTGTGTGACCTCCTGCAGGGACTTGGTGAGAGGCCAGGCAGCTCTGTTTTCTCTAGGCTTTTACAGAGAAGGAGCTGGCCTAAGGGGCAGGAGACGAGGTACCAGGCTGGGCTCTGACAGGCCTCTCTCTGCGACCTTGGGGATGCCGTTCATTCTGGGCCTCGATTCCTTGTTTATAAAATTAAGGGGTTGGACGAGGCTCCAAGGTTTTTTTGTTAGATTTATTTTTTTATGTGTATGGATGTTTTGTCTGCACGTTTGTATGTTCATGTGTGTGCAGTGCCTGTGGCGGCCAGAAGAGGGCATTAGAGCCCCCAGCAACTTGAACTACAGAAAATATAATGTATGAGTGCTGGGAACCAAACCTAGGTCCTATGGAAGAGGAGCCAGTGCTCTTAACTGCTTAATCACTCTTCAGCCCCTAGACAGCAAGGCTTTTCACCAATCTGGTAAAAAAAAAAAACAAAACAGGAACGCAGAATTGTCCTCCCTCAATTGTTATTGATGCCAGGCTTGGTACCGTGAGGGGGAATTACAGTGAATGAGGGATAGCTAGGATTTCTGTCAGTTTCAGAGTCTGTGATCCATCATGGAGGCAGAGAGAAACACTTCTAAATCCAGTTCCTCTCGCCTGCCCTCTCCTACTGGCACAGCTTAAACCAAGCAACCACCTGCTCGCTGAGGAGCGCCCGCCCTTGAGCTCACACTAGTGGTTAGAGAAATTCACGGTTTGGTGTGAGGGTGAAACAGTTTGTGCTGGGTAAGGTAAAGTGGCACACATGTTCAATCCCAACACTCAGGAGGTAGAGGTAGGTGGGTGGGTCTTTTTGAGTGCAAGGCCAGCCTGATCTACTTTCAAGGACAGTGAAACCCTGTCTCAAAAAAAAAAAAAAAAAAAAAGGGTGCACATTCGACGGTGATAACACTTAACATAGGCTAATTTTGGACCTTGTAACATGTGACTATGAATTCATCCTATATGTGGAAGGTTCATGCGTGAAGATCATAAATGGAAATTCGAGTTTGGAGGAAAAACCAAGGAGTTTTTTTTTTTTCTTAAACAGACACTGAGAATGGCCCTGAAGGTTTTTTGCAAGGACATCAGGATGCCAAGTCCCATTCTTTATTACTAGACCAGACAGGCTTCTGGGTTTCTAAGAGAGACCCCAAACCAGAGGTGGCTAAGTCCATGGTTCAGGGAGCAATTGGAGCCCCACTCTCTGTAGGGGACAAAACATCTCTTGATGATTGATTCTGAATCCGTTGGATTTGGGGGCCTGCTAACAATAGGCTTCCTTAATTCTGGCATCCACCTTACCTCCCCCCACCTACCCTGAGCTAGTTATGTAATTTATAACTTGGGAGCATTTGACAACACCAAACATCACATTGCATATCCAGAAGTACTGACAGAAATTGATTTGCTGTAAGAATTTATAATAGTTTTAAAGATTTATTTATTGATTATTTATACAATACTCTGCCTGCATGTATGCCTGCAGGCCAGAAGAGGGCACCAGATCTCACTATAGATGGTTGTGAGCCACCGTGTAGTTGCTGGGAATTGAACTCAGGACCTTTGGAAGAACGGCCAGTGCTCTTAAGCTCTGAGTCATCCCGCCAGCCCCAGAATATTTAATATTTTGTAATAAACTTGATGTTTGCTACTACAAGGTATGAGCTGTGAGAACCTAGGTATGCTACCATGTTGTCCAAACCTGCTATGTTCTTTTAGAGTAATTTTTACAAAAAAAACAAAGCTAACATCCACACATAATTTTTAGAAGTAAAACGCTACATTATACTTGCTTACAGGCATATGAAAAAGGTTTTGACTACTGAAGACATGTTTGCATAATATCAAGACTCAGTCTTACATCGTGTCACTCAGTCTTACATCATGAAAGGGGAAAATGGGTAATTTTGTTACATATAAACTTCTTACCACAATGTTAAAACTAATGTAATATGCTACAAAGCATTGGAGTTTACAGTCATGTGGTTCATGAACATAACTTATGTTGTTTTGTTTTTATTTTGATTTATTTGATTTGCTTTTTTGACACGATATCAGCTTATACAGCCTAAATTCTCCCCCCTCCAAAAAAAAACCTCGTTACTCTTGCCTTTGCTCAAGATTTATGATAGAATGTATGCACCAACCCACCCACCTGTGAAATATATCTTCATATTAATATATTCCTATCCCAACCAAGAATTTCTGGCCTCCTCTAAAGACAACTATTTTTCTTGTCTTCTAGGACTAACCCACCCATAGCAAATACCTCTTAAAATCTACCACATATTTTTATTTTAACATAAATAGAAAGAAGCAACATGCTGTTCTTTACTTAACAGTATGATTTTTGTTTTTTGTTTTCTTAGATGGAGTATAAGAACACATGCACATTTACACCTTCCCTATCTAGAAACCATGTAAGAACCTAGGGACTTATTTAAGAATCTCTAAACTGATAAACAAGCTGATTGCTTCTAGCCTTTTACTAGAAAACAAGCTGTGGTGAACATCCATCCACTTATGATCGTGTGCACATGCGTGAACCTTTCACCTCTAGGATGAATTCACAATTACTATGTCAAGTGTTAACATTGCTGAATAAACTCCCATAGAATCTACACCAATTTACATTCCTCCCAAGAATCACTTCCTTTAACTCGACCAATGTTTAAGTGCCATGCGTAATTCTAGGCCTTGGGGAACACGGTGATTAGACAATAAAGACAACAGCAAAGACCTTTCAGAAAGGAGCCTCCTGTCTTGTGGAAGAGAGGGCAGAGGAAAAAGTAATATCCGTAGCATACGATGGGGTACTAAATTCTAGGACCAAATTAAAGCAGAAAAAGTACTCAACGGGTGCTCAGCACAAAGCCTGACAATTGAAGATAGATCTCCAAGACCCACATAATAGAATGTGAGACCAAGAGCATCTGACTATCTTCAGACCTCCACGTGAGCACCGTGGAACTAGCCTCCCTCCTCCACTAAGTAAATAAATGATGAAAAAAAAACTGAGATGCTAGGTTCCCGAGGCCGGTCTTGAACTCTGGGCTCATATGATGAGCCTGAGCGGCTGAGATTGCAGATGCACTTCACCATGCCAGATGAGGTCGAAGTCTAAGTGGGCAGTTAGGGTGTGAAAAATCTAAGCTTCTGCCTCCTCATCTGTGAAAGTCGGACAGTAGCAGCACACACATCAGAGGACTACTAAAAGAATCCAGAGAGAGTACGTAATTTACTATAAACAACCTGACAGTGGGAAACACTGGCCCAGGGAAGGACAGTTCCGGCCATGAGGGAGAAGAAACCAGAGGGAAATCAGCAACCAGAACCCGGGACCCCTAAGGGTATGTGCCACGCCCCTGTGAGTACTCCAAGGAACCAAAAGCGCTAGGTTCTCAACAGGCACAGAAAAATCCAGAGAAGAGAAGGAAACTTCTAGAAGCAGGCTGCCTGACTCAGGCCTACAGCCGAGCCTGCCAGGGCTCACTCATAAGACATTCCATTTACAGGACGGTGTTCTCAGCCAAAGGCAACAAGCCTGCTGGCTGCCGCTGGCCCATCTGCTTTGTTGAGACTCTCCCAGAGCCCCGACTCCCATTGACTTCGTGCCAAGAACTCTCTCGGAGGGAAGATAAGCAGCTCTTGAGTCGCAGCTGTAGAAATACACAGACCCGAGGGGCTCGTGCATCTGTTGGCCTGGGTGAGCCTCTCAAGTGGGCCGAGGGTGTGGCGGAGGAAGCCCCTCAGCTCTGCCAGTCTGTTTGTCCCTTTTTCACCCGGTGGCACCTCCTCGTCTGTCCACAGTGAGACCCCCACCTCTTCTCTGGTCATCTGCTCCCCAGAGCCCTGTCCTTTTGTGAGTTCTTAATGTCCTTCAATAAGAGAGCTTTTTCTTCTACTCTTTGTACTTAATGCCAATATTTTTATTACCAAGAAGTGCTAAATAAGAAGACAGATATCTTAGCCTGAGTTGAACGTTATGTAATACATACGTGCATCAAAATATCACCTGCCCCATACATACGTACTATTCTATTTTGTCAATTAAAATTTAAAATACAATATATACACACATTTATACACCACATAATTTTCTGATAAAGAAAAATAGATATGTTATATAATAATGTCTGATTTTTTTAAAAAGAAGAATTCAAAACAAATTTTGTTTTTGCTTTTTAAGAGAGGGTCTCGCTGGCTATGTAGACCAGCCTGCCCCTGCATTCCAAGTGCTAGGATTAAAGGTCTCCGTGCCCAGCTTGTGATTCAAATTGGAGATCTCAGCCTCAGAAGAACAAAAGGTGTTAGAGCCATATTTAATATGTGTATGCTTCCTTTTCCCATTCTGTCTCAACTTGGGCAATTACATTAACAGATAAACTTTCTGCTGGTTTCAGATTTTTTTTAATCCAAGTTACTATTATATTTTTTTTTTCAAGGAGGCGTCCATACCCTTTTCTGTTTTTATTTGATTTGGATCTCTTGTTATTTAGCCCAGGCTTTCCTAGCCTCTTCAGTCCTTCTGACTCAGCCAACCAAGACCCGTGAGCACCTAGAATCCATGCTCAAACCTTATCCCTAGAGCCTAGGGCACTGACACATGAGCCAAGGGCTCCCTAATCTGTGCCATTTACTAACTACATCATGTCCCTGTTGGGAAAAACAGTATGAAAGTCTAATTTTTTTTCCTTCCTTGACTAACTGTTAGATTGCCAATAGACTGAAGTCTTAATGTGTCATCGGTATAGCAACAGAAATAGATAAGGAAGAGAAGAAAGAAAGGAAACAAGCAGTTGGAGACGCTTAGCATTTTAGTTACAAAAAAAAAAAAAAATCTCCCAAGCATTCTTAGATTCCAATCCCTGACAGAAACACCATTGTGTCAGACCTCAGGAGTTAGTGGATCCTAGCAGACTAACTAACGCTGGAAGGAAGCCACTGTTTTGATGGAGTTCAGTGACTTTCCATTGAGCTGTGGGAAAATTTGACAGCTGACTCTGTCTGAATCATAGCCCAGAGGTCTTGAATACACAATTCTCTCTTTTCCCAAAGTGCAAACCTGGCAAACTCCAATTGGTACAGTAGGTTTTTTTTAATTATTTATCTACTATCCACAGTGTCAGGCAGTTTTTATAGGTTCTTGTACTGGGCGGCTTTATGTCAACTTGACACAAGTTAAAGTCATTTGAGAGGAGGGAACCTCAATGAAGAAAATACTTCCATAAGACCAGGCTGTTTGCAAACCTGTAGGGCATTTCCTTAATTCGAGATTGATGGGGGGAGGGCCCAGCTCATTGTGGGTGGGGCCACCTTTGGGCTGGTGATCCTCGGTTCTATAAGAAATCCTAAGACAAATCCTTTCCTACCCAACATTCTTTTGGTCATGGTGTTTCATAATAACAATGGTAACCCTAACTAAGACAGTTGTTTTTTTTTTTTTTTCCTTTATTCTTTAGAACCATCCAGTAGATAAGGAAGTCAATTGATGAGCTGAACAATTTGTCCCTGGTCACAGAGCTTGGGTGTGAGGTGTTGAGATTCTATGTGAGTTTTCAAATTGCTATACTCTACGAAAATAATGGAGTCAGAATTCCAGACCTAGAGGCATGAATATCACAGATCACCCACATTGCTCAGTAATAACTTAAATATTAATGGTCTTGATTCTCCAATAAAAAGATCCAGACTAACAGACTGGATTAGAAAGCAGGACCTAGATTTCTACTCCATCCAAGAAACACACTTCACCATCAAATATGGACATCACCTCAGGTAAAATGATGGAAAAAGATATTCTAAACAAATGGATCCAAGAAGCAATCAGGAGTAGCTATTTTAATATCTGATAAAATATGCTTCAAACCAAAACTAATCATAAGATATAGGGAAGGGCATTGCACACTTATCAAAAGAAAAATCCACCAAAAAGATATTACAATTCTTGGCAACTATGCGCCCAACACAAGGGCACCCAAGTTTATGAAAAGAACATTGCTACAGCTAAAATTACATACTGACCCTCAGACAGTGACGGTTGGTGACTTCAGTACCAAACTCTTCTGAATAGACAGGTCATCCAGACCAAAATGAAACAGAAGTGTTGGAGTTAAATAATGTCATAAATTAAATGGACTTAGAAGACATCTATAGAACATCCTACAAACAGTACAGAGTATATTCTTCTTAGAAGCTCATGGAATTTTCTCCAAAATAGACTACAAATTAAGACACAAAACAAGTCTCAATAGATATGAGACTGCATATCAACGGCAATAGAAACATCAGGAAATACACCAACTTGAACATACCCAATCCAAAGAGAGAGAGCAAGAGAGCACGTATTAGTAATTTACTGACACACCTGAAATCTCTGAAACAAGAAGAAATAATACCAAAAAAATGAAGAAATAATACCAAAAAATGAAGAAATAATACCAAAAAAATGGTTAGATGACAAGATGTAATCAACTCTAGCCTGAAATCTATGAATAGAAACAAATAACAAGAACATTTAAAAAAAAATCACTGAAACAAAGAGTTGGTTCTTTCAGAAAAATCAACAAAACTGATAAACTCTTAGTCAAATTAACTAAAAGATGAAGAGAGAAGATCCAAATGAATAAAATTACTAATGAAAGGGAAGACATTACAACAGGAAATTCAGAGAATCATAAGGACATACTTTAAAAACCTTTACCAAACTGAAAAGCCTAAAAGAAATGGATGGATTTCTTGATATATATGACCTACCAAAGTTAAATCAAAATAAAACGAGTAATTTTAACAGACCCACAACAGTGAAATAGAAACAGTAACTAGAATTCTCCTCACCACGAAAGGCTTAAAGACACATGGATCCAGCCCAGAATTCTACCTACATAGAAGAACTAATGCAAATACTCTTCAAATTATCCTGCAAAATAGAAAATGAAGGAACACTTCCTAATTCTTTTTATGAAGCCACAACAAAAAGAATATTACACACCAATATTTCTTATGAATGTAGATGCAAATAGAATATAACATATTTGCAAAGAGAATGTAAGAGCACATCGAAAAAAAAAGATTATCCACCATAATCAAACAGGCTTCATCCTGGAACTGTGGGGGTGATTCAACATATGTAATTCCATAAGTGCAATAAATTACATAAATTAAAAGACAAAAACCACAAGGTCATCTCAGGAGATGCAGAGGAAAAGGCCTTTGACACAATCCAACACCTCTCATGATAAACGTCTTCGTGAGAGTGGGGATACAAGGAAAAATACCTCAACGTAGTAAAGGCAGTCTGCAGCAAGCACACAGTAAAGATCAACCTAAATGGAGAAACTCAAAGCAATTCCACTAAAATCAGGAACAAGACAAGGTTGTCCCCTCTCTCCATACCTATTAAATATAGTACTTGAAGTCTTAGCTAGAGAACAAGACAGCTTAAGGAAATCAAGGGGCTAAAAATAGAAAGGAAATAAGTCAAAGTATCTTTATTCATAGGTAATAGGATTAAACACACACACAACTTAAAAAAATCAACCAAAGTTTTTCTACGCTTCATCAAAGTAACAGGATACAAATTAACAGACAAAAATCAGTAACCTTCTTATATACAAATGAGAAACAGACTGAAAAAAAATTAGGGAAACAATACTTTTCACAGTAGCCTCAAAAAACAAACTAAAAACTTGACTCTAACCAAGCAAATGAAAAACTTGTATGATAAAATCTTTGAGACATCTAAGAAGGATATTAAAGGCTCTCCCGTGCTCATGGATTAGTAGAATTAGTATTGTAGAAGGGCCACCCTATGAAAAGAATTTACAGATTTGATGCAATCTTTATCAAAATTTTAACATAACTCCTGATAAATATTGCAAACAAAACATTAAACTTCATATGGAAAAACACACACAGCCAGCATAACTAAAACAATCTTGAATAGTAATAAAAATAACTCATTGGAAGTATCAATCGTGCAGATTTCAAGTTATAGTAACAAAAACAGCATGGAACCAGCGTAAAAACAGATATGTTAACCAGCAGAATCTAATTAAAGGCTGTTGTAAGTTCACCAATAGACACCTGATTTTGACACAGAAGCCAAAACACACACGGTCATTATTAATTTATTTATAATAAATGAAATAGTTTATTAATGTTGACCATCCTGATTGGGGTAAGATGAAATCAAAAAGTTGTAATTTGTATTTCCCCGAGGACGAAAGATGTTGAGCATATGTTTGTTTCTTGGCCATTTGTGTTTCATCCTTTGAGAACTCTCTGCTTAGTTCAACCAATACTCCATTTTTCAATTGGTTTGTCTTCTTGCTGTTCAGGGTTTTGGTTGGTTGGTTGGTTGGTTTGGCTTGGGGATCAAAATTTTGGGAGATTTTGGTTTGTTTAGTTCTTTATATATTCTAGATACTATAGATGCATAATTTATGTAATTATCTGTGTATATAATTAATGTATAATCATCAGGTGTGTAATTGGCAAGGATCTTTTCCCATTGCAGTACAGAAGTTTTTTGGCTTCATGGGTTCTCGTTTATTAATTGTTGGTCTCAGTGCCTGTGCTGTCAGTTTTCTGCCCAGAAAGTCATTTCCTGTGCCATTGAGGGAGTATTGGTCAATATAAAATGAACTCAATGGTATTTTTGTGAACTTACTGTTGCATTTTGCTTTGTCTAGGTTTTTTTATTATTATTATTTTGTCTTATTGGTCTCTTGCTTGTTGGCTTAGTTTTTGATTTGGGGGGGGATTTTGTTTCTTTTGGTGATTTTGGTTGGTTTTTATTTGAGAGAGAGGGAGAAAACGAACATAAAGTTGAATGAGGAGCGAGGTGGAGAGCATCTGGCAGAAAATTAAGGAAGGGAAAATCGTGGCATTATATTAATTTTTTCAATAAAAATAGAAGTTGAAGTACCTAACCTGTGATTGAGATAAAAATAAATAAATTAAAAAAAAAATAGAAGTTGCATGGGTAAGGAGTTGTAGGTCTGGGAGGAGTTAGGGAGGGTATGAATATGAATAAAAGACTTGGTGTATAATTCTCGATGAGCTAATAAGAAATATCATTTGAAAAACCAGATCTGAAGAATATTGTTTTATTCTAGACTTAACAAAAGTGGCCAAGATAGTCGCCGTTTGGTGCCTTATGGTTATTTCCGGTTATTTCCGGATATTTCCTGGTAAGTGCCTTGTCTGGGGTTGTCAAGATGGCTCAGTACAAAAGGGTGCTTGCTGCCAAGCCAGATGACCTGAGTTTGATCCCCAGAACCCACAAAAAGGTAGAAGGAGAGAACTCATTCCACAAAGTTGTGTTCTGATACACACCCCTCCAGACCATGGTATAAGTGTACCCTCCTTCCACAAAATAAAAATAAAAAGCAAAAGGTTTCAAACAAGTTTGCCTCCAAATAGTTGACTGTGCCTGGTTTAAAAGGTGCATTCTTTTCCACTCTATTTAAAAATGAACTGAAATCACCTTAAAATTCTTTTCCTTCATTTTTATTTTGTATGTATGGGTGTTTTGCCTGCATGTATGTCTCTATGCATTACTTGTGTGCACTGCCTGTGGAGATCAGAGAGGACATCGGAGGCCCTGGACTGAAGTTGCCGATGGTTGTGAGCCACCGTGTGGATTCCAGGGAAATAGAACTCAGGGCCTCTGGAAGAGCTGCCGGAGCTCTTGACCTTTAGCCTTCTCTCCACCCCACCCCTGCAACAATTAGTTTGAATGAACATTGAGAAATACTGGCTAATGGTTTTTTAATGTCAATAGTAATAATACTTTCTGTACAAAGCATGTGTAGAGATCACGGACAATCCAATTAACTGTAACCCAGTACCACACAGCTGTAGCCCCGTGAATCTACCCCCCAACCAGAGTCAAACACTGGCAATCAGGACGGCTTTCATTTGCATGGTGGGGATTTGATAGGGGAAAATTCACACACACGCACAAAGAAGATGGTCCCTACGCTAAAACTGCTGCAGCCCACTGTGTACGAGCAGGCCGCTTTTCTGTCATTGCTCTGGCTGCTGTGTACTTGGCACTCTTATCTCACTCTATTGGACCTACTACGACTTGCTGATTGCCAGCTTGACTTAAGAATTTTGCTTGGAAAATACCATCCAGGGTCTTAGCCCCCTCGCTGAATATAAAGTGTTCTGCTCCAGCACAAATTCCTAAGGGATGAGGGGCCTACCTGGGATTTCAACTGCAGCAAGGGTAGCCAAGCCTCAAAGCCAACTGAAAACAGGCAATTCCAACATTCAGGAACCTAAGACCCCTCATCAACCTGCTAAGACTGCCATGGATGGTAGACCATTACAGAAGATGGGTTCATAATCACAGACTTGTAACAAAGGCCCGGGTTAGGAATAAACCGTGGGTACCTGGTCTGCAATGCGCAGAGGTCAGTGGACCCAACCCTCCACACAGATAGTAGACATATTCGCTCAAGAGACGGAATCAATAGCTCTCACCTGAACTCTGGAGCCTTCAAACGAGAAATGAGCTAGCGATTATACTGACTTAAATATCATTTTTGGTGACCTGTACTATGGAGCCATACGAAGAAAGAGAGGGCTCCAGTCTCTAAATAATGAAGACATTAAAATATTCAGGAGGTGTCTAAACTCTTGGAGGCTGTCCTCAGGCAGGAAGGGATGATGGCTATTATAAATTGTTCCAGACATCACCAATGAAACCACATACCAGCCAAGCCAGCATGTCGGCAACAGGTATGAGGTCTCCTGGAACTTGGAGCTGACTCTTTTCTAACCTGAATGTACAGAACTTGAACCTAAGAGTGGGATTTTTAAAGAGCGGGACCCTTCCTTTCAGTGGGAAGTAAATTCTCATGGAACTGTCTTGGTACCCTTGTGTTTCCTACAGCTAATAATTATATTTGTCAACTGTAGATAAGATGTGCTGACTGAATTTTTCCCTCCTACCCAGAAGACCAGACAGTAAAGAGGTGATTGGGGATTACAAGTAAGAAGCTTTAAACACAGCAGCTTCTTTTAATAAGACGCAAAACATCATCCTCTAAGGCGATGAGACCACACAAATTCAGAAGGGAGTCCTCCTGTCAACCGCCACCTGGCTGACGTTACCAACAGGCAAGAAGTAGGCTGCAGCTGCTGCAAACAGCGCTCTCTAGCGGTCCAGTCCTTGTGCCCTGTGGCCGCGGCAGGGTCCTACTTAACAGCGCACAGTCTGGCTTTTGAAACTTTTGGCCCTGGAGACACAGCAGGTCCCTGGAGCTCTTCCAGTGGCAGATGCCTCCAGTTTCTCTTCTCTGGCTCCCTACAAACTTTTTGTCCTTCCGCAATCTCCATTCCCTGCCTGCCCTTCCCATGTCTCCACTTCCGCTGCCCTTCTGCGGGCTGCCTGCTCTGAAACTGTGAAGCTGTTGCTTTGGGCATCTGGCCAGATGTGCGCCTCCATAGTCAGGACTCCTCAAGGCGCTTGCCGGGATCAGTTGGGAGCAGTGTGTCTGCCACCACCAGCAGCAGCCCGCCTCTCTTCTGCCACAAGCCCTCTGTCTCTGTTGCTGCTTTCTCCATGTCACCAGCTCAGCCCACACCACTGAAAACAGACAAGAAATGGTCTCTGGGGAGAAATCTGTCATTGGGTAACACAAGAGTATCTCCCGGCTGACTCACTGAGCTAGACTAATTACAGCCCGGGAAGGGATGTCTGGCTCAACGCAACCATTTCCTGTGGTTCTCAACCTTCCTGATGCTTCGACCTCATTAACACAGTTACTCATGTTGTGGCAATTCCCCCAACCATAACATTATTGCATTGCTACTTTGTAACGGTAATTTTGCTACTGTTTTTTTAATAACTAATTTTTATTTTGTTTAAGTTTATTTACTTTAAATCCAAAGGGTACCTCCTCCCTGTTCTGATCCCTCTCCTCTCCTCCTTCCCCTCTTCCTTTCTTCCCAGAAACCCTCTCCCTGTATCAAGCCTCCCCAACATATCAAACCACATCAGGACTGAGCATATCCTCACCCACTGAGGCTGGGAGAAGGCAGCCCTGCTCAGGGGAAGTGATCCAAAGGCAGACAAGAGAGTCCATGCTAGAAACATCCCCCCTCTTCCACTCGCTAGAGAACCTACGTGAAGACCAAGCCACCCATCAGTCATGTATGTGCTGGGGGCCCAGGGCCAGACCATGCATGCTCCTTAGTTGATGTCTCAGTCTATGTAGGCCCCATGGGGCAGGGTTAGTTGTCTCTGCTGGTCCTGTCACCAACAGTTCATGATTCAAAATGATTAGATCACACAATCAGTCAGAACGAATGCCCTGGCATTGGCAGCCAGTTATGACTTGCTAAAAGTAGCTGAAGATATTATATTTGAGCAAACAATCACCATACTTGTACAATGTTATGTCTTAAATCCCAATGTAACAAAAGGACAAATACTGGCTGTGGGGTTCCCATTCCCTCTAGGTACTTCCGTCTTTCCCCTCAACGCTTCCACAAGACCCCCCAAGGCCCTGCCCCATGCTTGGCTGCAAGTCCCAGAATCTGTCTTGACAACAATCCACCCACAAAACCTTTGAGCCAAAAATTACCCCGCCTACAAGAAGGGCAGATATAAAGAGATGGAGGGAACGTCCAACCAATGATTGGCCCGACCTGAGATCCACCCCACGGCAGAGAACCAGGCTCTGACACTAATTAATGATGCTCTGCTACGCTTGCAGACGGGAGCCTCATTTTGCTATTGTAATGAATCATAATGTGAATACCTGATATGTAAACTATCTGATGTGGGGGTCCCCCAGAGGGGTCACGACCCACAGGTTGAGAACCACTGGCAGTCAGTCTTGTCTCAAAGCGCCATCAGTCACTGAGGCTTGCTGTGTTTTGAACCAGAGTGGGCCTTGTTTCTTGGTGCCAGCCAGAGTCGATCAAGACTTGCATTTGGACCAATCACAGCCATAGCACCACTCACAGCGTCTCTTTGTTAGGCCGTGGGATGTGTTCTCCCTCTGGTCAAAACGGAAGCAGCTGAAGGGTCCTCTGAAGTTCATCTAGCACAAAACATTTTTGCTGCACCTGTGCTTTCAGTAGCTGGATTAATCAGCTGAGGGTTGTTTGTGTTGTTTTGTTTTGTCTTTTAGTGTGTGTGTGTGTGTGTGTGTGTCCACTCCATCACTCTCCATCTTATTCTTTTGAGAGAGAGTCTCTCTCATGCAAACTGGAGCTAGGCTGTGTGAGAAATGTAAACGAGACATGCTGTCTTTTCTACCAAAAACAGTAAAATAAGGTAAGGCAAGGACCATTTTTAAAAGAAAATGGCTGTGATGGATATTCTTGGTTGTCAACTTGTCTACACCTGGAATTAACTAGAACCCCAAAATGGAGGGACACACCTGTGAGGGGTTTTTGCTTAACCTGAAGAGGGAAGATCCACTTCTAATCCAGATCGTTAAAGCGGGAAGACACACCTCTAATCTGGGCCCTGCCTTCTGCCAGAAGCCAACATAAGGACGTGGAAGGAGGAAGCTTTGCTCTTTGCCTTCTTGCTCTCTCCTGGGCTAGCAGGCCCATTCCTTCACCGACTGGTGTTAGAGCCTTCTTCTGGATTCTGGGACATGCTGAAGTCCATCTGTGATATCCAGCCTCATGGACTGAACAACTACTGGATTCTTGGCTCTTCTGTTCACAGGCACTCACCGTTGGATTAGCTGGACCATCGCCTGTAAGTCATTCTAATAAGTCCCCTTTCATGGGTTCAGATTCACCAAAAACCTACTTTATTTAGGGTTCTTAAATGCTTCTACCTGCCTTCCAACCAACTGCCCAGAGGTAGGGAGGGAAAAGGGATTGTTAGGAAAAGGGGGTGAGAGCATTTTTAGACGTAGTTCCCTGGGGGCATTCCACTCTTTGTTGTTCAGATACTAGCAATCCGTTCAAGTAGCAAACATCAAACAGCACCACGAATTAACAGAAACAGCGAGATTTCACCGAATCGGCACGAGTCAGGGAAGGCCGTGAGACCTAGCCGGAGCACCACGGGAAGTCTGAGAAGTGACATGCAGAAAAACGAAGACCAGTGAAGAGATGTGAACCCGACAGAGTGTAGCGATGCATAAGCACTGTCTCTGTCCGTGGGCTTCTATTTATCGCTTCTCAGAGTCCACGCAAGGCTGTTTTTCCAGCTGGCAAAACCACACCCCTTGCACGAGACAATGCCCTCTCATGTGTCTGTTTTCAGCTGATCAAAATCATGTGCCCTCTCAGGAGTTTATTTTTAACTGAGGATGAACTAAAAACATTTTCATGACCCAAATTTTGGACTACAACAAAACAAAACAAACAAAACACATCAAAGAAACCAAAACTTTCCCCGAACCCTCTCTATATAAAGAGAGGTCCATTTTATAGGTTCTGTTACTCTAGAGAACCGTGACAGTGTCATTTAGCAAAAATCTTTCCTGAAAACACATGTGCTCAGTTGCATTCTGTCAATGGCACCGCTTTAACTTAGTCAGTCGAGTAAAATGGTGAAGCTAGACTCTAACCAGTTAGAGTGGGGCACAGGGATAAACTGTTTGCTTTCTTGCTTACTTGATTAACTGACAGATTGATTGATTGATTGATTGCTTAATTTGACACAGCTATATAACTTTCTATATTAGTAAAAATTTTTGCCTTGCTAAAATTCTGTGCTGATTTTTTGTTGTTGTTGGGTTTTTTGTTTGTTTGTTTGTGGTTTGTTTGGTTGGTTGGTTGTCCACTTGGCCCCAAACCTAGAGTCATTTAGGAAGAGGTAACATCAACTGAGAAAATGCCCACACAATGCCTGTGTGAACGCCTGTAGTGAATTTTCTGGATTAGTGGTTGGGGTGGAAGGGCCTAGCCCATTGTGGGTGGTGCCATCCCTGGGTAGGCGGTCCTGTTTGGGGGTGGGGGAGTGTATAAAAAAGCAAGCTGAGAAGCCCTGATGAGAAAGTAAGCAGCATTCCTCAACCGCTTCTCCGAACTTTGACGACGGGATACAATATAGAAGCGGAAGTGGACGCTTTCCTCCCCAAG
The DNA here is from genome assembly GCA_028658305.1 of Pachyuromys duprasi. Classification (NCBI taxonomy): domain Eukaryota; kingdom Metazoa; phylum Chordata; class Mammalia; order Rodentia; family Muridae; genus Pachyuromys; species Pachyuromys duprasi. The sequence continues at coordinate 48,428,441 of CM053756.1, forward strand.
ATGCTTTTGCTTATGGGTTTTGTCATAGCCGTAGAAAGTCAACTAAAACAAATACTTTGGACCGTGCAGTCATTACCCTAGGCCCATTTCTTATATCTTTGTGCCTAATGTGGCACAAAGTCTCTCCATGGCTGGAAGATCTTAGAGGCTAATCCCATCCTGTGAAATACAGCCACCACCTTATAATTGACCTGAATGTAAAGATAGTCCTGCTCAGGAACTAATGAGAACCCAAATCAAAAGCAGATCAGCAACACAATAAGGCTAAAAGCAAGCAGCACAGAAGCCCAGAATCCTGGGCATGAACCAAGGTAGGATAATTGGAATTTTTTTTTTTTTGAGACAGGGTTTTACTGTGTAGCCCTGACTGTCCTGGACTCACTTTGTAGACCAGGCTGGCCTTGAACTCACAGAGGTCCACCTGCCTCTGCCTCCCTGAGTGTTGGGAGTACAGGTGTCTGGTAGGGCAATTGGATTTTAAAGTGTTTCCGGTCATTGGATATTTTTGGAGGATAAGAATGTAACAGCAGGTAGTTTGGCAAGCTATTAAATTGATAGTTCTTTTGTTAACAACAGCCAGGCAACAAGGGAGAATCCACTAGCTAATTAAAGAGCCAGATGCCCCATACCCAGTAACTTTACTCATTTACAGAAAAAATAGATATCAGGAGTAATTACAATACAAACTTAAAGAATTTATTCACACCAAATACTTTTTAACAAATTTCAAAAGTGCCTTAGCACTGATTAACACATGCTCAGTTCTCCTGGAGATTGCTGAAGTAGCAGAAATTTCTTTGGCACCAATCAAAATTTTCCTCTGGAGATGCAATCCACCATACCATGGGACTCTATGAACTGCGGAAATCTGTCCATTCTCGTCTTCATTCCTTCCCTTCTATAACCAGAAAGTCACATACTTGTCTTCCCAGAGTGACTACAGTAAAATTAAGCTTCCTTTTCTAGTTTTATAGACTTCCCTACTCACTTCTCTTGGGAGATGAGTGTCTAAGTGTAGCTAAGTGAGACTCCAGGCACATTAGTGCCTTTATAGAAGAAGCCATATGGAGGTTGTTTATATAGTAAGAGCACAAAAGGCCTCATCCCTGAACCAAGAAAGGGGTGCTGACCGGACCCCTTTATCTTAGATTTATTTTTTAAGCTTGCAGAACTCAGAGGAATATATTTCTGTGGTTGAAAAACCCAGTCTATGCTATTTTGTTTCTTTTTCCCCCCCATTCTCTATTGAAATATTTTAGTTTTGTATGGCTGTATGAGTGCATATCATAGAATTTACCCTTTGAGCCAGTTGGTTACCTGTGAGTACACCCGTATGCCTGTGAGCTAATTTAGTTGTGTTGCTGTGGTCGGACCACTTATGGGAACAACTTAAAAAAAAAGAAAGAACTGTGCCTCGGGTTGCAAAGGAACAGGAGAGACCCGGTGGCAGGGACAATGACGATGCAAAGCAAACTTGCTCACCTCCAGGCTGATCAGGAAGCTGAGATCCAGCACGTATAAGAAGCAGAGCAGCGGGCACTGATCAGCCACAGTCCGGGAAGAAGCAGAGAGTGCAGGAGAGTAACAAGTTCACCAGCAGCCATCCCTGGCTTTCAAGTCCTCCACCTTACTACCCCTAGTGTCCCATGTCCAGGTAGGGACCCTAACCCTGCCACCACCCATCCCTGTGGACCACCCCCCATCTCCTGGAGTGGACTCTCTAGACTCCATTTCCCCCCACCCTCCTGTGCTTTAGAATCTCTTGCCTTGTGCCCCACCCCTATTGAGGATCACATGTCCTGAACATCCTCCTCTAACTCCCCTTTGGCCCCTTTCTCCAGGCAGGGACACTAGACTCACACGACCAATGCCACCCTCATATCCCGTAGCCTGCCTGAGGAGCACATATCTCATGCCCGCTGCCAGCCCCCTCCTCTCCATAATGGGACCCCAGACTCTTCCTACCAGTTTCACCCACCCACGTGGCCTGCATGAGGACCCATACGTACTCATGTCCCCCACCCCAGATGGAGACCCCAGACTCCCACAGCCATGGCACACACCCCATCACTGTCGGCAAATTCCTGATCCCCTCTTCCGGTCTCTTGGGAACAGGCTGGGAAGAACCATTTAACTCAACAGAAGGTTGGTGTCCAAGCTTAGAAATATCACCCAGCTGAGCTGAGCCCAGGGATAACTTCTGATAACCCAAGACTGAACCCTATCTATTTTTAATGTGTTTAAATGTGTGTGTGTTTGTGTGTGTCAGTGACAGTGGGCTTGTGGAAATCAGAGGACAACTGTCAAGTGTTGACACTTTCCCTCAGCCAAGTGGATTCTAGAACTCAAATTCATCATCAGGCTTGGTAAGTACCAATAGCCGCTGAGCCATGTTGCAGGCCCTAGGATTGGATTTTTTGTTTGACTGTAGGTCAGCTATAAAGCAACTCAAAGAAAGTTCCAGAAGAGCCAAGATGCATTTTTGGAAATCACTCTGGGATAAATTCCTGCATATTTGAACCCCAGCTTGTTACTTTATAATCATATCTCTTTTCTGTGGAGAGGAATATGCAAATCAGAATTGCTAACAGAGATTAAAAGGGAATAAGAAGAAAGTAAAAATATAGAAAAATACCATCCAAATGGCACAAGGTATAATTAAAGTATTTTCAAGTTTTTCTTTATATACACCTCAACTTTGCCTGCTGACAGTTTTAAAAGACTCAGTTCTGAATCTTACCACACTGAGGCCTATTATATTCTCCTGGAACAGAATTTATATTAAACTTGCTGTACTTTTAAATGAATTTATCTGCCTCCTACGATACACTTCTTGACTTTCCCATATTTTAAAACGACAGTGTTCGCCTTTGTTCTTCCTTTAAGCCTGTTCCTGTCACTCCTGCTTTTGAAACATCTTGTGTTCTGTCCCTTCCTAGCTTCCTCTATCTCTGTCTAGCATGGTCGACTTTCTCTCTGCACCTATCTGCAACATTATATTAATGGAGGCTGCACAAGCTAAGAAGCAGTTTCTCTGATCTAAGTTTTTAAGTTTGCCTTCCAGTTAATTTTCCTACTATAGCACTCCCATCGTGGTCATATATTTGGTGTAATGTATGACATATCGATTTTTTAAGTAAATTATTTTTAAATAATTGGTGGCATATGCATGTAACCGTAGCTATTTGGGAGGCTGAGGTAGAAGGACTGTAAGTTCAAAGCCGTCCTGGGTTCCACGGTGGGTTGAAATTCAGCCTAGGCAACCTAGCAAGACCCATGCATCTCAAAATAAAGGCCAGGGGTATAGCTCACAGGTAGTTGGTGCACTTGGCTAACACAAGGCCGCGAGTTCAGTCCTCAGTGGCCACTGTGCCCCCAAATCATTTGTGTGTCTCTCTCTTTGGTTAGCTCTCCTGTGTCTGCAGTTCCTAGTGCCCCACAGCTTTGCAGGTGTCTCTGTGACTTTGAACCGTCCTTTAATGGTTCCGTGCAAAGTTTCCGTATGCATGAAATGGTAAAACAGTCCACAATGGATATCTTTCACCTCCAAATCTGCAACCCAAGACAACGGAGCAATGAGGCCCAGGGAATTTCGTACTCAAAAACATCTCGGATCCCCTTAGAGGTGTTCAACTACTGACATCTGGGAAGATTACTCCAAGGTCACATTTCTTTTTGGATTAAAAAAAAAGTTAAAAGTTTCAAATTTGAAATACATGTAGTCCCAAGCATTTTATACAAGAGATAGTCTACCTGTATCTACCATAAATCGTTGCTTTATTGAGAGAAAGCATGTCTCTTGAGGCAGTTTTTTTTTATATAAATTAAAGTTTTCTATTCTTTTTCATATATATTAGTTTGGTATGTCATAATATGCAATAATGTCACTGCTTTCTTACTTGGGGAAAGTTCAGTTGTCTTGGTTAGGGATTCCATTACTGTGAAGAGACACTATGACCATAGCAACTCTTATAAAAGAAAACATTTAATCGGGGCTGGCTTACAGTTTCGGAGGTTTAGTCCATTGTCGTCATGGAGGGAAACATGACGGCACGCAGGCAGACATGGTGCTGGAGAGGGAGCCCAGAGTTCTTCATCTTGATGTGCAAGCAGTTGAAGGAGACTGCCACACTGGCCAGACTTGAGCATATGAGAATCCTCAAAGCCCACCCCCACAGGGACACGCTTCCTCCAACAAGGCCACAGCTATTCCAACAAGTCTACACCTCTTAATCATGTCATTCCCTATGGTCCAAGCATTCACACCCATGAGTCTCTGAGGGCCATTCCTATTCAAACCATCACATTCCACTTTTTTTTTTCTAACTTTTGGAGAAAGCTGTCTGTTATCTGGTGCCCTCTCGATCTTCTACATTGATCCCCAATATAATCTTTTATTCCCATTAAGCCAGCAATTCTCAACCTACAGGTCAAAACCATTGGAAAACACATATTTCTGATGGTCCTAGGAATCCCCAACCATAACCTTATTTCCCCTTGCTACTCCCACAACTGTGATTTTGCTGCTGAGTGGTGTCTCGGCTCCCAAGACCATCAGAATTACATGGTTTCTAATGGTTGTGACCCACAGGTTGGGAACGGCAGCACTAAGCCAACTGCCTTTCTCTGTAGGTCAGCACAGAGATACGCAGCACTTTGTACTGTGCATCTTGCATTCTACCTGGTGCTCTTTCGGGTTCCACTCATTCTTGTAGATCTTAATTAAATAATTTCTCTACCATTAAGCCTCTACCAGTTCCCCTTTACATTCATCTCAGTCTCCTCTGAGCTCCTCTGACATCTGGAGACTATGTCTCCTGGTTCCTAACATTGTTGTCCTCATCTTGTCTCTCCAGTAAGAGTCTAAGCTCCCAGAGGACAGGGAGTGTCCCGCATTCTTTTCGTAGGTCCTCTTTCAGATCCCCATCTCTGCTGGCTGCATTCTCAGTGATTATTCATCCATTTAGTAAGCATTCCTTCAGGCACATCACATCATGCTTGATAGTTTTGTGGCAGCTTGACCCAAGCTACAGTCAACTGAGATCAGGCTGCAGGCAAACCTGTGTAGAACCTTTTCTTAATTAGCCCACTGGGGATGGTGCCATCCTGGGGCTAGTGGTCCTGGGTTCTACAAAGAAAGCAGGCTGAGAAGCCAAGCCATTAAGTAATACCCCTCCCTGGCCTCTGCATCAGTTCCTGCCTCTAGATTCCTGCCATGTTTGAGTTCCTGCCCTGTCTTCCTTAGATGATGAACTGTGAAATGGAAGAGTAAGCAAAATAGATCCTTCCGGTCATGGCGTCTGATCACAGCAATAGAAACCCTGACTGAAGCACATACTTAATATACAGTAGTAGGTATACTGTAACGAGCTGTAATAAGTTAAGATGGGGTCATCTAATTGGGGGCTACTTCCATTCCAATTGGGAGCTGGGGTCTGAAAGTATTCTGTGTGGCCTTTTTAATGGAATCTTTTGTAGCAGTTGATCGATATGTGCTCTGAGCAGAGGCTAAGCAGGGTAAATGACTGCAAGCAAGGACTCCTGGTCCACAGCGCTAGTTGCAGTGGGCAAGAGCACTAGAAATAGCGAGGATGGATGCAGGAGGCAACACAGAGCTTCTAAAAGCAGAGGAACTGTAACCACACAATGAGTTGTAGCCACAGGGGATAAGGAGCCCTTCCAAATACCTCAGGTCTTTTACTTGAGCAGTGGGGCCTTTGGCCTCAGTTGATCATCTTGGAGACAAACCTCTAGGCAGGTTTGTGAGGGCTTTTCCAGAGAGGCTGAACGGGAGAAAGGAAACTCACACTGTCCGTGAGAATCTCCCAGTGAGAAAGAGGGCTGGAAAAAAAAAAGCCTATGCCTTCCTGGCTTCATTTATTCTTCTTGAGTAAGTATGTCCATCATCGCTGCCGCTGTCCTCTGTTGGTACCAAGCATGGTACTTAAGGAACAGAATTTTAAGGATAAGTGTTTCTAATACGCCCAGTAGTTTTTTTTAAGAGCTGAGTCTAATTTGACTATGCTGACAGTTGCAAAAAGTTTCTCTTGATAATAGAGGGGACATTGTCTGCAGGGAGAACTCTTTAATGGATTATATAAGATGAATGAGTTTGTGACTCCTGATTCACCACTTCTGACAGGCAAGAGATTTAATGATTCTATATATATATATAAAGCTTTCCGGTGTTTCTGGAAAACTAAGAAACACAATGAGTCTCAGCTGGTTATTGGTAGCATCTCTGGATAAAATAACAGAGGGAAAGAATGAGCCGAGAGACCTCATCTCCCAGCTCCAGCTATGGGGCTAAAAATCATCAAAAAATCAGGAACAAATCACTTAGCTAACTTACCATACAAGCTTAAGCCTCACCCTTAAAGAGTGTCTACACTTAAATCGAGGACACTGATTGGAAACACCGGGTCCTGTAACTTGGACCCTCCCTAAGGAAGGCTTTGCCGTCCCTCTGAGCCTCACGGGGGAAGGCTATGCCATTCCCATAGGGCTGAGGCATTTGTCCTTGACATGGGCACACACATTCACTCAGGGCTTCAGTCACTCAGAGCTTCCTCCAACCCCTACACAACCCTGTCCACCACTGATGCTTCAAATGCCACCAGGTCTGTGGGTCACATGTCCCAAGGGGAAGAGCCGCCTGAACGTCAGCCTGGACTTGACTGGCCCCATCTCAGAACTAAAAGATTTCAAGCCACTTGGCATATGGCCAGAGTTATACACCCAAGGGAGAAGCGCTCTGCCTCCAGACTCCACATAAGTATTTTACTTCTTTCTTGGTGACAGGAAAGACAGAGACCTGTCACTGAAAGGGGTTAGTGGCTGTATGTCCGGGGGCATTCTGTCCATCTTAGGAAGCTGTCAGAGCTCAGCAAGTTGTGTTCATTTGCTTTACACCAGATCCACCAGTCCAGGTTTGTGATATTGAAAGAGCTGTTCCGGTTGTTTGTCCATCAGATTTCTGATTCTGGCACATGAGATAAACTGAGGGAAGGGACAGGTCAGAGGCTAGTAAGAGAACAATGGCTAATAAACAGATACTCCTTCACAAATACCGTTTGTGAGGGCCGAGTACTCACGCCCTAAATTAGATTTAAAGTCCCCTTGAAGAATAGGACTTCACTATGTGACTTGGGAGTGGGGAACACACATGTTCAGCCTATCCCAGGACCCCACAGCATCCAGCCCCCAAGCCATGTCTTCAGTGTGCTCAGCCCAGGTTTATTATACATACTTTACCTTGAGTATAGACTTCAGTCTATACTGGAACATGTTTTAAAGGTTCATCCTGGATAGCAGGGAGAAAAGAGAGCTTCAAACTGATGATGATAGAAAACTGATGGCACGGATGGACCACCCAGGAGAAGTGACACAAAACCTTTCTCCCTTTCTTCTCAAAGTGTCATGACCACAAGGCTCCATCGAGTCACTCCTGGGAAGCTGCTGGACTGAGACCCGCAGGAGGGCCCCTCCCCCCAGGGTGGGAGGACACTGAGGCATCACAGTGAGGGGAGGCCACAAGTGGGCACCGCAGCTATTTCTAACCTGCCAGGGGAAAGGGAGCCTTGACTGCTTGAAAAGCAGGCTGATTGTCAGGGGCGGAACCCAGCTCAGAGCTGTCAGGGAAGCTCCTGGCAGGGGGTGGAGACAGGGGGCTTGGACTGACAGGGCTGTGATTTTGAAAGAGACATCTTGAAGAGAGTGACTCAAAGGAGGAGAGGAATATGATGATTAGGTAACGCCTGTCAGGTTATTTTTTGATGTGTTCTTGGCATTTCATAATCAGCTTGCCTGTAGATGGTAAGCCCTTCCTGGCCCTGGGCCATGAACTGTGCCCCTGGGGTTTCACCCCAGCCCTGGACATGCAGCAGGCACCGGGAGGGATTTGCTGCCTGACCCATGGTCTCTGTGGTGGAAAGTAAATAATCCCCTAGCAGTTAGTGATGAACCACAATTTGGGTAAACATTTATACTTGTACCCTTTCACACTCACCCAGCAGCCACCCGGCACCAGGGGACAACAGAGGCCAAGGCTCTGGGAATCCCCACCAGAAAATCAGTCTTCTGAAGGGTAAATGAGTGTCAGTTCCTGGTTCTCATCCTCTGGACCCACTTCTCCCTAGACCCCCTCTGTCATGACAGCAAGCTCAGCTCTTAAGCTCAGTATGGTGCTCTGGTTCTGGGTCAGAAATGCTTTCTGGAGCCGGTTTCCTCTTGTCCACGCCGGCTGCCGGCTGCCGGCACATCAGCCTCTGCCAAGAGCTCAGGAAGTGCAAACACCAGCTTGCTGACTGATTGCATTCACTCCCTAACCAGGCCTCCTCACTGCTGCAGTCTCCCAGTTCAGAATCAGTAGAGCATCTATTTCTACCCTGGTCCAACTTCTCTGCAGGCCAGGGGCCTGTGCTGAAGGCCCTTGAGCCCTGCAGGATGCGCCTAGTTCTTTGTCTGATAAGCGACAGAGAGGTGGAGAGGTCTCTCTTCTCTGTTCTGGTTCAGACCCGAGGCTTCGCACATACATATCCACACTCTACAACCCTGTCACACTCCCAGCCCCTGGACAGGGGTTCTTAAATGTAGCAAGTCTTTCCAGAAATCTTCTCCACTGCCCATTCAGGAAGCTCAACTTGGCCAGAAAATCTTTAGAAACTGCTGCAGAAGGAGACTTTCAGCTGCAGGGATACAAAGGAGACCACACACACCCCTTCCCCGTGCCTAATTCGTGTACGCCGGCTAGCTCAGAACAGAATCCTACTCCAAAAACCTCCCCCAACCTCCAGTTTACACCCTCCTTTTGAAGTGTATGCTGGAATATTTATTTGAACAGGAAAGCAACCATTAAGCCAGAAATCGGAACACGTGACAACAAGAAATGAAGTCGGCATGGGAGGTTTTACTCTCTGGGGACACTTGAGTCACTCCCGATACTGAGAGTCAAGAATTAATGGTCACCAAGGACATTTCTGTTTTCGTCAGCTTTTTTCTTTCTTTCATTGCCAGCTTCCTTCAAACAGTCCATTTTTTTTCTGGAAAGTCCTTGGGGACCCTTGCCTGCCCTGGAGACTTCTGCTGGCAGCACTTGCTGCCTGCTTGGGTGGACAGCACCGATGGCTACTCCTTCACTCTGGAGCAGGTTTAGGACCGAGGTTTCCCGAGACTGGGAGGTGACTGCGAGTTCCAGGTCCTCTTCCTTCTCCGAGAAAGGAGCATGGCTTCTGCCTCACCAGCACCGGGGATCGCCTGCCTTTTATATCACCAGGCGCTGTATTTGGGACGCGTCAGCCAATTTGTGACTCCTAAACAAACCCAAACCCGAAGCCTGACCCCAAACCTGATGCAGTCAATCAGGAAGTGTCCTACAAATGCTTCTGCAAATGGATTGATTCTGAGCTGACATGACAACAGCACCTTTTAAAACCAATAAGCCTTCCTTTAAAATCTGAAATGTTAAGTGGGGTGCAGCGGCGCACGCCTGTGATCCCAGCATTCAGGGAGGCAGAGGCAGGTGTGTCTCCTTGAGTTCAAGGCCAGCCTGATCCAGAAATCGAGTTCAGAATAGCCAAGGCCACGCAGAGAAACCCTGTCTTGAAAAAACGAGAAAAGCAAAAACAAAATAAAATCTGAAACACTGAACGTGTGGACGGGTGTGGTGGTTTGAATAGGGTTGGCCCCCACAGACTTGTGTATGAACGCTTGGCTCACGTGAGCGGCACTATTAGGAAGGGTGGCCTCATTGGAGGAGGTGTGTCACTGTGGGGGTGGGCTTTGAGGTCTCCTAGGCTCATGCTCCACCCGATGTGATGTGGCCCCTCTGGTGGAGATGCAGCGCACCAGAAGTTCTAACAGGGAGACGGGGTTACTATATTGCACCGGCTGCTTCTGTGTCGACCTGACAAACGCTAGAGTCATCAGAAAGGAAGGAGCCTCAGTTGAGGAAATGCCTCCGTGAGATCTAGCTCTAAGACATTTTCTCAATTAGTGACCATTGTGGGGGGTGCCATTCCCTGGGCTGGTGATCCTGGGTTCTATAGAAAGCAGGCTGAGCATGCCAGGGGAAGCAAGCCAGTAAGCAGCACCCCTCCATGGCCTCTGCATCGGCTTCTGCCTCCAGGATCCTGCCCTGTTTGAGTTCCCGTCCTGTAGTGATGGACAGCAATATGGAAGTGTGAGCACAATAAACCCTTTCCTCCCCAACTTGCTTTCTGGTCACGGTGTTTCATCACAGCAATAAAAACCCTAACTGAGCCATGTATACAAATAAACCAGGAGGCAGGGTTATTATTAGATACAGCTGAACAAGGAAGTGGAGTTATACCATACAGAAAAACAAGGCCTTACGGGCCTGGAGAGATGGCTTAGTGGTTAAGAGCACTATCTGTCCTTCCCAAGGACCTGGGTTCGATTCCCACTGCACACAGGGCAGCTCACAACTGTCTGCAACTACAGTTCCAAGGGACCTGGCACCTTCATAGTAATGCACATAAAATAATTTTAAAAAAAGAAAGGATTTATGGTGTACAGATGAATCAAGGAGGCAGGTTTCGCTGTTCTTGGGAGGAGGGGAGGAGTCTTCAAGCTGTAAATATCTGGAGAGAGAAAGCTATGGTGGCCATTTCCTGTACACGCTGTCAACATGTACACAGACCAGAAGGCTTTGCCATCCGTCTGAGCCTCACTAGGCCACTGTGGGGAGGCCTTAGCGTTTCCACAGAGCTGCGGGACTGTCCCCATGGCCGTATCCATGTCAACAGCATCCGTTCACTCAGGACTTCACTCAGGAATTCTTCCATTCCCAGAAGAAACTGATCTACACAGTCACTTCATCTGTTTAGTACCCATTAGAGGGAGTTTCAGAGAGGAAAACTATAACTTAAGATGAAGGTCTGATCCGAGGCTACCTGACTCACAAGTTTCATTTTTTGTTTTACAACAGAGCTTTATGATGTAACACAGGATAGCCTGAAACTTGATCACAGCCCAGGCTGGCCTCACGATAGGAATCCTGCTGTTTCAGCCTCCCCAGTACTGAGAGTACACGCGTGTACCACCATGCTCAACTCTACTTGCAGGTTTGAGGATCTGGCCACAGGTCTGGGAAGGCAGCAGCCGGACTGAGCTTTCATTGAGTGGAGCTGGGAAGTCTACATTTGTTCCCACGTGATCCTCTCTCTACCACGGCCAGTCCAGCCATTGTCGATTACTTCTTCACCGCCATTGACCTTGTGGACCAGGTGTGTCTCCGGCCCCACCTGAGGGAAGGAACCACTGCTTTGGTGGAGATGCCACACCCAGCTCCTTACTGTCCCCGAATACATGCCACAAAGTCCAAAGTCCCAGGGAGAGAAGATGGTTTGGTCTGACTTTCCTGTTTTTGTTAAAGCTGAATGTTTTACTGAAACCCTTTGGAAAGGCATTATTTCCGCATTTCTTGCTTTCAAGTGTCTGGTTTCTTTCTTCCTTTTGTCTTCTCTAGTTTAGTTTAGTTTAGTTTAGTTTTTCAAGACAGGGCTTCTCAGCCGGGCGGGTGGTGTTGAACACCCATAATCCCTGCACTCTGAGAGGCAGGTGGATCTTTGTGAGTTTGAAGCCAGCCTGGTCTACAAAGTGAGTCCAAGATGGCCAAGGCTACACACACACACACACACACACACACACGCACAGATTATCTGAGTAGCCCTGACTGTCCTGGAGTTCATCTTGTAGACCAGTCAGACCTTGAACTCAGAGATACACCTGATTTGCAATAACCATCTGTTAAATTGTTATCAGAGGAAAAATAAATCCTCATCAGGGCGTCTATCAGTCATTAGTTTCCCTTCTGAGCCTGTCTGATTTCAGGCAACCTAAGGAAGACAGTGGTTGAGTTATTCAAGGTGAGGCATTACTTCCGAAGGCAGGCTGACCTCACATGCATTTCCTAGCCCTGAGAACTGTGGGTACCTAGTGTCTTTCTGCTCCAGGATTATAAATTCAAATTTGCCTGTCCCATTTGTTGCTGGCTTCCTTAAAGCCCATTGCTGGCCTGTTGAACAGTGAACAAACACTTGCTGCTTGCCCATTGAATTCAGACCCTTATCTCCCTTTAAGTCAGTGATTCTCAGCCTGTGGCTAGTGACCTTCCTGGGCCCCTTTCACAGGGGTCACCTAAGGCCATGGGAAAACACAGAGATTTCCCTTGCAATTCTGTAATAATAGTAAAATTACAGCTATGCAGTTGCAAAATGAAACTAATGTTATGGTCGGCGGTCACCACAACATGAGGAACTAACTGTATTAAAGGGTCTCAGCATTAGGAAGGTCGAAACCACTTCAAGTTTAGCTGTCTGGGCCTCTTGCTGCTCTTGGTCTGGCTGAGGGATCTGGAATGACTGTCCTGGTGCTGCCACCTAGAGGTTCATCTTGGCATTGCGCTTAATTCACAGGAACACTAACCCAATGAGTTTACTTCTGGAGATGGAAAGAAAAGTATGTTCCTGAACTTTCCTGGCGGTGGGCCTCATCTCCTCCCCACCCCCACCCCATTCCGTCCACTCCCCCTGGGCAGGGTCTGCTCCACAGCCCGTGCCTGCTCACTGGGCACCTTGGAAGGGAGCACTGACTCTCTGCTTCCTTGCGTGTAGTGTGGGAGTCTACAGCTAGGGTGTGGGTCCTTCATGGGGGGGCACCTTGTTCCCCACATGGGGATCAAACGGGAATGGGACTGGCCTCTCTGCCTCCTCAGGACTATGTGAAACTTACCGTGAAGATATGGGGGGAAGGGGGAGGCTCTGTGAGCTCTCTAGAAGGGGATGGGGGACTCTCACGTAGGTTCCCATCTTTCTTCTTTCTCCCCCACCCACCCAGCTATGATGAGGACATCCCCTGAGTCAGCATAGATTATCATGGGCTCCAGGGTCCTCAGGCGGTTGTGACCTGAGGACAACAAGCAACACACCTCTGCTAGAAGTCCCCCACCCACCCACCAAGCGCTGTCTCCCTTACCAAAGAGCTATCTTACCTGGCTCGGTGAAGGCTGTAGAGGTTAAACGTCTGTTGTCTAGATCCCTTCATGTGGCCCTCTGGTGGGACTGGGGTCACTGTCCCTTTTTTGTCAAGCTGCTTTAGTTCATTAAGTGAACTGTGTTCTTTAAAGTGTTTCCTTTTTTCTCTCACAATATATTCATACTCCGTCTTCTTAAAACAAGCCTCACAAAGCCTCTTAAAGTCTTTGGAGTGGCTCCAATCCCTTTGCCGTTCCCAAGTTTGGAAAACCCATCCATGCATAAAGATCTTCCTCCCCCCCCCCCCAAGGGCCCTTTTGAATCTTTACTGTCATTTATTTATTCCACTCTTTCTGAGGAGCTGCATTCCCATCTTCTTGACTCTGATCTGGCAGAGAAGAAGCTTTTGCAGTAGTTCTGAGGTCTTGGTTTTCCTGATTTTCTTGCTAGGGGCATCGCTTCCGTTTATTTCAGAATGATCCTGGAAGTTAGGAATTCCATGGATGGTCTTGCAGGCCCCCTCCTTATTTTGGTGACAACTGGTTTCCTCTCAGTTTGTTCCTCGCTGTTAATTTGTATCTCATCCCAGGAGAATGCAGAAGGTTGATTTTCATCCCTCAGATTAGCCCAGATGCAGGAACTCCTCGGCAAAAAGGATGGTCATTGTGTTTTTCAGTTCCCGCAACACCCAGAAGAACTGCCGGACAACTCAAGCAACACTGCTTCAAACCGGCACTCAAACAGCAGGGAACACTGTACAAGGAACCCAACATCTGGAATCAGCAGGAAGTAGCCTACAAAGATCTCTTCTCCCTTTCCCCTCTAGCCTTCTTTCTCTCCTACCTAGTGTTGGGGGGTTGGAAGGAATAGGGTTGGAAGGTGGCAGAAATATAAGAACCCCAATCAAAAAAAACTAAGAAGATAGCTGTGTTTATAGTCGGTTTAGATTGGGTTTTGTGTTTATGTTTTGAGACAGGGTTTTACTGGGTATTCCTGGCTGGCTTACAACTTGTTTTGTAGACCAGGCTGGCATAAGCTCAAAGAGATCTGCTTGTCTCTGACCCCTGAGTGCTGGGGTTAAAGGTCTGTGCCACCATGCCCAGCGCACATGTGTGCATGCTTGTGTGTGTGTGTTTGTGTGTGTGTGTATTCTAGATGACAGGCAGATTTGAGATGTACATCTCAGAGCTGGCTGAAGCTGTCAAAACCCAACCACAGCCCCACCACCATGAGGAGGACCTGGCTCCAGCTCTGCTTCCCTTAGCCAGTGTGTGACTTTTAAGATCTATTGATGGGGTTCTAAATACCCAAACAGGAGGCAGGCCAACTAGGAGACTCAGGTGCTAAAAATTAGTACTTTGTTTTCTTCTAAGGTGTTAGAAATACTCTGAGATGGTTCAACAACCTTGGGCATTTATCAAGAAAAAGTGTATCATAGACTTGAAGTGTTTCATTCATAACACAAATTCCACCTCAGTTTATGAAATCCATAGATGTTCCTTATGCTGATGGATTTGAAATTAGACACATAGGATGCTCCAGTGTGGTGGGAATTTTAGTTCCTTTAAAAACCCACTTACGGCATGTGAATATGTTTTTCTTTTAATACCAGGTATGGGAAAATAGGCTGCTTCACAGCAGTTGGTTATGATTTGCCTCGTGCAGTGGCAGGGGCGTGACCTTTGCCAGCTTCAGACAGTTTAATTCTGGGGACTCTAACATGGATATAAATGCCAGAGCCCCGGAATGGAAATGGGGTGCTCTGAGGCAGCTGCTGGTCCCTGCCGCTGTGTTTACTTTTGCTATTGATAGATTGCAGGATGGCTGGATATTATGAAGACAAAGATTAGGTTTGATCCAAGGAACCCAACATCCTGAATCAGCAGTAAGTAGCCTTCAGAAGTCTACGGCCTCTTTCCCCTCTAACCTTCTCTCTCCTAACTAGTGTTGGGAGTTGAAGGGGATTAGGGTGGAATAAGGATTGGAAGAGAGGTAAAGGTATAAGAACCCAAATAAAATAGCTAATAATAACAATAATAACAACGAAAAGAAAAAAAATGCTAAAACTCCAGTGCTGAGGTGCCAGTTTGTTGAGGGTCTGTTTTGGGGAGGCTGTGTGCTCAGGGAGAATGACAGCATACAGAGAGTCACAGAGACCACAGTGTTCTGCTTTGTTTTTGCTGATGCTAAAACACTGACCATAAGAAACTAGGGGGAGAAAAAGATTTATTTAGTGTATAGGTTATTTACATCCTATCATGAAGGGAAGCCAAGACAGGCACTGGAGGCAAGAACCACAGCAGAGACCATGGAGGAGTGGCGCTTACTGGCTAACTCCCCATGCCCTCCTCAGCTTCTTTTCTTGTGCAGCCCATGCCCACCTGCCCGGCGGAGCCTTCCTGTATCAATTAGCAATTAAGAAAATGGCCTCCAGACATGCCCGCCCGAGGGAGGCAATTCTTTAATTGAGGTTTCCTCTTCCCAGATGTGCTGAGTTGGACAACAAAACTAAGCAGGGGACAGAGCACAGCTGTGGGCAGGTGAGATTCTTTTGATGTAACCCCACCTTGGCTACAGGCCCAAATTCTTCGGTTAGGCTCAGACCTACGTACCTGTAAAAAGATTTAGGAGAAGCCAGGCACAGTGGCACACGCTTGTGATCCCAGCACTGTGGGAGACAGAGGCAGGCGGATCCCTGTGAGTTTGAGGCCAGCCTGGTCTACAAAGTGAGTCCAGGACAGCCAGTGCTACAGAGAAACCCAGTCTTAGGAATATATTTATATATTTAGGACACAGAAGGTTAATACAACCTAGCTCTCACTAGGCTGCCCAGGCTGGTCTTAAACTTTGCTCAGTCATCCTTGCTTAGCTAGGATCATAGGCACATGCCACCATGCTCTGTGTGATTGCTGCTCGACAGAAGCAACTTAAGGAAGGAGGTGAAAGTTGCTCATGGTTCTAGGGCAAAGTCTATCACAGCAGAGAAATCATGATTGGCAGTACCTTAGGCAGCTGGTTACCTTGTGCCCACGAAAAGAAGGTGATGGTATTGAATTCTGCTGCCTAGCTTGCTTTCTCTTCATTCAGTCCAGGACCCCGGCCTCTGGAATGGTACTGCCGGCACTTAGCTCTTCCCACCCCAACTGCCCAACCTAGAAATGTCCTCATGGGTCTTCAGGTGTGTTCACCCCTGAGCCGTTCTAAATCTCCTAAGTTGAAAATCGGCATAACCAACACAGACAGCTTTGTACAAAGGTATTTTATAAACTAGAGTTTATAGCCAGCTGATGGAGTGAGATCATAAAACGGCTATGCCATAAAATCTGGATGGAAATTCCCAAGGCTTCTGTGGGGAGGAAGGAACCGTGTATAGACAGCAGTTTCAGCACTCGGTGAGAGGTCCAACCTGCCTCCTTGACAGCCCTCCCTGCAGCTATTACTGAATTACCTAGTGAGCCGCATCGCCACTCCCTTCACATTCGTCATAATCTAATAATATCCAGAGTTTTGCCTCTGGTTGGATCTAACGGATACAGACTTCGATGCAAAAGCGATCTGAAAGGAACAGAATCTTTTTGTTTTGTTTTTCAAGACAGGGTTTCTCTGTGTAGCCCAGGCTGTCCTGGACTCACTTTGTAGACCAGGCTGGCCTCCAAGTCACAGAGATCCACCTGCCTCTGCCTCCCTGAGCGCTGGGATTAAAGGTGTGTGACACCATGCCAGGCCAGAAGCAGAATCTTAAGGATGAGTCTTCCTCTTTGGTACTAGGTTTCTGGGATTCTTTCCATTGGATTTGGTTTAAAGACATTAATGGCTGTTTTCTACGGTGAACACGGAGGTGGTTGCCCATGGCATGAAGGAAGCCACCAGAAATATCTGTGTGGGGGTGGATCTCCAGCCAGTGCCCAGGTGTCCCAGCCTGCCCTTCCTGGTGGCCTTCCCTGTGGGCCTCAGGCTTCTTCTCATCACCCCGTCAGGAAATTCCTCATACTAAATCTCTTGGTGTCTTTTATTTCTGTCCATTTTCTCACGGTTCCCACTTTGGTGGTTGATCCCTGATTTATGCCTATGTATTTGTATAATGGAGCCACATGGCCATTCTGCCTTCGCTTTCATGATGGTGGCGACAGAGAGACAAGATGTCCCATGAAGCCCTTCAGCAGCTGTCAGTTCAATGCCTGCGTGGGCTGTGTCCCTTGTACCAACCACACCGACAGAGGGGTAGGCGGCAGGGGTGCGGGGATGGGGGGGGGTGGGTAAAGTGCTGAGCCTCAAACTGTAGTCGACCAAGAGGCTCAGGAGTGGGAGGTGGTGGTGTTCCACCCTTCCCTTCTCACCAGAGAAGGCAGCTAAATTGTGTGAACGAGCCCATGTTGGCGGTAGGCAGCACCTTGGCTGACCAAGTCCAGTGAAACTGTTGACCTGTTTACCCTGTCATCTGTGACCCTTCCGCGCTGCAGGAACCTCAGTGCCCTAGGACCTCAGTGTGTGTTCCGTCTGTCCCTACCTACCAGGCAGTAGGAAGAACCCTGGGCCTTTCTGGCCAGCCAGCTTAGCCTAACCTATTCAGTGACTCCTAGGCCAGTGAAAGACTTTGTCTCAAAAAAGCAGAGGGTGGGATGGAAGGTACCCTGCAGTATGGGCTCCCGAAGTTGACCTCTGGCCTCCACAGGCACATACACCCGCAGCAGAGGTAATCAATGAAACCAATCGTTTGTTCTTCAAAAAGATCAACAAAGCCAGTCATGAGCAAAGCTTACTACACAGGCACGAGCTCCTCCAGCACCCGTGTGACACGCCTGGTGTCTAAGATAAGCCAGCAGAGAGAAGGCCATACCGTCTAGCTGACTGATGAACAGGAAGTTCAGCAAGAGATGTTGTCTCAAAGGTTCGGATGGACGTGAGCTGGAGAGATGGCACAGCACTGGCTGGCTGCTCCGCAAGAGGACAAGGGTCGGGTGGCCAGCACCCACGACAGCGGCTAACAACCATTGGTGACTCCAGGTCCCGGGGATCCAGTGCCCTCTCTGACTTTTACAGGCCCTGCTTGTATGTGGTTCACAGACAAGACACTCATACACATGAAATAAAGATTAAAACAAAATAAAAGATGCTGGGAGTGGTGGTACCCACCTTTAATTCCATCACTCAGGAGGCTGAGGCAGGTGGATCTCTTTAAGTTCAAGGCCAGCCTGGCTACATAGCAAGTGTCAGCTGGCTCTGAAATCCCTGCATCATAATCTTGCTACATATACAGTGTGGGTGTGTGTGCGCGTGTGTGCATGTGTGTATGCCTGCCTGCCTGTGTGTCTGTGTCTCCAGACAGGCTGGGAAGTTGTGTAAAGACCCTATTTCCCAAGAAAGAGCCTGACTGGCTGCAGCCAGTTCTTCCCATCTGTGGGGCATAGTGCGAGGACACATTCACCTTTTACCAGCATAGTCTAATGAGTCAGCAACTCACGACTGGCTGCAGCTTGGCTACTGCAGCTGGCGGATCCCCGGCTGCTTGTTTACCAAGGTATGTAAAATCTTAGATTAGATTTTAGTGTGTTTACACTTCAAGCTAGGGTACAGTCCCCTATGTCTGGAGCCTGCTTTGGGCCAAACCTAAATCAATTCTGTAGACAAAATTAGACCAAACTTACCTGTTTGACAATATATTTTACCACAGTATTTTTTTCTTTTTTAAATTTAAAAACAGAGTCTCAGCATGTAGTCCTGGCAGGTCCAGAACTGGCCTTGTAGACCAGGCTAGCCTCCAAGTTAGATATTCCCCTGACTCTGCCTCCCAACAGCTGGGATCCAGCACACCCAGCATAGTGCAGTTCCTCTGGAAAGGGAGTTGTTGAGCAAAGCCACTTCACAGTTCTTTTCTCATTTAGAGGGCCCCAAGCCTGAAATCATTTAAGACAGAGGAGACAGGTTTTTCAAAGACTGCTTCTGCTTCTCCATATATACAGGGAAACACAAAGTTTTTGACTTTTCTTCTTCCCTCCAAAACCCGGAACCAGAGCTGTAGACCTAGCCCCGGTGTAGAGGCGAAGCTGGTCCAGGCTTGTCATCCCTCCTTCATCCACATGTCACAGAGCATCCATGGTCCAGGAGTCTCTTGCTCCCTCCCTGTATCCAAGTGCTAGCAGCTGCCCGCTTGGACAGCAACCTGCTGGGGAAGGCCTTCCGGGTCACCCACTGGCCTAGGATGAGCCAGGGGTCCTAGGAAATGGTGTCTGTAAGCTGTGAGATGGGCCTCTGCTCTGGCTCTTCTGGATTCTTTCTCTTCCAGTGCCTGGTAAACAATGAGCCCAAAGGAACACAAGGGAACAGCTAGGGAATAAATAAAGTCACAGCTGGGGACTGTGGTTGAGAGCGTGCTGGCTGGGAGAGATCTGTGAATTTCGTAAATTGTAAGTTGTGGCTGTGATCTGCTTGTCTGAGACACATAAATGCAAAACGCCCATCCTAAAATCATGTTTTTCTTTGACTGTGGTGTCTCCCTTCAGAAGTCAGCATTTTTTGGATTTGGAAAGTGAGAAAAATTAAGAAGGGAAAATTCATGTTATTCCTCATAAATAACCCATGACTAATATTTTGGCATAACTCTCTTCATACTTTTTAATATCTATTTTAATGTAATTGGGTCCATATGTCTATAATGCTGTCATTCCATTGTTTCATGATATGAGCATTTCCCTACATCATTAAAAAGGTTGGTTTCAAAACTATTTCTACAATCTGCATATTTCACATGTGACTAGTTCCTTATTTAATCATTCTCCTACATCAAAATTAAGTTATTCACTCACTTATTCACCCTTTTGTATTGTTATGACCAAAGATGAAAGTCTGAACATTTTAAAGGCTAAGCATTCTGTTCTTCAGAGTCTATCTTCAGCACAGATTTCAGGAAATGGAATTCACTATATTAACAAGCATGGACAGTCAAGAAGCCTGAAGAGCTAAGCATTTTTGTCTTTCTTACAAGTTAATCTGTGTAGACCTGAAGAGCTAAGCATTTTTGTCTTACAAGTTAATCTGTGTAGACCTGAGGTTGTTAAGTTCTGTGTGAAAGGTCAAGCACGTGCCTGTGAAACCAGAGTCCTCAAGCACGGATGGAAGACCAGGTCTGGTATTTCTCTCCCAAACCAGACTGTCAACATCACAGGGTCCCTAGATTCTAGTAAATCATTCCTGGCTGAGAAAGTCACACAAACACATTTTTTCAGTTGATTTTTTTAAGGAAGCCATTCCAGTTCTCAGCAGAGCCTGATGCTTGCAGATTGCAGGAAGTGCGGATGGCTTGATTGCCAGCCGCTGTTGGGTGACCTTTGTGATAAAAGTGCACACCTGGCAGACTACAGCGGGCTCAGAATGCCAAAACCAGATCACGAATCTGCTCAGTAGCCCTGGTGGCACGGTCACAGTTGGCTGATCAGAATACGACATGGAAAAGTATCAAAGGTGGTCAAGCTGTGACTATGCCCTTAGCCTGTTTCCTCTTTAATTTTCATCCATCATCACCAAAAAAGAGGAGGGCCAGCCCTTTCATGGACTCGGCATATTGGAGATGTTGTATGCCGTAGACGGACATTTTACTGGACACTTTATGCCCTCTATCCCACAAAACAGAACCCTCCGCGTGGGAGCCAAGAATAACCGACTACATTGGAAGAGTTTAGGGCCATGCTCTGTACAAGGTGAACTCTTTCCTTGCAAGAGAACTGGCCAGTCACAAGCCTGTCCTGCTGTGGTAGTCTCTGATTGGCAGCAATCTTTCCCAGCATGTCCAGCGCAATGTGCTGCCACGCCCAACACAATGAAGAAGATCCAGGCCATGCAGTCTATGTCAACAGCCTTATTCCAGAGGGCTCAAAGAAAAACATTTTCTTAGGATGGGCCTTATGTATTTGTGTGTCTCAGACAAGCAGATCACAGCCAGTTTACCCAAAGAGAGGAGCCTATCAACGTCAGTCGAGGGGCTGGAGATGGCTCAGTGATTAAAGAGCACAGAGGGCTCTTTCACAGGACCCGTTTGATTCCCAGCACTCACGTGGTGGCTCACAACGGTCTCTAACTCCACTTCCAGGAAACTTGCCACTCTCTTCTAGCCTCCAGTCAGCAAGCACACAAGTGGTGCACAGACACACATTCAGGCAGAACACCCATGTATGTAAAATTATAAAGAAAAATTGAAATAAATAAAATAATTGTAAAAAATAAAAAATACGTTTATATACCAGGGGAGGTTTTTCTAAGTGGCAGACCAAACTAGGCCACAGGCAACAGCCCAAGATTTAAGGGTGGATGAGATCAACAAAGTGGAATGCTCTGTCCAGGGCTATTCAACAGGTTCTGCTTACAGGGCAGTGACTCATCTACTTTCTGTTTGGTGTGGCTGCTTCTGTGTAAACAGCCATTGCTGGCAGACACCAGAACAATTTCAGTTCTGTAAACCCGAAAACCAGCAGAAACTGTGTTGGGGGCCCCTATGGAGCCCATGGCTTTATGTATGGCTGTGTTCGGCTGTGTTCTCCTCAAAAGGCTAGCTGGCAGTTTTCTTCATGTAAAGTTGAGCCTTCACCTGGGCCGGGGGAGCTGTCTGCTTGAGTAGACTGACTCCATTTACTACCATGCCTTTCAAGAATCCTCGTAAGGTGGCCTTTGAACTCTCAACCCTCTCGCCTCAGCCCCAGTGCTGGGATTAACGGCGTGTGCCACCATATCCAGAGCATTCAGGTTCTGCTCCCTATGTTCACGTGGTGCCTCACAACCAGCTGTAACTCTAGTTCCAGAGGGTCCAAAGCCCGCTTCTGCTCTCCTTAGGCATGGCATGCACACGGTGCAGACACACATGCAGGCAGAATCCCTATATACATAAAATAAAAATTAAATCCTTTTTTTTTTCAAGAGATATATAGTGAGTCAGATTTGAAGGATGAATAGCTGGTCACTGTGTCAGGGGTCGTGATCCCCAAATGCTGAGGAACTTCTAGCTTCCCTCTGTCAGAAGCTCCAATCAGCAAAGTTATCAACCTAACAGCCTTCTACAGGGACTGTTAGGGTTGTTGGAACCTCCGATAGAGTGATCCACAGACTGCTGGATACTTTCAGTACATTCTGCTGTCTGAACATTGCTCAAAGGGTGCTGATTTGTAGAGAATCCCATAGACAGAATCCAATAGGAGACAGTGAGGCACTGGCGTTCAGAAGGGTCTACTTTAGCTGCTGGCAGTGGAGGGCAAGGATAGAGAGCACAGCCTCTCTTTGTCTGCTGGAAGGAACTGGAATGGCGAATCTCGCACTCAGCCTGGAAAAACTGAATCGCATCAGAGGATATCAGTCATGTCCTGGTGGAGGTGTCATAACATGTCAAATAAAAGCCTTTTGGACCTGTCATCTGGCTGCAGACTGGGCACAGGAAACAGAAAGGCTGGAGTCCTCCCACTGAGCCCCTACACCCTTCCTACAGATGGACCATCTCTCTCAACTCAGTCAAATGTCCTATCTTCAAGAGCCTGTCTGAGTTCTGAAACGCATAGGTGCTGTCTATCCTAGCCTTGTCCAATGTCAAGGACTGGTTGAAGCCCTGAAGGCAGAAAATGAAATTCCAGTCCCAGGAAAAAACTAGACATGGCATTCCAAGGACCTGTTTTCCAGCAGTCACACCAACGATTTGAGGAGACAGGAATGTTGCAAACCAACACAGCTTCCCAACAGCCAGACAAAGAGGGTTAGCACTGTACAGTGGGAATATTTATTGAGAATGTCTCATTTCAAACAAAATATATTTACGTATAAAATCCTCTGCTATGCAAAAGATCCCTTTCGTCCTCCTGTGGCTCGAGGGAACAAAACCATCTCCAGTCCCCACGTGGCCGCAGAGCCCACACTGGGCTGCACGAGAAGCTGAAAAGTGATGGGTGTCACACGCTGTGGGCCTTTCTGATGACGAGGCTTTCTCTTGCCCATTCTCATGATTAGTGCAATATAACACAGTGTGCCGTGTGCCCTGCCTGTGACCCTCCTTGGACAAGCACATCTTGAAGACAGCAGCTTTCTTGCTATTCTTACAGGTAAGAGGACTTGATCATTCGTGACTTGCCCTGAGAAGCCATTATCTGGGTCCAGGGACTACGTATTTTTGAGCTGTCCTGAGGGTGAAGATGACGTCGGCCTATGGAGGCCACCTCCCATGAGCACCTATGAGCATGTGTGCCATGCCTCACCCATCCACATGTTGTGAAGGCTTCACCTCCTCCTATAGTTAGTCCTACCTGAAGCTCCTCTGAGGACACCCCTACCCATAGCTGCTATGTGGGACTCCTGAGCTTGGAGCCAGAGTTCCTTGGGGCCCTGGGCCACCCAGCATTAAGGCAATGGAAACGAGACCATGCTGAAACCAACACTTGTCTCTGAAACCCAGAGCGGCTGCCCAGCTGACAGCATCTCCTTCAGCCCAGGCTTCACCTCATGTTGAAGAATATCACGGGAGAGTGGTCTGACTGCCTCTGTAAACACAGACTGCATCTGTCCCTCAAACTACCACGGAGGGCACCTAGTGGCAGGGGAAGCAGCTACTGCCACGCCATGCCTTGAGCACTGAAAGACCAAGGCCTCTGGAGTACAGTGATGGTGGGAAGCTGCTGGGGTACCCTTTGTTCTTCACCAGAGAGAGCCCGTGAGGAATGGCCCATTCACTTGTCTTTGGTGCAGCTTCACCATGCAGATGACTGGCCAGGCCAGACCAGCCATCTTATTAATAAAGGACTTGCTCTGGCCTATCTGCCCTATGTAAAGAAGGGTTAGTGGTTTCAAAGTACCTGTATCTATTATTGTCTTACTCCCCACACAGTGGAAACTGAAGTCTCAATAAAACAACACTCTTGCTATCAAGACCAAAAAAAGACAAGTTAACTAGCTCTATTCGATGCTACCTGCTGTGCTGTGTGATGCTGACATTACCTTTCTTCCAGACTAAAGAGACCCAGTGTTCTGTGCGAATGCTCCTGGTGTGAACACCAGGATGGATGGGAAGCTGCCTGCAGTTTTAGGAGCACAAACCCTTTAGCACCCATCCTCAAAAGGCTCCTAGATTTAGAGGGCAGATACTGCTGTGGGAAGTCAAGCTGGTGTCAGGAGGTCTTGTAGATGCAGGGGCTCTCTGGAGCCTCTTGTCAACACCTTGTTCCTAGAACATCCTCTTCTGCTGTCACCCATTCGGCCCTGCGTACGCCTAAAGGCTCTGCATTCTATAGGAGGGTACCCAGAAACTAAGACGGCGTCAGCATCCCAAGGGTCAGAGAGCCTCAGAGTGGCCGAGGTATGCATGTCCTGCATGATAACAAGGCCTCGTAACCAGTCCCAGAGACCCGAGTCCACTGGAGGCAAGAGAGAGTGTTGACACCACCCACTCTAGGGCTTGGAGTGGCCCAGAGCTGCAGGCCTGGATTTGGATGTGCTCATCCCACACATGCTTCTCTCCCCTTGCCTTGGGCGTGGCTGGAGTCAGACCTGAGGTCTTCCTCTGTGCACAGCTGGAGTCGGACTCAGGGTCTTGGGAGACACTCCCCTTTGATGCTCTTGGGTGGTCTCCAGCAACTACAGGGTGTTAAGGGTAAGTGGCATGATGACACTGGTGGACAAAGCAGTCAGAGTTTCCAAGGTCTTCATCACACAGGCTGAGACTACAGTTCTGAAGCCCAGCCCCAGCAGCCCTGGGTGTGGGCATCCTGAGTGGGCCTGGTTGGAGAAGGACACAGGGTTTGAGGACCTGCCATGCCCGGCTCCTGCAGTCAGCTGTCCAGGTAGACAAAGAGGATGTCCTCATCTGTGCCATAGCTGGTTCTGGCCTCCTCGAAGTTGCTGATGCTGGTGCTGCACATTCCTGCCAGAGGGAAAGACCAGAGTCAGGTCAATGGGCGGGTTAGATACCCACCAGCTGGTACCCAGGTTGACTGGATGGGCTCTGTGTTCTACCTGCCTCGCCACCTCTCAGTTCAAGCCTTTCACCCCTAGGAAACCTTTTCTGTGCACTCTGGCCTTCATGAGTTAATTCTTTCTTTTGACTCCTTTCCAGTTTAGCAGATAGAGAAAGGGATTCCAAATGGGAAGAAAAGAATGTTACATATGTTCAGGCCACACAAATCAGAGAAAGGAGCCCTTCTCTACGCCATAATATATGGACGGTAGACAGTAGGGCCAGACTTGCTAGCTCGTGTTCTGGCTATCCCGTGAAGCCCAAGAGTGGGGACTACAGCCTGTAGAACAGAACTTATCAAAGTGGGGACCTGAGCAGTAGTGTGGGAGGAGGGGTGGCTGGTGGCCAGGCAGCAGCAGGCTTATCTGTGACCTGATGGGCAAGGCCTGATGACAGAATCCCAGGAAGAGGCTCTGGAGACAGACATCAGCCACACCAGCTCAAAAGGGAGGAAGCTGTGAGGTCCAGGCACAGGGGACAGTAAACATAGCCCACCCCGGCCCTCTGGCACCCAGCACTCACGGTCAGCGTAGGCTGGGTTGTTGTAGAAGATGCACCCGGTAGCCCTGTTGTAGCCACGCAGAACGATGAAGTGGCCCTGGTAGTCGGGGCTGCGGCAGAAGCAGCGGTGGCCACTGGGGGTGAAGCAGCAGTACTTGACAGGGCTGGAGCACAGGTCACAGTGCAGCACCCCTGAGTTCACCAACACGATAGCCACGTGGCCCTGTGCCAGGTGTGCCTGGATGTCCTGCACGCTCACTGTGCTGTGGGCAGCAGGGAGGTCAACCAGTGCCAGTGGCTCCTGCCTCCACCTCCCAGACTACGTCCCCCTGCCCACACCCCCTCCTTAGTGTAACGAGACGTAAGGACTTGGCTTGTCTGCCCTCTGCCCTGAGCTCCCTGCCAGTGGCTGTCACTGTGACCCAGGACAGCGGGGTGGGAAGGCTTACCATTTCTCCACTCGCACCTTGCAGGCCTTGGCTTGTGCAAATAGCTTGTTCACCCGGGCCTCCTCTGTGTCAAAGTGCTTCCTGTAGAAGGCCTGACAGAGAAGGACAGACTGGGGTCACCCATTCTGCACGTACACACTCCACTCAAATAAAACAAAGAGCATATCAGAAGTAGGGGTAAGAGGATGTGAGAGCCCTACTGCGGGCAGGCAGCTTTACCCAGCATGCCCAGGAAGAAAGCTGTGTCTGGCCCTAGCTGGAGAGAGGACAGGACCACACAGGGGCATGAAGAGGATGCTCAAGAGATGAGAAGGTAGAAGACTCGGAGCAGCTTCCTGAGGAGGATGGGTCAGGCCATTCTCTGGTAGATATGAGTAGTAGCCTAAAGCAAAGGAGCATGGAGGGCAAGGCTGCCCTCCCAACCCCTGCCAGGACGGCTCAGTCATAGTCCAGTGTAGCCAAGTGTGATTCACAGAACATACTCTGCTTGGTGCTCATGTGACCAGAGCCCCAGGAGGCAGGCCAAAGACATTCTGTTCTCAGGTCCCCTTTTCTGTCTTAAGATTTAGTAGCCTTCTTTACCTGGCATGGAAGGTTCAAAGAAGAATTAGGCTGACTGCCACTGGTCACCATGTGACAGTCCCTCTGCCAAGGAGGCCAGCAGAGGCTGCTCTGCCAAGTCTTGGCGCCTGGACCAAGATCGCCTCAAGGGCAGGTAAGACCAGCTCTGGCTTTGCAAGGGGACAGAACACACTGGTGTGCTGGCACAACCATCTACGATGCCTTTATTTTTCAAGAGAGGGGGAAACAAAAGAGAAAGACAGACATGCTTTCTTCCAGGATACCAACTACCTGGTGAGAAGGAAGAAAACAAGCCAATGACAGTCATGTGAGATCACGGGGTATCGGTGTACTCTGCAGCCTTTAACCTGCCCTGTGTTACAGTGGAGACAGGTACAGAAAGGCAGACAGAAGTCCAGCACTCCTTGTGGAGAAGCGCCGTACAGGGAGGAGCTCGAGTGCATGTCTGCAGTGTGCCCGCCACTGGTCGAGGTACACCTGTGCGCTTACTCAAGTGTCCTGCTTTGACCAGCCTCTCTTGTGAGTGTGATAACTGGGTGGCCTAGGCCTCTGGCTTTCCGTGTGCACAAGGCCCTCCCAGTGGGGAGCGGCCCACCTGGTTCTTGTAACCCTTGTCAACACCCAGAGTCTGGGTACAGAAGCGGTGTCTCACACCGAAGTGGCGCATCAGGTAGGCCAGGTCGATGGTCCAGATGCTCCTGGTCAGCTGCAGCTCCTGCAGGGCATTTTCAAACTCCCCGTCGTCTAGCTGGCCCAGGTACCTGAGGGCAAGAGGGCAAAGAAGTTAGCTTGTTCTTGCAGCAAAGCTAGACCAAGCGACCCTCCACTCTGCGTGCCACAGCCACTGCTGGCACTTTATCACGAGACCTCCATGGCATGCCCACCTGGTGCCTGAGTACAACCTGAGGCTTTCAGGGCTCAGGCAGCCTGGGACACTGGGCCCCAGAGTGAAGGGCCTGGATTTTGGTTCTTGCATCTCTTATGGACTATGTGAACTTGGGGAAGTTGCTGCTTTCTGGCCTCAGTGACTGCATATCTAAGGTGAAGTGCTTGGATCACAGTAGTTTTCAAAATTGCAGGCACTAAATACCTTGTCAAGCTCTACCTTTCCCAGAATTCTTGTCTGTAAGGTAGATAAAGGAGAACTGATCTGGGCCTCCTGTTGCCCATGGTGATGGTAACAGTCCTTTCTGCCTCAGACTATCAGGTTTTTATTGATGTAGCATTCTGCTATCAGAGGGCTGGAAGGTGCACCGGCCACCACCTGAGCACCCGAGACTTCCCTGATCATCCCAAGCTCCCAGGCATCACCTGAACCAACACATGGGCAGCTGATCCACCCTTGCTTCATGTTTAAGATACGACAGGGCCTAAATGGAAGCTGGGCCCGTTGCTCGGGTCAAACAAAGCCAACGCACGCAGATGCTAGATCTCCTCCAGGTTGCTTCCCGCCCCTGGGCCACAGCAGGAGTGGACACTCACCGGAGCACCATCCTGGAGCAGGCCAGGCCGCAGTCCCAGTGGTACAGCTGCTGGACGATGGGCACAGGCAGCTGCACAAAGTCCCCTGCAAAGAAGCAAGGGCGAGAGCTCAGGGCCTCCCCACCGGAAGCACCACAACCGCTGCGGAAACACCAGAGGCCCTCAGTGCCCTGCCCACAGCCACTGCTCTGACACCACCAGCACTCTCTCCTAGAGCCAGCCAGCCCCACTCAAAATCCTCCAACGTGTTGGTCCCCACTTTAAGACAAAGCGGCGTAAGCTGCTGACTCGGCATGTTCAGTTTTGCATCACCAGGGCCCACTCTAGGCAGCACCAGCATCTGCCATGACCCCTCACACTTGGGGGGTGGGGTCACTACACACAATTGCCTACACACTTTTTGGCTTCCCATGAGCTAACTAACCTTGGAACTCTCTTCTAAAGCGCTGCCCCTCTCCTCAGTGTTTCAGGTCAGCCTGGCTCCAAAGTTCCCAGGATGAGCTGCATGGTGAGACCATGGCTAGGAGGAGGGAAATGTCACACAAGCTAGTTAAGCAGAATGTTCCTCCAAACTCCAGCTAGTATTGTCCCTGGGAAAGCCTCTCAGCCTGTCCGCCCCAGGCTGTGACATGGAACAGAGAGGGGCACTCCTGGGCATTCTGGCAGCACTGGCTGACTGAGGGTAGGCAAGTCTCTAGCCTCCTCTCACTGGGTTGAGTTTTGCTATCCCTCATGTTCCAAGATCCTGGCACATGTGCTGCGGCACAGTGACAAGTGACACAGCAAGGTCCCGTTCCAGTGTGTAGCAAGAGCAAACAGATTTAACAGATAGCCAGCAGCCTAGGTTAGGAAAACAATGGGGTGTGCCTCAGAGAGCACAGCAGAGATGGCAAACAGCATGTGCTGAGGCCCTGAGGGGAGGACAAGCTGGCCCGAGGCCTGCAGGAGCTTAGCCTGTGAATCCGCACAAAGTTCAGTCTAACTGGGTATGGTGACAAGAATTTATAATCACAAGACTCGGGAGGCTGAGACAGGAGGAAATCACACACACACACACACACACACACACACACACACACACACACACACACACACACACACACACACGGAGGAAGGAAAGGGGAAAGGGCAATCCAGACTTTAAAAAAAACCTGGAGGAAGGGGAGCTGGAGAGATGGCTCAGCGGTTAAAAGTACTGGCTGCTCTTGTAGAGGACCCCGGTTCAGTTCTTAGCACCCACATCTGTAACTCCAGTTCCAGGTAATCTGACATCTTCACACAGACACACATGCTTAATACACATAAAACAAAAATTTTTACAGTTAAAAAAAAAAAAACAAAACCAGAAGGGACTTCTTTAGATTGGTTTACTACCACTTCGTTTACTGGACAAAGAAACCCAGTCTACTTGGAGTCCCCTTGAGGATTTCTGGGATCTCCTGGCCGGTGACTAGCTCTATACAGAGTCATGCAGAAGTCCACCTACCAGCCATCCCCTCTCCTTCTGCTCTCCCATATCTTCAGAAACTGGCTGAAAGGCCACTATTTCTACAGCTTTCCACAACCCTAGGCTGGTCATTGCCCATCCCTTGATCCTTCTGGTGTAATCCTTTAAGCCTGCGTTCACACTTACGGTTACAGAATGCAGCCCTTACACAGATCTTATCTGTAGCCTGCTGGACAGGGACTCGTGACTATCCCTGGCCCTTCACCTCCAGGTATGCCTGTGGGAGGCAGGATGTAATGGCAAATAGGCCACCTGACCTTTCTGTGTCTGCCTCCTCTTCCAGGAAATGGACCACCACCAAGCGACCTCATAGAATGCAGTAAGTAAGTGGAGCGACTATATGCTTAATGTTTTATGTGGGAAATTATGTGAACCACCAGCTGCTGTGCTAGGTGTAGGCAAGCTAAGGCTTCTGCCCTTCACTCCCTTTGCCCCAGACACCTCTATACCTAAGTCTTTCCAAGGCCCTCGGCCTTTTAACATTTTGTAGATTCAGTCTTGCCTGACCCCTTCCCACATCCTGTCCCATCACTGTCCCTACACACAGCAGCCCGAGGAATTTCATCTACAGTTTCTAATCCTTAGAGTCCTTGGGATGGGCAGATGGCTCAGTGAATAAAGAGCTTAAGGGTAACAACCAGAGTTCAGATCCCCAGAACCCACCCCTGCCTGTACTTCCAGGAGGTGGATGGAGAGGAAACCTCTAGAGCAAGCTGGCTAGCCACACCTAACAGAAATGGCAAACTCGAGGTTGAGTTAAGAGAAGCCACCTGATGTCAGCCTTGGGCCTCACGTGCATGCACACACATGCACCCATATATGTGAGAACGTACATATGCACAACACACACAAAAGGTAAAAATTAAATAATAAAAATAAATGAAGGTCTTACTGCCCCACTACATACTTTTTAAAACACTGGGCTGTCCTCAAAGTCAATAGCTAGTCAAAGGTGACACTGAGCACTTCTGATCCTATGCCCCGCCTCTTGAGAGATTACAGGCACGTGCCACCTTGCCTGGCTTTTTGTGGCTCTGGAGATGGCACTTGGGACTTCCTGCTGGGTAATCCCTCTACCTCATTCCTAACAACCCACAACAACCTGCAGGTCCCTGCCTAACCTGGGCCTGCCAGACTCACTTCATCTGTTTCAGTTGTACTCTAAACCCAGCCATCCTGATTGTGCAGGAGTGCCTTTTCCCACATGGCACCCCAGTCAGGTTCTCTACTGTTTGTGCCATTTCAGCCTTAGTGCAAAAATCTCCTCAGAAGTTTCTATCTGACTCTGCATTTGATGGGTAGGAAGGGCATGCCTTCATGACATCCTGTTTATTTCATTCAGTGCTTGGCAAACCTAACAAAAGAAGCTACTGTCACCTCAGACCTTGAGCTTCCTGAACAACAGTGATGGCGTGAGTCTGCATTCCCTCACCAACAACCAAAATTCATGTTGAAACATAAACCCCACAGTGGTGGTGGTAAGCAGTTGTTGGGTGTTGGCGGCTTAGTGGTTATTTGAACCGGCTGCTCTTCCAGAGGACCCAGGTTCAGTTCCCAGCTCACAACCAGATAGAACTCCAGTTCCAGGAGATCTCCAAATGTTCTTCTGCCCCGAGAGCACACCCATGGTATACAGACAGACCCACAAGCAAAATACTCATACACACAAAATAAAATCCTTAATAAGAGAAGTTGGGTCTTCAGGAAAGTAATTACCCAATCATGAGGTCTCTGAATTCGGGCCTTGTAAAAGGTCAGAAACACTAACCTAGGCCTGACTTGGTTTCCTTTCCAGTAGCTGGGATGAAACACCCAACAAAAGTAACTTAGGGGGAAAGGGTTTATCTTAGCTCACAATTCCAGATTACATCCATCATTTCTGGGAAGTCACAGTGGTAGGAGAGAGCCAGTCATATTGTTGCCAAAATCAGAAACAGGTAGCCAAAAATAAATACATGTCTGTCCTTCCCACTTTTTATCAGTTTGGGGCATGGTCCAGGAAATCAAGCTACTCACATTTAGGGTGAGGCTACCCAGCTCAATTAACCCATTAAGAGAATCCCTCACAGCAGAGCTAGACAATTTCTTATTAGACTCCTTTCCCACACGATTATAGATTGTATCAGGTTGACAATTAAAACTAAATGGCTGGAGATTGCTCAGCAGTTAAAAAGTGCTTGATGCTTTTGCAAAGGACCCAGGCACAGTTCAGTTTCCAAGCACCTAAGTGCCTTAGAGTTGTCTGTAACTCCACTTTAAGGAGTTCTTCTAGCCTCTGGGGCACCTGTATGCACAGGAAACCCTCAAGACACATGAAATTATATAAAGGAAATCTTAGAACGAGAGAATGCTAACAGTCACGGGCCTCTTTCTTTACATCTTTCTCATACTCTGCTGTGCAAGGACACAGTGTTTCTCTCTCTCCTCTCTTCCTGCCATGTGGGCATATCTGGACAGAGTTTCTATAAGGAATGGATGGATCCTGTCCTGAACTTACCAGCATCTTCATCTTAGAATTGCCAGCCTCCAGAACTGTGAGAAAATAAGATTTCTCTTATTTATGAATTATTTGGTTATATAAATGGACTAAGATACCAGGGAACATCTTGTTTGCTGTTTCCTTGCCTCGTGTCTCAGGTTTAGTAGTAACCCGTTGGTATGCTTGAGGCTGGGGATGTAGCACTTAGCTAGCACTGTCCAGGACCTAGGTTCAATCCCCAGTGCTACAAATTAAAAAAAAAAAAAGTCACACTTACTGACGTGATAGCCTCTGGGCACACCAAGGTGACGTAAACCTTGGTCTCCAGGGACTTACATTCTAAAATAGTTCTCCCACAATATGCTAGCAGAAAAACTCTCTACAGGGTGTGGCTCTATCAAGATGGGTGTCTTCCTTTTTCAGAACCCTCGTTAAGTCGGTAAATGGCCTTTCTGCTCTGAGCTACTCAGGCTGATCACTACCCAGGTTTCGCTTTTATCCAACCATTGGTCTGAAATGTTGCTTTCTCATCTCTGGCATGCAAATGCTCTGCTTCCCCTACCCTCTCTGTCTCTCTCCCTCTCTCTGTGCCCTTCAATATGCTCATAGAGGGGGCATCTACTCTCTCCCTGGTCAGTCTGAGAATCCTATGATGGGCATGTAGGGCCAAGACTACATTTGCCTTTTCCCAGCCCTCAACCACAGATGACACTCATTTCTGCTGTTGAATAGGTTTCTGGTTTTTTGGATGGTTTGTTTTAAAGCTCCCACCCTTTGAAATGCCTACTTGTCGCTACAAGTGCCCATTCAGTCTAGGCTTCCAAATCACAACCCTCTGTTGGAGGCTCCCTCCTCAACCTGTGGCCCGAGCTCTGGTTCTAATTAGTTGGGCCATGCCTTAAGACTGTTGTAAAATGTGGTAAAGGACAGTTGCTCCTCAGGCTCCTAAGAGACTCAGCTGTCTCTCCTCTTTCCTCAGCTTAGAACTCCTAGATCCTGAGGCCTCACAAGCCAAACATGCCTACTTGACTATCCTGATCCTCAGCACAGGGACGATGTTTTCTGGAGGTAGGTGATAAGGGTGGAAGAGGTCTTGGTATTTGTCCTGATAACAGCTTTAGCATTCAGAGCCCCAAAGTGCTGCAGATATTGATGCCTAAAGCCCAGCCAGTACTCCTGAGAACTACAGTCTGCTCTGGAGAAACCCCGGGCCTGGCTTCAGCGTGTCTGGTTGTCACAAGCGAGAGAAGGCAGTCAACTCTTCCTGGACACTTTAACCCTCTCAGACCGTCTGCTCACCTCAAAAAGTACAAAAAACAGCAGTAGCCTACTTTACTGGGATTTATGAAAACGATTCTACAGTCTATAAACACTTTAACACTGCATATGCCTCTTGACGCCCTACACAAGTGAGCCATTATCTGCAGAGGATAAGAAAGGGCAACGATCTTGTCAAAGTTCACAGTGTTAGGTAACTGGAGTTAAGAAAGGAGGAAATTCCAGCTTAGGTCCAAGCCCTACTCCAGCCTACAACCAGAAGGAACCACTCCCTGAAAGTGATGCCACTCTACAACTAAATGGTTTGGATCCCCAAACCCCTCGACCCCTCCTCCCCTGAGACAGCACCTTGCTATAACAGTTTGTTAATATCAACTAACTCTTGTGCCTTAAGCGAGCTCCACCATGGCTTCCCGCCTTCCCTACTTCTTGAGCAACCAAAGGGGCTCGGGGTTTCTAGGGGCAGAGGGAACCAGAGAACAGGAGCAAGACAAAAGCGCCGACTTTGGGAAGCCTGAGAAAACAACCATCCCTTTTGCTGAGTGTTCTCAGGCCATTCTTTGCCCATTCTCCCGGTCCCAGCCTTTCCATAGTTCCCCGGGGAACAGGATCACACAACGTGGTTCAAGCAGGTCTATTCGTTTCTGGGGAAGGTGGTGCCCTTTGCCCCTTGGACTTTTCCCCTTGACTGCTCTCAGAACTCCCTGGGCTTCAAGCCCCAGGAGACTCAGGAGCAGCCAAAGTGGAGGAAGAAAGGTGAGAAGAAATAACCACCTAGCTAAGATCCACTAGAAGCTCCAGGCTGGGCTGATGCCGCAGACTGCCCAAGGTCGCGCGGCCAGACCCTGCCCGGCTCTAGGGCGGAGTCCCCCTCGGTTCCCCCAGTGAGGGCAAGGCCCTTCGAGAGGCACTGACCGGGCTCCAGCGGCTGCCCCGCTGCCTCTGCCTCCGTCCTCATGACCCGGCTGGCGCAGGGCTCCCATGGCCCCGGCCTGGAGCTGATTGCAGCTGCGACTTCTGCTGGGCAGCAAGCGCGGCCAGCGCGCGTAGAGTCCCTCCGCCGCCGCCTCCGCGCTTCAGAGAGGGGTAGGCGGTGGCTAGGCCGCCTCAAGCCACGCCTGGTCCCTTCCAGGTCTGGGACGTGGAAACCCGCCCATTCTATAAGCCACGCCTCTTCCCGTCCACCCACTTCTCCTCCAAAAAGCGCTACCCGCAGGCCCTGCCCCGAAATGTTCTCCGGAAGCGCCGCCTCCTTCCTGGGTCCCGCCCCCAAAGCCCTTCCCTCAGCGACGTTTGGTGCTCGCAAACTCTTGCACTTTCCCTCCGCTAGATCTGCTCCTTTGCCGCCTCAGGTGTTAGCTCTGGTCCCTCGCAATGCCTCATCGAGACTCTAAGGAATCCTTTCCCGACTCCCGTTAGGTGATTAATGATGGTCTCCCGTGCCCAGTGCGCCCTTCCCTGAAGGCGATTGAATGCTTAAATTCCTAGTCCGAGCCTCACTTCCTGTCGCCCCAGAGCGTTGGGCTCAAGCTTAGATCCCGCCCAATCCGTCCCTAGAGTACTTAGTAAGTGTGGGTTTTTCCTTTTCGGGCTCGAGGATTGAGGTTTCCGGCGGTCCTCGGGCCCTCTCCAGTGCCGGAACTATAATGCTGGAGATCTCGTTTCCCAGCCGGCGTAGTGAGAAGGAAGCGTAACTAAGGTTGCGCTCTCCTCTGGGGAAAGGAAAAGGAGGAGCCCCGCGTACGGCATTCTGGGAACGCGTGGTGTTGTGGGTATTCGGGGCCCGCCATTCCCTCGCTTCACGCCTTCGCCTTCTAACGTTTGTGCGAGAACCGAAAAGCAGCCCGCAGTTAGTTGGTGAGGAAAGGCGGCGAATAGGTGAGAGGAGGCCGAGGCTCTCCTAGAGGGTTGGGGCCTGGAAAGGGACGCTGCGGCGGAACTCAGCTAGTGGAGGGCGGGAAGCCGGGGCCGATCCAAACATCGTCTCACTAGCGCTTGGAACAGTTACTAATTTACGCCTAGTCTGCAGGTTCTGTGCCTCTCCGGGTCACCGATTTTCGAAGCTTGCAGGCAGTCATTTCCTACTGATTACCTCCTTTCTCTCTTGATCGTCATTTTCAACGTCCTTTGCACTTCTGCTTCCACTCCCGTTTCGACCCTGGTCCTCATGCTTTCCACGCTGCTGCAGAAGCTGTATGATCGGTCCACGTTTGTTGATGCTGCTAATTTTTATTTATTTATTGCCTTTGGCTATAATCCTGCAGTGTTTCCCCACCGTCCACAGCATAAAAATCCATACTCTTAAAGTTGAAAGCTGTGGTTCCTCACCGAGAGAAAGACTACGTTTAGCATCCTTATAGTCTTTTCATGAAAATAGGTGACGTAAGTCGTTGCCTGTCTCAGAATTTTAAAAGCCCTGGACATAGTCTTTGTCTTTTAATGAGACAAAGTCGAGCGTTTACCCTGATTGTTTTCCTCCATGCTGAGTATTTCCTGTGTGTAGCATGTAACGCTTTGTGAGATCCTTGATAACTTTATTTTCGCCTTTGGTGGGGAGTTAAAAAGCTGAATTGAAAGCACAACCTCTTTTCCTAGAGGTACTTGATATGTAGCCTTTTGCCAAATTTGGTTGCTGAGGACTTGGAATATTAGTGTAACTGAGGGACTGATTGTTTTAATTTACGTTTTGTTTAAATAACTGCATGTAAACATATATTAGTTTATACTCCAGGTCTATATTAATAGTTGTTTTGATGGTTGTAAAGGGACATATGGTTGGGATGAGAAAGGGCATTCTGTTAGTTTTCTTTGTCCAGCTTACTATCCTTCCCCACCTTACATGTTGTGCCAATTTGCCATAATGGTTCCTTCAAGCCAAAAGCCTGAGTCCTTCCATAGAAAATGCATCTCTGACATATTTGGAAAGCCTGTGGAATGTCAGTCCTTTTTAAGCTCTAAAAGATAACTGTTGTCTCTCTTTCACTATAGCACAAGAAGTGTTCTGCCAAGATGTCTATTGGTGTGCCAATTAAAGTCTTGCACGAGGCCGAGGGCCACATAGTAACATGTGAGACTAACACTGGTGAAGTGTACCGAGGGAAGCTCATTGAAGCAGAGGACAACATGAACTGCCAGGTATCTTGCTTTGCACCTGAGGCTGTAAAGGGGCTGTGGCTTCTATCCTGGGGGGATAAAAAGGTCTACTTGGAGTTCGTGCTGAAGTTACTCTTGTCCAACAGTTACTAACTGAATGCTTCACATGTGTCACGCACTCTTACAGGCTCTGAGATTGTATGCCAATTAGACTTGGCAGAAAAGTCATTTGACAGCCTGATGTAGCATTTGTATATCCCAGGGCTTGGGAAGCTAAGAGTTCAAGGCCAGTGTCGGCTTTATAGCAAGACCCTGTCTGTAAAACAGTTATATTGAACTTTGCTTAGTTCTCTCTTAGAGGTTGGTCTGTCTGAAAGTAGTGGTGCTGTAGAGTTAGTTTAGAGCCAGTGTCCATTTTCGCATCTTCAGCTCCTGTATTGTGTGTGCTTGCTTTTTGTCTTGGAGGAAGTCTCATCTGCTAAACTACCAAAGTTTTAGCATATGGTTTTTTTGGGGGGGGGTGGTTCCATTAGTTAAGAACTTGAGCTTTGGAGAATTCCCTGATTCCAGATTGAGTTGAATCTTAATTATTTGACATTGGGTATCTTAACCATTTTGTTCTCTCCTCTGCGAATGAAGATGGAGTTGTTTTGGATGCTCTGTGCTTTAAATGCTAAAACAGAGTTAAATACACAGATTGGGGAAATGGCAGTGAAGGAGTACAGAGAGCAGGAGTACATATATAATTAGTTACCTTTCTTGTTGCTGTGATCCAATTCCTGACGAACATCTTAAGGAAGGAGGGGGTATTCTGGTTCACAGTTTGAGGATACAGTCTGTCAAAGGAAGTCATGGTGGCGAGAATTTGAGGAGGCTGCTAATCACATTGACTCTGCAGTTGAGAAGCAGAGATGGTGCCTGGGACAAACAAGCACATCAAGTTGGGTCTCCTCACCTCAACCTAATCTAGGTAATACCACACAGACATGCTTGTCCCTTCAGTAATTTTAAATCTACCAAGTTGATAATATTAACCCTCATGGCAGGAGCGTTTTCAGTCCAGGGAAAGGAAGGCAGATTGAGTCTTCAGAGTACACCTTAATACTGAGGAAGTTTCGTCCAAGTAAGAGGAGTAACAGGAGGCAGGAATGTTTCTGCTGTGCTCAGTCACTGGCAGCCTGTGGGGAGGACTGCCACAGAGTGGGTGCCATGGTGGGTCCACAAAGTGGCCGCTGGAGGCTGTCCGTTCCATACACCCTGCTGGCCTGTTTTCTCCTGAAGGCATGAATGTAATATCCCAAGACTGCTGCTCATATTTTGGAGTCGTCACAGAGATGACTTACACAAGCAGCAGCCAGCTCACTGCTTTGCTGTTAGAAGGTTATAACCGTCGGAATATATGGTGTTTGTTGCTATATTCCAAGTGAGAAAACTAAAGATTGGAAAGGTAAAGGACTGTATTTAGGGTCACAGCTGTGGGTAGAGTGTTCTGACTGTTGCAAAGGGTTTGTGTTGGTAACTTTTTTGTGGGTGTGATAATGACCATTAGAAAGAGTTTATTTTGGCTTACAGTTCCAGAGGGATGAGTACATCATGGCAAGGAGGCATAGTAATGAGCAGGAAGCTGAGAGTTTACATTTTCAATAGAAAGTATGAAGCAAAGAAAGCAAATTGGAAGTGTTGGAGGGTATTAATCTCAAAGCCTGCTCCCAGTGACAGTCTTCCTTCAGCAAGGCTGTATCCTAACCACCCACCAAACCAACAAATCACCACCAACTGTGGGCCAGGTGTTCAAATGCCTGCAGTGATGGAGGATACTTTTCATTTAAAGTATTACAGTTGTGCTGGTTAGTTTTTGTTGTTGTTTTTGTCAGTTTGACATATAAGCTAGAGTTGTCTTGGAAAAGGGAACCTCAGTTGTGAAAATGCCTCCATCAGATTATCCTATAGGCAAGACTGTGGAACATTTTTCTGATTAGTGATTGATATGGAAGGGCTCAGGCTGTGCCACTCCTAGACAGTTGTTTCTGGAAGGTATAAGAAAGGTAGCTGAAGGCTGAGCATGGTGGTGCAGTGTCTTTAATCCCAGCACTGGGGAGGCAGAGACAGGACAACCGGGCCTACATAGAAAGACTTACCTCAACCAAACCAGGCCTGGTGGCACATGCCTTTAATCCTGACACTCGGGAAGCAAAGGCAAGAGGATCTCTTTAAGTTTGGGGGGAGCCCGGTCTACATAAGGAAGTTCCAGGACAGCCAGGGCTGTTAGAGAAACCCTGTCTCAAAAAATCAAAACCAAAAAAAAAAAAGGGTGTGTGTATGTGTGCGCGCGCGCACAGACATGTTTTTGAATTAAGTGAAAGGTAGCTGAGCGTGAGCCTTGAGGGCAAGTCAGTAAACAGCATTCCTTTATGATCTCTGCTTCGGTTCCTGCCGACTTGAGGCCCTGGTGTGGCCTGTGGTTGGGGTGTGTATGCCAGATACCGACTCCCCACCTCCCACCCCGTGTCACTTTGGATGTTATTCCAGCAATAGAAAGCCAAACAAAACAAGGTTTAGTTTCTGCTGGGTGTTGCGTGCATGTGCTTTCTCCTCTGCTGGGGATGGAACCCAGTACCTCAGGCATGATAGGTTAAACTCTGCCCTTGGCCGATTTGGGGTTGCTTTTGAGACAAGATCTCTGAAGAGCCCACGCTGGTCTTTTGACACTTGATCCGCCTGCCTTGTCGTCAGTTCTGTAATTTCAGGCAGGTGCTACCCAGCCCAGCTGTCAGGCTTTTCTGAAGTCCTGTACTGCGTGGTTTGCTTCTGAAGGAAGGTCATGGGAGACATAGCTGATTAGTGCTGTTAAGATCTGACCTTTAGTATGCCTTTGTGAAGTGATGTGTTCACATGTCCAGTCCTCCTGCAACATCTTTGTTTGGGGGCATTTAGTTTTGTGAGTAGAATGAAAGATTTCAGATAGTGACTGTTAATGTCTTTATTGTGCTGCTTTATTTAAACAACTTGCTGAGGTTTAAGGGCTTCAGATAGCCCAACTGTATGTGATTTTTGTCTGACTGGATGATTGTGGTCTTCTCAGAAGTGCAGCCCACATGCTACAAAGCACACAGATCTTGGTATTACCAGGTTGCAACTTGGAAAGTAGCATGTCTTGTATTTGAACTTTGTGTCTCCCTTGCCCTCTGTTCCCGCTAAAATCAGCAATAAACTAACGGGACAGTGCTCATTTTGATTTACTTGTAGAGTCTGTAAACATGACCACACTGACGTATTGGGAATTAGGACTTCCTTATTTGCTAATTTCTGCAGGGGCACAATGTAGCCCATAATACTGCCCATATCAAGATAGTGCGGCTTTATTAGGTTGACCAGACCTAAGCACATTGCACGAAGATCAATGGGCTGAAGAGAGCATACTCCAGCAGCTTGTGAGCATCGAGCGCTCATGTGTCTCTGGGACTGGGATGGCTTCTGCAGGCTGTCTCCTTGGCCTTACCTAGTTTTTTAGAAATGAGGGCATCCTCCCAAACACCTTCTCTGTGGAACATTTTCTTTGTAAACTTGGGGCAGAGCCAGGCATGGTAGTACATGGGTATAATCTTGGCACTCGGGAAAACTGAGGCAGAAGAATCATCACCACAAATTGAAGGCAAGCCTGGACTTTGATATTAACACAACACAAAGATTTGGGAACAGGAGAGGATTCTGTTACAACCTGTAACAAATTCTGTTACAGCTTTCCCTGTGTGCTGACATAGACCTCCGTACCTGTGTTGCCTGTGTGTGTTTTAATTGGAGATGGCTTAGAAAACTTATGCAGTAGGATATTCTTTTTGAAGTGCCTCAATAGAATCTCCAAGTACTCTTTACTCAGCTGTGCTGCTATTCCTTTTTGTGGTAACTTCAAAGTAGGAAATGGTCGGGCTGGAGAGATGGCTCAGTGGTTAAGAGCACTGTCTGCTCTTCCAAAGATCATGAGTTCAATTCCCAGCAACCACATGGTGGCTCACAACCATCTATAATGTGAATTGATTTCCTATTCTGGCCTCTGTAAATGCAGATAGAACACTCATATACATAAAATAAATAAATCTTAAAAAAAAAAGTAGGAAATGGTCATGGTGCCATGAATAAATTGATTAGAAAGCAAGGCAACTAGTAGACTGTTAACCTGAATTCCCATGCATCTATTAAAGGTACATTCAGGTGTGAGGCCAGGCAGAAGGAAATCATTTGAGGTACATGAGAATCAGATTTCTCTGGCATTCAGATACAGGAGATCCTATTAAATGATGTACTTAGGTGCTGGAGAGATGGCTTAGAGGTTAGGGGCACTGACTGCTCTTTTAGAAGCCCTAGGTACAATTGTCAGCACACACATGGCAGCTTATAGCCACCTATGACTCCAGGGGATCTGATGTCCTCTTCTGACTCCTGAGGCTACCTACACACCTATGGTGCACATATATATATATATTTGCATGAAATAAATGTGTAAATATGTCTTTCTTTTTTAATGGTGTTCTTACCAACATTGTAATATCGCTGCCTTTTAGGGTCCCAAGAGCCTTGGCACTTGCTAAGAAAGCATTAGGCTACTGAGCCACATACCTAGAACTTGGTTGTTTTAACATTGCTTGTTGTCGCATATTTGTGTCATTTGAAAGTATAGTATGTGTGTGCATGAAGTCTACGATGAGTTCCTGGAAATGGAACTTAGTGGATCAGACACACATTTGGGCACCTTATGTTTGAACAGGAAGAGATCTTTGATCTCCTGCTGCCCATACCCCTGCCACCAAGGTGAGTGTGCTGGCCAGAGAGAGCTACAGGCTGTGGCACTAATGGAGGGTGGGCCATGTTCCTTGAAGATGGAGTTTTCTACATTTTAGCTGATTTTTGTACTAGAAGTCAACACTCCCAGTCTCTTCCCATCTTGGGAGCAGGTGACTTAGAATTAGAGGCTCCTCACATGGAACAGCTTTTGGCTTTAGCTCTGTGTCAGTAACCATGGCCTGAAGCCTCTATAGATACCAGAGGGAAACTAAGGTGTTCTTCAAAATCAGATTTCTTAGGAAACCCTTAGGTATTTCTCCTATTAAAAGCTGTAACAGTTGGGAATATAACCAGTATAACTGCTTGCTTAGCATACCTAAGGCCTCGGATTCAGTTCAGAGCACCACACACACAAAAGGTTTTTAAAGCTGGGTTGGTGAGATGGCTCAGTGGATAAAGGCACTTGGCAACATGCTTAACAAGTCCTCTGAGCCCACACTGGGGAGGGAGAGAACTGATTCTGACCACCACATACATACCTGGGGCATACATGCGTATGTGTACACATATAAGCAATTTTTAAAAAGGAAAAATTAAAATGTTTTAAAGCTTTAAAAGGACATTTTGAACTTCTTGATTTCTGGTCTGCTGAAAGAGCCCGACACACTCCTTCATAATTGCTCAGTCATCTCCCTAGCTCTGTGTTGTTGGGGTTTTTTGTTTGTTTGTTTGTTTGTTTGTTTGTTTTCCTATCCTTTGGAGATGGGGAGAGGGTTTTGTTTTTGTTTTCTCATCTCTCAAATCTGCTAAAGTAACTTACTTGCTTGTCTGTGCTTACTGCCTTCCTCTTCTAGTGTAGGCCTAATCCTGGAAGCTTCTAGCCTCTGTACAGTCTAACCTAGGTCTGGAATGTTTTCAGACCCTGAGACTTACTGCTTAATAAGCCCACTCTTTCTGATTCTTTCTGAGCTCATAGCTGGCTGGTTCAATTCAACTGTTCTGGCTCAAACTCTGCTCCCCAGTTGACTTATTCAACCTGGCTTCTCTCTCGGCCCCTGAATTGCTCTGTTTGGCTCAAACTAACTCTAATCTTCTGTTTCCTTCTCATTCTCTGGCTCATTCTATCTTCACCTGGGTCTAGTTTGTTCTCTCATTCAACTGCTCTTTGTAAAACTGGTAAAACCGCCTCCTCTTCTCTCTACGTTACCCCTTAAGTAGCTTCCCTTTCCTCTCCTTGTGAGAGTTGGGTGTAACCTTATTCTGTCAAATCTTTCTCTGATTTGTCAGTTTTTCCCCACTCAATTAGACATTACTTTCAAACATGGGTGCTTCCTTCCACAAAATAACTTTACCTTTGTTGTTTGGGATTAAAGGCGTGCACCACCACACCTGAACCTTTACTTGAAACTTGCTCTAAACCAAACTGTCCTTGAACTCAGACCTGCTTGCCTCGGTCTCCCACGTTAAAGGTGTATTCCAGCCAGATCACACAGACCTAGGTCTTTGGATGTAATCTCTTGCCAGAACAGTGATGTTCTGAATTAAAATTCCTCTGCACAAACCCCTTTAGAGATGAAAATGCATTGACTCCTACCTCCACCTTCCAGAGGTTTTGTGATTACGAGTATGTAATCTTATGACCACATTTATAGTTTTACTGTATGATTGATTCTAGACCATATTCCAGGATGCTAATACTGGGGACATTGTATAATCTTTTATGAGGGAAGATTACTGTATTATCTATATAGTTTTTACACATCAATATGCCTTATTGATAATTATATGATAGATTATTACTCACAGATCACACTAGTTCAATTTGGGAAACAAAGTTATTAATGCTGCTGAAGGGGTCTTGGCTGTGCTGTGCTGCCAGTTAGTGTGTTCTTCTGGAGATGACTTTGTCTGTAGGTCCTTTGATACAGTCATTCTACATTCAGTTCAGAATGATAGACAAAGCTATGTTGCATGACCATTTCTAGACCCAAGCCTGGCTGTGGTGGCACACACCTGTTATCCCAGAGCATGGGAGGTAGAGGCAGGCAGATCTCTGGGAGTTCAAGGCCAGGCAGGGCTAAAACAGAAACCCTGTCTCAGAAAACAAAACAAAAACAAGCATTGCTAGACCCTGTGACTGTTAATTTCTTTTCAGTGCCATCTTAACACATGAAACTGGGAAACTTTTCCAAAATTGACAAGAGCAGCTAGAGTTCTAAAAATAAAAATTTATTTATATTTATTAATAAATACCAGCATGCTATTACAGCAACATCTTTTCCAAGTCCTATAGTGTCTGACCTCATCATGGCTGACTTCATGTGGTACTAGGCATCAAACCTAGGCCTTCACTCATGCCTGGCAAGTTCTCTACTAGCCCTTGGTTAAGCAAGCATACTCATACTAGCTACTCAGGAAACTGAGGCAGGAGTTTGAGGCCACCCTAGGCATCATCGTAGTAAAAAAGAAAATGAGCATGTGTTTGGTTTATTATCATAATGCCAGTAAATATAACTTAAGAGGAGAGTAATAGGTAAGTCTATTTCATTATACATCAAGAGATAAAATTCGGGCTAGAGAGATGGCCCAGAGGTTAAGAGCACTGGCTATTCTTCCTAATGTCCTCAGTTCAGTTCCTAGCAACTACATGGTGACTCACAGCCATCTATAATGAGATCTAGTGTCCTCTTACAGCCTGCTGGCATACATGCAGGCAGAATACTGGATTAATAAATAAATCTTTTTTAAAAGGAGAGATAAAATTCTCAGTAATTTGAATGGGAGAAAGTGTTAAGAGTTATTGGGTTCTACAGAAGTTAAAATGGTGCTTTGGGAACCAAAAGCAGCACTGTTTGATCTGTCTGCTTGGCTGTGACAAACTTCTCTGCAGATAAATGATCTGTGTGGAGTTGGCTGAATGTTATCTTACAAAAATTATAGTCCACAAGAGGCTTATCTAGGATTGGGTGGCTTAGAAAAAGCAAAACACTGA
The DNA here is from genome assembly GCA_028658305.1 of Pachyuromys duprasi. Classification (NCBI taxonomy): domain Eukaryota; kingdom Metazoa; phylum Chordata; class Mammalia; order Rodentia; family Muridae; genus Pachyuromys; species Pachyuromys duprasi. Next base: position 48,472,552 of record CM053756.1, read on the forward strand.
GGTAACTAATACTGGGAAAGCTTAAAATTTCTCAATGCAATGTTTTGTTTGGTGGGTTGTTTTTTTTTTTTTTTTAATGTTTATTATTTATACAGTATCCTGGCTGGGTATGTACTTGTAGGCCAGAAGAGCACATCAGATCTTATTATAGATGGTTAGGAGCCATCTTGTGGTTGCTGGGAATTGAACTCAGGACTTTTGGTAGAACAGCCAGTACTCTTAACCTCTCTAGCCCTGGTTTGTTTTTCTGCTTGGTTCGTTGTTTGGTTGTTGTTTTTCAAAACAGGGTTTTTCTATGTATCCTTTGCTGTCTTGTACTCTGTCTTGGCTTGGTAGACCATGCTGGCCTCAAAATCACAGTGATCTGCCTGCCTCTGCCTCCCTGAGTACTGAGATTAAAGGTGTGTACCTCCATGCCTGGCTTGCAGTGTGGTTTTTAAGACAAGAGTTTTACTGTGCAGCTCTGTCTGCCGGGGTCCAGCCCAGTGAGTATAGGACTTGAAGCAGGTGGGTGCAAGAGGAGATGCAGGGCACCTTTTAGTTTTTTACAAGAGACAGAGAGGAAGCCATCTCGGTATAGCTTGACTTACTCCGACAACCTGTGTCTCACAGGCTTTATTTGTACACAAAACCATTTTCCTCAAGAGTCTTTAAGATTTTTTTTCTAAAATCTTGATTGCATAAGCATATTAAAGTGAAAGAAATCCAGCAAACAGCAAACTTCATGAGAACTAAGTTTTTACATGATAAATCAGTTTTCTTTTAACTGTCTTTTTCCTTAAGATCAGGATCATAAAGCCTTGTGGTTACAGAAATGCTAGACAGGATGACTCTGAGTGTGATTTTGTTTAAGTTTGACACAAAGTTAATAGATCAGATGTTATTTCCTCCCTCCTGTTACATCAAGCTTCTCTTTCTGCAGAGGCCCAACCTCTCAGTCCCTTGTTTAATTCCTCCTTTTCCTCTTCTATTTTTCTTTTATGTTTGACATAGGACTGCCATCCTTTCCTTCTATTCTTAAAATACTATGCAGTCTTTCTAGCAGCACATAACATTACTTAAGCAAAAGCGGCTTGTTCTTTGTTTTTCTACAATATCAGAAAAGTCCTGATCTGACAAGTCTGCTCAGGAAGGCAGGCAGTTCGCTGAGCCAAAATGTCCCTCTCTGTGTCTTTGTCGCAAACCCATTTCCATGTAATCCCTATCTTTACTATAGTCCTGTATAGGATAAAAGAACATCAAGATTTCTAGACTGTTTGCTTTGCTGCCTCCAGGAAGGTACCAAGGTTTGTCACAGTCAAAATATTTTCCTGTGCATTCTAATTCCATGTTTCTAAAACTGGACATGAAAACCTAATGATTCAGTTACAGTTTGTCAACTTCTAAAACTACCCTAAGTTTTTCTTCTTTAATGGTTTTTCTCAAATTCTGTTTCATGCTTACTGGTATCATTTATTAATGATCTAAATGTGTGTGTCTAAGTAATAGGTTCTATGGAAGACTCAATTTTCTGCAAAGTTGTTTTTCCCAAGGAAGTACTGTTAGTTGTATTTTTTATTAACAGCAGCTCTAGCTTTCGGTGAGAAGCCTTTAACAGTAAGGAATATAAATACAAGCAAAAGTTGTGTGGCGGATTTCCACTAAGAGCAGTGAAGGGTCAGTCCTGATGATCATCTAAGCACTGGAGCTTTGTCAAACAGCACATGCAGCACCTTGGCATCACTACCTGTCCAGCCTGAAACTTGGGGTCATCCAGCCTCAGCCTCCAGTCACTGGGATTGCAGACCTTGCCCTACACCTTGATAGCACCTTGCCCCGCTATGCAATTAAATTTCTGTAGATAATATAAGCTACTTACCTTAAGAAAAACAAATCAGCATTTAGGCTGTACGAACTATGTTCAAGTAAGTGATGTTCTTTGTACTCCTGCAACATTTTTTGTGTGTGTGTATTTCTTAAGAACAAAGATAGGTCAAATTATTTGGTAGTGTAGTAACATCATTGGAATATCCAGTCTATATGTGTAAAATTATCCTCAAGTATGTACATTTTTAGATGTTGGCAGTTCTGGCCGTACAGAAGGAAAAAACATCTCTGAGGCTCAGTGTCTCCTGACACTGTGTATGAGAAGTTCCCCACATACTAGGAAAGAAGTCATTTGTGCATTGTTGACTAGTTGGGTGTTCCTCGTTTAGCTCAGTTCTAATGCTACAAGGAGCAAGCGTCACCTGTCACTGGTTGAGGTCTCGTCCTCGAATACTGTCTCCCCGGTTTGTTTTAACCTGTGCTCTGACTGACCAGGTATATGTCAGTGTTCCTACTGTCCCCTCCTGAGGTTTGATCAACCTTTGTTTAACCAACTCATAGGATTCAGGGAAGTTCAGTTTCAGGTTTATAGTAGAGTGTAGGACTAAGGATATAGATGTGTCAGGCAAGGCCTGTCCACTCAGTTTCCATGCTTCCTCATGACACACCTCCGTCCGGGAAATTCTACTTGTTCAGCTGTCTGGAAGTTCCAATGTATGTTTTATGGAAACTTAATTGAATAGACAGGACTAAAATATGGATAATCATGTAGAAAATGATATACACACAAATACAAAGGAAAGTGGTGGGGAGAAACAAGCTGGTTGGTGGGAAACTGGGGCCCTCTTCCCTTTGAATGTAGAACAGGAACAGTGGTTTGAAATCCCAGTGGTAAGTGGATTTCAAAGTGGGTAGATAGGAGGTCTGTTTCCCTTAGTACAGGAATGGAACCCAGGGCCTTGCACATGTTAGGTAAGTAATCTACCCCTGAAGTGTATTCCCCGCCAGGCATTATTCTTTCTGAAATGAAGGTTCTGGTAATTTTCTTATAGACAATTCTAGAAAGACAGATCAGAATTAGTTTCTTTTACCAGCCCGAGGGAAGAGAAATTCTAGACAGTTTTGAAACTGAATTATGAGGCCAGAACCATGGACAAAATAACATAGTATACGCTCCTACATTTCTTCACAATCCTGCATCGTGCATTCTCCACCGTGGCCCACAGGTACTATTAAGTCTGTGCTATTGTGGATGTCCAGGAAAACCATAAACTATGTTTCCACCCGACTTTCAGAGAAACCTAAGTGCTTGTGGCTGAGAGATGGTCAGCAATTAAGAGCATTCCCTGCTTTTCCAGAGGACCAGTGTTGGGTTCCTAGCACTCAGGGGATCTTATCCCACTGTCCCCAGCTTCTACAGTCACCCACACAGTACACTTAAATAAATCTTCAAATATTTTTAAATGTAGTTAAGATAAACGTATTGCTAAAAAGGATGCCTTTAGCTTTATGTTGTAAGCACACAGGGCCCTCTTTGTGGCTGTGTTAACATTTGTTCAGTTACAAGAAAATATTGAAAGAAAAAAAAAGAAGGCATTAGAGCATTAACTGCAAACAGTTACAGTTACCAGTGTGCCAGAGTATTTGTTGGGTGACATAGAGAACCCATCATAGGACATGGTAGAAGCACCTAGTTTAAGTCTTGTTGGATCTATATGACAGCCTCGGGAAATTGTCTAGGCCCAGGGAGGAGATGCTGAATAGGGAGGGAGATGAGGCTTAATAATCATGCATCCCCAAAATAGACATCCTAGCTCAGATTAGACATTACTGGGTTTGTTATATCTCAGGTAGTTGAGACAACATTAGACATGCTGTGCCTTGTTTATTTTTTATTTTTTTAACAGTTCAGGAAAGTGGTCTGTTAAACTTTCAGGTAGGGAGTAGTTCAGAGTCATATCTGGGCTTGAACCTCAAAACATGAGGGCAATGTGACCTTGGGTAGGAGGATAGGGTGAGTAAAGGCTTGGATCTTCAGGGATAGATCTGCCTCTGACAGGTTGTGCTATCTCCTGTAGATCTTCATAGTCTAAAATCAGTCATCAGTGGTAGTGCCTGCCGTTTACATTTGTGCTCAGGAAATGCTGGCTTTTGTTATATTCTATTTCCTCTAGTAGGGAAGGGAACTGGGGCTCAGAAAATTCTGAAGATGTACTCAGGGTTACACCTCTGCAAGGTGTAAAGCCAGATCTCACTGGCAGTCCTCAGACCACTTCTGTGTCCTCTACAGTCATAAGTGTGCCTGGAGTTGAGTTAGGCTCCTTGGCTTTGTGTGCTCCAGTGCTTTGACCTTACAAATAAGCTGGTGATTCCCTTCCAGATGTCCAACATCACAGTCACGTACAGAGATGGCCGAGTGGCACAGCTGGAACAGGTGTACATTCGTGGCAGCAAGATCCGATTTCTGATATTGCCTGATATGTTGAAAAATGCACCCATGTTAAAGAGCATGAAAAATAAAAACCAAGGTTCAGGAGCCGGCCGAGGAAAAGCTGCTATCCTGAAGGCCCAAGGTAGGTGCCCCTCTGGGACTGGCTTTAGAATTCTACTTGTTTCTTTTAGGGAAGGCCCTATTGGGGCTTGGGGACAAGGGGTGAACCTGCTTGTATCTCCTTGCTACCCTGGCCTGATCTGTCCCCAAGGCTTTAGGTCCTTGGTAATGGGGGCCTTTCCCTGTTTCTTTCGTGCCTTACTTGATCCAATCGCAGAATTTAGTATAAAATCCCAATTTTGTCCTTGGTGAGGGTTGTAGGGGTGGTGCACATTTCTTAGGAAAGGTGTGGTGGCTCATACCTATAATCTTATCACTCAAGAGCTGAGGCAGAAGGAATACAGTAAGTGGAAGCCAGCCTGTGCTACATAGCAAGACCCTGGAGAGACAAGCAAGAAGAACCCAGTCTTAAGTGATGCAGTCTGTAGTAAAGATCCTTCCTTTTCAGAAATTCTATCCAAGAAGGCTGGGCAACTTGCTCTGGTCTAGTGAGGATGTGGATTGATAACCTGGAACAGTATGTTGGCATTTCCAGAACTATGTGTGATTTCCCACCCCCAAGATATATTTTTTCCTATTCACTCAAGATAGAAAGGTAACAACAAACCAAAGAAACAATTGCACTCATGCTTGTCTTGATAAACAAATGAGCTTATTAGGGTTGCATAGGAGCATGGGTGGCTCTTGCTGATTCTCTGAACTGCAGCAACTTCAGTTATCTATCACCTAACCTGGGTGCTAGCACATGGGTGCTAGTTCATGAAACTGCTTCACTGGAGTTCCCCATCAGTTAACCATCCACTTTCTCTGTACTGACCTCCTCCCAGGACTCTGCAGCTGGGGCTAGATTGGGAGGGTAGGAGGGTATGTCAGGAAGAATGAGCGGCTATGATCCAGCTTATCACAGCTGCTCTGATTCATGGTGTAAGCGGCCATGTCCTGTCTGGGAGGTGATGCTCCACAGCAGTAGTGCAGAGACTAAGTGGAGCTTCTGGTGCCCCATGTGTTCCAGATAAACTAGAGCCTCATATGCCTAGCCTGGCCTCAGGCTCTGTGTACCTGACAACGACCTGGTACTCTTGCCTTTCAGCTCCCAAGGGCTAGTGCCCACATGCCCGGTTTATGAACAAACACAAAAGCATCATCAGGCAAGCACTCTACCATCCCAGCCCTCTAGTTAAAGCCATCTTTTTGTTTGTTTTGGTTGTATAGGTTTTTTGTTGTTTTTTAAAATTGTGTGAATTAGCTTATTTGTGGAGTGGGGGGACACATGTGGAGATCAAAGGACAACTTGTCAGACCATTTCCTTCCACCATGGGGGTCCTGTGGAATACACGTAGGTCAGCAGGATTGGCGGCAACTACATTTACTTGCTGAACCACATTGCCAGCCCTTGTTTTACCTTTTCTTTCTGTTTTGTTTTGTTTATTTATTTATTGAGACACAGTTTTTCTATGTAGCTATCCTGGAATTCATTCTGTAGACCAGGCTGGCCTCAAACTGGCAGAGATCTGCTTGCCACTGCCTCCCAAGCTCTGGATCAAAGGTGTGCGCCACCACTGCCTGGCTGTTTTACATTTTCTTAAACTTGACATTAAATCCTACTTTGACACATACCGGCAAGTGTAACCATGATGTCTCCCAGTGAATACTTAGCTGCTCTTGGAGGGTAGCCCAGTTGTTGTCTGTATCGGCATTCCTAAAAAGTTCTGCCACGTTATTAGGTACGGAAGCATAGTCCTACACAACAAGGTTGTTGTTTAGAAAAAGATTTGATGGTGTGAAAGCCCTGGGTCCTCCATCATTATATTTAATGTATGAGGTAGCTTCTGTGTTTAAAGATAGAATAGTTTGTAGTTTTTGTTCTTTTGTTAAGACTTCTGAAAAGGCTGATAAAGTCTTGGGGCCAGCGATGGCTTGGTGGTAAAGGTGGTTGTTGCACAAGCTTTAGAGAAGTTGTCCTCTAACCTCTATATGCACACAGTATACATGCTAATAGAGAGAGAAAAAAAATTTTTCCCTTTGCCTCTAAAAGGGCTGCCCTTGCTGACCCATCTTCTCACCAGTCAAATTGCTGTGTACTTCAGGCAGTGACTTTGCCCAGACCCGCTGACTGCTGCCTGAGCCACCTGTGCCTTTCCCAGCCCCTGGCTCTAGTCCCTATCAGCAAGTGCTTAGGTTCCCACCAGACTCCTCCCTCAGGACTACTCCAGGCTCTGAAGGACAAAAGAATGAGACTGTTTTGTCAGTCCTCAGAATCCTCATGTGTCCTTTTAAGCCCCTAGCCTCCTAGGTACATTGCATCACAAAGTGGTAGTCATGTACCTTTCTATGGGTAGTGTGTGTGTGTGTGTGTTGCTGTTAAGCATTTCTTTCACGCAAAAAGACTCAAAGAATAATAAAATCCCATACCGAGAATTAACAGATGCTAGCACTTAAGTATATATATTTCAAGAGTTAAAAGTAAATTGAGGGCCAGAGTGGTGTAGCTCAGTAGGTAAAGAGCTTTACCACACAGTATGAGTACCTGGGTTTAGTCCATGTGTGGTGGCATCTGTTAGTAATCTCAGGACTGACAAAACCAAGATAAATCACTGGGCTTCCTAGTCAGCCAGTCTAGCCTACTTGGCAAGCTCTAGGCCAGTGACAGACCTTGTCTCAAGAAACAAAGTAGTGGATGGTACATGAGGAACAACATTTGAGGCTTTCCTGTGTCCTGCATATGTTCATATACGTACAGGTACATGGTCCTACCCCTTCCCCCATACAAAGTGAATTGAGTGCATCTGTAGTGGCCTATTCATTTCTATAGTCTAGCCCTGAGAATTTGTCTTTTCTGTGTACTCAAACTGCTGTCAACATAACCTCCCACCCTTGACCCCAGATTTTCAGTGCCAATTTCCACTCCTCTGCCCCCCCCCCCATCAGCATGTGACAAGTAGTGGATCAGAGTAATGTTGGTCCAGGTAGCCTTCCAGGCCCCTTCCAGAGCTGATGCCCAGGCTTTAGGTAGTGCTTACTATGAGCATCCCTAACCACACTGATCTCTCTCCTTCTTCCTTTCAGTGGCTGCAAGAGGAAGAGGACGTGGAATGGGGCGTGGAAACATCTTCCAGAAGCGGAGATAATTTTCTCTGTTGAAGGGAACTTTGTTCATTTTGCTCTTAGGTTATGGCAGGGGTTTCTTTTGGGGGTTGGGTGGGAGGTTACATGTGCGTATGTCCTAGATTTTCTTTTGATATTTCTCTTTGTATCAGAGAAACTTAAGCTAAATAAAATGATTGTTTTGTGGTTTGTGTATGTGAGGGGGTTTTTGTTTTCAAGGAAATAAAACTGTGTGTTCATTTTGTAGTTTGCTTTGGCAGCAGGTTAGAATCTGACACATTAGAATTTGACGTGTGCTGGGTGAATGCCAGTACTTTTTAAATAGCAGTTATTGATAAAGAGTTTGAATGCTGTTCAGGACAGTTTCTAGTTGAGTGCCCCCCCCCCCAAAAAAAAGCTTAACTTAGAGAAGCTCCAGGAACTGTGTTATCTTTACATGTGCACATAATATGGCATTTTGCTCAGGTAACCTTTGTGGCACACCATCAATCAGCTCAGCCCAGACAGCACTGGGCAACCCAACTTGTGAAGGAATCTCGTACCTGATCTAGTAGTCTAGTGACCCTAGGGTCACAGCATTTGAAGATAGTTGGCTAGTACTGGAAAGTAGTCCAGAGATTCCCAGGGGACTCATGTATGGGTCTACTCTGCTGTCTCCACACAGGGCTATGAGCATGTTGGCATTGATTAGCACACTGATTATTAAGAAAGGAAGGATAAGATATGCAAAGTGAGTACTTGACATAAACGGAAATTAGGAAAACAGCCTGAATCATTAAACTGTTGGAAAGAAAGTATTGTCAAAGGTTCATTCTGAGATGAGCTAGCAGAAACCCTCAAGAAGAAAGGTCAGTTAATCCTTTCTTTTTGTGTTTGTTTGCTTAATATATGAGTACTCTGTTATGTACACATGCATGCCAGAAGAGGGCATCAGATTCCATTATAGATGGTGAGCCACCATATGGTTGCTGAGAATTGAACTTAGGACCTCTAGAGGCAGAGCTTTTAACCTCTGAGCCAGCTTTCCAGCCCTCTTTGTTTTTTTTCTTGCATTTGCAGTACTCTTTGATGATATCCTTGGCCTAAGGGGTTTATTGTTGGGGTCGGGAGAGGCCTTACTCTTTCACTAAATACCTATAACCAAGCACTTCACAGATTTATTCAGTCAGTTTCAGATTTGTTGCCTCCACTGACTTGACATGTATTGTCTCTCCTCAGGGTTGGATACAACCTTAAGCCTGCAATATTAGCAGTCAGGCTCCACCCAGTAAGCCTTCATGGGTGCTCATAGTCACTAGCTGCCTATATGGTGAAATGTTAACGTCTTTACCCTCCAACAGCAATACTTCCTACCTTGAACCATGGCTGTGGGTCGCCAAGGTGGTAGTGAGAGGTGATGAGACAGGTTCTCTATGTAGTCCTACTTGCTTTGTAGACCGAGTGGCCTCAAACAAAAATGCACTTGCACCGGCTTTCTCAGTGCTATGATTGAAGGTGTGTGCCACCATGTCCAGCTGTACAGTTAGTGTTGGGGTGCATGCCAACACACATGGAAGTCAGAAGACAACTTTTGGGAGTTAGTTCTTCTACCCTCTTGGCAATCAAACTTCGCTTGTCAGGATTTACTTTTAAAATGGCAATTCTGCCCATCTCTCTTCTGCTTTCAACTGCTTGCTTTTTCCTCTCAAATGTGTCTGTCTCAGTTTGTGCACTATCTTGGATCCCTTCCCCTGGCTGCTGTTTGTATTCCCCATCACTGTCTTTCTGACTATAATTTCGGTACTGCCATCCATATTCATTGTTACAGTATGACTGGTTAAATTATTATTGGTGAGCATAGATTGCTGAAGAACTTTCCTTAGGAGTAATGATACTCTAGCCTTTAGTTTCTGTGTGTCCCTGACTCCAGATATTAAGACCTTGTGTTATCAGCCGCTGTCAGGTAACTTATCTGTCCAGTCTGGTTTGCATCGTTGCTGTCATCCCAATTTCTTGCTATGCCCTTTCTCAACCTAGCTCCTATTTTCTGTGTGTAGGGTCTTTCTCTTGGTTTATTAATTTATATTAATAAGTGGTACGTGAAAAGTGATTTTTTTTCCCTAGACTGCCTAAGTTGGAACCGGTTTTCCATTATATTGAATGACTATTCCTGGAGAGATGTGAGCAAATATCTACTCATCCCAGATAGGGAACCAACAACAGACCAAAGTACAGATATTATCAGAATCTAACTTGGTGAGCCAATGGATTTTACTATGGTAATTTATAGTAATAAGGGTGAAGGGTTACTTAGGGGAGCAGAAAATGACAGTTACACCACCAAAACTTAACCCACCATGGGTGGTAGCTTTGGAAACCCCAGCATGGATGACTTTAGAAAGCTCAAGTGTACCGTATGATCTGCAGACAGCACAGCCTGTCTAAGTGTGTCAGTGGTCCTTAACTGCATATCTGAGTTTAGGAAAGTAGAAACTTGGTGAATCTGATCAGTTTCAGGGACTTTTGAAGCCTTTTTGAGTTGTTTAGTTAATGAGTTTAAGGACCTTCCCACAGGATAACAGGGTTCTGTTTCCCTTTGGAATAGCCTGTGTCTTGAGCTTCCATGGAAATAGAATGCTTATTCTCCAAAGACATTACTGTACAACACTCAGCTTTGAAGGCATTGATACTTAGTAATTTTTCTAAGTTATGAAATGTCACCATAAACATACCTTGAGACCTTTTCTAGGCAGCTTAGCCTGTCTAAGTGTGTCAGTGGTCCTTAACTGCATATCTGTGTTTAGGGAAGTAGAAACTTGGTGAATCTGATCCGTTTCAGGGACTTTTGAAGCCTTTTTGAGTTGTTTAGTTAATGAGTTTAAGGACCTTCCCACAGGATAACAGGGTTCTGTTTCCCATGTGTTGTGCATGTCCTTGATGAGCCCTTTCAGGGTGGATCCTGCCCTTTTCTGGGAAACTTTTCTTGCCCTATGTGTTAATTATTTCCTTCTGTGACCTGCCTGTGGCAGTCGGGCAGCAACTTTTGGACTCTTGAGTGTCAGACTCAAGTCATCAGGCTCAGCAGCAAGTACATTTACCCACTGAATCATTTACCAAGCCCATTTTCCAATCTTTACTCTAGGAAATACTCCCCAAGTTGATTTTCTGAATGTTCTGAAGTTTTGTTTTGATGGTAATGTTCCTTGATGGTAGTGTCTTCTCTTTGGAAACACTGTGTTTGATGCTTTTATCTCCTTACGTAAGCTTTTCTGCCCCTTTTGGGTTTTGGCATTTCTTGTTACAGATTTTGACTTGCCTGACAATTAGTATTCTGTGGGATTACTATTGATTGCTAATATGTGTATATATTACTAATCTATATCTGGAATATTAAAAGGATTGTCTTTGTAGGGTATTCTGGTTGAACTTCGAGTGCTAAGGAATTGAATCCAGAGACTTACACATGCTAAGGAAGTACTCTGCCATTGAGCTAGAGCTCAGCCCAATGTCTTAGGGCTTTCATGGACTAGACAAATTATCTGGGGAATATAGCCAGGTTTAGGCCAGATGTGGTGGTCTATACCTTTAATCGCACTTGCAAGGTAGAGGCAGGCAGATCTCTGTGAGCTTGAGGTCAGCCTGGTCTTTGTAGGGCATTTTAGGCCAACCAGAAATAGTTAGACCCTGTCTCAAAAATAAAATAAAAAATAGGTAATTTTTTTAAAGAATGAACAGCAACGCCATAGAACAGTGACTAGTCTCTCCAAAAGGCCAGCATGTAGCATTGGTTCTGACTACCACAACTACTGTTTTCTTATATTCAAGAAAGCTTAGACTCCACTTGGATCTATGGATCCAACTGTCCTATGAAAAGTTTCTTAGTGAGTATTCCATATTTAAATTAAGTGTGGGTTTTTGTTTTCTGCTATTGGCTAATGCAAAAGAAAGTAATTGGATTCATAAATGTCCCTGAAAAAAAGAAAGCAGACAGAATACATGAAATTAGTTTTCAGAATCCCAGGCTTCAGATACTAAAGGAAATTAATTTTTAGTAACTAAGGAACATAGCCATTGTCCAACTTACACTTTGCAAAGAGACACCACCCTGTGGACCAGAAAGCAAGGGTGAGCCCTAATGGAGCCTGCCTTCATGAAGAGTCAGAGCTAAGGGACAAGCCGGAAGAGCCCAGGGTATCTGCAGGGTGATCTCGAGTATTCAGCAAAACATGGATAAGCACGTGATTGTGAGAAAACGAACGCTATAGTAGGCTAGAAAATCTCTTGCTATAGTTCTCGGATGCTATCTGATGACATTCTTAGCTCTGAAGTTGTTGAAGGCTCATAGTCCACCAGTGCATTCTGTGAGGTTGTATCTGATAACAGGATATCAGGCCAGATACAGAGCTGGTTGATAAGTGGCTATTAAGCAGACCAAAGATACATGGAGATAATTTGGCTATGGATCTGACAAATTCCAAATCTCCACAGTCCATCAGTCTTGAATCTTTAAATAGGTATGGGATTTTCCCGGAAAACTCAACTGAGTTCACCTGGAGAAGCACCAAGGTTGAGTCAGGAAGCAAAGCGGACAAGGGGAGACTGGCTCAGAGCCTTAATGGTGGTTTCTATATGAGACAAGTTTGATTTCAGACGGTCTTGGGGAACAGGAGTGGTCTAAAATTGTCAAGTTATTGGCCCTTGGTTGGGGTGAGGGACCAGTCTAGGATTGATTGGTTTGTCTATGAAATATACTGGCAGGCATGGTGTTGACAGTCATTAGGAAGTAGCTGGTCCTGGGGCAAGCATTCTCTGGAATTACCAAGAACCCAAAATACTAAAGCATATATTCATAAAGTTAAAAAAAAAAAGAAAAAACCATACATATTGCTCACAAAGAATGCTAAAATACAATCCAGGACCTTTGTAGCAAACTTTGGTTATTTAGGAGAAAAATCCTGTCTACAGACAAGGAAATGTTAAAAAAAAAAATTCAGTCTTACTAATTTTAACTTTGTGTTATTATATCTGTTGGTGTGAAGGCCGGGTGCCATAGGGTGCATATGGAGGACAGAGGACAACTTTGAGGAGTTGGTTCTCTCCTGCCACCAAGGGGTCCAGGGATCAAACTCAGGTAACCAGGCTTGTGGAGCAAGTTCTTTTACCCCTTGAGCTATCTCTCAAATTCACCAAAATTGACATTTGTTATTCAGTATTGTTGGGGTTGGTATAATGTTCTTCTGGAATGTATACAATTTACCCTTCATTCAAATGCAGATTTCTTTACCCCACTATCTGGTTTCAATCCGGACATTGCATTGTGATGCTTATTCTAAGCATCACCTGTCTCAAGTTTCTGCCACCATTTGTTCTCTGTAATTAAACACCCAGCCAGTGCTATGCAATGGAGAGAATAGGGTGGGACATCCTGGTCCTGAGGGGAGGAAAGGGGAAGGAAGGAGTAGGAGAGCAGAGATCAGCAGGAGGTCTTGGAACCAGATGAACCAGACCTAAGATCACTAAAAGCAAGTATAATGGGTGAAATCTGAATGGTAGGAAACTATGTTGGCTTTGAGGTTTAGGGTGGCATAGCTTACCCAACATTGTGCTCTGGGTTAATTAAATAAATCCTTTTCTCTGTGTGGTGATTTGGGTATACAGCTGGTTTAGAAATAACTGCTGCTTAACTAAAAGATAAATCAGTAATGAATATTAATAACCCATAACATGTTGGTAAAAGTTTAAGTACTGTTACTGCTTTTCATTTTAAAAAGGTATGCTTATGAAATCATAACATTTATATAGCTAAATTTTGTTTTTTGTTGTTTAATATAGAAAGTTTGCTCTGAATTTTTTAAGGTTAAATGTTTTATGTGTATGAGTGTTTTTCTTCCATATGTGTAGGTGTGCTGTGAATGCTTGGTGCCTGTGGAGGTAAAAGAGGGCATCCAGTCTAAAACTGGAGTTAGAGATGGTTGTGAATCACCATGTGGGTTCTGGGAACCGAACCTGTATCCCCTTAAGAGCCACGAGTGCTAATAACAGCTGAGCCATGTCTTCAGCCCCAAATTTGGGGTTTTAATACTTTTTTTACTTTAAGATAAAGTTGAGACTTAAATTTGAGTTGAATTATAAGAATAATAATGTCTGGTAACATGAAGTGACTTTTAAGTGGCACTATTGTGAATGTCTTTCTAAATTTACTTTTATAAAACAACAACAAAGTATTTAGAATGCTTGTCAGAGTTGGGAAGATGACTGTGAGTAAAATCACTTCAGAAAAAAGAGGACCTGAGTTCAAATACCCAGCATAAAAATCTAGGCATGGCCAGGTAAGTCTAACACCACATGTGGGGAGCAGACAGGTTTGCTGGGTGCTAGCCTAGCACCAGGTTCACCTTGTATCAAGACAATAAGGCAGAGAGCCAAACGCATGGCCCACCTATACACACTGTCCATACTGCAAATTCATACATGCAGAGCCTATTGGTGTTGAAGACATGCAAGGAAGTGAATATATTTCACCTTTTATTTTTCAAATATAAGATTACACTGTTGCATGTAGTTTATGTATGTAAGTAACACCTTGAAATTATTTAATGCTTGACTGACTTCAATAACTGCTGTGAAAAATAAAGGGTATTGCATTTGAAAAACAAAAACAGACTAATAACCGGTACCTGGGAAGGTCTTGCCTCATAAATCAGGAACAATTAGCCTAAACAAGCACTACTGTGCACCTGCCTAGCAAGTCATAAAAACAAGACTTGAAAAAGTCAAATTGTTTTTCCAGGTCAATTATGTAGATCCCAGTCTAAGCTCGGTGTGGTGACTCATGCCTGCAGCATCAAGATGAGTTCTAGGCCAGACTAGGGTACAGAACAATTGCCAGATCTGCTTGAGGTAGAGTGAGACTCAGCCTCAAAACCAAACAAGTTCAAAATGTGTGTAGTGGAATAAGACTCAAGAAAATGTTATAAGAATATATAAAAATATTCAGCATCTAGGTAAAATAAATAATGTCTGGCATCCATTCCAAAATTGGTGGCATGCAAAAGATGGAAAGCACAGTTATTAATGAGAAAAACCAAAAGAAATCCAAAGCCAATACAAATGTTACATTGGCAAAGAATGGCATTAATGGAATTGTTACAACTGCATCCTGTATATTCAACTAGTTAAATACAGGAGCTGGATAGATGGCTCAGCAGCTAAGAGGACCCAGGGTTAGTTCCCAGCACATGGTGGTTCATAACCATTTGTAACTCTAGTTCCAGGCTATCCAACACCCTCTTCTGGTCTCCAAAGACACCATGCACATGGTACACAACATTCATACACATAAAATAAATTCAAAGAAATATTAAGTAGAAACTTGAAAGTGATTGGAGAGAGAAGGAAGAATCCAGATTGAACTCTGTGGGAATTAACATCAGGGAAAGTTACAAGGAAAGTTCAGTAAAACCTGGACCTGCTAGCTCAGGCCTGTAATCACATCTATTCAGGAGGCAGAAGCAGGAAGATCAAAAGTTCTAAGATTGACTGACAGCATCCTATCTCTAGAAGGTAAGAGTTGGATATGGTGTAGTGGGTCATGCCTGTAATTCCAGAAATTGGAAAATAGAAGCTAAAGGAGCAGGAATTCAAGGTCATCCTCCAAAATATAGTGAGTTCAAGACCAATCTAGGTTACATAGCTCCCTTCCCCCCCACCAAAAAAATTTTTTTAAATGGATAGAAACAAAGGTCTGGGGATACAACTCAATGGTAGAGGCTTGCCTAACATGCATGGAGCCCTAGATTCAATCTAGTACAAGTAAAAACAAGTTTTCTCTATGTAGCCTTGGCTGTCCTGGAGTCAATTTGTAGACCAGGCTGGCCTCAAACTCATAGCTATCTGCCTGCCTCTGCCTCCCAGAGTGCTGGGATTATAGACATGCACAAGTATGCCTGATTAGTGGGGTCTTCTTAATAAAGGGAAAAAATGTATGGCCAGCAAGGGGCTCTGTGTAAAGATGATTTCTCCCAAGCTCATGATCTAAGTTCAATCCCCAGAACACACATAGTGAAAAGAGAGAACCAACTCTACAATGATGTACTCTGTTCACCACATACACACTCACTAGGAAGGCTGATGTGAGAAGATTGTGGTGAGTGCCAGGCCCAGCCTGGGCTATGCAAGAAGATTCTGTGTCAAGAAAGATGAGCAAAAGTGTTTGCGATGTACACCTGAAGTCTGTTTGATCCCTGGAAACCCATGATATGCATGCACACACACCCTCACAGATAAACATAGGCATTATATCTCATCATCATTTGTTTGTTTTTTTTTCTTTTGTTTTTGATGCGATCTTACTCTATCCCAGACTTGGTGTCTTCCTACCTTAGCCTCCCAAGTGCTAGGATTACAGGCATGCCACCATGCTCTCCTCAGCTCAGAAATACATGTAAAAACACCTACCCCCCAAAAAAGATGAGACCCCCAAAAGAGATATCTACACCAAGAAAAACTTCAAAACCGTAAATCCAAATGCTTATATTCCAGTGCAAAAACACAGGCATGAACAAAACAATACGCCTCCCAGAAGCCAACTTTTTTGAAATAGGAACTGAAAACAGTTTACCTGAAGCATAAGACAAGGACTTAAAAACATCAATTATGGATATGTTCAAGGACCTCAAAGAGTGTATGACTAAATGCCTTAGTGAAGATTATAAAAACAAATAATTGAATGAAATAATGAATACAATTCAAAACATTAAAATTCAGTGAAGAAATATAGTCACTAAAGAAAACCCAAATTGAAATGAAACTGGAAATGGAATACTCAGGGTATCAAATGAAAACCTCAGATTAAGACATGAAAGAATCTCAAGTGTTAAGGATGTGGTGGAAGAAATGAATACCCCAGTCTAAAAAGAAAAGTGTTAAATCTAAATAAACCCAGGCACAAAACAGCCAGAAAATGTGAGACACTATGAAAAGACCAAGTATATGAATGGTAGAAATAAATGAAGGACAAGTCCAGGTTGAATGCACAGAAAAATATTTTAAAATGATAGAAGAAAAATTTTTCCCAATCTAAATAAGGAAATTATACAAGAAACAGAGACACCAAATAGGCATGACCAAAAGCGAAATTCCACATGACAAAGTAGTCAAAACACTAAATGCATGGAACAAAGAAAGGGCATTTAAAGGCTGGGGGCTGGGGCAAGTCAAATATAAAGGCACACCCTTAGAATAAAACCTGATTTTGCAATGGAGACTCTGAAGGAAGTCTTTCAGATGTTTTACAGGCTCTGAGAAACCATACATACCAGCCCAGACTACTATAACCACCAAAACAATCGTATCCACCAATCCAGGTCTAGTGAAGGCACTAGAAGAGCACTTCCATCTGAACAGAAGGATAATGATACACAAAGACACAATGAATAAATAATCCCAGAACAGTCAGCCAAAGTAACAGGAATTGATAAACACTGCTCATTAATAACTCAACAGTGTCAGTTCCCCAAGAAAAAGGCACAAACTAAAAGACATACTTGATTACAAAATGGGATCCATCTTTCTGTTGCATCCAAGAAACATACCTCAAATTGAAGCTAGACATCAAATGAGGATGGAAAAGCAAATGGACCTAAGAAGGAAGCAAGATAGCAATTTTTATATCTGAAAAAAATAGACTACAATCCAAAACTTATCAGAAGAGATAGAAAAGAACACTACATTCTCAACACAGGAAAAATCCAGCAAGAGGATATTGCAATTCGAAATGTGTATGCATAAACACAAGGGTACCCAAGTTCATAAAACACTAATACAGCTAAAATCACATATTGTTAACACAGTGACAGTGGGTGACTTCAGTGTTACACTCTCAACAACAGGAACAATAGGCAGGTTAACCAGACAAAAAACTAATCAGAGGAATGCTGGAGTTAAATAACATCATAACTCAAATGGATCTAGCAGACATCTATAGAACATTCTATCCAAACACTACAGAATATACTTTCTTCTCAGTGGCTTATAAAACTTTCTCCAAAATTGTCTACATACTAGAACACAAAATGAGTCTCAACAGACAGGAAAATTAAAATATCCTGCATCCTAGCTAGAAGGTGGTGGTACACACCTTTGAAAAAAATTATAGACCAAATCCCTTATGAAAATACATGCAAAAACCCTCAACAATATACTTGCAAATAGGATTCAAGAACACATCAAAGGGCTGGAGAGATGGATCATAAGTTAAGAACACTGGCTGTTCTTCCAAAGGTCCTGAGTTCAATTCCCAGCAACCACATGTGACTCATAACCAAATAACAAGATCTGGTGCCTTCTTCTGGTAAGTAGACATACATGCAGGCAAGATGCTGTATAAATAAAAAATTAAAAAACATCAAAAACATTATTCACCATGATCAAATTGGCTTCGTCCCAGAAATGTAGATATATAAATAAATAAACATAATCTACCACATAAAAAGACTGAAAGACAAAAAACATATAACTATTTTATGAGATGCAGAAAAGACCTTTGACAAAATCCAGCACCCTTCATGGTAAAAGTCATTGGAGAGTAGAAATTACAAGAGATATAACTCAACATAATAAAAGCATTCTACAGCAAGCCCACAGCAAACATTCTAAATAGAGAGAAACCCAAAGGATATCTACTAAAATCAGGAACTAAATTGTCTGCTGTCTCCATACCTACACAGTACAGTCCTTGAAGTCTTAGCTAGAGCCAGAAGACAACTGAAGGAGATGGATGGGGATACGAATAGGACAGAAAAGTCTATCTTTGTATGCAGACAATACGATTTTATACATATGTGCATATATGTATACATATATACATATAAGACCCTAAAAACTCAACCAGGAATCCTTTAGAGTTCATAAATACTTTCAGCTAAGTAGCAAATTTTAAAATTAACATGCAAAAGCAGTAGTCTTCCCATATACAAATAACAAACAGAAGGAAAACACGGAAACACTTTTCACAGTAGCTTAAAAAAAAAAAAAAAAAAAAAAAAAAGGAAAGGCTACCTTGGAGAAACTCTAACCAAGTAAATGAAAGCCTTGTATAATAAAACTTTAAGACACTGAAGAAAGAAATTGAAGGGGGCTGGAAAGCTGCCTCAGTGGTTAAGAGCACTGTCTGCTCTTCCAAAGGATCCAGGCTTAATCCCCAGCACCCACATGGCAGCTCACAACTCTGTAACACAAATTCCAAGGGATCTGACACTTTCACACTAATGCACATAAAATTAAATTAAATGTAAAAAGAAAAAATTGAAGATATCAGAAGTTGGAAAGACCTTCCATGCTCATCAATCAATAGGATTAACATTGTGAAAATGTCCATCTTACCACTTCATCAGAATTCCAACATTCTTCACAGAAATTGACAAAACCAAGCTCCAGCTACCTAGAGCACATACACAAAAACAGGATAGCAAAAACAAAAACAAAAAACATGAACAATAAAGAACTGCTGGAGGCATCACCACCCAGGTTTCAAGTTATACTACAGAGCTATAGTAATAAAAACAGTATGATATTGGCATAAAAACAGACATGTTGATCAGTGGAAGAGAATTGAAGATATGCACATAGTTCCATACACCAACAGACATGATTTTTGACAAGCCAAAAAACACATACACTGGAGAAAGCATCTTCAGCAAATAGTGCTGGTCAAGCTGGGTAGCTGCATAAAAAAGAATGAAAATAGATCCATATCTATCATCCTGAGCAAAACTCAGCTGCAACTGAGCTACAACTGACTACAACATAAGACAGATACCATGAATCTGATAAAAGAGAAAGTAGGGAACAGTTTTGAATTCATTGACACAATTCATTGGTTTCTGAATAGGACACTAATAGCATAGACATTAAGACCTACAATTAAAAATGGGACCTCATGAAGCCAAGAAGCTTCTGCATAGAAATATATATATATACACACACACACACCATAATTGAAGAAAAGTGCCAGTCTGCAGAGTGGGAGAAAAAATATATACCAACTGCACATGTGATAGAGTGTTAGTATCTAGAATATATAAAGAAAAACAACAAAAACCCTAAACATCAAGAGAAGAAACTAATTTAAAAATGGTGTATACAACTAAACAAAGTTCTGAAAAGATGAAATACAAACAGCTGGGAATTTTTTTAGAATAGTTTTATTTATTTGGTTTTCTTATTTATTATGTATACAGTGTTCTGCCTACATACCAGAAGAAGGTACCAGATCTCATTATTTATGGTTGTGAGCCACCATGTGGTTACTGGGAATTGAACTGAGGACCTCTAGAAAAGCAGCCACTGCTCTTAACTTAACCTCTGAGCCATCTCTCCAGCCCCCGAGCTAGGAATTTTTTTCTTTTTTTCTTATTTTATATTAATCACTGGTTATGTATTTTGTATCCCAGCCATAGCCCCCTCCCTCATTCCCTCCCAATCCCTTCCCATCCCTCCCTCATCTCCTCCCTGCCCCTTTCCAAGTCCACTGATAGGGGAGGACCTCCTCCCCTTCCATCTGACTCTAGCTTATCAGGTCTTTTCAGGGCTGGCTGCAATGTCCTCTTCTATGGCCTAGCAGGGCTGCTCCTCCATCGGGGTGGGGGTGGGGGTCAAAGAGCCAGCCATTGAGTTCATGTCAGAAATAGTCCCTGTTCCCCTTACTAGGGTACCCACTTGGATACTGAGCTACCATGGGCTACATCTGAGCAGGGGTTCTAGGTTATATCTATACATGGTCCTTGGTTGGAGAAACAGTCTCATAAAATACCCCTGTGCCCTGGTATATTTGATCCTTGTGGAGCTCCTGTCCTCTCCAGGTCTTACTAACTCCCCCTTCTTTCATATGATTCCCTGCACTCTGCTGAAGGTTTGGTTATGAGTCTTAATATCTGCTTTAATACACTGCTAGGAAGAGTTTTTCAAAAATGTTCAACACCCTTAGCTTTCAGGGAAATGCAAATTAAAATTTCCTTGAGATTTCATCTTGGCTGGTCAGAATGGCCAAGATCAATTAAAAAACAAAAATGACAGTAAATGCTGGCAAGAATTTTGGAAAAGGGAACAGTGATTCATTGATGGCGGGACTGCAACCTTATACAGCCACTATGGAAATCAGTGTGGTGGTTCTTTGGGAAGCTGGGAACTGATCTGCCCTATGATCCAGCTATACTGCTCTTGGGTGTATATCCAAAGCATCCTATATCTTTCTACAGAGAGGCCTGCTCATCCATGCTTATTGCTCCTCTACTCATAATTGCCAGAAACTGGAAACAGCCTAGACGACGATTAATTGATGAATGAATAGTGAAAATGTGCTACATGTACACTGTGGAATATTAGTCAATATTAGCTGTTAGGAAAAATTAAATTGTGAAATTTGCAGGTAGATGGATGAAACTACCAAAAAAAAAAGCCTTTTAAGTGAGATAACTCACCTAAAAAGTAAATCTTGCATGTTTTCTCTTGCTAATGGATTTTTACTTTTTAAGCTTTCAATATGTGTGCTTCACTCTGAATAACCACAGAGATTAGGTATCTACAATGGACCAGGGGGAAGAGGGCATCTTCTAAGGAAGGGGAAACAGTGTCCATTGTTATAAAGAAATAAAGAGAAAACTGTTATAGGAGGATTAAATGGGGATAGGAATGAGAGGGCTGGCTAAAAGAGAAACTAGGAGGAGGGACAGCAAACATGAAAGACATTTTGAAAAGTTGTATGGAAACCCATTATTGTAGAAGCTTCCTAAATATATTTACATGTATGAAATGTATTTAAATGAAGTCACCATGTAATGGGGAAGACAATGCCCCAACTAGACATCTTACGCTACAAATAAAACCTCCAGGGCAAGGAATGGATTACATCTTGTTGAGCCACTGGCCAAAGGGGTTCCATAGCCCCTGGGGGTGGGGGTGGGGGCATTACAGGCTATTGTCAAGGCTCTTGGTTACTCTTCACAACCTGACAGCAAGGCTGTGTTGTTGAAAATATCGCTTACTTAGGCCATTGAGCATGATAAAATCAAGATGGTGCCTAACCAGAAGCTTCAGCCCTAAAGATTAGTATTGATAGTACTGGAAGGTATTCTTCATGCTATCAGAGGAGAAAAGTAATCAATATCACCCTGCTACAGACCATTTGACCTACAACAATGACCTGCCTGTGAGATATACTGGTGCAGTATTGGCACAAACATTATAGAAGTAACCAACCACTTTTTTGCTTGTTCCACTCCATGCAATGAAATCCATATCTGACACAGCTCAAGTGGCCAAGATTCTTGGACTAGATAGACCACGAGCTCCAGGAGAAACTTCCTACTGTTATTCTACTAAAGGAACATAAGCAATAAAGTGACTTCTTGTGACATGTTATCATTGCCTGTGGATCAGGGTATTATTCAACCTTCATCAGAAAGCTTTCTCTTTTCAATGGATGGCCAATTGACTCAGACTCACCACTGGACAATGTGCAGAAACTGAGAGACTTGAGAGCACTTAGTCTTAAGTGGGATGTCTTTGCTAAAACCCTCATCTCAGAGCTCAGAGAAAGAGGCAGGGGATTGTAGGTGCCAGAAGTAGTCAATGCCTCTGAGAAAACAGTGTCTTCTCGACAACTGATGCACACACGAGCTCACAGAGACTGTGATAGCATGCATGAGACCAGCACAGGTTCACACAAATTCCTAGCACCGAGAAGGGAGGTAGATTTAGAAGTCCTGCTCCTGACCAAGATGTTGTTTGCCACTGATGCCTTCTGGGAAAAGGAAAAATCTGGTTTCTCCATTGATTTTAGCATATCACTGAGTCTGTCAACCACTCCAGGACAGGTTGCATGCTCAGGAGTTGCTGGCTACCACAAAATGGACTCCATTTTCTACGTGTATTGGGGGCGCCTTTTGTTTCATTTTGGTGTTTATCTTGCTGGTTTTTTGTTTGTTTTTAGAGCGACAATAGGAGGTTGAATGTGTAGGGAGGCAGAGAGTATCTGGGAGGAGTTGAGGAAGGGAAGGATATGACCAAAATATATTGTATGAAAAAAGAACAAAATAAATATTAATGAAAAGGGGCTTGGGGGAGATGCGTTAGTGTTTAAGAGCACTTTTTCAGAGAACCTGAGTTCAGTTCCCTAGAACCTATCTCTGGTGGGTTACAATCATCTGTAACTAAATCTCCAAGCGGATCCAGTAACACACACACTTAAAAGTAATAACAATAAATATTTAAAATAAAAGGATAAAAAAGCACATATACTATGTGTCTTAGTTAGGTTTCCTCTTGCTGTGATGAAACACCATGACTAAAGCAACTTGGGGAGGAAAGGGTTTATTTCAGCTTACAGTTATGCAGTCCATCACTGAGGGAAGTCAGGGCAAGCACTCAATTAGGACAGGAATCTGGAGTCAGGAGCTGATGCAGAAACCATGGAGGAGTGCTGTTTACTGGCTTGCTGCTTCTGGCTTGCTCAGCCTGCTTTCTTATAGGACCCAGGACCACCAGCCCAAGGATGGCACCCCCACAGTGGCCTGGGCCCTCCCATACCAATCACTAATTAACAATAATATACTACAGGCTTGTGATAGGCAAATCTGGTGGGTATATTATCTCAACTAATTCTTCCCAAATTACTCTAGCTTGCATCAACTTGACATAAAACCTCTCCATTAGTAATAATATAGCTTTGATTGTTAGGCATCATGTGACTAATTAATATGAGCACATTTCAGAAGAAGGAACATCACCAGAATATAAGGGTCCTTTTCATGATGATAGCAGGAGAGTTAATTGAGGGTTCATAGCAGTCTTGAACATTTATGTTCCCAATAATAAATCTTCAGAAAACACACAGCAAAAAAATGGTAGAACATCAGTGAGAGATAGACAAATCCACCGTTATAGTCAGAGATTTCAGTGTTCTCTCTCAGCAGAAAAAACAAATAGGCAGAAAATCACCAAGCATAGTGTAGACTTAAACAAGGCTCTCAACCACTCTGACTTTGATTAATGCTTATTGTTACCCAACAGCAGTGGAATACACATTTTTTTTTTACAAGCATACACATTTACCAGTTATTGGCCATATAATGAGCTATGAAACTAGTCAACAAATTCAAACAGTTCAGATCCACACTGCAATCTCAGACAATAGTGAAATCAAATTAGAAAGCAGGGGGTCAGCGAGATGGCTCAGCAGGTAAAGGCGCTTACTGTGACATCCTGGCATTCTGAGTTCAGATCCTGCAGCTTGTGTAGATATAGAAGGAGAAAACTAAGTCATTAAAGTTGTCTTTTGACTGTCCCATGTGTGCCATGGAATGTGTTCTCACCCTCCTGTACACACCATGATATTAATTATTAACGTTTTCAATCAGCGACTATAAACAGGAAGACCTGAAACCCTGTACATTAATACCAAGACTGTGAAATTATATAAAGACCTTGGAAATCAGTGTGACACTTTCTTAAAGTGTTAGAGACATCTACCATGTGACCGAGGTTGGGAGATGAACTGTAGCCTCTAAAGGCTGATATATTGGTGGCTTGATTCATAGCTGGTTGTGCTCTACAGAGGTGACTGGATCACCTGTGTGTTAATCCATAATGAGGTTAGAGCTGGATGGGTGTTTGGAGGAAGAAGTCTATCTCCCCCAACCCCAACACACACACACACACCTCTCACTCCTAGTAGCCACAAGGTAAATGGCTTTGCTTGAACACTTTTAGCCTTTTCTCAGGCCCAAGACTATAGGTCTGAGTGACCAAGTAAGTGTGGATGGACACCCCTGGAATAATTAATGAACCGAAGTAAATTCTTCCTCTCCTAAATTGTTTCTCGTAGGTATTTCCTCAGAGCAATGAAAGACTAATTAACAGACTCATACCCAGGCACTTACTCAAGAGAAATGAAATGCCACAACTAGTGCATGAATTTTCTTAGCAGCTTTGTCTGTCATAGCTAGAACCTAGAAACTGGATATCCATCAACAGGTTCATGCATAAACTGGTACACCCATGAAATATTATTCTAAAAGCAATTCTTGATACATGCAATAATATAGATGTCTCAAAATAATTATGCTGTCTTTATTTTTTTAACTATATAAAATAGTACATTTGTATGATCCCATGGACTGGTCTAAATATAGCAAATGTAAACTGATGTATGGGGGCAGAACACAGACCAATGGTTTCTGGGGACGGAAGGGAGAGGTCAGCAGGGAACACAGCAAGCTTGGAGCTGACAGATACATTTACTACCGTGGTTTTTATGAATGTTTAAATCTGATAAAACTATCCTGCACACGTTAAGTTTGTCACAGTGTGTTTGCTTTATTATGTTGCAATTTTTATAGATGCTTACTACGTCGTGACAGCTGGCCTACAGGCATGTGCCACCACACCCAGCTCAGAACAACTTGGTTTTATTTATTTTTAATAAATTACTGTTTTAGAAAACACAAAGTATGCAGTTGGGAAGAAAATACTGAAGGCTTCTGTTAGTGGGGATGATAGCAGTAGTGACAGTTGGCAACAATCTCCCAGGGCAAGTGTGACTTCCTCTCCACCCAGAGGAACCAGCAAGACTGTGCTAGACACAGTGACACTGGCCTGTCATTCCAGCAAGCAGAAAGCAAAAGCAGGGTGATTGAAAAGTCAAGCCCAGGGCAGGCCCTAAGACTAGCTAAATAAGTAATAAAATGAATGAATGAATGAATGAATGAATGAATAAACAAAACATGGAGAGCTGGGATGCAGTGCTGTGAATAAAGACTTGCCTAGTATGCTTCGGGCCCAGAGTCCAATTCTCAGTGCTAACATAGATGATAGACAGACAGACAGACAGATAGGTAGGTAGATGGGTATTTCAGCCTACCTCTTGCCAGTTCACCACACAGAGAGCCTGGGTGAAGGAGTCACCGACACTGGCATGCTGGCCTCATGTGCCAGGTTCTTTTCAAACCTCATTTCCTTCTCACCTCATCAGGACAAGGGGGATTTTTTTTTTTACCTAATTCCCTAATGGACCATAATGCTAGGAAGTGAAGGGTCTGGACCCCGTTGTATGCCTCCAGGTTAGCACATGAGCAAGGTCCTACATGCTTCTTTCTCTCCTAGTCAGTGCTCTCTTAGCCACCGAGCTGAGTGAAGCATGCTGCAGGCTTGAATACCTTCCTCAGAATGGGTGCATTGAAAACCCAGCAGGCTTGAGGTATGATTTAAAGAGGGATTAGGTCAGCGGGGCTCTTCCCTCTTGCATGGAAATCCTTATTGCCCCTTTCATGCTCTCTAGCCACGTGACAGAGGCAATGACACAGCAAGAAAGCCCTCACCAGATGCACCTCTTCTGTCTGACTTCCCAGCTTTTGGAACCATGAGCTAAGTAAACTTCTGTTGTTTATAACTGACCAGGATGTGGTGTTCTGGTACAGTAGCGCACAGACAAGGCACAGCCCTCACTTCTGGAAATCTCTGTCCCTGCCCATGGAATCTCCTTACTGGTGGTCATGAGAATTCCGTGAAGGGCCAGGACCACTTGCATGGCAGCAAAGCCAACTTCGCCCACATCTCCTAATAGCTGTCTCAGGATCTGGCTCAGCTGTTGTGTCACTTGCCTCTTAAAGGTGGAGAAACTGAAGCCATCTGCTGCCATCTGGATTTGCCTGGAAGCTTCGGGGAGACATATGGGTCTGGTCCTCACACATCATCCCAGGAGGAGTCTTGCTGCGTGGTCATATCTAAAGGTTTGTGGGCTAGCTTCAGGCCAGCTGTGGGCAGAGGAAGGAGGGCAGGAGAGACTCGGAGCTCTGCTTTTTTTTACGGCAAGGAGTTACAGGGAGAACTCAGCTGCCTAAGCATGTGATAGGGTTATCAGTCTGCTGGGCCCAAAGCTGGCCCTCCCCTCCTTCCCTCTGCTGGCCCATGCTCCATCCTGCTTTGCTTGGTTCCAGAAACCCCCAACCTTTGTCCTGAGTGGTTAAGGCAAAGAGAAAGTCCCACAACTCTAAGCCAAGTCTCTAAAACAAGGGGGAGGGGGCCAGGTAGTAATTCAAGATGAAGCACTGGGTACCAGGATCCAAGACAGCAAGTTCTGTTTAACAAGTAGGAGGAGTTGGGTCCCAGACCCAAAGAGATAGAGGACCTGCCAGGTCCCCCAGGAAATGCAGAGCTGAGCCAGAGGCCCTGTGCTCTTGAGAAGCAGTTTTCTAAAGCGGTGGAGTGTAAGGTAAAATCCTTTTCATCACCTGCCCTCTTTCCCGGGCCTGGGACCGGATGGAATCCAGCCCTCTCCCTTCTTGGCCACCCTGGGATGGGTATGCGCTGGACTTGGAGTTTTATGGGGTCTCGATGTACTGTCCCTAACCCACTTGGAATCAGACAAGGAGATTGAGGGGTCAGAGCTGGTGGACCATGGGCACACGGGTCCAGGGTGACACCCATCTTTACCTTGGCCCTGAGGCTTTCCTCTGTCACTGGGTCTCTCCACTGTCAGTGGGCCTTACATCTTGGCTCTACCCAGAGGTCTTAGGCCACTGGCTTCCCTATCTTGTGCTCCTCTGGTTCCCTTCCTCACTTGCCCTGCCTGTCTACTAGTTGGACTAAAAACTAGTTTTCTAAATGGGGTGGTGAGGGTGACTAGACATTAGGCTTCTAGTTGGAAGGCCATCTTGAGGGATTTTGGAAAGGAAGACAGTAACTCCGTATAGCGATACCGTTATATCGTATCTGTTCTGCCCTGAGAATTCCTGATGCTGTCTGGGCCCACCTTTCCCCCTTACATGCTGTGTATAACCCCAGAACTAGAGGTATGAAACACTGCAGCGATTCATCTCCAGCCAGGCGCATCTCCTCGCCCTGCAAAGATGCTCACTCCCCTTATCCAGGAAGCCTGGAGACTAGAGCTAGGGAACGTGGGCATTGCTGCGCCCCTCAGATCCACTGTGGCCTTGCCTTTGGTGAGTAAGGCCTTGCCCCAGCCCAGTGCACACTGAAGGGCCCTGATTGCACTGGGGGGCTCCATGCAGAACTCTGCCTGCCTGTGACTCTCAAAGCTCCCAAATTATAGAGCTCAACCCCTGCCCTGAAGCCAGGTCGCCTCTAACTCCCCAGCCCATACCTTTGAACCCATGACCCCTACATCTTGGTCTCTGTGGAGCCGAATGAGCACTAAGGGACACCAGCATGGCTGTGGTCCACCCACTCTGGGCAGGTGGGGTCTTTCCTACCTTTGCAACAGGCCTGGAGCTCAACTGAGTCTGAAGTCTGTGGTACATAAAGCCTGAGGTAAGGGATACCATCCTTTCCTGGAAGGTCTGAGCTATGGGCACAGGGCCCCTCTTACCAAGTGAGGTGGAGCCCCTAGCCTGGGCTGGCTAGCCTGCCTCCCACAAACCCTTCTCCTTCCACCCGCTTCACCCCAAGTTGAGCGTTTTCGCTGTATCTGTAGGACATCGTGGGCCTCCAATACCTGGCTCTCAAAAGACCTCAGTCAGTAGCAATGAGTCAGATCAGCAGTACGTCACCTGGCACAACAACCCTGCGGCTCTGGTCCTGGCTCAGTGGCCGCAGAGCCCCAGGAGGAGACAGCAGCAGCGGTCTCCGCCACGCCACCCCCAGGCTCGAGGTCTGGGCCCTCGTAGATGGTAGGGAGCGAGGTGTGCTGACTCAATCGCCGTCTCAGGCCAACCAGCAGGGGCTGGGGAAGGGAGGACACATCCACATTGTTCCCCAGATCCACCCAGGCCAGCACGGGGAATTTAGCGGTGTCCTTGATGGCCTCGGTGAGTTCACGGGCAGCAGCCCTTGTCAGTCGGTTGCCGTTGAGCAGCAGCTGGGTGAGGCGGGGCAGAGCCCAGAGGCTGGGCAGCAGCAGGTGCAGCAGCTCATCGCTCAACTCCGTGAAGCTCAGGTCCAGGACCACCAACTCGACGCCGTGGCTGCCCAAGTAGCGCGTGATGTGCTGCACATCTCGGGCTGAGAGGGGGATGCCAGAGAGGTCCACAGTTTCCCCTGCCAGCAGGGTCTTCTGGAGGCTGCTCTTGAGGCTACGGAGGGGTGCGGGTGGGGACACTGAGCCAGGGAGGACCCCAGCCACCATAGACAGTTCACCCCCCAAAGGCAACCTAGGGCCTCTAGCCTGGCTAGGCCTAATTTAAAATGCCACTTCTGGGACTGGAGAGACGACTCGGCAGTTGAGAGCACTTGCTGCTCTGGCAGAGGACCCAAGGTCAGTTCCTAGCACATGACTTAACTGGAACTGCAGTCCCGAGGAATTAACACCCTCTAGGCACCAAGTACACACCCGGTGCGCACACATGCATGCAAGGAAAATACTCATACGCTTAAGAAATAAAAATGTAAGCCATTTTTTTTTAGGTTGGTGGCCAATGGCAATGCTGGAAATCTCTCTGACCTCAGTTTCCCCTCCGGTGAAATGGGTTACATACATGTATTAAGGCTCCACATGTGGACTCATTGTTGTGGCTTTCCACATCTGTTAATATTGCTTATTTTGGTGACAACCCCGGGGTGTATGTGATGGTCCACTCTATAAAGGAACTACAAGAAGCTTGAAGGGTCTCTTGGCTGTACATCACTGAGTGGGGAGGGCTCTAAATCACAGGACTCTGATCCCTGAGCCTACACCCTTCCTCCTGTGCTCCTCTGGAAATTGCATCCTTTAAGATAATGAAAAACTTTGCCATGAGCAGATACAGTGTTATTCTGGTCCTCTCAGTGTTTGGGGCTAGAGGTGAGACAGGCAGCAGTGAAGGGGAAGGAAGGAGGGAAGTAGATACTATGGGCTCCTTCTACAGGAGCCCTCTCTGTGTTAAGTTGGAAGAGGCTTTTAGAGGCTAAGAAAGGGTCTTGTGGGGCCCCTGGCACACTCTTGCTTTCTCTCCTGTTCTTTACCCACAACCCGACAGGGAAAGTTGGACTGCTTTGGTGGTTGGTTGTAAAGAGCAGTGAGAACATTGCAAGGGCCCCATCTGCTGCGGCAGGAAGCAATCTCACAGGTCCCCGGTTCACCTTGGGACCCGAGGTACAAGACTGAGACAGGGTGGGTGATAAACAGAGCTTGGGTCAGCTCCCAGGTGTGGTTCTAGGCCTTTGGGTACCAGAACTGATTCTGGGCTGACTGTGTCATGAGGCATACAGTGATCAAAGCGGGAGAGTGAGCTATGGGGAGGCTGTGGAGGTCTGTGTGTAAGGAAGTCTGGAGCTGATGAACTCCCAAAAGGCTGCAGGAGAGTCAGGGAAGGATGACCTTAGGTAAGCTACTTTCCATCTCCTAGCTCGGTGTTCTTCCCTGTGAAATGGGAGGTTCAGAATCTGCGTCCTTACGAAGATTTTATCTAATGTACCTAGAGCCCAGAGAGGCACAGGCCCTAGAAAGGGGCAGGGATGGAGGGACCAGGGAGTGAAGGTGTCACTGTCCAGGAAGAAATGGGAAGCAACTCACACAGAGCAAGCAGCTTGGTTTAGGGGCATCTTGCTGCTGTTTGCCAGGGTGGCTGCCAGGGCTGGAGCCTCAATGTAGATGAAGGCAAAGGAACAACAAAGAGAGATCTTTGCACACTTAGCTCTCAGAGAAGGGATCCTGAGAGCCAGAGCGCGAGGGCTGTGGCTGGGCTCTCCTTACCTGCTCTGGGTTTTCCGGTGGGGCTTTCGCTTGGAGTGAGGGGTGAGGTGGTAGATGAGCTGCCGGCAGATCTTATCCGAGGATTTCCAGAGCTCGTGGTCCTATGGGAGGGGGACCAGGGGGGAGAGCGTGGGGGTGCCATGGTCAAGACAAGCCTGAGCCCCTTCCATTCTGTCCTGGCTGTAGCCTGGCATACAGCCATGAGAGGCTGCCTGCTGGGAGCTAGACGGGCTAGTCTGAGGCCCGCAGTGCCCGGTGGGAGGAAGCCCAGACAATGAGCCCTTGTTCCCTGTCCTCAGGCCTAAGGCCAGTAGCTCAAGCTATCAGCCGGCAGCTTGCCACCCTCAACACCCCCAGGGGACTTGCCACAAGGAAGAGGCCAGACCAGGCCCCTTGAGGGAGCCCTACTCCAGAGACGCCAGTCCCAGAGAATAGGAACAAGGTCAGCATGCTCTTCCTCTCATTCTTCAAGCTATGCCGTGCTGCGCCTGTGGGGCCTGGGTCTGGGCTATGAGGGCCGGGGCTTGATGTTTTACTGCACCACATGATTCCCTAAAGAGGCCCAGCCTGGGGCAAAACACAAGGTGTGCTTTCCACACAGCTGCCGCTGAACATGCTCCACTACCCAGAACATTTTTTCATACTGCTAGCAGCCCTCAGAGCATGCAACATACACAGTGACAGCAGATTAGGTGGCCATGGGGATGGCTGTGGACCAGCCAGTTGAATGCAGATGTGGGCTTCAGAGCTGACAGAGCCTACAGC
Organism: Pachyuromys duprasi; assembly: GCA_028658305.1. Taxonomy (NCBI): domain Eukaryota; kingdom Metazoa; phylum Chordata; class Mammalia; order Rodentia; family Muridae; genus Pachyuromys; species Pachyuromys duprasi. Next base: position 48,503,442 of record CM053756.1, read on the forward strand.
GGGCCCCCTTATTTCATGCGTGTGTGGTGGTGGTGGGGCACTGTGTTCAAGATTCTTGGGGACTCATGCCTCACCCACAGAAATACAGGCCAGTGCATTGTCCCTGTTGACAGTGGGTCATCTGCAAGTCTTGTCAGAGCAGGGGTCCCAGGCTCCAACTTAGCATGGTGTGGGTTTTATTTGTGACTCAAGCAGCAGTGGAAGCGATTCAGTGACCAGGACCCTCAGCCTAGGGTGGCTCTTTCTGACCCAGGAACAAGAGCATATGGTTCTGATAGTGGATGTGTCAAGACAGGCTGTGGAACTGGCCACGGTGATGTACGCCTGTAATCCCAGTACTCAGGAAGGCAGAGGCAGGCCAATCTCTGTGAGTTCGAGGCCAACCTGGTCTACAAAGCGAGTCCAGGACAGCCAAGGCCACACAGAGAACCCCTGTCTCAAACAAAACAAAACAAAAAGGCAGGCTGTGTTCTGTGTACCTATAGGTTTTCTGTACAGATTATGGGGTATACATCACTGGTCAGTGGGGCAACATAAGAGCATGGTTTTGGGGATCAGCAAAACAGTTCACACATGCTCCTGAAGCTGTTCTTGAAGAGGGATAGTGACTTGCCTAAAGCCACACAACAAGCATAAGAACCCAAGTTCCTGGGGCCTGTGCCTGCTGACCTCACCTTCTTGGGGCACTGCAGGTCCCGGGCCAGGTTCACCAGCAGGTCATGGGAGATGGGATCCACCAGGTTAAGGAAAGTCACATTCCTGTAGAGGATGTCAGTGAGGAGGTTCCCTTCAAGGCCCAGGTCCTATGCGTGGTAAAGCAACAACTGAGTAAGCCGGGGGTCAGGGCTTTCCTTCTCCAGGCCAGAGAGGAGGTGGCTGTCACTGGTTCCCATGCATCTGATACTCTTCCCAGGGCATGCTGGATTCTCTCAACATATGGTGACAGCCAAGTAGGGGGGCGGGGGATGGGAAGGCGGCCTCAGGGGGGGATAATCAGGTTACTCAGACTAGTTGTTGGGTGTGTAATGTCTTGCTCTGACACCTTACTCCCTTGATGACCTTGAATGCTGATGTCCCTAGCACTCCCTTTGGGTCCTTTGTCACCCTCCTATCCCCGAGGTCACCCAAACTGTGCTGCCATCTTTTTGCCTCTGGGAGTGAGCCTTTTCCCATCAACTCAGCCTGCTCATTTGCTGGCCTTATGTCCCTTGCCAGAGCACAGTAGGGGTCCCTGCCCTGTCTACCTCTGTAGGAATCACCTAGCATCCTTTCCCTCTGTCCCCAGTTTTCCAAAGGAATCTCTGTTCTCCCGCCACTGCTGCCAAGGTTCAGACATCATCCCTTTGCTCAGGGCTCCTAGCCTTCCACAGTGATCCCTGGGATGCCACGGCCTCTCTGTGAAACACATCTGACCTTCACCCTTCACTCCTCTGGTGGAGCCCAAACACTAGAAGTTGTGCCATCAGAGACTTACAGAGCATGCAAAGCCATGACTTCCTAGACTTGGCCATCACACCCTTCCCAGCCTACCAGAACCTCTCTTCAACCAGAGCCCAGGGCCAGGCCCTAGCCTGGTACTATTGACTTCATCCCTTGGCCTTCTCCCATCGACACCTATGGGCATGATGTGAGGCTGAATATCTTTGATTTAGGTTTTTGGGGTTTTGTTTTTGTTTGTTATTCAAGCCAGGGTCTCACTTTGTAGCCTTGACTGGCTTGGAATTTGCTATATACACCAGGCTGGCTTGGAACTCAGAGATCCACCTGCCTCTGCCTTCTGTTTGGGGATTAAAGCACACAAAGGGTGCTTTCAGAGGACACATAGGCAGCCTACAAGCATCCAGCCTCTATGTGCTGTCCCCTAGCTCCTTAGCCAGAGAAGGGTATGCCCTATGCCATCCTGAGCTCAAAGGAAGCCAAGCCAAGCTCAAAGGAAGCCAGGCATAGGCACACAATAGGCTGTGGTCACAGAGTTCTTGCAGGTTATGAGGCAGGACAGGTCCTGGAGATGCCTCAAATCTCAACTTCTGGGGTACAAGTGGGGGGACTTAGCTGCTTCCCTGAGGTCGGTTCCCTCCATGATGCTTTCAGGCAGAATGCAAGCCAAGTGCCCTGGGCTCCGCCATCCCAGATAGTGATCTGTATTTCTAGGCAGCATGCCTGGCTGGGGGATGCTTGGCCGTTGCTCTCCTGTTTGTATTTCCAATATGGTTCAAGCCACAGATGCCAGCTAGTGGGGGAGGATCCAGAAGGAAGGAGGCTTGTGAGTCTAGGCAGACCCAGACAGAGCCCCCAGGCAGCAGCCTACCTTCCACTGGCCTGGTCAGTGCCTCTTAAAGTGACAGCTCCGCTTTTTCCAGACTGCTGAGTCTACAGAAGAGGGCACCCAGTGGTGGAGGAAGAGCAGGATTGGGAAGATCTTTCTCTCTCTCCTCAAATGCCTGGCTTATCCTGTTTCTTTTTCTCTTTCTTTCTTTCTTTCTTTCTTTCTTTCTTTCTTTCTTTCTTTCTTTCTTTCTTTCTTTCTTTCTTTCTTTCTTTTTTTTTCTCTTTTATATAGTGCCGGGGACAGAGCCGGATCCTCTCAAATGCTCTAACAGCGAGCTGCACCCCTAAACCCCTCTATCAGTTTTCTGTTTGGGTCCTGTCACTTCTCCCAGTGTCTCTAACTCTGAGCCATCTACCTTCATGGTGGGAGTAGCAGCTACCGCAGGGGTCAAGGAGGCCAGGGGTCATGCTGGGACAGGCATTCCTGTCTCTTAGGGCAGCTCAGGGCTCGGGATCTCTGACTTGTATACCAAATGTGTCTCCCAAGGGCCCAGACGGGGCACTGCAATGGGCCCAAATGGTTCAAGCTGCCTGTTAGAATGGGTGGTGCGTGCGCTGTGGCTTTGTCTGGGCCGTCATGGTGTCTGTCTCCTGGAGCACCGGCAGACCATCTGGGCTGTGCCTCCCAGGACCCTTTCTTCCCCGATCTGCAGCTTCCTTTCTTCCTGCAGGATGAGGAGCTGCTCTCTTTCCATTGTCCTTCAGCATGAGCTGCCCCTTACCCTCACCCACCCCAACTCTTGAGAGAGTCCAAATACGGGCTCTTAGCTCCAGCCTGGTGGTCCCTCAACACACACACCACACCACACTTCAAATCCCAGTGCCCCAACATTGTCAGCCCCACCTTTGGCAAATGGTCCAACAGCCCCACCTGGCCCTCCCTCCAGGCAAGAACCTCCAGGAACCCACCGTGCACGCCGCCGAAAGGAACCCACCCATCCCTGAAGCCCGCTCCTCTCCGACGCCCCCCCCCCCCCCGATCCCGGGCCGCCCGGCTCTATTCTCTCGCCTGGCGCAGGAGTCGCAGCAGCTGCCGAGCGCGCTCCGGCCGCCGCTCGCGGAGTGTGGACTGGATCTCTCGGAGCCAGCGCACCCGGCGCTCGTAGGGCGCGGGCCCAGCGCCCGCCGCCTCGGGGGCATCCGGCCTTGCCCGCCGCCCCAGCCGCGCCCCCATGGCCGCCGCGGGCGGCCGCCGGGAGGGTGGAAGGGGAGGCGGGCTAGCTGCGCCGCGCCCCGCCCGGGATGCGCGGGATGGGCAGCGGCGGGTCTACGGCTGCGCGCCCAGGCACTGGTCGCCAGCGTGGTGTCCAGGGTCACTCCTCTCTGGCAGAGGTTTCGCTGTCGAGGGCCCCGCCCGCGTAGGACCTGGCGTTAGAGCTCTTCCCGGGAGCCTCCAGGATGGAGAAGCCAGGTGGCATTTGGCACCTCAGTCAGTGCTGACTGGGGGGAATCGTCGTCTGACTGTGCAAAACAACAACAACAAAAAAAGTGCTTCAGGCGAGAGAGGGTGCCTTAGGCAATGTAAGCACCGCTTGCAGGAATCGCTCCTGCGAGCAAGTGTATCTGTCTTGTCCGTTCTGTGTGGGTGTTACCAGCCTTGGCAAATCTCGAATGACACTTCCTGCCCTGCTTGGAGGGGAACAGAGGCAGGCCTGGGCAGGCTGAGCAGAGCCGGCTTCCTCTGACCCCCATGCCTAAGAGATGAACAGCCTAAGCACCGCTCTGGGCAGCCTGGCACCAAGCCCCGTCTCCGTTCCCGGCTCTACTCTTCCTGCCTAACAAAAGGGGTCCTTGGCTCCTCTGAAGACCAAATTTGAGCTCAGGACTCTCTAGCTCTTACGGGGGGGGGGGGGAGTTCCTCAGCAGTCCCTGTGGGAAGTCCGCTGCCCGCTGCAACTCCACCCGGTCCAGTGCCAGGCTTCTCTCTTTACACAGGAGGGGGCATTTGTGGCTCTGCACTCTAGCCTCCGCCACCCCGACCCCTAATCAAGGAACATGTGTCCAGCCTGAGTCTGGGCAAGTGTGCAAGCCTAGTTGAAGCATGTGAGGGTAGACCTATCCCAGAGCGTTTAACGAGGGATGCCTGCCAGGATCCTTCCTTTGGGGCAAGCAGCGCTTGAGGAGGTGGAGGTGGCAGAGTGGATGGCAGGCTTTGAGATTACCCCCTCCCCCCGCCCCGGGGTGGCAGAAGTCAGCAGAACGTATAATCCCTTGACCACTCACTGGTACCCCCTAACCACTTTTAAGCTGACTCCTGAGCCTCCTCCCCCCGCCCCAACGGTTTCCCGTGCTCTTCTCACAGCAGCGTTGTCCTAGTGCTACCTTGGCACGACAGGTTTCCTCCCTGGCAAACCTGCATAACTACCCAGCCTGCCCTCCCCCAGGGCCACGGCTGTTTGCTGAATTGACAGTGTGTGAAAGCCAGAGCTTTTGAGCAGCAGTCCAAGTACCCAAGGGCCCTTCTGAGACCCCCTTGCCCAGAGTTGGAGGCCGGGTGAGTCCTCTTCCCCTTGTCCTCCCTTACGCCCTAGGGACTGAGGGAGATATGGGTGCCTTCCAGATTCTGACCATGTTGTTTCCGGAGGCTCAGCCAGAGTTAAGCATCATGCCGTGGAGTACGAGAAGATGAAGGTGGTGGGTGCCAAGGGGGGGAGAGAAAGAGGGAGGGCTGGGCTCCACACTAGAAGGCGAGCTGGGCACAAGCGGGCAATGCCTAGGGCTGAGGCCTGCAGCAGGTAGAGAACTGGCCCCAACTCTTCCCCTATGACCCTCCCTGGCCAAAAGATTCCTAGAGGACTTTTTCCAAGAAAAGAGGAAGTGTGATATCTGGACCCAGATTCCTGGGCGAGCTTTCTTTAGTTTGCTGTGCCGGTGTCTAGGTGAGTTGGCTCTTGGGAACTGTTTTTGGCTTAACCTGACTTGGACAAGAGCCCCACCCCCCCGGATAGCGCTGACCCCTCTGGAGTGGGGGTATCATTCTATCTCAACAGTCTCCATGTCTACAGAACTCAAGGCTGCTGGCCCTTCTCCCTGGAGCTGTCCCGGGCAGCAGGGTTTGTGGCAGTCCCGTGAAGAGGCAGTATCTGATGCTGCCACCTCAATCTCTAGGAATGATGTGGGGCATAGAGGGTTGACCTGGGTCCTTCAGGGCCTTCTGGTCCTTAGCCAATGGGGGTATAAGAAAGGGAGGCAGGGAGGATGAGAGGGAGGATGCCATCGGACTCTGGGCCTTGATGGGGTCGTACCAGGCCCCGAGTGGGAACTGCCTGGAGGTATTGGCAGTTGTTCTAAGTCCTTCACTACCCACGTGGTAAGCCACTGGATTAGACAGGACGCCAAGATGTGAGTGATCAGCAAGTAGGGTGGAGGGCTCCAGGAGGGTATGGAATTCAACCAGCTCTGTCTTTGTGATCTTTCTTCACCCACCCAAAGAGAAAACCCAAACAGGAAAGCCACCTCCAGGCTGCTATCTCAGCAAGTAACCAGGTGATCCCAAAGTTCCTGGTAAGCGTGACCAAAGATACGATCTCTGCTGTTTGTTTGAGATAGAGTCTCACATAGCTTAGGCTGGTCTCTGTTGTGTGGCTGGGCCTGGCCTTGAACTCCTGACCTTCCTCTATTCGCCTCCAGAGTGCTGAGATTGTGAAGCTGAACCACCATGTCTGGCTGGAGAATGGTCTTGAAACCTTCACTAGGGAGAAAGGAGGCAGATAGATCCTCTGTAGGGATGGTTTCTCTGAGCTTACTCTATCAGGAATGGGTCTTCCACCTTCAGCACAGTTGTCATGGAGGAAAGGGAGGCAACAAATAAGGACTGCGATTCCCTGGGTTGTTCTTTGCTGGGTGTGTAGCCATAGACAAAGTAGAGAGAAATATTACTTTCTCGTGGTTGCTACAGCCAATTACCTCAAGTCCAGTGGCTTAAAACAGCAAGCTCTGGTTCCTGGGGGCCTAGAATCCAAATGTTAGCAGAGCCATGCTCTGTTCCCCACCCCACCCCAAGACTATGGGGCCCGACCCTACCTTGCCTCCTCTCCTCCTGAGCTTTCTGGCAACCCCTGAGGCTGTTTGCCTTGTACTTGTGTCACGCTGACCCCAGCTTCCATCTTCACGTGGCTGTCTTCCCCATGCAACTGCTCAAACTGCCATCTTGTAAGACCACTAATTACTGCATTAAGGGCCTACCCTACTCCACCATGATCTCATCTTAACTAATTATCCCGAGGAGCCTCATTTCTAAATAAGGTCACACTCCGAGCTCCCTAGTGAGCATGAACTTGGCGGTGGGGAAAACAACACACCACAGTAAACCTATGCAAACCCCGGTTTCCTTGTCTGTAAAATGGCAAAGGCGTTATAGGATTAGAGGCATGAGTAAAGGGGTTGGCATAGCATGGTGTTGCATAAACGTGCCTTTATTTATTTGTTTGTTTATTTTACGTAATTAATCATCTGTGGCAGATTTTTTCTCCTCCTTTCTGTGCTGATATTTGAGCCTAGGGTCTTTTGCATGCTTGGCAATCATTCTACCTTCAAGCCACACCTCATCCCTATTGGCGCCTTTATAATGAGCCTGCCTACCCATCCAACCCTCGCCAGCATCGATCCCTTCAGGAACGATTACTGGGTGCTGTGAATTCGGCGCAGACTTTGGCAGGGGAAGCAGGAGTAACAGCTTTGCTCTCAGAATTGGGAGCAAAGGAAGGTTTAGGAAGTAGAGGCGTTGAAGTAGGAGGTCTGAAGGAAGAATGCTTTAGGCCAAAGTAGTAGCCTGTAAAATGTCCTGGCAGGAGCATTGAGTGCAGACAGAGTGCAGGGCAGGCACCAGCAAGGCAAGAATTTCTCTGCAGGGCAAAGGGGGCCTTTGAAGGGTTTTCCAGTGGAAGAGGAAAGTATTCCAATTTACATGTTGAGCACTGGAGTTCCATTAGGGAAACAGCAGCCTTGCAACCTATGACTGGGCGTCACCAGGTGATAGGAGTGGCCCGTGGGGGCTGGTGGGGAAGGGCGTTGGGTGTGGCCTGGAGGAGGTCACAGATAGCACCAATTGGATGGGACAGGTAAAGATGCAGGGGTGGCCCTCTGAGGGGCTGGACTCTGTCTTCTGTAGCTGGGAGAGGTCTGAGGCGGGCAGTTGCTTAGCTCAGGTTTGGGCACGTTGACCTTGGGCATCTGACACAGCTCAGACTTAGACTCTGTGGGCATAATATAAGAGTTCAGCATCCAAGAGGTAAGAGGGGCAGAGAAACTGTCACAAAGAAGAAGGGTAAGCCGAGCACGGTGTGGAGGGAAAGGGCTGGGCAGGTTGGGTACCAACAAAGTCCCAGGGAGGTTGTGGGTGAACAGGAGTGCCAGCCTTGAGGTCCAGGAGGCTGTGAGAGAGAACTGAGTTGGCTTTCCTGAAGACTATGGCATGTGATGGGGGGGGGGTGCAGGACATGGATAAGACAGGGCTTTTCTCCCAGCCCCCTGGAGATTCCAGACACCCCAGATAATTACAAGGTGATACCATAACTGCCGCCTGAGCAGGGAAGCCAGGAGGGACCACTTTGGGTCTCGGCTGGGAATTGTTCATCAGACAGAACAGAAATGACTTCAAAGCTGAGTGTCAGAGCCAGGCTGAGGCTTTGAAGAGTTCCTGGGCCTCCTGAAGTCTGTCTCATCCGCTCTTCGAGTTCCCTGATCCACTCTAGAGAGGAAACCAAGGCCAGAAAGGGAAAGGCTTCCCAGGTCCCTATACCAGCTCTCAGTGAGGTCAGGTGTGAAACTGGGGACGACAGGGCCCATGTCTCTGTGACTCCACCTTTGAATTTTGGAGTTGCCAGGCTAGCCCTGTCGTTAGCAAGCTGATGATCCTGGAGGATCACACGTTTGGCTAAGTGCAGGCTTCGCTCACACAAAAGGTGAGTGCTGGAACGGGTGGGGGACAGTGCCAAAAATGGAGGCTTGTAGCCCTCGTGCATGTGTGTGTGTGCCTGTGTGTGTGTAGCACAGCAACTCTGCCCTTGCTGTGGTCGATCCGGGCATACCTCCTCCACACCAGCTGGGTGACACTAACCCACCACTTACAAATGGTTCCATCTCGTCACTGTGGTCCGTGTGGCTGTGAGGGGCTACAACCACGCAGGCCATCTGATCTGTGGCCTCGGATGACTGGATGATTACAAGAGTCTGAGAGCAGACCCTGCAGAAATGAGCTGACTTTTCCAGCCTGTAGAAGGCGCCGCAAGAGGCGAGCTGGGGCTGGGCTCTGGGGAGAACTTGCCAGAGCTCTGCGAGATGCTAAGCTCCCCGGTGGTGACAGATGTGGGAGCCGACGTCCCTAGGGTGCTGGGAAATCAGAACAAACGTGGAGATTCCTCGAGCCTCAAGTTAATTAGGTCGTTACGATGTTTGGATTTGAAGTCGGTTTCATTCCACCAGTTTACAAAGCGGGGGCGTAAAATGTCCCTGGATGGTTTCAGTGTTCCTGGCTTCCAGGGTGGGGAGGTAGATCCTGTTGTATGGGGGAGGTGCTGCCCGCATCTGGACCCACCCGCTTTGATTACTCACAGTGACTGTGCTGTTTAGACTACCAGACCTCAGCTGTGACCCTTACCCACTGGAGGCTCAAGACCTGCCCATATTCAGACGTCGTCAGCCTTCTGGACCTGACATGGGGTGGGGTTGGAGGCTTCATAGAGATGGCAGTTTCAGGAAGTGGTTAGCACAGCCTCTCCTTGTCTACCTTCCTGTCCTGCTGAACCCCTCCTCAACCCTCTGAACTGCTGCAACCCTCAGTGTTTAGTTTCCTGTAGTGACAGTGCAAGTCTTGCCGTACCAGAACTTGGTCTTCTAAGATGGGATGGGGGAAGATAAGCCCTTTGAAACAGGAAGTGCCTTGGGGGCCACTGTGAACCAACTTCTCTGCAGGGGAGCTGCAGTAATTCCTGAGCCTCCCCTTCAATGTGTTCTTAAGTCTCCTTCCTGTTGGGCCAAGGCCCCTGAGGCACGGACTGATGGTCCCAGCACAGGGATAATTTTAAGATGAAAGGCGCTGAAATGGTGGCGTGGCACCCCCAGGCCACCCTGGCATGCAAGAGCCTCTGCAGGAAGAAGCACACAGAGAGCCCAGCTCAGCCAGCCCTCCACCAGTGCCCCCACCAACGCTCCCTCCTCATGACTGCCCTCTGCCCGGTTCCCCCGAGCAAACCGAGGAGCAAAGAAGAGGCACACACAAGGGTCTTAATGAGCAAGCCAGGGTTAATGGGTTACCCAGCATGGTGATACATTCACCAGCCTCCCAGGGTTCTCAAAGTCCAGTCTGGCCTAGCTTTCAAGGTCTAGGCTCCTAGGCTTGTCCAGCCCTGACACCTTAGAGTTCAAGGGGGGGGGGGGGAGAGGGAGAAGAGCAAGGGAGGTCAAGAGGCCTGCACACCCTCAGGTGGAAGTGCCTCTGCAGGAAGCCTCACCAGTTCCAGCCTCCAGGCACACGGGCTCCCTCTTGCCACTATCAGGTCTACCTCTGATCCTTTCCCCAGGGCTCTCATCATAGTCTCTACTCCTCTCTCCAGGCCTCCCGACCTGGCTAGAGGCACTGTTTGTCTTTTTATTGTTATGTGTATTGCTTGCATGTATGCCTGGTAGAGCACCAGATGACCTGGAACTGGAGTTACAGACAGTTGCGGGCCGCCTTGTGGGTGATGGGAATCGAACCAGGGTCCCCTGGAAGAGCATCGAGCAGTATCCTAACCGTGTAACCACCTCCCCGGGGAGGGGGGGTGTGTTTGTCTGTCTGTTTGTTTTAAATCTTTCAGTCCGTCCCCAGCACCTACAACAGGCAGCTCATAGTACCTGACACCCCACTGACCTTCACACACACAGACACACACATGTCTACACAAGTAATAGTGAAAGTATTTTTAAGTTGTACTTTATTATTGTATATATGTATGCAGTTTGTCCCCATGTCTGTCTATGTCTACGCACTACCTACGTGCAGGTACCCAGGGATGTCAGAGAGTACAACAGATTCCCCTGGAACTGGAGTCAGAGATGGCTGTGAGCCACCTAGAATAGCAGGTGTTGGTGCTGGGAATCGAACCTGGGTCGTCAGAAGAAAGGGTAGTCAATGCTCTTCACTGCTGAGCCATCTCTTCAACCCCAACATTTATTTAATGCGTGTGTGTGTGTGCATACATGTGCTACACAGTGCAAGTGTTGATCAGAGAACAGCTTTCAAGTCCCTTCTTCCACCGGGTAGGTTTGGTTAATCCAACTCCCACTGTTCAGCCCAACAGGAAGCTCTGTTACCCATGAGCCTCTGCGTAAGCCCAGAGAGGACTATGTGATTTCCACTCCAGTTAGAGGCTTCCTCTTCCTCCTCTTCCTCTTCCTCTTTGTCCTTTTCTTCCTTTCTTTTTTTCTTCTTCTTTTTTTTTTTGTATTTTGTTTTGTTTTTTTTTTTTGAGACAGGGTTTCTCTGTGTAGCCCTGGCTGTCCCGGACTCTATTTGTAGACCAGGCTGGCCTCGAACTTACAGAGCTCCCCTTGCCTCCAGAGTGCTGGGTGTGCGCTACCGCACCCAGCTGGAGGATTATTGAAAAGTTCAGAGTGAACTTGCACAAGTTCGGGGCTTGTCTACATGTGCGTTCCTGCTTGCGAGCATGTACATATATGTGTGTGGGACCTTGATTCCAGGGCCTAGAGGCTTGGAATAGCCCATCTTATTCTGAGAAGCTGTGAGGGCTTAAACAGATGGGTCTCCGCTTCCCTGGCCAAGTGTCTTGTCCACCATCGTCCAGATGGCCCTTAACTAAAAAGTTGAGGAATTTAGGAAAGACTCTGAGGTCGTGAGATTTCCTTCAGTCTGGTAAACCAGACTGCTTGGAGTGGCAGCCCCTTCCCCTTGCCATGGCCCAGATAGTGTAGAGGGCCAGCCTCGATCTGGCAGTCTTGGAGGGGAGTAGACTTCTTGGATCCTGTACGGGGGGGGGGGGCTCCCCCCCGAGGCATTCAGCCATAACATCTACTAGGATAGGACATCTGGTTGCACCCCAGCTCTGTGTGACCTCATTTGAACACAGGAGCCTTAGTCACCCCTCTTCTTTTGGAGGAACCAGCTTCTTTAAGCTTCACTTGTACCCTCTGGGTTCAGGTTTCTCCTAGGGAACTTCCCAGGCTCTGGAGCCAATCCCGTGCTCTTCCAGGTCACCTGGCCCTGGGGATTGGCTCCAGAGCCAACCCTCTCTACCTGGAGTAGTTCTGTACCTTTAAAGCCTCCTCCCATCCCAGGCCAGCTGGGGGGGAGGAGCTGGGTCACAGCTGGGGATGGGGACTTAGTCTTCCCGCTGGTGTGGAACTGGAAGTGAACGCAGCACGCAGCACGTGTCTGCCTGTGTCCTGGCTGCTGTGTGACCCCAGAGCCGTCCTCACCCTCTCTGAGCTGCTGGACAACCGTAGGTGGGTCAGATAGGCTTGGGACCCCCCAAGAATGTGCGGAGACCTGGTTCTGTCCCTCAGCTCTGTGCCAAGCCCCTCCAGAGGCTCCAGTGATCTCCTCCAAGCCTCCACCTAGCCACCTGCGCAAGCACGAAGGCACCACACTTCTGGCCGCCGTGCCCTGGTGCCTCTGGGTCCACACAGGTAGGCAGAACCTGGCTTCTTATCAGACAGCTGGGCTTGAGGGAGCCTGCCCCGGCTTCCCTCTCCCTCTGCTGCACTTGTAGGGCCGGTGTCAGAGGCTCGGAGTAGAGTTGTGGACTCCTCAGACAAAGCCTGTGGGTCCTGGTTCTTAGGAAGAGGATTTGGAATGGAGAGACTCAGGAGGATCTGACAGGCCCGGCAGTAGTGATGGCCAGCGATCCAGACGTGCCTGCCTCTCTCTGGGCTTGGGGGGTGGGGTGGGGAGGGAACCATTGTGCAATGAGTCATTCCCTAGCTCCAGGGGGCTCTGTCACCTCTAAGGCCCAGGCCTAGGCACTTTAAGCTCTTTCATAAGGTTTCCAGAAAGCAGTGTTTTGCAAGTCATTGGAAGGAAGGGTATAGGGGTGTGTGTGTGTGTGTTTGTGTGTGTGTGTGAAGGGATATATGGGTGTGTTAAAGGGTTATAGGGGTGTGTGTGTGTAAGGGGCATAGGTGTGTGTGTAAAGGGTATAGGTGTACATAAGGATTTTGTGTGTGTGTGTAAGGGGGTATTGGCGTGTGTGTAAGGTGGTGTGTTTCTATGGGGATTATAGGTGTGTTTTCTGATCCTCTGCCATCCATACCACTTGGGCAGCCAACAAGGCAGATTCCAACTTCAGGTCTTGGAGAGGTATGACTCCTATCAGGATACAGAGAGGACGGGGAGGTTGAAGAAGTCTGCGTTCCCTTAGCCGGGTGTCCTTACAAGCAGATGGAGTGGGGTGTCCAGGCCTGTGCGTGGGCTGCTGACCTCCCAGGGACAGCTGAGCTTGGACAAAACACTTTTATGTAAACTTCAGTTTCTTTTCTTCTTCTTTTTTTTTTCTTTCTTTCTTTCTTTCTTTCTTTCTTTTTGAGACAACAGTTCACTGTGCAGCTCTGGCTGGCTTCGAACTCACAGAGAACAGCCTGCCTCTGACCCCTAGTGCTAATGTTAAAGGCTTACACCACCACCCCTAGCCTTAACTGGCAGTTCTCGCTCACTTGCAGATGTCCCTGAAGGTAGACCCACAGCTGAGTCTACTTGGAACGTCATTGGGGTGCTAATCAGGGACATGCAGCAATTTGGGGCGGGGACCAGGTGGCAGGGTTGCCCTGCTGGACTGTGTGACGCTGGGCCAGATCTGGCCTTCTCTGGGCTTTGCCTTTCTAGGCTGTTCTTATCATTGTCTGGGCCTGTGGGCTAATGTTCCTTGGTTGGTGGTTGAACCGGTCTGGATGCTGGGGCCCCAGGCCCCGTTCCAGGAACACACCTCTGTCACTGACCAGTCGGGTACAGCAAGGCCTCTTAGATCTGGGCTATGGTCTAGTGCCTGGGGGTACCGCTACTTCATTGCCTCAGGAACACTGTGAGGACAATGTGTCTGTCTCTAAATCCACAGAGGGACTTAGCGGGGGCTCTCTGGAAGGGCTCACCATTGGCCTCTGCCCTTTGGAGGGAACCAAATCTGAAAAAGGGGGAGCCCCTTTCCCTGGGCTCTTGGCACCTCCCATCTCTCCCGCCCAGGGCCCTCCTGGGGCTGCATGAACTTTAGTCACCTGGTGACAAGCCTAACCGCTGCGCCTCCTTGCTGCTGTGACGTCAGTATTGACCATCCTCCCAGCCTGACTGGACCTCTTGCCAAGGACTCCCTATTCCGTACCCCACTCAGAAGCCTCCAGCTGCCCTTCTGGGATGCTGGGTGCCCCTTAGCTGACCTCTTGCCCCTCTGGGATTAGGTAAGCACATGGATCCTATGCTACTGCTCGCCCCTTCCTACCTCTACCCTGAAGAGATGCCCAACCGCAGATCCTGATGCCAAGCGTGGGTTGGGGACCCTGAGCCGTTCTACAAAACAGGAATGGTTCTGGCTGTTTCTCAAGGACAACCAGTTTTGTGGCCAGGACTTCCTTGGAGGGGCCATATGCCTCCTCTCTATCTCATAACTGTTCTCTGAAGAAGACGGGGTGGGCGGGAGGCGCTCTTCTGGGTCCCCACTGCCTCCAGGGCATCTGGGAAACCCACCAGAGTTACAGAGCGGGAGGGATCTGGGTTCAAGGATCAGTGCCTCAGTTTCCCTCCCAACATTGATCTGGGTGGAGCCGGGCTTGCACGTTGTTCTAGTGGATCTTTGAGAAAACTTGGGGTGGAGGGGTGGGAAATAGAAGCCCAGGCTTCCCGCAGGGTGGCTTCCTCTTGGAATGGAACATCTGCCTGCGGGAGGCTTGGCCCTCCCTCCCTGTCACACTGTCCCAGGAGGAAGGGACAGGGGTCAGGGCTGCCCACTTCCCAGGCTCTTTGGAAGCGGGAACCCTGCTGGGTGTCCTTTGGGGCTGTTAGGTAGATGGATGGGTAGACAAGGAAGTTATAGATGGCTCCCCTCAGGGCCCTGAGGCTGTTTTAGTTTATACCCCCTTCCAAAACCTGGGAGAAATGGAGCTCAAGATGCCCCAGATGGAGCAGGGCTGCAGGAGGCCATGGAGGGGAGTGACGACCATGCGAATTCCCTACCCTATTGCATATATAGACAGGAGCGGTCTGTGTCAACAATGAATGATGCTCACATGTTCCTGATCTGGCCCCTAAGGCTTGAGACCCCCAGTGTGATTTTCTCACCAGAAGTCCCAGACCCTGACCTAGCCCCACCCCGGGGACTAGGGTACCCTGTGTCAAGGTCTAGAGAAGGCTATGGACTGTCTCTTGGACAAGAAGGACAGGGCCTGGTTGCCACTGTGGGTAGGAGGAACCTCCTAGATGCCTTCTGGAGGACCAAGCTGGCCAGAGGAATTACAACAGGAGGGAGACTGTCACTCAGAGCAGAGTCATATCTTGATTCAGGCAGGGAGACCTACGAGGGACACAGAGCTACTGAGGACACAGGGTGGGGTCCCCTCTGCCATGGGGTTTAGTTCCCCCCTTTGCCTCAAGAACTGCAAATCTTTCTCATGAGATGAGGTACCAAATCCTGTTCCGGCACCCACCAGCCCCACCCTCCAATCCAGGGGAGGGGAGCGTTTCTGTTATGGGGTCGGTCATTTTCTCCTCAGGTGTCCTCAGGGGAGAGGACAAGAGCTCTGTTTCCAGACCATGGGATGCTAGCCTGACTGGTTCTGATCTCAGGTGTTCCGAACAAAGACAAGTCAGAACCAGAGTGAGAGGGGAGCAGCCCACACTCACACACACACATACACACACAGCCACCAGCCTCAGAGTAAGGCTGAAGCTTTCCTTCTCTGCCTGGATGGACATCTTCAAGGGGAAATAGTCAGCTAGGAGGCACCTATTCTTTTCAAAGATGTATTTATTTTTTGTTTATTAGTGTTCTCCTTGCATGTTGGCATGTGTGCTATCTGCTTGCCTGATGCCCACAGAAGCCAAAAGAGGGCATCTCTTGGAACTAGAGATCTGATGATGTAAGCCGCCATGTGGGTTCTGGGAATGGAACCCAGGTCCTCTGGAGGAGCAGCCAGTGCTCTTGACCGCTGAGCCATCTCTCCAGGACCCCCACCTGTTTTTTTGTTTTGTTTTGAGTTAGGATCTCACACTGTAGCACAGGCTAGCCTAGAGCTCACTAGGTGGCCTATTCTGGGCTCAAATCCACGGCAGTTTTGTGCCTGAGCTTCCTGAGCTCTAGGGTTACAGCCACCAGGCCCGGTTTCAGCATTTTACATGTTCTCACCCAAGTTATTAAAAAACACCCCTGCAAGTGAGGGCAGCGATGCGCAAAAGAGTCCCTCCCACAACTGGTGACTACCAGGTCCAGTCTCAGGAAGGGCCTGGACCCTCGAACCCCTTTGTTCAGTTCACACGCTGCTCTTACTACCAAATCCGGGGCTTACACATGAATGCCCGGGCCCCTCCCTGCCCTGTTCTGTGACCCCTTCCCTGGGCAGCTCTTGGGAGAAGTCATGCATACATGCAAGCGGCTGGCAGCCTCTTTGGCTCCAGAGTTCAATGGGAGGCAGAGGATCAGCTAGAGGCAGAGGCAGGGTGTCGCACTGGTGGACTCCAGAAGGCGCTGGGCCAGCTTCAGGTTCAACTTTGTGATTTTCAGGAGTACAAGGAGGTGGCCTGCTCTGGAAGTTTCAGGGAAGAAACTTCCCTAGGTTTCTGCGGAGCGTGGGGAGTTCCTGCTCATCCAGACGGCTGTTTTTTTTGTTTTTGTTTTTGTTTTTTTTGGAAGCCACCTCCCCAGGGAAAGTGTGGCGCTCCCACTTGACGGTAAGTCTTGGCCCATGCAGCTTGTCTACCTTTTGGGTGCCTCCTCGGAAGGCATGATAGATGTCCAGCCCCAAGCCACTCTAGGGGTCCACGGGCAGGGCCAGCCTCTCGGCTAGGGTAGGGGACATAGAAGGGATGTTCGAAGCCTATCCTGCCTGGAACTTATCCCAGGGCAGTAGCAGCTTGGCTTCCGTAAGCATGTGCTCAGGGCACATGGAGTCTGAAGGGTCTCCTTGGGAGGGTCTCTGCTGGGAATGCAGTCCATACAAGAAAGAGCCCTGAAGATGAACAGAGGGTTTGTAATAGCCGAGGTGGGATCTGGAGATTTGGCAGGAGGTCTGGAGGCTGGACAGCCCACACATGTTCAAGAAGGCTAACAGGAGGCTCGGGCTGTGTCCCTGAGGCTTGACTTTAGACTCTGCCGCATGGTGGGGATGGTCTGGGAATTCCCAAGGCTGGGCCTGACTCTACTCCGTCTCACCGGGCAGCAGAGCCATGAAGAATCGGCTTTTGATGCTGGGCCTGGTGGTCGTGGTCCTGATATTCATCACCATTGGCCTCTGCATCTGGCTGCCCTACACCTCTGGGAAGTACAACCATGTGTACTCCAGGGCAGCTGTGGCCACGGATGCCAAGCGCTGCTCAGAGATCGGACGGTGAGTGGGTCTGCCAGTCCTAGGGCAAGACACTGTGGAAGACAGCCAGCTAGTGAGTTTGGGTGAGGCTCGGGTTCCCCATCTGTGGACAGGGGGTTGCTCCTCCTTCCCTTGAACTCTCTTGGTGGCCTCTCTCTAGGGATGTGTGTCAGTGACTCAGAGCAAGGGATTAATTTTCCCCCAGCCAGCTTGGGCCCTTGTTTTCAGTGTTGTCTCAGAAAGTGCTGCTCTTCCAACGGCATATTAGATTGTGAGTTTGTTTTTTTTAATTAAAAAAACTAATATGTGTGTGTCTGTTTTGCCTGAGTATATGTTTATGTGTCACTTGCATGCCTGGCTCACATGGAAGCCAGAAGAGGGCACTGGATCCCCTGGAACTGGATAACAGACCATTGTGAGCCAAGGTGTGGGTGCTGGGAATTGAACCGAGGTCCTCTGGAAGAGCAGTTAGTACTCTCCGCCACTGAACCATCTCTCCAGCCTCTGCCCATTTTAGAACCTTATCTCATTATATGTACAAGTCAGCTCCCATTTAGAGAGATAAGCAGGAAAATGTATTAATAAAAAAGCCTCCCCCTCAATTAAATCTTGTATATTTGTTTGCTTGGAAAAGAAAAAAAATTAAAAAAAAACAAACTTTGCTAGGCATGGTGACATACACCTTTAATCCCAACACTCGGGAGGCAGAGGCAGGTGGATCTCTGTGAGTTTGAGGTCAGCCTGGTCTACGAAGTGATATCCAGGGACACATAGTGAAAGCGTGTCTCAAAACCAAAACCAAAACCTTGGGAGCTAGAGAGATGGTTCAGTGATTCAGACTATTTGTCCACCGTTCTTTCAAAGAACCTGAGTCCAGTCCCCCACACCCACAGAACTGTCTGGAACTGCAGTCCAAGGAATCTGATGGCCTCCTCTGACCTCCAAGGGTCACTCACACACACACAACACACATACACTTTCCACCTGTAATCTCCAGCTGCCCTGGAGTATACATGGTCATGCTTCCCAGAGGTGTAGGAAGAAAACTCTGTCTCAATAAACTAAAACAGGTGGACAAGCAAGGAAACAAACAAACAAAAACACCTGGCTCAGGTGAGCATGGCAGCTTGTACGTCTCATCTCAACACTCAAGGGACTGAGATTTGCGGTCAGCTTGGGCTACATAGTAAGTCTGGTGCAGCATGAGATTCTGTCTCCTGACAGGAAGGCTGGGCTCTCTTCTTCTTTATGGGAGGGTGTCATTATTTGGGCAGGGTGGCCAGAGTATGTGGCAGGATAGTCCGGAACGTCTTTGGTCCCTCACCTTCCTATGTGCTGCCTGTAGGGACATGCTGCAGGAAGGCGGCTCCATGGTGGATGCAGCCATCGCAAGCTTGCTGTGCATGGGGCTCATGAATGCCCACAGCATGGGCATCGGGGGCGGCTTGTTCTTCACCATCTACAACAGCACCACACGTGAGTGCCTGGGGTGGGGAGGGTGAGTGGCTCAGGCCATCCCTCTCACGTCTGAGTGAGTTAGGTGGTCTACAGCAGCATGGCTGGGTGTCTCCTGGGCCCGCTTGACAGGAGGGCTTAGGGATAACCCCGCCTGCCGACACGTTTCTTTTCACAGGGAGAGTTGAGGTTATCAATGCCCGCGAGGTGGCTCCCAGGCTGGCCAATACCAGCATGTTCAATAGCTCCAAGGACTCCCAGGAAGGTAAGCCGCCATGTGGGCAATGGGTGTGGGTCAGCACTCACGGGGAACATGCACCTGTCTGAGGCCTGGGGGCAGCTCTCGTGTCCATGATACCCTCCCATAAAGAATCGTTAAATCACCATTTCGGGGGTAGGGATAGCTTCTTTCATCCCTTCTCAGCGATGCCCTGAGCCACCTCTGTATGCACGGAGAGAGAATAATGTCAGTGGACATTTGGTTTGCTTCCCAGAACCTGTAACTTCTGTCCAAGGGACTCTGATGTCCGTTTCCAACCTCTGCATGCAAATGGTACATAAACACATGCATGCAGGCTAAGTGCTTATACACATAAAAAGAAATAACTTTTTTTTTTCTGAGACAGGTTTTCTCTGAATAGCCATGGCTGTCCTGGACTCACTTTGTAGACCAGGCTGGTGTCAAAATCACGGAGATCTGCCTGCCTCTGCCTCCCAGAGTGCTGGGATTACAGGCCTGTGCCAGCATTCTTGACTTCTGCAGTCCGCTAACAGCTTTGTGGCTGGGAACCACAGTGCCTTTGCTCAAGTTTCCAAAACTTTATTCCTTAGCTCTACCTGAGGCCTCATTAGACTGCCCTTTCCTTTGCTGTTCTGATGACAACCAGGACAACAAAGGCTACAGCTGCCCGACTGTAATCTTAGCACTAGAGGAGGCAGAAGCAGCCTGGTCTACAAAGTGAGTCTTGGACAGCCAAGGCTACACAGAGAAACCCTGTCTCAAAAAACAAAAAAAAACAAACAAGAGGTTTTTAAAAAATTGAGTCTCCCTTCTTCCTCTATAGCTTATGTCAAGTTGACAGAAAACTACCCAGTATGTAGCTCATGCCACAGAGCTAGCTCATTTCATCACTGACCATGCTTTAGTATTGTCTAGTGGAGCCCAGGAATTTTATGGAAGAATGACTGAGGGTAGCTCAGACTGAGAGTTGGGAAGTGTGAGGGGTCCAGCTTTCCCCAAGTCTCGTGGACAACTGTAGTCCCAGCATAGGATGTCTTATGTGGAGGTCCTCTGAGGACACACCCCATCATCTGGGACAGCAAACCCAGGCACACAAGCACCTATCTCCCGTTGTGTATCCTGTGGGAAGTGTGTGGTCACCACTTCTTGCCCAAGGAGCACAGCTATGATCTTAGACATCTCTTTGCCTGAGATGGGGATGGAGCTCAGTGGTAAAGCCCTTGTCTAGTCCTTGGGATGTCCTGGGTTTGATCCCTAGCACTCTCCTAGCAATGAATCCCTTTCCTTCAAGCTATTCTAGCTCCAGCTATGAAATGGGTCGGGGGAAATGCTGCTGCTGTTTTCCTTATTTCCTCCCTCCCTCTGTCCCTTCCTTCCTTTCCTTTCTTTGCTTCTTATGTGGTGCTGAGAACAAACCAGACAAGCCCTGTACCACAGAGTAAAAGTCTGTCTGTCTGTCTGTCTTTCTTTCAAACTCTACTCATCCCTGCTTCCTAGGTGGCCTTTCGGTGGCAGTTCCTGGTGAAATCCGTGGCTATGAGCTGGCACACCAGCGCCACGGGCGGCTACCGTGGGCTCGCCTATTCCAGCCCAGCATCCAACTGGCTCGCCATGGTTTTCCTGTGGGCAAGGGCTTGGCCATGGCCCTGAGCCAAAAACGGGACATCATTGAGCGGACGCCTGCCTTATGGTAGGTGGCCTCACGTTCAATTAGCCCCTCCTGGGAAGGGTTAGTGGAGCTGTGCTCTGCTTTCAGGAGCCTGCTGCTCAGTGGAGTTAAACTGTTGTCAAACTCTTCTCTCTGAGTGTGTAGACACATTCAGAGCCTGTTTTAGGGCCCCCAGTGAACATTGTTGCCCAAGTGAGAGGGCAACTCACCTATGGACAGGCCCTACCTGGGGACAAAATGATGAGGGGTGGGTGTGAGGTAGAATTGGTCCAGTTTTCCACATCTGCTGTCTTACCTGGGTCCCCTTCTTCCCCAGTGAGGTGTTCTGCCGGCAAGGAAAGGTGCTTCAGGAGGGTGAGACAGTGACTATGCCAAGGTTGGCCCAGACACTGCAGATACTGGCCCAGGAAGGCGCCAAGGCCTTCTACAATGGGAGCCTCACAGCCCAGATTGTGAAGGACATCCAGGAGGCTGGTGAGTGGGCATGAGTGAGGAGCACGGAGTGGGACCCAGGCTCTGAGGTGCTCCCTGCTTAGGCTGGCCTCTGGGTCGGCAGGGAGCACTTGGCCGGGAAGGGTCAGCATGGACCACTTGCATCCACAGGCCCTGGCTCATCCATAGAGGCTGAGCAGCACAGGAAGATCCTTGGAGTATGACTAGAGATATAGGCAGCCCTGGGGGCCGAGGAAGAGCTAGAGGCTACAGATATGACTTGGGAGAAGTGAGCTGCAGTAAAACTGTCAGGCGGAGAGGGGAGAGTGTGGCCTAAGGGGAAGAAGGGAGCTTTGACTCAGTGGGAGGGTCATTAGAGGGGCTGTGGGTGGCAGCCTGGCTCTTGCTTTTCTTGCCCTGTTTCATGAGGTGGGAGAATTAGCATACTGACTAGCGTGCTGCAAGTCTTACTTAGAACAGTTCCTCAGAGGATTAGAAGTCTTCTTCTTCCTTCCACTGGGTCATCAGTGAGAGAGGGGGCTGGTAAAGGGAAAATGGAAGCAAGCAGTCTACACGTGGGAAAGACCCTCTGGCTGCAGAGATGAGGAAGGCTTGCCAGGAGGCTGTTGTTTGAGTCTGGCATAGGTGGTAAGCACCGGCAGTGCACAGAGCTCCCAGTGACAGTCGGGGCTACTAGTCCGATGGTCCCGTGGCCCCTTCTGATGGTATGGACAGACCATCTCCTCATCGTGGTACAAGCCTGTCCAAGTCAGTGGCTGCCAGGCCCCTTGTAAACAGCCCTGACCCCACAGTACTTGGCCGGTACTCCACCATTTCACTCTGTATTGTGCCCAATGATAAACCCAGTCCCATGTGATGTAGCCCTGCCCCCAACCATGATACGACTCGACCCCACCGTACAGCCACTGAGCTGCTGTCACACGACAGGGGGCATCATGACGGTCCAGGACCTGAATGACTACCGTGCCGAGCTGATTGAGCATCCCATGAGCATCAGTCTCGGCGACTCGACACTGTATGTGCCCAGTGCCCCGCTCAGCGGGCCCGTGCTGGTTCTCATCTTGAACATCCTCAAAGGTGAGCCATCCCTCTCTAGCCCTGCTGAGGAGCGGGGACACTGATGTTCCTTCCTGTATCTTTCCATCAGTGAACTAGTGGGGTGTCCGCCATGGCTTCCCGTGCAGGAGGCGGGGGTAGGTGGTGATGTGTAGTAGCTGAAAGAGGAAGAACATTCAGGACGAGTGTGGAAGTACAGGGCAGGGGCTTTATCCACCGTGTGTTTCTGGCTAGTCTTAAGTGATCTTCCAGAAACCCATAGACCGTCAAGCTGTACCTGTCATATTCATGTTGTTATACCCTTGTCTTTCGGGGTTTTTTATTTTGTTTTGTTTTGGAGGTTTTTTGTTTGTTTGTTTGTTTTTCGAGACAGGGTTTCCCTGTGTAGCCCTGGCTGTCCTGGAACCCACTTTGTAGACCAGGCTGGCCTCAGACTCACAGTGATCCACCTGCCTCTGCCTCCCAACGGCTCAGATTAAAGGCCGGGCCGGTATGTCCCTGTCTTAACAACATCTTTCTCAGTGGCCACTGCTGTTGGTTATTACATATTTCTTTTCCTACGGCAGAGGGTAGGAAACATGGCTCAGAGATATGTTAACCCCTTGAGTCCCTCCAGGCCCCAATTGCCTGCCAACGTGTGCTTGGCTACCACTCAGGGTACAACTTCTCTCCGAAGAGTGTGGCGACCCCTGAAGAGAAGGCGCTGACGTACCACCGCATTGTGGAGGCCTTTCGCTTTGCCTACGCCAAGAGGACCATGCTCGGTGACCCAAAGTTTGTTGATGTGTCTCAGGTAAGGGAGTACCCCACAGTGTGCAGGAGACCTGCCAGAGGGGTGCTAGGTGAGCTCTGCAAGGCCTACCCCGCCCCCCGCCCCCCAGCTTCATGCATGCTTTCTGAACTAAGTTTGATTTCAGGGTAGGCTTGTTACCCTTTGCTCTGACTTCTGTTTTGTGGAGCTCGTAGTGTGGGGGAAACTGAGGAAAGGAGTCTTGACAGTGGGTAATTGGTGTGCTGGTATCCTGCCTCCATTCCCTTTGCCTCTGCAACCCAGGCTCCTATCTCAGATCCTTCATACACGGTTAGGCTCTTGGCCTGGAAGATTCTAGAGTGCTCAGCGCAGAAGGGAATGGACAAAGGGGTTGCATTCCTCAGGAATGATGAGCGGTATGGGAGGGATTAAGACCAGGTGGGCAGAGAGAGCCTCACTCTCTAGTCCAAAATGGCTCCAAGTTCAAGGTGACCCTGGTACCTCAGCCTCCTCAGTACTGGGGTTATAGCCGTGAGCCACCAAGCCTACCCTCTCTTTCTTTCATTTTGCAAAAATGTGCCCACAGAAAAACCAACCTAAAACATCAGTGCACACCTGTGTGCTTTTCCTGGAGCCCCTACTTGACTGCAGGCATTTTGCTATAGTCTTTTCTTTCTCTTCACCACCCACGATCCATACCGTGTTTGTTTCCCTGAATAGGTCACCAGTGCCACAGCCCAGGCTGTACTTCCTAAGACCAAGTGCTTTACACAGTGAGCAGGAAACCCAACATTAAGGTTACATGGTCACATCTGCCATTGGCAGAACCCCCACCCCAGGGTCCCAGTATCTTTTGGGTTCAGTATTCACCAAATCACACCTTACCCTTTGCCATGATGCCTCTCATGACAGGCCATTTTGCTACTGTGACAAAACCCAAGAGAAACAGTTTTCTGGGCCTGCAGAAAACTGGACCATCATGGCAGGAAGGTATGGGCTGAACTGACTCCATGGGGGCCAGGAGGCAGAGGAAACAGGAAGGGGCCAGGGCCAAGATCAGTCCTTCAAAAGCACATCCCAGTGAATGACTTTGATCCCTAACGGGGCCCGCCTTCCAGACCTCCACCACCTCCCAGTAGTACATTCGCTGTTCTAATCAGAGGCACGCAAGTCACCCTACATGTCACTCAGGAGTCTGAGGCAGGAGTCAAGGCCACCCTTTCATTCCAGCTTAAAAAAAAAAAAATCAATGGACCAAACCATTGATTAAGCCAGACTTCTCTGGAAACACAGACACAGGCATGGGTGAACTTTACGGATCGCCTGGGTGTCTTTTAATCCAAGCTGACAGTCAAAATCAACCACCACACTTCTCTGATCCCCTAACCTGCAGAAGACCCTCTACCATTCTAGCCGTCTCTAAAGCCAGTGGTCTTGCAGCGTGGCCTACAGCCTTCTTCTGCTTCTGTTTGAGCTTGGATCGGGCAGTTCATTTCACCAGGTGCTGCTGAAATGACTGTCTGTCTTTGCTAGGCTCCAGTATGATAGAGGGCGCTGAGCCAGATGGTTCCTTGAGGCCATACAATTCTTTTTCTTTTTTTCTTTTTGTTTGTTTTGTTTTGTTTTGTTTTGTTTTATGAGGCAGGGTCTCACTAGGTAGCTCGAGCTAACCTGGAATTCACTTCTTAGACCAGGCTGGTCTAAGAATTCACAGAGACCTTCCTGCCCCTGCCTTCTGAGTGCTAGAATTAAAAGCAGGTACCATCATGCCCTGACCCCTCCACTCCCCGTGAGGCCATATGATTTCTTTGATGTTAGAGAGAGTGTGGTGAGGTCTGAAGAGAAAGGGGAAGGGTTGAGACTGCTCAGAAAGAGGGCTTGCACCTTCAGAAAGAGAGAAAGGAATCTTGTTAATATAAGACTTAGATGCTGTAGTGGAGGAGAGAGGGCTGTGGGGGAGGGCACAGTTAGTTAAGATAGACCCATTATGCCAGATGTTCCAGAGTGTGGCAGCCTAGGGTCCATACATTTTTACTGGGGGAGTGAGTTCCTAGGTTCCTGTCATCCTGGAACCGGGGGTGGGGTGGGGGGCCCAGAATCAGCCAGTGCGTAGAAGAGCTGCAGGACAACCTTAATTGAAAGTGTGCTGGGATTTAGCACTTCATCCCCGGAGCCTGCATACCTGGGCAGTCTGTTACAGATTCACAGTCTCTTGTAGAGGAATTTTAATTCAGAACATGGCTGCTTTGGGAAGCAATCACATCCAAAGACCTTCTAGGTCTGTGTGATGTGGTTGGACTACATAAACATACCTTTAATCCGGGAGACAGAGGCAAACAGATCTGAGTTCAAGGTAGAGTAAGTTTCAGGTCAAGAAAAGCTTAGGTCCAGATCTGGTGGTACACGCCTTTAACCCCAAACAATGAAGGTTAAGTTAGTTTGTAGAAGGAAGTACCCATGTTTGAAAGGGATGTTTAATTGAGTGGGGAAAAACTGACGCGTCAGAGAAAGACCTGAGAGGATAAGATCCGCCCAACTCTCACGAGAAGAGGGAGGAAAGGGAAGCTACTTAAGGGACAGTGAGAGCGAGGAGGCAGTTTTATCAGGACAGTAATAGATGGGTTTCAGAGAGAGAGAGCACTCAGGTGAAGACAGAATGAACCAGAGGATAAGGAGCAAGGAGATTAGAGCAGATTGTTTGAGTTAGAGGCCAAGCAGAACAATATAGAGGCAGAGAGAAAAGCCAGAACAGCTGAGTCGAACCAACCAGCTATGAGCTCAGTAAGAATAAGACTAAGGCTAATTAAGCAGTAAGTCTCAGAGGCTGAAAACATTCTAGGCCTAGGTTGGATTGTACGGAGGCAGGAAGCTTCCAGGACTAGGTCTAGGTTAGCAGACCGAGCAAGTAAGCCTCCCAGACAACAAATGAAACAGAGAAATAGAAGTTCTTTTTACAGTCGCTGACGGGCTGCTACAGGTGAGCGGCCTGATTGGCCTTTAGCCTAAATCTGACAGGTCCCAGGCTTCCTTTCTTCCTCGCTCCCCCTTCATTTCCTCTTCCAACCCATCTTTTCTGGCTAATAGCTTTCAGCAGCCATCATGTGCCCATGCTGTGACTGTCTTTTTTTTTTTTTGTCTGTAAGTTTCACATGTGAGCCTGTGTTCACAGGTCCATCTGCCCAAGCCATGCTCTTCAGTGTGTTTCAAAGCAAGCAAGTCCTTACCTGCCCCTGCAGCGGCTCCTTCTCCAGCATTTACTTTCCCAGTTAGTGGCAGCTCCAGGCCAAATACCCCAAGGCCACCCACTATCCTTTTCCTCCTACCCACAGTGACATCTTCATCTTCGATGTGGTTGTCCACAGCCTTCTCCGGGACCCCCAGAGGGACCTTGTGAAAATGTCTTCCATCCGGCTTACCCCCTCTACCCGGAGCCTGTGCGGCTAATAGCAAAAGCCAGAGTCACTCCCTATAGGCCAATGAGACGTCAGAGAATGGATGTGGGCTAGCCAGCATTCTCTCCTGTCATCTTAGTCTTTGTTATCCAGGGCCTCTGCACATACCTCTCGGGCTCCATTCCCTCTTTAGGTAGCACCTCCACCAAAGTGCCTTCTGCTGCTCTCTTTCCACTGTCTGACCTCTCCTTTCCAGTCCTCTGCTCTTGTTCTCCCTGTTACCTGTGTGTCTGTTCCCTGCTGGTTTCTCAGCTCTGAGCACGTGGCTCGTGGTGTGAGGGTTCCATAAATAATTACACAAGTCTTGGCAAAAGCCTAGAGGCTTGAGGGACACACGGCTAGAGGTTAGACAGGGTCTCGGGCAGGATTTACGAGGTGCCTGGGGGAAGTCAGGGTTTAGCATAGAGGTAAGTGGTGGTCGGATCCCATGGCTGGGGCTAGCTGAGACCAGCTGGGACAGCCCTGTTGTATTCCCTTCCCTTCCCCGTCCCCTCCTCCCTCCTAACCTCCTCAGGCCAGCTCTGGGGTCTCGGCAGGTGATCCGAAACATGACCTCTGAGTTCTTCGCGGCTCAGCTAAGGACCCGCATCTCGGATGGAACCACTCACCCAGTGGCCTACTATGAGCCTGAATTCTATGTTCCTGACGGCGGCGGCACCGCTCACCTGTCTCTGGTTTCAGAAGATGGCAGTGCTGTATCCGCCACCAGCACCATCAACCTCTAGTAGGGGCTGTGCAGCTGCAGGCACATGAGTAATGGGCCGGGGGCTACCGTCATTTCCTGTAAGGGCCTCCCTCTTTCACGTTGGGAAACACAGGCCCCCACCTTGGTAGCTTGCACAGTACTCTTGGCCTGGGGTGGGTGGGGACCAGGCGGGGGAATGGCTGGGTTGTAAATTGTTCTCTGAGCCGGCCTATCTTCAGCTTTGGCTCCCAGGTCCTATCACGAGTCAGTGGCATCCTGTTTAATGATGAGATGGATGACTTCAGCTCACCCAACTTCATGAACCAGTTTGGGGTAGCCCCCTCACCGGCTAACTTCATCAAGCCAGGTACAGGATGGGAATCCTTGGGGTACAGGATCTGAGTCGGGAGGGGGCTGGTACCCTAGCCAGGTGGTTGACCTGCATCTCTGTCACCTCCTATGGACCATAGGTAAGCAGCCGCTTTCATCCATGTGCCCCTCAATCATTGTGGGTAAGGACGGCAAGGTGCAGATGGTGGTCGGAGCCTCGGGAGGCACACAGATCACCACGTCCACTGCGCTGGTACTTTCGCCTGCCCTTCCCTGCCCCTTTCTCCCGGTCCTTGCCCTCCCCCACCCCTCCCCACCTATGCTGACATCTTGCTGTCCTCTCCCTCAGGCCATCATTAACCACCTGTGGTTTGGCTATGATGTGAAGAGATCGGTGGAGGAGCCCCGCCTTCACAACCAGCTTTTGCCCAATACCACGACAATAGAGAAGAACATCGATCAGGTATAGGCTGGGAGCTGGGGGGGACAGAATCACGATTTGGGGTTAGAGTATCCCAGACTAGGGACTGGCGTCCTCCAAGTCACTAACAGAGCAAACAGCAGCTAGTGTCCCTTCCCCATGGTCCCCAGGCCTTCAGCATGGGTCATCCTGAGCCCTTGCTCAGTGAGAGCCAAGCAGCCCATTCCTAAGAGACCTTACAAGCTCAGCTGCCTCTAATTCTTCCCACTCGCTTGACCGAAAGTAGCCCTAACCATGTTTGTGAGGCCGGTGACCATACAAAACTGGTTCCAGCCACATCAGTGGCCTTGCTGAAGCTCGCTCTCTGCCCTTTCACCCCCAGGCAGTGACGGCAGGCCTGAAGACTCGCCGCCACCACACAGCGGTCACACCCACCTACATTGCTGTGGTTCAGGCCGTTGTGAGAACATCAGGTGGTTGGGCTGCTGCCTCAGACTCCAGGAAAGGCGGGGAACCAGCTGGCTACTGAGTGCCCAGAAGGGACAAGACTGACCTGTAATCCGGGAACGAGATAGTTACTGTGAACGAGAGTGGGACTCTGGAGAACATGCTAACCCTGAGGGAGACAGAGCGGTGTAATAAATGGCCACGCCAAGCTCCAGGAAGCCTTGCTGGCTGGACTTCCTGTCTCTTGGGCTTTAGTGTCTTGTGTATGAAATGGAGCCACCTGGCTCGGAGAATGACGAGGCAGGATCCTGAGACTTAGCACTGTTGGTCATGAAGCTGGTCTCAACCTTGAAGTGGGGGCACGGGTGGGGGAACCCAATGTGCTTGGGAGTTAGGGTCAAGGGGCGAACCAAGCGTCTACATTGTCCTAGGCAGGAATACTTGCGGAATCAGCCACTAGAGGGCGCCCTGATCTTGCCGTTAACTGGACCACCAGCCTAGGGATGGCCCCACCCACAACGGGCTAGGCCCTCCTCCATCAGTGGCTGATTAAGAAAATGTCCTTACAGGCTTGCCTATAGCTTGGCTTAAGGAGGCCTTTTCTCAATTGAGGCTCTAGCTGGTGTCAAGCTGCTGTAAAGGGCCGCCCTTCCCGCTGTGTCAAGGTCTGTAGAACCCACAGCTGTAACCATGAGATAAGGAGACACTTGGAGACCTGATGTGGGCCGCTGGGCCCATCACAGCTGGAGAGCTCAATATTGCCCCTAGAAGTGAGCACAAGCTGGGTTCCCTGAGGGAAGGGTCCCAGGAGGCTAGAAATCCTGGTGCTTCCAACCTGCCCATGGGAAAGCAGGATTCACTGTATGTTCCATGTCTGGGTGCTAAAGGTGCTAAACTCTCCCAGACCATGAGGTTTAGCCCAGAGTTTCTTCAGGGACTTGGAGACTTGAGTGACCACTGTCGTTTCTGGGTAAAGGCTTTCAAAAATACCAGAACTGGCCTCCTCAGCCAAGTCTAGTCTTGTGAATAGGCAGAGCTCTCTCTGCATCCTGGCCTATGCCTGACCAGAATGTCCCTGTGTGGGAGGGGGAGGGGAAATAACCTATCCTTGAGTCTGCTTGTCCCCCGCTGCTTTGTCCTTAGAGCTTTGGGGACTGTGTCCAGTCGGTGGGCTGGCCTCCTCTCGGGAATGTGCTTTGGTTACTGATTGAGCAGTGTGGGAGACAGTGGGGATGGGGAAAGCTCCCACGGACATTACCCTTTCCCTCTAGGCAGATGTGGGGACAGGCTTATGGGGAAAGAGCAGGAGCTCTGGATGGGACACTTAGCAGGCTGGGTGGCCCAGTACAGGCATTCCCTCTCTGGGCCTCCTGTGGGTATGGAGATGAGAGAGGGGGCCATGCTCAGTGGAAAGAGAGAGTGAGGGCTGCTGTGAAGGCACTGAAACTGAGGAAGCCCAGCCCTGTGCTCTTCTGCCCTGCGTGACCTTTAAGTCTGATCAAAAGAGTGTATCCGTGGGTCCTCATTCCTCCGGCTACCTCCCACTCGGACATCCTGAGTCCAGGGAACAGGACCCAAGCAAGGCCCTAGAAGAGGAGGCTCCCCAGCACGGAAATAGTCGTGGCCACCACTGGACCCAAGGAGACAGACTAGCAGCTGGCAGGGCTCGGAGCTGCAGAAGTGAGGGTACCCGGACAGGAGAGCCTCACTGTCTAGAGGCCTAAGGTTGTGTTTCTGGGTCCCCATGTCCCAGGGTGCACGATGCAGCAACACTGGATGCCAGGGGCTAGACATGTGGTCTGTTCACCCCCTGCTTACCGCATGCTCATATGTGTGGATGAGGCTGTGCCAGGCGGTGGTAAAACGGTCTGGAGTGGCTGCCTTGGACCACTTTCAGCCCCATCGCTGTACTGTGTGTGGGTAGCTAGGTTGACTTGCTGCCTACGGTGGAACCAACTGAGAGTGTGGGGCTGGGGAATGGAGTCCCGCCATGCGGGAGACACCATGACCCTGAGCTATCCGGGGCTACTTTCTCACCGAGAGTGCTGAGTTTCTGTGAGTCCTGTACCTCAGTTCTCCTAGGGGCAGCAAGCCTCACATTCCCCAACAGCACTGGGATGAGGAGCCCCCGGGTGCCCGTTGGGGCCTCAGGAAAGGCCATGGGATCAACTGGCAGTGAAAGAGTTAATGGCATTAGCTGGCCCTTCCCTTGGAGGAAAAACTCCCTGTAGATGCCTGGCCTGCCTCCAGGGCCAAGCTGTGGAAGCTAAAAACTGGAAGTTCAGACCTGTGGCCGGATCTGCGGATCTGCCTCAGTAGCAGGCGGTGGAGGAGGGTAGCGGCCTGGCCACTGTGTCTGTCCCTCTGTCTATCCGTAAACCCATCTGGCTGGCTGGCTGGCTGGCTTCCTGTTGCTCCTCTGTAACCTGCCTGTCCACCTGTCTGTAAGCCTGGCTGTTCTCCTTTTTACCCAGTTGTCTGTCCTGTGTGACTGTCTCTTTCTCTCTCTGGACCCACTGATCTCTTCCATCCATCCAGTCACCTGAGTTCACCTGTGTAGTTTCTTCTCCATTCCTCTGGCAGTCCGTCTGTCCCTTCATCTGTCCACTGCCCTGTGTGCCCACCCACCTCCCCTCTCTCTTCCTGGACCATTGTGCCATGGCATGGGGCCACAGAGCCACAGTCTGCCTGGTCCTGTTGGGCCTGGGTCTGGGCCTGGCCACCATTGTGCTGGCTGTGGGCCTCTCTCATCACCGCGCATCCTGCGGTCCTGAGGCCTTCACACGTGCGGCCGTGGCTGCCGACTCGCAGATCTGCTCTGACATTGGACGGTGAGTAGGAGGGGTTGTGAGCTCCGTGGCTCTGGGGAGCTGGCTGCTTCTGGAGACTATATGACTGTGGTAGGGGTGTGAAGAGGACATGTGAGAGAGTGCTGTGCCGGCTGTAAGCTAAGTCGGGCCATGTGTGTTTGGCTTCCTACACCAGGCCCAAGGCCCTCGTGTAGAACACTGTAGGCGTGCCGTAGGGAAGATGGGGACCCAGGACGGAGTTGCAGACATGCTATGACTTTATTGCTCAAGAAGACCACCTGTACAACGCTGCCTTGTCCCTACCTGTCTTGATCAAGGCTGGGATTTTTTTTTCAGGGATGTAGGCAATGGGCTTCAGGATTCTGTATGTTGGTCTGTCCCACCTACCAGCCATACTCAGTGCTTCCCAGGAAACGTGCACACACCCAGTGCCGCGTCTGTCAGAACCGCCCTGTCTCTGGCAGAGTCTGGCCTTGGTGACTGGAGTGACTGATGAATGGCAGGCTGGGAGGAAGAGAGAGTAACGGGCGCCACAGTGGGTGTTTCCTGACTGTCTTCTAGGAAATACAGCCCACGGGAAGCCTCCGTTACCCACCATGCCGCCACAGGACCAGGCTGTGGCAGGAAGCCACCCCTGGCGTCCTGGGTCCCACTGGGCCCCCAGAAACCTGGGCGAGCCCCTCCTTCCTTCCCAGAATATCAGTTTGGTAGCCCACTGTAGGGGTTCCGGTGCTTTGTACACCCAGGGCTAGGTCCTGAAGCAGAGAGGGTGGTTGGTGTTCCCGCCCAAAATACAACTCTAGCGTGCTTTCTTTTGCTGTTCTTGAATTCACCCTGCTTCCTTTCTTCCTTCCTTTCTCCCTCCCTTCCTCCCTTCTTTAATCCACCTGCCTACCCATTCTCTCCCACCTCCCTTGCTCATAGTCCGTCCCCCACCCCCCTCCAATCTTGGTGACCTGATCCTCTGAGTTCCCAGACATTCTGCCTCCTTACTCACATCTACGTACAACTTGGCAGTAACTGGGATCCGGCAGCTCCTATCCGGATCTGTAGGGGTGGTCCTTCCTTCTCCACATAGTGCTCCCAAGGGATGCAAGAGTTACCACCAACTGTGCTGTGAGATGCAGCATCCATTTAATCCTTCCAGAATGCAAAGGTATGAATGAGGTGGGGTATGTGTGCTTGCTCAGGCCCCACAGAGACCCAGCCAGATGAGCAGCCCTCATGAGCTTCCACTTATCTCCGAGGAAGATCTCTGAACAGCATTTGGCCCATGAGAATCAGGCTGTGTGCTTGGTGCTTGGAGCCTGCACTCCATTGCACTCTAAACTCTCTCTCTCTCAAGCTTTGCCCTGGTGAAAAACGGATGTGGGCTGCCTCCACCCCAAGCACTTCATCCAACAACTCTCCCTGTTTCCTGTTCTTGTTTTAAGAAGCTGGGAGTGGGAGGAAGGCTCCAGCCCCCAGCTATGTACTGCGAAGGAGAGGGCAGTGACCAGAGCCAGGCTGGGCCTCAGGAAGGTGCCCCCCGCTGGGGTGTCCCCTGGCCAAGAGCTTGGGATGTCCGCCCAGGGGAAGAGCCTAGCCAGTGTCACAGCGGGACATCTCTGTGGGCCTGGCGTCCCCTCCCCCTGCTCTTGCTACTGCCACTCCTCCCAGGGTGGGAGGACTAAAGTCCCCTCTCCCTCTCCTTGGCCCCCAAGCTGGCCAGCCCTAGCACATTAATGGCCACAGCTTTATCTACCTAAGTGGCAGAAGGTAGGGCTCCCTTGGTGTTCTAGGGAGCAGGTTTCTGGAGGGTTCTTGTGGTCCAGTGTCTAGATTGGCAGCAGGCTTATTCCTGCGGTTGTGGGGTTGGGGATACATGTGGGTAAGCCATGAGCCCTTGTCTTACCTGCAACATCTAATAGTTGTGTTTGTCACACATCAAATCGGTGAGGGGGGGGAGCATGCCCTGTGCCACAGTCTAAGATGCCTGAGGTCCTGGGTTCCACTTCTGTCACAGTAAAAGAATCTGTGAGGAACAAACGTACTCTGTCACAGTGGACAGACAGCCCCGCCTTTGCAGGAGGAGAGATGAACAGGTCTATGACCACGTTGGATGGTTGGGGATGATCACTGTTTACCTGAAGTTTCTGTTCTATGAAAATATCTCTCTCTCTCTCTCTCTCTCTCTCTCTGCTCTCATCTTTCTGTGTTGAGCAGGACAACTCCCTAGGTTCAGTCACCCCCGGGGATTACAGTTGTGAGCCATCATGCCTGCCAGCGTGGGG
The DNA here is from genome assembly GCA_028658305.1 of Pachyuromys duprasi. NCBI lineage: Eukaryota > Metazoa > Chordata > Mammalia > Rodentia > Muridae > Pachyuromys > Pachyuromys duprasi. Next base: position 48,536,312 of record CM053756.1, read on the forward strand.
CACTTCCCTACCCTCTTTCGGCCACTTTTGTTTTGTTCTGTTTCTTTTTGAGACAGGGTTTCTCTGTGTAGCCTTGGCTGTCCTGGACTCAGTTTGTAGACCAGGCTGGCCTCGAACTCACAGAGATCTGCCTGCCTCTGCCTTCCTGAGTGCTGGGATTACAGGCGTGCACCGCCATGCCCGGCTCTGCCATTTTTATTAGGTTGTACATTAGATGTGTTTTCTATCTTATTATTTTTCTCCCTTTAAAAAGCAGTGAGTCTTAAGCCACCTTTGCATTCCTAGCACAAACCCCGCTTAGTAGTGATTCAATATGGTTTTTACGTCATAGACGATAGTAAATTTTGATGGTCTGTAATTTCCCCTTTGCTACAGTTGTCTCATGAGCTTAGTGTTGTTTCAGTGCCTGCACCTAATCCAGGACCCCGTGCATGCTAGGCGCACGCTGCATCACTGAGCCACACTTTATTGTACTTGGTACCAGGTTCGCCCTGATCTTGTAAAGAACTGGGAAGCTGTGTTTTCTTTTTCCCATGTCTGTGTTAAAGTACCCCAGGACCAAAATTGAATGAGAAAGGGCCTAGCTGATTCACAGTTCAAGATACGGCTCATCACAGCGGAGAAGTTAAGGCGAGGGGAGCTTGAAGTAGCTGAACACATCACATCCACAATCGAGACAGAAAACAAGCCGGGTGGTGGTGGCGCACACCCTTGATCCCAGCACTCAGTAGGCAGAGGCAGGTGGGTCTCTGAGTTCGAGGCCAGCCTGGTCTAGAGAGTGAGCTCCAGGACAGCCAGGGCTACACAGAGAAACCCTGTCTCAAATAACCATACACTCCCATCAAAGAAGAAGACGAGGAGGAGGAGGAAGAAGGAGGAGAGAGAGAGAGAGAGAGAGAGAGAGAGAGAGAGAGAGAGAGAGAGAAAAAGAAACCCAGGAATACGTCTGCTCAGTTTACTTTCCCCTTTCCATAAGGCCCAGGGTCCCTCCTAGGAAACTGCGCAACTCACAACGGGTGACAACGGGTGGGTCATCTCATCTCAACTAACCTAATCAAGACACCCAGGTGGCTCTCCATCGCTCCCAGGTGATGCTAACCATCACAGGGGCATTCTCTGTTTCTCTGTCCTCTGGAAGGAAGAGGCTTATCTTGGGTTGTTTTAAAATGGGTTTATTTTATCTTTACGTGCTGACACAAGTTTGAAGGCTCAGCCTTCTGTACCAGTTTGGATCTTAACTTGTGTTGAGGGTTCCCTCTAGGTGCTCTTGGGAAGTGGTGGGGCTCTAAGAGGTGGACAGAGTGGGAGGCCTTGTGGGTCCTGGGGCACGCCTGGGAAGAGGACCGTGGGCCCTCTGTTTCCTCCATCTTCTCTTTCACTGTCTGGGAGGTTTTGTGCTGCTAGACACTTCTACCACGTGTTACCACAGCCACAGAGCCACAGAAGCAGCCAGCCCACGGACTACAACTTCTGGGCTGTGACTCAAAACAAACTTTCATTTTTTTTAAAGCCAATTATTTCAGTATTTGTTATAGCAACAGAAAGTTAACATTCCCTCATGCCTGAGTGATTTGTGTATGGGAATGTGAAATGTTCAAACTATGGTTTCTGTTTCTTAAACAACTACCAAGTTTCTATGCTTTAATTAGTTTCCATGTATTTATTTATTTACTCGTGTGTGTGTGTGTGTGTGTGTTATGTATGTCAGAGGACAACTCATGTTGGAATCAGTTTTCTTCCTTCGTCCTGTGGATTCTGGAACTGGCATTTAAGTCGTCAGGCTGGGCAGCAAACACTTTTACCCACTGAACCATCTCACCAACCCAAGTTTCTATTTTGTTGTGTGAATTAACAAGAAGTTAATAAATCCTTTTTAAGAAATGTGTCCCAGTTTAATGCACAATTGTCACATGTGTTGACACACTTTTGTTTACTAAATAAAAATCTTCTTTCCCGACATGGTGCCCCATACCTTCAAGGCCAGCACTTGGAAGGACTTTGAGTTTGAAACCAGCCTGGTCTACATAGCAAGACCCTGTCAGCATCTTTTGAATGTTTACAGAGACCTTTAATGAGTCTTTGTTCCTGATTAGCCTTGATGGGAATGAATCCAGGGCCCTTATGAAGAACCAATGTTTGGCTTTGCTAATTTCCTTTCACGGTGTTGGCAGCTAAGCCCAGGGCCTTGAGCAAGATAGGCAGAGATGAGATTTCTGAGCCACACCCTTGGCTGGAGATTTTATTGCCTGTGTATTTGTGTCTCCTTGTTTTACTTTCTACTTCTATCTTGATTCTTTGACTTATAGTAGCTTATGTAGCTTAGTGCTAAAGCGCTTGCCTAGCACATGCCAAGACCCTAAGGTACTTGTAAACATCAAAAACAAACAAACAAAAACAACGGATTTAAAAAAAAAGTGTCATGTTGCATTTCTGGGGCCACAGCTTAAGAAACAAATGATAACAAGCTACAATTTGTTTCTGGCTAAGCGATCTTGATTCAGGGCACTGATCCAGGACTGAGCATCGGTACCTGGTGATGGCGCTTGTTGGCAGACTCCAGACGTGATGCAGAGTGCCACATGACCAAAGGGAAGGACAAAACAAAAGTGAACTTCCAAACTGACTGTTTTGTCCATTATTCATTAACAATGCTCTCTGACCATGATCTCCTCTTCCTGACTCTAACATTCTTGAGTGTTATTGTTGACTCATGGGTGATTGCTTTGCTTTATTATGCTATAATCCCTTTTAAAAAAAAAAAAGATATATTTTATGGGTATGAAAGTTTACAGGCATGTAAGTATGTATATCACATACATACTTGCCTGGTGCCCGAGGAGGCCAGAAGAGGGCACCGGGTCCTCTGGAGTTATGTGAGCAGCCATGTGTGTGCTGGTAACCAAACTCTGGTCCCCTAGAAGAGCAGCCAGTGTACTTAACCACTAAATCCTCTCTCCAGCCCCTTCTTTCTTTTTTCAATGCTCAATTTATCTTAACATGACCATCAGGACCAATTTATCTTAAATGACCTCACATCCTGTGAGGGTATTTTCTCCCTTCACCTAAATACTCCCACTAGAACCCATCTGTTAAAGGCTCTACAATTTCTCAATAGTTCCATTCTGGGGATTAAACCTTTCATATACGGGCCTTTGCAGACATTTAAGACACCACGGCTTTTTTGTTTTTTAAAGATTACAGCATGCATCATAATTAAAGCTGAACATTCGTTAGTATTCTTTTCCCAAAGCAAGGACCTGGAAAATAACTGCTATCATTTATGGGATTCTAAATATGTGTGTGCAGATGTGTGTCTGCGTGTTTACTGTTTGCGTTCTGCTTGTTTCTTTTTGTCATCAGGGTCTTATTATGTAGCCTTTAATTTGCTATGTGTCCCAGATTGGTCTTTAATTTGTGATCCTCCTGTCCCAGCCCACTGGATGCTGGGTTTATAAGCTTGTGTTATCCCACTCAGTGTCTGTGTTTAGTGGGTTGGTGTTTGTTTGGTTGGTTGGTTTCCTGAGACAAGGTTTCTCTGCCTAACAGCGCTGGCTGCCCTGAAACTCTCACTGTAGACCACGCTGACCTCAGACTCACAGAGATCCACCTGCCTCTGCCTCCTAAATGCTGGGGTTAAAGGTGTGCACCACCAGCAGTTCTTCTTCTCCTTCTTCCTCCTCTTGTCCTTCTTCTTCTTCTCTCTTTGCGACAGGCTCTCACTCTATATCCTTGGCTGTCCTGAACTTACTACAGAGACCAGATTAGCATGGGCCTCAGAGCTCTGACTGCCTCTGCCTCCCAAATGCTGGAATTAAATTTTGTGTCACCACACCTGGCCTCAACTCTGTCTCCTCAGTGTTGGTTCCTCTCCAGCCTCACCTCACCTTTACAGAACTCCTGTGTCCTGTGATTTCTACCTTATTCGTGTATCTTTTATGTCTCTTTATTTTCTGATTTGATTTATTTTTCTCTTCCCTGTTGTGTGTGTGTGTAAGGGTATGCCTTAGTCACTGTTCTATTACTGTGACAAGATCCCGTGACTAAGGCAACTCTTACAAAAGAAGCATTTAATTGGGGCCTTTTGTTACCGTTTCAGAGAGTTAGTCCGTTGTCATCATGGAGGTGAACATGAAAGTAGGCATGATGCTGGAGCAGTAACTGAGAGCCACATCCTGATCTGTGGGCAGAGAGAGAGAGAGAGAGAGAGAGAGAGAGAGAGAGAGAGAGAGAGAGAGAGCGCGCGCCTGGGCCTGGCATGGGCTTTTGAAACCTCGAAGCCCAGCCCCAGTGACACAACTTTCTCCAACAAGGCCACACCTCCTAATCCTTCTAATCCTTTTGAATATTTCCACTCCCTGGTGACTAAACACTCAAATACATAAGCCAGTGGGGAACCATTCTTATTCAAATCACCACAGTAAATGTGTGTGTGTTTAAATGTGTGAGTGTATGCGCATGTGTGTATATGTGTGTGGGGTGGCATATACAGGTTCATGTGCCATAGTTAACCTGTGGAGGTCAGAGAACAACCCTTAGGAGCTAGTTCTCTCCTGACACCTGTGAGATCCAGCTCAGATAGTTAGATCTGTACATAAGCCCCACCACCTGGCCAACCCACTTGCGAATACTCTTTTGTTTGTTTTTTGTTTTCTCCACATGTTTCTTTGGAGGGGGGAGGATGTCTTACTATGTTGCTAGGCTGGCTTCAAGCTCCAGGGCCCAAGTGATCTTCCTGCCTTGGTCTCCTGAGTTTACAGTTCACTGATTTTTATTTTCTTGTTTGTGTCTAACCTGCTATTAGCATTGAGTCCCTAATTCCAGCTTTTCCTTTCCAGTTGCCAGAGAACTGATGAAAATCTTTTTTTAAAAAATTAATTAAGCAGGGCATAGAGGTGCATATCTTTAACCCCAGGGTTTGGGAGGTGGAGGCGGGTGAATTTCAGTGAGTCTGAGGTCAGCCTGGTCTCCGTAGCAAATTTCAGGCTAGCCAGAGCTAACTGCATAGTAAGACACCATCTCAAACAAAATAAACAAACAAAGTTAATTAACTTATTTTGTATGTGAGTGTGGGTCACTCCAACGTGTGGAGGTCAGAGGAGAATTTCGGAAGTTGCTTCTCATCTTCCATCTTGATTTTGAGAAAGGGTCTCTTGTTTCTGCCACACCGAATACTCCAGGCTAGCTTAGCTTGTGAGCTTCCTGGAGCTTCCCGTGTATCTGGACGTGGGAATGCTGGGTATGGAGGTACAGGCTGTCATGGCAAGCATGTTCTCAAGTCATCAGGCTCTCATGGCAAATGCTTTTACCCACTGAGCCCTCTGCAGACTTGGAATTTTTAATCCTGTCTTCTATATGTTGAAATATAGTCATCTGGATATTTGTAGTTTGGTCTGGTGGCTTACATTTGTAAGTCTTGGCATTTAGGGGATTGAGGCAGGAGAAGCCCAAATGTGAGGCCAGTCTGAGCTAGAGAGAGAGAGAGATTCTGTTATGCTTCCTTGCTGTCTTGCTTATTTCCCACCTAGAATTGGAAAATATGTATAACAATTGCTAAAAATAAAATTTGAGGGTGACAAGACACGGTTTCTCTGTGTAGCCTTGGCTGTCCTGGATATGTAGACCAGGCTGGCCTCAAACTCACAGAGATCCACCTGCCTTTGCATCCCAAGTGCTGGGATTAAAGGTGTGTGCCATCCCCACCCCCCACCCCCATCCAGGCTGTCAAAAATAATTTTTGTACTAGACATACTGGCTTCCTCCTATAATTCTAATACTTGGAGACTGAGGCAGGAGGATCACCACAAGTATGGAGCCAGCCTGGGCTACAGTCTAGGATGCTGTTAAAAAAAAAAAATCAAACAAATGAAAGCCAAAATAACCCCAAATAATAAGTTAATAAAAGTAAGTTTTGAATTTTCTCAAGGCCTTAGGATTCTAAAATACTGGGATCTCCTTTATAGTTCTGGTAACTTGAGGGTTTGCTGGTGGGTCCCCTACGGAGAGGCGTAGTCTAGTTCCGGATGTTACACGTAGGAGAGGACCCCTCCTGGAGCATGGCTCATGTACATCACCCCTTCCCTTAGCTGTCAGAGGGTGCCAACAGCACTGACTGTGCCACCTCTCCGCTTTCTGTGTGAAAATGGCAATCTTCTCCAGGGAAAAGCAGCTGCAGACGCTGGGCTTGCCTCCCTCCCATGAACCCTGCCGCCGCTAATGCCTCCATAGCACATGATTCTGTTTTGTCTGGCTTTCCTAGTTCTCTGTGGGAATTTGGACTAGGGTGTTTAGTTGTCCACTACTGGGATGTTGGATGGCCATTGGCCAGTTACTTTACTGAAATGTGCAAAAACCAGGCAGACACAGGAGAAACCCAAGAACTCCTCAGTGATTGGTAGCTTGGACCAGGGGGTGGACATGGTGTACCTCCCATGTGGCTAACAGGAGTGGAAGAGACTGGCCATCAAAGATGACTCCAACGGTGAGGGGCAGAGTTAAATGGCAAATAGTTACAGCATTTTCTGAGCCTGTGAAAGCAAGAATAGCAGGTAGTTGGGGTAGAGGCGAGAGGGACAGAAAAGACACAGTTTGAGTCAGGGCGTGCGTGCGGTGCTTCTTAGCAACCAGCAAGGCATCTGTAGATGGCTGCATAGAAGACTCTCAACTTTAGGGAAGAGAACAGTCTAGAAACTAAATTCAAAACTCAAAAGTACAGAGTTTGCATTTCATGGATGAGCTTAGCTATGGGCCAAGGACTCAACCCTGGGAGGTCAAAGAAAAGCCTATGATGGGAGTCAAAGAGGCTGAGTGTGGAAAGGGGTTTCAGTGGTAAGTAGCAATTGACAGGACCGGCTGTTGCCGAAAGGCCTCAAGCAGAGCCGTGACCTTGTCTCTGATGGGAATATGTCATTTCTTCACCCTCCTTCACCCGACTTTGCTGATGATGTTCTGTTGTTAAGAATTTGTGCTTACAAGGCTGGAGAGATGAGTCAGTGGGTAACAGCACTTGCTGCTTTTGCAGAGGACCCAAGTTCTGTTCTCAGCACCCATATCGGGCTCACATCCACTTGTAACTCTAGCTTTGGGGGATCCAACACCCTCTTCTGGCCTTTACACAGAACACACACACACACACACACACCAATCTTTAAAAAAACCTGTACTTATCCCTGACTATCTCAGTCTTGTTTCATTGATGCTTCTGGCTCCCTTCCACTCCAAGATTACATGTGTGATAACGGGGTTCCCGTGAATACTAACATTTAAGCTGAGGAGCCACAGTGAGGCAGAGTCCAGGGTAGACTGGCTGGTCACAGGTAACTAAGTCAAGAGAGGATGTGGGATCAGAGGTCCCACGGAGTTTTGGGAGGAGCTCTAGGTCAGCTCTTGTGGGCCTTGAGTTCCCCATGGTACCTGGGGGTTAAATGGTAATCCTGGAGGGCTGGGAGGGCCTCTGGGTGTGAAGGAAGGGGTGGTCCTTGGGGGAGCTGTGCAGGTTGAACTTCCTGGATCCACTGTGACATAGACCACTCTCGCTAACACTCTGGAGTTGAAGGACCTGCCCCTTGGATGCCTCTTGGGTGTCTGAAGCCCAAGAGCATTGTTATAGGCTTGAAGACAAAGAAAAAGATGGAATGGTTCATCAGTCCAAGTACTGGACCCTAGTGGCAGAATCCTGGGGTCACCTGCCAAAGGCCAGCTTAGACAGTGGAGTCTCAGAATGGAGACCCAGAGTTGCAGGGGGCCAGGTCCTGCTTGTTGCAATGAGCAAGCATTTCTGGAAGCTTCAGCGGATGATGGCAGCAGAATCTTTGCAAACGGAGGACCACCACATATGTACCACAGGGACGTGTAAATGCCACCATACTTTGCAGTCTATTGGGTGTGATGAAGGACCAGTGAGTAGCTGGATTGAGGCGGCAGCTCAGTGTGCTTTCTCACCCACCTTGGAGGGTTTCCCAGTCAAGTGAGCCCAGGAAGAGAAGGGGGTCGGGAAGCCAGAGCTCTGATTCTGTGTCGTGTCCCCTTAGAGATATTCTCCAGCAACAGGGCTCACCTGTGGACGCCACCATCGCCGCCCTGATCTGTACTGGTGTCATTAACCCCCAGAGCATGGGCCTGGGCGGAGGGGTCATCTTCACCATCTACAATGCCTCAACAGGTGTGCCCTCATGTGATGTCCCCTGGGGAGATGGATGGCTCAGTCACGGGGCACTCTCTCCTCTGGCCTTCTTGCATGCTTTCTCCTGGGCACTCCCAGGATGCTTTGCGCTGCCCTTGCCTCTTACTGTGCAAAACCCTGCTGGTAGGTAGTGTTCCAAGGGTTAGCACAGAGATGGAAACAAAGATCTCGAGCAGGTTGGGGCCATCTTTCACCCTGTCTCAACTCCAGGGAAGGTGGAAGTCATCAATGCTCGGGAGACTGTGCCAGACAGCCATGTCCAGGGCCTGCTGGACCAGTGTGAAGAAGCCCTGTCAGTGGGTACAGGTAAGGCCTTGGGAAGGGCTCTTTATGGCCCTGTTAGACACCCCCCTCAAAGGGTCAGACATGAACAAGCTGTGACACCCTGGGCATGGGGAGACTGTGGACCCCCTGACCTGCTGGGGTGGGTTGGAGGGCTTCTTTGGGGAGCAGGGAGGACTCTGAGTTGGGGGTGTGTCCAAGGGGAAGACCAGTCTTGGGGAGCCCAGTGGATATGTGTTGGTGGGACAGGGATCCTGGGGCCAGTTTGTTTGAGGGCAGAGCAGGCTCTGGGGGGGGGGGGGGAACGGGCATAGCCTAGAGCTGGTTCTGTTTATTGCAATGATCCAGTGGCTGGTGGTGGTTTCTCTACATGGACTTTATACGGAAGGGTGTAGGGAGCCACAAGAGGTCTGTACAGGGAGAAATACAGTCAAGCATGTTCCTCCATAAGTTGGGGTGAGAGGGGTTGTGCTGGGCTGAAGAAAGGTGCATATCATGCAGGGGCCCAGTGGATTGGGGTTCCTGGGGAGCTCCGTGGCTATGCTGAGGCCCACCGCCGACATGGCCGCCTGCCCTGGGCTCAGCTTTTCCAGCCCACCATCGCGCTGCTCCGAGATGGTTTCCGTGTGCCCTCTGTCCTCAGCCAGTTCCTCAACAGCTTCCTGAGGCCCTACCTGTATTCATCAACCCTGAGGTGAGCACTGCAGGGTGCTCCTCAAATCCATATCCCACCCGAGCTCAGCCACAGCCTGGCTGCACCTCAATCCAGTGGCCTGCGCCAAAGTCTTTACAGCCAGGCTAGTCGATGCTTATCCGTTTCCAGTCAAAACCTAATTTAGGATTAGGATAGCTTACCCCTCCAGCTCTGGCTTTCTTCTGCTTCTCTTTGGGGGTGGCAGACGGTCTCTGGCTGACCCCCTTCTTGCTCTGCTAGGTCCTCCCAGTAGGTGATAAGTGACCCTGGGAGACACACCAGAAAGGTTCCGGGGCCAGGAGTCCCACTTGCTTCTAGAGAATCAGCTTCCCTGTGCCTCAGTGCTGTTGCCCCTAGCAGATCCTGAAGATTTCTCTAGATATCAGCAGGAAATGTGACTGTCACGGGGATCTGGCATCTGGAGTCTGAGATTGCCTCCTACCTGCCCTAGACAGCTCTTCTTCAATGGGACAGAAACCTTGAGATCTCAGGACCCATTCCCGTGGCCTGCACTGGCCAACACCCTGGAGACTGTGGCCACGGAGGGTGCGGAGGCCTTGTACACGGGAAGGCTGGGCCGTATGCTGGTGGAGGACATTGCCAAGGAAGGTTAGCTGAACGGACACTCCCAACACCCAGCCCAGCTAGAGAAAGAGCCAAGTTCTGGGCTTCACGGGTTAAAGCCACAACAGGGATTGGGGGAGGTCAGTTGCTCATCTAGTCCGGCCTAGCTATTGCCAGACTTAGGGGTCTCGGTGGTGGAGAACTTTGAGTGACAGAGCTTCTGCCTGCAGCCAGGCGCAGGGGCGCATGCCGTTAATCCCGGCACTCTGGGAGGCAGAAGCAGGAGGATCTCTGTGAGTTCGAGGCCAGCCTGGTCTACAAAGAGAGTCCAGGACAGCCAAGGCTACACAGAGAAACCCTGTCTTGAAAACCCAAAAGGAAGAAGAAAAAGAAAAAAAAAAAAAAGTCAACAGCAGGCCTGGGTGGCCGAGCTGACCACCTTTCTCCTCCTAGTTCCCACTTGTTTTCCTCAACTCTCTGTCTGCCCACTCTGCCCATACACTCACCATCACCCCTCACTGCACGTATATTCACCATCACCTATCCGGGGCTACACCCCTAGCAGGCATGAGGAAACGCTTTGCACATCCTGAGATGAGGAGCAAGCCTTTCTTGGGCAATCCCCGCCTGCGCCTGGAGCACTGGATGTTTCTCTCCAGGAAGCCAGCTGACGGTTCAGGACTTGGCTGACTTCCAGCCGGAAGTGGTGGAACCCTTGGAGCTGCCCCTGGGAAACTACACCCTGTACTCCCCACCGCCGCCTGCAGGGGGTGCTGTTCTCAGCTTCATCCTCAACGTGCTGAAAGGCAAGACCTCAGCTCTCCTCTCTTTCCCCTCCAGCTCCGCCGCCCTGCGGGGGAACCTGAGCTCTCCCTGACTTTGGGGAACACGTTGGCTTTCTGTCGCTTGTAACATAAGGCCAGGCGCGGCTACTTATCACGAGCAGTTTAGCTCTAGGAGTGTGGCTCAGCAGTCCTTAACGGGCCTGGCTCTTTTCATAAGAACCGCCTGTAAGAACAACCAAAGAGTCACAGCTGAAGCCAAGAGCAAACGCCCAGCGACCTATAGACTTCCTATTAAGTCTTACCTCTTAAAAGCCTCAGCCACCTCCCAATGCCAACACTGTAAGGATCAAGGCTCCAATCACAATAAACCCTTGGGGATACTCGAGACATAGCCTAATCATAGCATCTGGCCACTGTCTTTTTCTACACACTAGGTTAACAGACTGTCCAGGGCAGTGGCCAGGACGGTATGTTTCAGAGTTGGTCTCAGAGTAACGTTGTGGGTACCAGTCTCAGTGCTGGGGGTGGGGGGAATATGATTAATAATAAGTGATTAGTGAGCAGGCAGCGTATACAGTTTGAATACCGGAACGACTTACCTCCTTGGTGTGATAGAGCACGGTGACACGCGATTTCGTCACGCTACTCAACGACACTTAAGATTGCGGATTGTTTATTCTAGAACTTTCCATTCAGAATGACACTTAAAACTTATGAGTTGTTTATTCTGGAATATTCCACTTCATGTTTTCAAACTTCAGTTGACTCTAGGTAACTGCAGGTAAGTTGTGGAAAGTCAGACCACGGACAAGAGAGGGTGTCTCTTCTCCTCTGGGTGTCTGACTTAGAGATACTCGTGTGACTTGACATGGTGGTGCACGCCTTTGGTCTGGGTGCTCAGGAGGCAGAGGTAGTTGGAATGATAGTTTAGATCTCTGAGTTTGAGGCTAGACTGGTCAACAGAGTTAGTTGAGATAGCCAGGGCTATGCAGAGAAACCTTATCTTGAGGGGTGGGGGAAGGATGCATGTGATCATATTTAGGGCTAAGCTACATAGTCTACACAATGCAGGATAAATACCTCCTCTTAAAACCCTTTACGTATTTTGCCATAAAATGTAATATGAATCCTTGTGCAATCTAGATCAATTTTTTATGGAGTCTGGGGATAAAAAAAATGAATAAATCTTTTTTGGAGGGGTGGGTCCAGCATCTACCCCACTACCCAAAGTAGCCCTCCTGTATCCCCCTGCCTCCCCAGGGTTCAACTTCACTGCAGAGATGGCGGCCCGGCCTGAAGAGAAAGTGACCATGTACCATCAACTCGTCGAGACACTCAAGTTCGCAGCAGGGCAGAGGTGGCGGCTGGCGGACCCCCACAGCCACCCAGGGATACAAGTAAGTCTCCCCGGGACTGATGGTGTCCTCGCTCCTTCCTTGGCATGAAGGGAGGAGGGTCAGGGCTGGCGCAGAGAAGGTGGAAGGGTTTCCTTGTAGCTCCAGGCAAGGACATCCTGGCAGTGGTCCCAAGGGCTGGAAAGGGACTCTGGGGTGGTAGATACAGCAGGTAGTCTCCAGACTTATCTCCCACGGGAGATGAGCTCATCTTGCCTCTGCTCTGAGGACCACGCCCCGGCCCGTGGGTCCTCACTAACTTGCTATGTGATTGCTCAACCCAGAACGCCTCCCAGGACCTTCTTGGGGAGGCTCTAGCCCAGCATACCCGCCTGCAGATTGATGGCCGCGGTGACCACCAGCCCAGCCACTACAACCTGTTCGGGGTCAGGGCCAACAGGATGGGCACCTCTCACGTGTCAGTGCTGGGTGAAGACGGCAGTGCTGTAGCAGCCACCAGCACCATCAACACGCCGTGCGTGGGACCTGGAGGGAGGGGCAGGGGCACACGGGGGCTGGGGATGGGGTGGGGCGGGCCTGTGGGCGGGCCCCACTCTTGTGCTCCTGATGCTGAGGTCTCCTTTGCTCGAGTTTGGTCTACTCCCACTGACCTGTCCTTGCAGGTCTCTAGGCAGGCAGTTGTTTTTGGTTTTGTTTTTTGTTTTTTTTGCTTTCCCCCCTATTTGTCTGGCACCAGGGACATTGCTTGCTGAGAAAAGCTATTGCTAGGTGGCCCTGAGCGAGGTCCTGTCTGGCATGGACCTTACCAACAAAAGGTGTCCTGATGGGGGCCAAAGGGGATCTTTGGGGGCTGTGGGTGCTGCCGGGCTCCTGAGAGTTTGCCACCCCCTGATGTTGGCAGCTCAGGCTCCACCTTACCTCTCTGCAGCTTTGGAGCGATGGTGTACTCACCGCGGACAGGGATTCTCCTTAACAATGAACTCCTGGACTTATGCTGGAGACACATACCAGGTTCCACGGCCACTCTTCCACCCGGTGAGAGCAAGGCCTCCTGCCCCGCGGGCACCCCTTGAAGAGGAAGGAGGGTGGACGGGCAGCCAGCCCCTGGGTGGGTCCCCCCCATCACTGAGCGCTATTTGCTGGGTGGATGTGATGCTGGCCGGCCTCAGTTCCAGGTGAGCGGCCGCCATCTTCCATGGTGCCTTCCATCTTGATCAACAAAGCGGAGGGATCAAAGCTGGTGATCGGTGGGGCTGGAGGGGAGCTCATCATCTCTGCTGTGGCCCAGGTGAGTCTGACGGTTCCTGGCTACAGTGTTCCCTCTCCAGAAAGTCCCTGGGGTGGGGGCAGGGGTGTTGTGGTGGGATGGCCATCCCTCCCATGAATGCCTCCTCCTTCCCCACATCCTCCTTTGTCTTCCAGACCATCATGAACAATCTGTGGCTTGGCTTTGACTTGACAGAAGCCATTGCAGCGCCCATCCTGCACGTCAACAGCAAGGGCCGTGTGGAGTATGAACCCAAGTTCAACCGGGTAAGGCTGGTGGTTTGTTCCCTCGTGTAGTTTGAAGCTCATGACTGAGAGTTTATCCTTGAAAGAGTTTGCTTTTCCTGTGGCATTTTGTTATTGTTTGTTCTAAACATGTGATTCTCCCACTAAAGCCCCGAGGGTGGGAGCAGGACCAGCGGCTGAAGTCTCTTGACTAGCTACCGACCACCTTCCTCCCTAGACAGATCCTTAGCTTCCTGGGAGGTTTCTGAAGCTAACCGGATGCATGGTGGTGGAGCCGTGTAAAGATGAGCAGCTTTAGGGCTGGAGATAGGGCCCAGTGGTTCAGAGCACTTGCTTAGCGGTTCTCAGAACCCACATGGCAGCTCACAACCACTCACAAGAGATCCAATGTCCTCTTCTGATCTCCACAGGCTCCTACATGCGTGTGATGCACATATATACACTCAGGAGTGTGTGCACTCTCGCGTGCACACATACACACACACAAAGAAATAGATAAATGTCAAGCCTTGGGTTTATGGCCATTCCAACCATCTGTGGTTCAAGGTTCTCAAAGTTCTATGTTTTGGTTCCCAAGGCCTCCTCCTGGGAAGGCCCCTTAGACTTCTAAAATCCCTTAGAGAACGAGACCTTTAGCAAAAAGGGTGCCTACAGACAGTCCTCACCTCATAATAGTTTGGCCCATGAATTTTTCAACTTCCCAGTGGTATAAAAGTCATATATGGACGGCTGGGGATGTAAATCGGTGAATGAGTATGCGTAAGCTCCCAGTCCAAAAACAAAAGGGGGGGGGTGGGAGAGAAAAAGAAAAGAAAGTTATATGTATCTAGTGGAAACCCTTTAATGCTCATTATACATTAATGGTGATTGCTCCTATAACTATTCTATGTTATAACTTCAGGACAATCCTCAAAAAAATTACATGGGAGGTGCTCAACACTTCATGATAAGATGATCTTTGTCTTAGACAATATTTAGTGTAGGCTGAAGTTAGTGTTCTGCACATTTGGGGCAAGCTACGATGTTAGGCTTAAAATTTTTTTAAAAAGATTTTCTTGTTTGGTGTGTGAGTATACTGCCTGCATGTCTGTATGTGTGTCACATGTATGACTGGTGCTCATGGATGTCAGAAGAGGGCATGGGACCCCCATTGTGAGCTACCACGTGGGTGCTGAGGACCAAACTCGGTCCTCTGCCAAGGCAACAAGTGCTTTTGAGTGCTGAGTCATCTCTTCAGCTTAGATACTTTAAACATACAAATGCAGTTTGACCTATAACATTTTTCAGTTCTGATGGGTTTGAACATCATGGGTAGTGTTGAGAACCTTGTGGCTCCTATCTGAGGTCCCATGCTCAGCCCCTTGGGCTCACATTCTTCGCATTTTGGCATCGGTGCAGAGTTCTTGTGGGGACACGAGATGCTCTGTCAGAACACTAGACCCAAGGAACTGATGTGTAGAGGATGCAAGATCCAAGGCGTATTCTTTCAAGCCCTGACTCCTTGAGGCTTGGCTCTTGGCTCTTAACAGAAGATCCTTTCTCAGCAATGATCAGTTCTCAAGCCTTGGCACTCTGGGAATCTTGGACTCTGAGAATTTAGAAGATGACACACAGTTCGGGAAATGAGGTTAATGAAACCCAGTGCCCCGTAAGGCCAAGATCCTCAGCTCCCTTATGGTGTCAGAATGTCAGTTATGCAGACCCAGGCCTTTCCGTGGAGAACCTCATAAACTCTGGTTTGGAGACCTCTAATCTCCAAGGACCTTCATAAGCAAAAGCCACCACCAAGGCGAGGGAGGTCTTGGAGTCTGGCCATTAAATTCTGAGACGTGGAGCCTCTGAGGATTGAAAGGTTAGCTTTGGCTTCGGCACTGAACACCTCGGCCTTGTATGCTAAGGACACTGGGCACTTCGTACAGTAAATAAAATTAAAAAGAAAACCCTCAAAGCCCTAAGGGCATGCCTCCAAATCTCACCTTGCCAGTGGCTCAGGTCCCATAATGTCACCTGGAGGAGTCAGCCAGGAGTCTACTGATTACAAGGACTGCAGAGATATGCCCATACCTGGATGTCTGTGGAATGTCAGGGCAGAGTGGACAATATTCTTGGCCCATTAATTTGAAACAGTATATGAAGTATATGGCTGAAGAAGTTCTTAAGATTTTTTTTTTTTTTGCCTCCCTTTAACATGATAAAAGGCGGTCAAGGGGGATCATAGCTCAGGAATCATAGTTTGCCAAGTGTGGTGGCGCATGCCTTTAATCCCAGAACTCCAGAGGCAGAGGCAGGTGGATCTCTGAGTTTGAGGCCAGCCTGGTCTACAAAGCGAGGAGTCCAGGACAGCTAGGGGCTTTTTACACAGAGAGACCCTGTCTCAAAAAAGCAGAAAAAGAAGGAAGGAAGGAAGCAGAGCGAGCGAGTGAGAGAGAGACCAGAAATTTGGTTTCTACCTCAGAGTTCACAGGTATTAGTGTCTTATACCTGAGCAATTGGGGCCCCGTGCCCTGAGCATCTCCTGCCGATTCCCTCGGGGTTCTAGTTTTCTTGGATACACACAAGTTCATTTACTTTTGAGACAGAATTTGGCTCAGGCTAGCCTCAGACTTGCTATGTAGTCCAGGCTGATCTCAAATTTACAAGCCCCCTGCCTCTGCCCAACTGAGTGCTGAATTGCAGGCATGTACCACCGTACCTGGTTTGATATATAAGTATTCCTTTATGTGTACATTCAAATACATACATGCACTCAGACATACACTCAGACGTGCACATGCATGCATATGGAACGCTTCATGAATTTACAAGTCATTCTTGAGCAAAGACCACCTTACTCTTTCTGTATTGTTCCAGTTTTGGTGCATGTGCTGCTGACGTGTGAGAACAGTTCACGGTTATTCTGGAGCTTTGGGTCTTCCTAGACACCCCCTTATAAGCCCTAAAGTTATAGGCCCCCAGGAGTTTGACTGCTGTATATCTGGGTGTCTTAGATCTTGAGTTCTTGTCTCTGTGTTGCTGTTGTCCGATGTGTTTTGGAGTACTCGAGTTGATGCTGCATGTCTAGCATCTACTGCTTTGTCCTCCTCAGTGTCCCAACGCGTCCTTGCATTCCTAGCTGGTGTTGCTTTCAAGAGACCCAAAATTGTGCCTCTTAGCCCAAGTCTTCCAAATCTGCCTTTTCAGCGGCAGCTCCTAGATCACCTCAGATTTGTCCTCAGAGGCCCTAGTGAATTGGACCCCAAGAACAGAATGGATTTGGTTCTTGAGGGGGTTTTGTTCTGAGATGTGTAGTCCCCATAGTCTGTGCAGCCCTCTGATATTTTCAAGTTATAAATTCTATGCTCTGGGACCAGCGCCTGTCCACAGTCTACCCCTAGCCAGGGTCCTCTGACCCCTGTCTCCCTCTCCATGGCTGTTCCTTCTCTCTTCTTCAGCAGGTGCAGAAGGGGCTGCAGGCCCGGGGCCAGAGCGAGAGCAAGCGGTTATTTTTCCTGAATGCGGTCCAGGCTGTGCTTCAGGAAGGGCCCTGTGTCTATGCAGCATCTGATCTGAGGAAGGCTGGAAGGGCTTCGGGATACTGATACAGCTTTGCCCAGAGCTGGGGTCTGGCCCGCTGTGCATCCCGTGTCCCACATGGATGATGCAGTAGGTCTGGGTATCTCAGGACCTGGATCCCTTTTGCCGTGAGATCATCCTGGGACTGAAAGGGTGGGGATCAGCTTGGCAGATGAGTGACTGAAGAGGGAGGGGTGATTTGTCCTGGACTCCATCCAAACACCTGCGGTCCCGCCCTGGCTCTTCTAGCCTTCCCCTGGCCTCATGTTCACTCTCTAAATGGTGTACCCACCCATCCAAGATTAAAGAGGATCACAGTGTGGATTGATTCAGTGGTTCTAAGCAGGTAAAGGGGCCCTCAGATAGTGCTCGGACTCCTTCAGTCTTTCGTGAGTCACCATTAGGGCTCAGAGATGGGCCAGGCTTCATAAACCTCAATGGACAGAGGCCAGCACCCCACCCACTTTGACTCTGCTCAAGCAACGATATCTTCGGAAACTCTTCAGTATGTCTGGTGCCTCACCCCCACCCCCTGTCTTGCCTGCCAGTGGGAAGGCAGGGATGCGGCTTGTCATACTTGCCCCCAACCCTTGCAGCATCCTAATCCACTTCAGGAAAAGGTTGGATGAAACAAAACTGGAGAGGCCTTACTCAGGTCTTAACAGTCCACGTTCTTGAGACCCGGCTCATTCTTGGCAGGGTTGGCCTCTGAGATGAAATGATCCTCTATGATGTGGCGCTGTCTCCACGTTGCACACCCCTGACACAGTAGCGGCCCCTCGTGTACCCCCAGATGCACACACCGTCTCTGGACGGGGCCTATGTCAGCCCTGGCTGAGAACTGCTGCACCAGATAGGTGGGAAACTGCCACAGATGGTGTTATGGGCCACCCAGTAAGGTGCCCATCACGGACAGCTTCCTAGCGGGGCCTGAGCATCTTGTACTACATTGACTCCTGGGAGCATCAGGTGCTTATACGTCACCCCAAGTGTCTGAGGGCGTTGCTTTACTAAATGCAGGACGCTAAAACAACCTGTGTGTCTTATTCATCACTGTGGTTCAATAATCAAGATCTCATTTTGCTAGGACCTAGGTTTTGATTCCCAGCATGTACATGATGGTTAGTAGCCAACTATAGCACCAGTTTCAGGGTACCTGATGGCCCTTCCTGACCTCCAGAGGCATCAAGGATACAAGTAGTACACATACCTACATGCAGGCAAAACACTCACACATAAAATTAGATGACTAAATCCAACTTCTAAAACTAAAAAAAAAAACAAAAAAACAATAATGACTTCTGACTCTGAAAATAAAGGTAAATGTGTCAGCAGAGTCCCCGTTTGATGAGGGTTCATTTCCTTTCACACAGTCCGTTCTATGGTGGAAGGAACAAGGTAACTTGTTGGGTCTCTGAAAAGATGTTAGGGTCACCCCCTCACGGTCTGCAGAAGGTTGGCTCCAGGACCTCCCCAAAGAAGACTTGTGTCTTCTGTGGATGCTCACTTCTTTTATAGAAGATGGAATTGTATTTGCATCAGCTGCTTGTAAAATCAAGGGCTGGAAGGTTAAGTGAGGTCTAGGTCCCTGCGCTGTCTTTTGGTGTTCCTGATGACAATCAGATTTCCTTCATCTTCCTTGCAGCATTTCGGGAGGGTGCGGACTCCCCGGTCCCTGAGCTGAGACCACAGCATCCTCTGCTCTGTGCCTGAGCGTCTGCCCAGCTCCAAGGTCTGTCCCAGTTTTATGACTGCATGCTTCAAGCTGCTTCACCTTGTCCACATGCCCTCTTCCAGACTCCCGACACACCTGTGCTTACTCAGGTGCTTTTGAGCAAAGAGGGCTGGGTGGCAATGTTTTCTGTGTCTCTCTGTCGCCGTGTGATAATGTCCGTGCCTTTTCTATACCAGGCTGAAGAGGTAACGTCAGACTTCCACAATGAGTTCTGTTCTTGAGAGATGATTTTTTTTTCCCCTAGTACACCAATTAGAGATTAGAGATAACCATGTGCCTGACACATTGTGACCAGGAAAGAAAAATAAAAAATTTAAAAAAAAGGAAATTTTTGGTTTTCTCCTGATCCTTATAGAAAGTTGATGCCATATCTGAAAGAGGAAATCACACCTTGTTCCTACTAAGTCATCTCTTGAAGTACAGTGGAAGAAATTTGATCCCCAGGCTTTAAAAAGAAAGAGGTTAACTTGACCCTGTGTAATGTCACCAGGCAACTTAGTTAAATGTTGGAAAGAATAACCTGTGGGAAGCACTGTAACACCCAGTTGTCAACCCACAGCGAAACCGAAAAGCAATGAGATGTGTCCTGAGCCCAAGCTTTTCTTTCAGACTGGTGTGACTGACTTTCTGGGTGTTTAGCAACCGAATGTGGAGGCCAATGCTGATAAGTTTATAGAGGTTGAAAGGACAGCCAATATTTGGGCCCTTGACCCAAGGTCAGGAGCTTGAGAAGACACCCCTCAAAGTGTTCCACAGCTCTGGTAAGTCACCTTTCCTAGCAGGGCGGTGGTGGCAGAAGTAGGGGGCTCTGAGTTCGAGGCCAGCCTGGTCTACAGAGTGAATTCCAGGTCATTCAGGGCTTCACAGAGAAACCCAGTCTCAAAAATATATATATATTATCAACATTTCCCAGAACACCCACATGGCAGCTTGCAGCTGTCTGTAACTCAAGTTCCAGGGGATCCGACTCCCTCCCAGAGACTTACATGCAGATCAAACACCAATACACATAGATAGGTAGATTGATGATAGACAGATAGATACATAGGTAGGTAGGGAGAGAGAGAGAGAGAGAGAGAGAGAGAGATACAGACAGAGAGACAGGTCGCCTGTGCTATCCTCTTGACTAGAGACCATGAAGACACAAAGGGTGGCTTTTAATTAGTGAGCTTCAGCAAGAGGAGGGTTAATATCAGAAGCCACATCCTCAGTGCTTCCAAGGAAAGCCACATGGTCAGCAAGACCCTGACTTAACCCAGTAGATGACACAACTCGTAGAGGACACACACACCGTATAGTGCTTGTGGAGGGCAGAGGACACATCATAGCAGTGAGTTCATTCCTTTCACTATGTGGGCTCCAGGGGGTCGAACTCAGGCCGTCCGGCTTGTTGGCAAGCATCCTTAACTCCCAAGCTGTCTCCGAAGCCACTCTTTATCGATGACAACATATTCCCAGGCGGATGAGATGGCTCAGAGATCAAAGCGCTTATCACACAAGTGTGATGACTTGGGTTTGGATCCCCCGGACCTATGTAAATGCTGAATTGGGGTAGTGGCCCAGCACTTAGGAGGCAGAGCTAGGGGATCCCTGGAGCAAGCTGGTCAGATACCCCATACCAGCAAGCTCTGCATTCAACTGAGAGGCCCTGCCTTAAATGAACAAGGTGGAAGAGCAATGGAACTAGACCCTTGACATTAACCTTGATCTTCCACATGCACACGTGTGAGCTCACCCACACATCCGTGCCCTCACATACACATGCATACATACCCTGCACACGTACAGATGAGAAAAATAATAATACAGCGACAAAGCCCACTGCCCTTCCACCAAATTCCTATTCCAAAAGGAAGAGAGGAGAAGATGGCAAGGAAAGATCACCAGAGCAAAGACCAAACCCTACAGCAGTGTTTCCAGCACTTGGGTCCATAATGGTATCATGTAGGCACCAAGGGACTTGGGTCAGCCTTGCCGCTCCATTCGAAACACACTTGGGCTCCCTCCTGAGTCTCTTCTGTGCCATACTTTCAGCTTTCTTCAACAGAGACTCCTCAGTCCTGGCATCTCCAACATCTCGGGTCTCTCCACAGCACGTTAAGTTTTCAGCTTTATGGCTTGTGCCTCAGCTTCTTGAGGTCTCCTCGCAGGGAATCCAATGCTGTCCTGCACAGCCAGTGTCTGTGGCCTTCCGGAACCGTGGTGGAAGCCTCCGTAGCACTTTAACGCATTTTGCTTGCCTGTGAAAATTCATACCACATGATGCTGCTTCGAAGTCCTCAGAACCTGGCCTCCCATTTATCAAAATTATGCTGGCCTCTGAATACCTTCGTGACTAAACCCAGGAAAAACCTCTGTAGGTGGATTTCAAGCAGGACATTGTTATGGCTCTCTTTTCAAAGCGGGTTTGCATTTTTGCAAGCTGGAGCATTCAGTGGGTCAAGTCACCTCCACATTGTCCCAGTGCAAGGTTTCTTTTTAATGAGTGCAGCTGCTGTCTTCACCGGCCTTACCTTCAGCCTCAACCATACCCCTTTCCTTGCCAAACTACACATTCTTTACTTTTGTGTGTCCTGTTGTCTGCTCATTCCCTGGCTAAGAGCAATGAGTAATAACTGTACCACAGTCTAAATGTTATATTGTCTTGAAATTTCTTCTACCAAACTCTGTTACTTTTGAATTCGGACTCACTTAAGTTTTTAGGATAGAGGCAGAAATTGGTCCTGTTCCTGGCTGTGAGGTGAAGACCCTCTAGTCGAATTCCCAACAGAGTCTTTGTTCTCCTCAAACTCTACAGGTGCACTCTTTACAGTTTCCATTTCTGTGGATATTCCTTTTTTTTTTTTTTAATTCTGTGGATATGCTGATCTTCAGCGCTCCCACCAGAATAGACCATCAAGCTGTGCTTACAGCATAGTAGGCTCTTTACCTCACCCACAGTTCCAAGCTCTTTCACATTCCTCCTGTAAACCATTTCCAAAGACCTAGAAATCACATCAACAAGTCTGTCACAGTCATGACCCCACTTCTGGTTCTAATATTCTATATTATTCACTTTTCTACTGGATCAACTGAACACCCAATAATGGGGAAAGTGTTCCTCTTGGCCTGTGTAACTATTCTACATAGTTTCCCAGGAAACCACAAATAGACAAAAACATTAGAACAGCATTTGGGGCTTTATGACAGGACCCTGGCACCAGGGATGCATTTGACTCTTTGATATTCTTGAGGTAAAGCAAGTTTGTTCTAGCCAGGATGGAGTAATTTTTGTCCTACCCTGCTGCCCGGGAAAACAAGCCTGTCAATAAATCAGACACACACACATACCTGCCACCCATAGATTGCACCATGGCAGATGGTTTAACTGTCCATCAGTGCCTAGCTCATTGTAGATGAGTTCAACTCATGTGTCTTCTTTCCTTTTAGGCTCTAACTTGGGAACTTAGAACTGAGAAAGTGAACAATGGAAGTGCTAAATTAAAACTTTTAGCTGAGCACTTTGTATAGTTAGATAGAGAGAAAGACAAGAAGCAGCTGTGAGCTTGTGAGCCAGTCTTAGCTACTTTGTGGGTTCTTCTTTTTCCCACCCTTTATCTTCCTAGTTTCACCCTGTCTCACTAGATAGCAGAGAAAGAAGGATAGAGGGGAAGGAGAAAGATCTCTGAATCTGATCTCTTTCTTCTTGTTTCTTCTTTGAGCACGACTACTAACAAATCACAACATACTCCCCTGAATGACCAACAACCACCAACCCAGCCTCTCAGGACCGTAGCATCTATACATCCTCTGAAAAGTTCCCAAAATTCCTAATGTTACTCACTCACAACAACTATCTGCAGCTGGCAAAACCACACCTCTGCCAGAGCACGAGGCAAATCATAGCTGCTGCAGAGAGCCTGCAGCCCCGTATCCCCACACCTGGGATTAAAACAGAGACACATTCTTACAATGTTTCTGTGCTTTTTTTTTTTAAATAATTATTTATTATTTATACAACATTCTGCCTGTACACCAGATCTTACTATAGATAGTTATGAGCTACCATGTGGTTGCTGGGGATTGAACTCAGGACCTTTGGAAGAACAGCAACTGTTCTTAACCTCTGAGCCATCTCTCCAGCCCGTTTCTGTGCTTTTAAAGAAACCAAAATTCATTGGTTTTAAATGAATTTTAAAAAGTCACTACCCGAGCTGTAAGCTCGTGACCACGGCAGTAAGGAAAGAGCTGAGGGAGTCAGAGGGAGCCTGAAACTGACGTGTTAGATGGTGTCCCGTGTACTGTGAGGTTTGCCTGTTCCCTCTCTGCTTATTAGAGTGCAAAGTGAAGGCACAGGATATTCAAGCAGGCCAGAGGGAACTGAGAAAGACTACGGCAGTGTGGGATTATATCCGAAAAGACTTAAAACTGCTAAGCACCAGATTGCCTGGAGAAGTAGACCATGAGAGGGAGGGAGGGGGCGTTTCTGTGATGGGAAATGATGTTGATGAAATAAACATTAGTGCCATCCATGTGGTCCTTGAAAGCCGCTCATTTGCCTACACAGCATCTGCCAGGCCCAGCCAATCCCTTCAGATTGGCTCCTCCTGAGCACAGGAGAGGCATGTCAACGGAAGAGTGTCGGTGATGGGGGAGGGCTCAGCCCATTGTGGGTGGGGCCATTCCTGGGCTGGTGGTCTGGGTTCTATGAGAAAGCAGGCTGAGCAAGCCATGAGAGCAAGCCAGTACACAGCACTGTTCTGTGGCCTCTGCATCAGCTCCTGCCTTCAAGTTCCTGCTCTATTTGAGTTCCTCTCCTGGCTTCCTTCAGTGATGGACTATGATGTGGAAGAATAAGCCAAATGAACCCTGTCCTCCGTAAGTTGCTTTTGGGTCATGGTGTTTCATTCCAGCAACAGAAACCCTAACCAACACAAGTGGGGACCGGAGTAGTGGGATATTGTAACAGACCTGACCATTTTGTTTGGGGAGGATTTTAGAAACTCTTCGGAACTTTGGGCTAGAAAAGCTATTGAGCGTTGAGAGCTCAGTGAACTGTTCTGTAGGAGCTTGGAAGACAATGTTGAGAGCAGTACATCCATTGGAGGCCTGGCTTGTGAAGTTCAGAGAAAAGCGGAGGCTCTGCAGGGCCATCTGATCTACGATTCTGTGCTTCTGGTTACCTGAGGCCAAAGAAACTGCCGTGATTAACAAGATACCAGAACCACTAAAGAGAAACCTTTGCTTTGCTGGGACAGTGGATAACTGGTAGCTGGGGCCGAAGAATCAGCTGTGATTAAGAAGAGACCAGCATCACTAAGGTGAAATTTTCAGAGAACTGTTTACTCAGGGTCAGCACATGGAAGCTGTGGTCTGGAAATGGCCAAGTTGTACCTCCCGTTGGCAGCTGAACTTGGTAGTCACCCAGGTGACTATTTTGATGGTATAAATGGGTCATGGAGAGCAGCTGAGGCTTGGCACAGCTGGAATCTCTGAAGAGAGCCTCTGAAAAGTGAAAGTGCAGCCCAGGTCAAGCAAGGGACCCTAGCCAGTACCATGGATGACCACCAAGAACAGCAGCAGTGGAGTGGAGCCAGCCAGAGCCTAGAGGACAGGCTGTGTGCGCCGCAGAGGGCGGAGCCAGCAAGGTGATCCAAGCCCTTTGGAGGAGCATAGAAAACTGTGAGTGAATCCCAGATACTGGAAGTTGAGTTATTTACACTTCTAGAGTTTGGGTTGGTTTGTTCAGGTTATTGCTATGCCCTGAATAAGAAAGCATTTGACCTCTTTTTGATTCTACAGGAGTCCACAGTTGAAAAATAATGAATTTTAAAAGACATTTGGATTTTTAAAGAGATTGAATTTTTAAAGTGAATTTGTAAATACTGTTGGGCTTTGAAAGATTCTAGATGTTTTGATGTTAGTGTGTGATCTTGGAGATGAACAAGCAAAGATTACGGCTTAATAGTAATGTTTTTGCATATCAAGTTGACAAGGGGTTTGAGACAGGGTTTCTCTCTGTAGCCCTGGCTGTCCTGGAACTCACGTTGTAGACCAGGCTGGCCTCAAACTCAGAGATGCATGACTGCCCCCACCTCCTGAGTAATGGGATTAAAGGTGTGGGACATTACATCCAGCATGTCCTTTGTAGTTTTATGGCAAGGAAAAGTCATGTGAGAGGAGGGAGCTCACGGCAGCAATGGAAGCCCTAACTAAGACAGTGACCGTTAAAGAGATGGAGAACTTTGCCTGAACGAAACCTACCCTAGAGAACTCCTTTGTAAAGTTCTGTGGATAAAGTATGTACACTCATTAGGGCTAGCGACTTCTCTTACAACACTTAAGTCCCCCAGTGGAAGCTAGAAGAAAAATGTCCACATTTACTTTATGAAGCCAATGTCCACCCCAAACCTTACAAAGAAAAGCACAGAGCCAAATGTGCTTCTTGGACAATGCAAGACGCTTGGACAATAAGACGCTGGCCAAGAGAATCCAGATATGTGTTCAAAACAACAGCATGTCCCACCTGTCTTGGCAGCTCTTGTACTTCAAGAAAGATTTTCTTGGGACTTCTATAAACACGGATTTTGCCTCTGATCTTTCACTAGAAAAGGGAAACCACAGGGTAACTCCACAGAGCATGAAGAAGCATATGGCATTCGACAGCATTTGGCAATCATTTGTGTGTGTGTGTGTGTGTGTGTGTGACAAGTGCCTCTTCCAATAGAGCCATCTCACTAGGCTCACATTAGTTTTCTTTTTTTAAGATTAAAAAAAATAATGCATATTTTGTGTGAGGCTGCATGAATGTGTAGGCACCACACGCATGGAGGACAGAAGAGGATTTCGAATAATCTGGAACTGGAGTTTTCGGCAGTTGTGAGCTACTGTGTATGTTCTGGGCTCCAAGCCCCAGTTCTTTTCAAGGCCAGTAAGTGCTTTTAGCCACCGAGAAGTCTCTCCAGCAGTCCCATAGCACATCTTTCCATTTATTTTATGTGTTTGGGTGTTTTGCATATGCACACCATGTGCATGCGGTGCCTTAGGGAACCAGAAGAGGACATTGGATCCCGGGACTGAAGTTATCATATGTGTTCTGGGAATCAAATTCCAGTGCTCTGCAAGAGCAGCCAGTGCTCTTAAACATCGATCCATCTCTTAGGCACCCCCACCCCCACCCAACCATCGATTCCTGCCAAAAAAAAAAAAAAAAAAAAAAAGACAAACGCAAACTACTTGTGGTATAAGCCATCACTTGGGAGGTGTAGACATGCTGAGCCACGCAGCATGTTCTAGAGAAGAATAATCATGTCGCAAAACAATGATAATTTAAAAAACCAAATAAAACAGGAAAGGAATGGATGGGGGCTCCCTTCATACACACACACACACACACACACACACACACAATCTTTTAGATTTGTTTTTAAATTGTGTGTGTGTGTGTGTATTTTCAGGGAGTTCAGAACAGAGCACCAAATCCCTTTAAGCTGGTGTTACAGATGGTTGTGAGCTTCCTAGCGTGAACACTGGGAACTGAACTTAGACACTCTGAAAGAGTGGCTAGTGTTCTCTCCTGCCCCATTAATATGTATCTTAAAACAATAACAATTTCTGTCGGGCACTGACCATGGACTAGATTTATTGCCTTACCTATTCAGTTTATAGATTATTACTTTTTTAAAGTCAAGATCTCACTGGTCTAGAATTGTATGTAGACTAGGGTGGTCCTGAACTCTCAGAGATGTGCTTGCTTCTGCCACCTGAGTGCTGGGATTAAAACTTGTGTAACCCCCAACACCTGACCTTAAGTCACAGAACTTTTAATGAAAGGTGTGAGAATGAGCTCAGCCTGGCAGATGAAGTTACTGGGGTGTCAATAATCCAAGAGTGACCGGGAATAAACACCAGGGCAGAGCAGATGGACTTGCAGGCAGCCTCAGTAAACTCACTGGCTCACCAAGGAGCCATCTTGTGAGACACTGTTCCTGGAGAGACGTGGCTAAGTAGCTACTCACCCCACATAGGGAGCTGAGGACAGACCAGAGCACGAACACTACCACCAAAGTCCAACTGGTGAACCAGTGAGTTTTATTGGGGTTACTGACAGGAGCAGAAAGGACTCTGAAGACAGCTGCATCACCAAAGCCCACCCCAACATGGGTGACAGCTCACAAAGGCTGGAAACCCAGAGCACACTACACAGCCTGCAGGCAGCTCATGAAGCTGCGGAGTGTCTTTTTGTGGCGCTCGGTTGATCTGAGTCTCTTCTAGGCAGTGTGGTGGTTTGGGTTTCTTCCAGGCTGCTTGACTTTGTTTTTTACACAGAGCAAGCCTGGTGTGAAGCTCTTCTAAGTCTGAGAGTCTTGCAGCTTGGCAGTCTTTACTCGTTATACACTCTGGAGGCAGGGATGGGAGGGGGCCTAGTGAATCTGGGTCAGTTTCAGGGACTTCCTGAAGCTCTTGTGAGTTGTTTCCTTTTCGTTTTAAGGACTTTTCTGCAGGGTGGAGAGTTTCAATATTGGAGGAAAATGCTATACGCCACAATCTTTTTTGTTCCCAATTGTAACAAGAAAACCAAACCAAAACCAAAACAAGAAACAGAAACAAACCCTGGGCGTGGGTATCATACCTCTGTAATCTTAGGAGGCAAAGGCCAGGGCATTGTTCAAATTCCAGGCCAGTCTGGGGGCTACATAACAAGTACTAGGTTAGCTAGGGTTATATAACAAGACTCTTTCTCAAAAAGCCAGGAAATAAAGGAATAAAATATGAGGGCCAGGGATGCAGTGCTTGTTTAGTGTAGTAAGATTTGGGATGTATCCCTAGTACAGACTTCAATCCATAGGGCAGAAGGAAAGAGCCGAATCCTACATGTTGTCCTCTAACTCCCAGATAGGAACCATTCCACACAAGTACCTCTATTACCCCAAAATAAAATGCAACAAAAAGTTTAAAAACATGAAACATCACAATTAAACCCTCTATTTTATATAATTAATATATGCTAACAAAAAGGAAGACTTAGTTTAAAAAGTGAGGCCACATACAGGAAGAATAAAAGAAATAGAGAAGTGAAATCATCACTGATCGTGGTGGTTCACACCTCGAATCCCAGCACTCAGGGTCTAGGGTAGGCAGATCCATGTGAGCTAGAGGTCAGCCGGTGGTATGTAATAGGATCTCATCTCCAAAAAAAAAAAAGCATCACTTTTTACACCTTTAATATAACTGTGCATTTAGTAAGAAAAT
>CM053756.1:48564300-48647648 GCA_028658305.1 Pachyuromys duprasi
CAGTGGGTGTGGAAAAGCATTTGATTAAAATTTGGCAGCATTCACTCACAATAAAAATTTGGAAATAGGAAACTTCGTCAGTATCATAGGATGTGGCTCTTAAAATGCTCTACAGCATAGAGAAGCTGTTGGGCACGCCAATGGCTAGTAAACATTCCGTAATAAAAAATGAATCCATCGATGCTTATTTTAAAATCTATAGCAAGCATCATACTTGAGGGCAAAACAAAACTTTTTTATCTTGACATCAGGGTCAAGATAAAAGTCACTTTTATCTCTTCCTTTCAGTAGTAGTATAAGGGAAGTATTTCTCTCTCTCACTCTCTCACTCTCTCTCTCACACACACAGAGGCATAAAGATGAAAAGGGAGAGGTGTGGAGCTATGGTGTACCCAGTGGTAGAATGTTTACCTAGCATGTTAGAGTTCCTGGATTCCATACCCTAGTACTGGCGAAAAGCAAAGAAAACCAAAAGGGGCGGGGACAGTGGTATCTGGACACCGGAACAAGGAAGGAGTGGCCATCAAACCCGGGTCCTGTTGGTCCTGTTGCCCCCAGAGGGGGCAGGGACAATCGCAGTTTGACAACCCTCCCACCCCACCCCCGCCCTGGCCACACACACACACACACACACACACACACCTGAACAAACAATCTATTCCAGATGGCTTGCAAACCTAATTATGAACGGTTAAACAGCAAAACAGTTACAGGAAAACAGAAACCCCCATGACTTTCAAAGAGTGAAATGTTTCAGAAATGGGCTGCAGTCATACCAACTTTATGAGAGAGAGAGAAAAAAAAAACAACCCAAAACCACAACAATCCATAAATCAGACTCCATTAACCGTGACAGCTGGAGGAAGAATCGGGAATTAAATGTCAGCCTGGGGTTCGGAGCGAGACTGTGTCAGGAAGAGGAAAGGGAGGAGGGAGAGAGGGAAGGTCTGCTTTGAATTGGGGAGTGGCAGCCTGTAATCCCAGCCTTGGGAATGGGGCCAACGGGATCAATTCAAGGTCATCTTCAGCTACACAGCCCTTGTGAGACCATCTCGAAAACCAAGATGCCTGACTTTGAAGGTTCCGTTCCATTCGTGACGCTTTGGGGCTGTGGTGGCGGTCATGGTTGAAAGTCCGTTCTTCTCAAGGCTGGTGCGGAAGAAAACAGAGACTAAGTTTTAACACCCCATCTGAGGGCATGGCAAGGCTTTCCAGTCAGGGGAAAGGGACCCAAAGACAGGCAACACAGAGTTGGAGGCAGCCCGTGCTCCTGCTGTTAGAGGTCCCATGTGAGGACCAAGCTGGACATGTGTTACGTATATGTGTGGGGAGGGGACAGACTAGATCTGCCCTGTGGGTGCTCTCCGGTTGGAGTTGATTTTGGAGGTTTTCTTGTGGTGACCTTGACCTTTCTGGCTCTTTCAATCTTTCCTCCTCCTCTTCTGTAAGATTCCCTGAGCTCCGGCCTAGTGTTCGGCTGTGGGTCTCTGTATCTGCCTCCGTCAGCTGCTGGGTGAAGCCTCTCAGAGGACAGTTAGGCTAGGTCTCTGTCTGCAAGAGCGGAGTGTCATTAACAGTGTTGGTAGTGGGTTCTCTGTCATGGCGTTGGACTCAGTTGGTCCAGTGGTTGGTTGGCTGCATTGAAGGTTTTGTGTGTGAGTTGGTGTTCCTCTTTCTCCGCTGGAAGTCATGTCCTACCCTGCTACTAGGACCCTGAAGCTAGGGTCGCCACCATAGACGCCAGGGAGCCTCCCTGTCCCAGAGACCCTCCCCCACCACTTTCAGTCCTAGCTCCCAGCCCTCCCCTGCCTTCCCCACGCCTGATCACCACTCTCTCTCTCATCCAGTTCCCTCCCTCCATCTACTCCGTCTATTTTATATCCTCTTCTGAGTGCAATTCAAGCATGCTCCCTTGGGCCCTCTTTGTTACGTAGCTTCTTGGAGTCTGTGGAATGTAGCACGATTATCCTGTACTTTATGGCTAATATCCACTTATAAGTGAGTACGTAACATGTGTGTCTTTCTGGGTCTGGGTTACCTCACTCAGGATGATCTCTTCTAGTTCCATGCATTTGCCTGCAAATTTCATGATGCCCTTGTTTTCAGTAGCTGAGTAGTATTCCATTGTGTAAATGTACTACTTTTTTTTTTTTTTCCTGTATCCATTCTTCAGTTGAGGGGTGGCTAGGTTGTTTCCAGCTTCTGGATATTATGAATAAAGCTGCTATGAACATAGTTGAGCAAGTGTCCTTGTGGTATGGTGGAGCATCTTTTGGGTGTATGCCTAGGAGCAGTAGAACTATTCCCAATTTCTAAGAAAGCTCCAGATTGATTTCCAAAGTGGTTGTATAAGTTTACATTCCCACCAGCAATGGAGGAGGGTTCCCCTTTCTCCACATTCTCAATAGCATGTGCTGTCACTTGAGTTTTTGATCTTAGCCATTCTGATGGGGGTAAGATGGAATCTCAGAGTTGTTTTGATTTGCATTTCCCTTATTACTAAGAACATTGAACATTTCTTCAAGTGCTTCCAAGCCATTAGAGATTCCTCTGTTGAGCATTCTTGGTTTAGTTCTGTACCCCATTTTTAAAAATTGGGTAATTTGGTTTGTAGTTTAGTTTCATATATATATATATAATAGATATATTTTATATGTATTATATAAATATATTTATATCTATTATGTATATTGGATATTAGCCCTCTGTCAGATGTAGGGTTCATGAAGATCTTTTCCCATTCTGTAGGCTGTCATTTTTTCCTAATGATGATGTCCTTTGCCTTACAGAACCTTTTTAGTTTCATGAGGTCTCGTTTATTAATTTTTGATCTTAGTGCCTGAGCTGTCGGTGTCCTGTTCGGGAAGTTGTCTCCTGTAACAAAGCATTTAAAGTTATTCCCCCACTTTTTCTTCTATTAGATTTAGTGTATCCAGTTTTATGTTGAGGTTTTGATCCACTTGGATTTGAGTTTTATGCAGGGTGATAAATATGGATCTATTTGCATACTACATACAGGCATCCAGTTAGGCCACCACCATTTGTTGAAGATGCTTTCTTCTTTCCATGGTATGGTTTTGGCTTCTCTGTCAAAAATCAAGTGTCCATAGGTGTGTGGCTTTATATCGGGGTCTTCTATTTGATTTCATTGATCAATTTGTCTGTTTTTGTGCCAATACCATGTACTATTGCTCTGTAGAACAATTACAATTGCTCTGTAGCTTGTTAAAATCAGGGACGGAGATACCTCCAGAAGTTCTTTTATTATACAGGATTGTTTTCACTATCCTGGATTTTTTTTTCCACATGAAGTTGAAGATTTCTCTTTCAAGGTCTATAAAGAATTGTATTGGAATTTTGATGGGAATTGCATTGAATCTGTAGATTTCTTTTGGCAGGATGGCCATTTTCACTATGTTAATCCTACCAATCAATGAGCATTGGAGATGTTTCCATCTGATATCTTCTTCAATTTTTTTCTTCGGAGACTTGAAGTTCTTGTCATACAGGTCTTTTACTTGTTTGGTTAGAGTCACACCAGGATATTTTTTTGTTATTTGTTGCTGTTTTTAATGGTGTTGTTTACCTAATTTCTTTGTTAGCCCATTTATTGCTTGGTAAAGGAGGGCTACTGAATTTTTTTTTTAATTTATTTATTTTTATCTCAATCACAGGTTGGGTACTTTGAATCCCAGGCGTAGCCCCCTCCCCCATTCCCTCCCACCCTCCCACTCCCTCCCTCATCTCCTTCTTCCCCGCCCCCCCCCTTTTTTTTTTTACTTAATTTTGTATCCAGCCAGTTTGCTGAAGGCGTTTATCAGCTTAGGAGTTCTCTGGTAGAATATTGGGTGTAACTCATGTGTACTGTCATATAATTTGCAAATAGTGATACTTTGGCTTCTTTATTTCCAATTAGTTTCCCCTTGATCTCCTTTGGTTCTCTTATTGTTATAGCTAAAACTTCAAGTACTATGTTGAATAGATACAGAGAGAGTGGGCAGTCTTTTCTTGTCTGTGATTTTAGTGGAATTGCTTTAAGTTTCATCATTTAATATGATGTTGGCAATAGAGTGGCTGTATATTACCTTTATTGTTTTTAGGTATGTGCCTTGCATCACTGATCTCTCTAAGACTTTTAACATGAAAGGGTGTTGGATTTTGTCAAAGGCTTTTTCAGCATCTAATGAAATGATCATGTGGGTATTTTTTTTCTTTCAGTTTGTTTATATAATGGATTAGATTGATGGATTTTTATATGTTGACCCATCCCTGCATCCCTGGGATGAAGCCTACTTGGTTATGGTGGATGATGTTTTTGATGTGTTCCTGGATTCAGTTTGCAAGTATTTTATTGAGTATTATTACATCAATGTTCATAAGGAAAATTGGTCTGAAATTCTCTTTCCTTGTTAAGTGTTTGTGTGGTTTAGGTATCAGGTTGACTGTGGCCTCAATAGAATGAGTTTGGCAATGTTCCTACTATTTCTATTTTGTGGAATCATTTGAAGATTATTGGTATTAGCTCTTCTTTGAAAGTCTGGTAGATTTCCTTACTGAAACCTTCTGGACCTTGGATTTTTTTGCTTGGAAGACTTTTAATAACTACTTCTATTCCCTTAGGAGCTATAGGTCTATTTAAATTGCTTACCTGATCTTGATTTAACTTTCGTAAGTGGTAAGTGGTATCTATCAATAAAATCATCCATTTCATTTAGACTTCCCAATTTTTTTGAAGTAAGATTTAATGATTCTTTCGATTTCCTCAGTATCTGTTGCTATGTCCCCCTTTTCATTTCTGATTTTGTTAATTTGGGTACCGTCTCTCTGCCTTTTAGTTAGTTTGGGCTTAAAGGTTTGTCTATCTTAATGATTTTTTCAAAGAACCAGCTCTTGGTTTTGTTGTTTCTTTGTATCATTCTCTTTGTTTCTAATTTGTTGATTTCAGCCCTGAGCTTGATTATTTCCTGCCATCTAATTCTCTTGGGTGTGTTTGCTTCTTTTCGTTCTAGAGCTTTTAGGTGTGCTTTTAAATTGCTAGTATGAGATCTCTCCAATTTCTTTATGAAGGCACTTAATGCTATGAACTTTCCTCTTAGCACTGCTTGCATTGTGTCCCATACATTTGGGTATGTTGCACATTCATTTTCATTGAATTTTATAAAGTCTTTTTTTTTTAATTTCTTTTTGACCCATTGGTCATTGGGTTGAGAGTTGTTCAGTTTCCATGAGTTTGTAGGCTTTCTGTTGTTTCTGTTATTGAAGTTCAGTTTTAATCCATGGTGGTCTGATAAGATACAAGGGGTTATTTCAATTTTTTTGTGTCTGTTGAGGCTTAATTTGTGTCTGTGTATATGGTTAATTTGGGGGAAGGTATATTCTTTTGTGTTTGTGTGAAATATTCTGTAAATATCTGTTAGGTCCATTTGATTCATAACATCAGTTAGTTTCATTATTCATTTAGTTTCTGTTTGGATGATCTGTCCATTGGTGAGAGTGGGGTGTTTGATGTTAACACGTTTGATGTGTGATTTAAGCTTTAGTAATGTTTCTTTTACAAATGTGGGGTGGATGCCCTCACATTTGGGGCCTATATATTCAGAATCAATAAGTCATCTTGGTGGGGTTTTCCTTTGATAAGTATGAAGTGTCCTTCCTCATCTCTTTTGATTAATTTTGGTTGAAAGTCTATTTTGTTAGATGTTAGAATGGGGACTCCAGTTTGCTTCTTAGGTCCATGTGCTGGAAAATCTTTTTTTCCAGGCCTTTACTTTGAGGTAATGCCTATCTTTGTTGCTGAGATGTGTTTCTTATATGCAGCAGAACGATGGATCTTG
This sequence comes from Pachyuromys duprasi, assembly GCA_028658305.1. Taxonomy (NCBI): domain Eukaryota; kingdom Metazoa; phylum Chordata; class Mammalia; order Rodentia; family Muridae; genus Pachyuromys; species Pachyuromys duprasi. The sequence goes on from CM053756.1 coordinate 48,570,135, forward strand.
TTTTTAACTTAAAATTATATTTTTTTAGCTTAGCAGTGCTGGCATACACCTTGAGGCAAAGGGATCTCTGAGTTCGAAGCCAGTCTGGTTTATGTAGGGAGTTCCAGACCAGCTAGGACTATACAGAGAAACCCTGTCTCAAAAAGCCAAGAAACAAAACACACACACACACACACACACATATTTGTGCATTTAGGTCAGAGGATAACTTAATTGGTTCTCTCCTTTATCATGTCAGTCTTGGGAATCAAATGCAGGTTTTTAACCTTCAAGCGCCTTTACCCACTACACTTCTGGCCTTTAATTCATATTTTTCAAGAGCAGTTAGCACGCGTGTGGCTCCAAGCACCCTATAGTCCCAGCTACTACAGAAGCTGAAGCAGGAGAAAAATGTGACCTTGGGAGTTCTAGGCCCTCCTTGGCAACGTGATAGGTCCTGATCTCAAAAATAAGTAAATCAATAAAACAAAGGGCTGGAGTATCTTTGAGTGCTTGCCAGGCATGTTGAAGGCCCTGGATGTGATCTCCGGCATGGCAAGCGAGAGAGACAGAAGAAGGAAGAAGTAAAGGGAGATAGAAGCCTGGCTTGGGAGCTCACAAGTCATCCCAAGACAAACGAGGCTGGTACAGGGGGAGCTGGAGCTGAAAGCCAGTCTTGGCTACAGAGAAATAAATATGCCGCTAAACAGCAAACACCCGTAAGCTGGGCATGATGGTCCATTCCTATAACCCCAGCCCTTAGCAGGCTGAGGCAGAAGGTATCTGTGAGCTTGAAGCTAGTGTGGCTAGAGAGTGAGTTCAAGGCCAGCCTGGGCTACATAGAGTCTAAAAACTAAACCAAAGGCAAAGAAAGAAGAAAAGAGAGAGGGAAAGGAAGAGAGAGGAGAGGAGAAAGGAAAGCTAGGATGCTGGGGCAGGTAGTTCAGTGGTGGTCTCAGTCAGTGTGTATGAAGCGTAGGGTTTGATCCCCAGAACTCTGTCCTTGCTCATACAGTTATCGGAGAAGCAGCTCCTACAGCCGTGGGAAGGGAGCTCCAGATTTAGAGGGGAACTTCTAAATCTGTCCACTGCTCTCCTGTTGGGGCTTGAGATCCATATGGCAGGAAGTGAGGACAGAAAGAATGTGACACAGGGCAGGGATTCCAGAGCTCGCTGGAACACCCTGTGCAGCCTGGATCTCAGAAGGATGCCCTGAATCTGACATCTGCTCTGTTGCTATGGTGGTGAAGGCCTCCTTCTGGAGCTGGGACCCTTCATCGAACACAAGACCCGGGTTTCTACACAGCTGAAGGGAGAAGTAGAGGAATGTGGGACACTTGCAGGCCTAGGTTCTGCTAACCCCAATAAGCTGATCCCACAGATTAGCAGCAGGAAGGGTAAACCCCAAATGACATTTCTTCTTGTCCACTATTGCAAGAGGGTCTCTGGTGCTCCTCCTAATCAAAAGCAGAGGAAAGAAAACAGGAAACAGAAGATAGCCTAGCTAAACTGGCAAAGGCTCTGGGTTTTCTCCATTGGACAAAGAGCAAAATCAGAGCCATATCCTTGTACTAGGGTGGGGTTGGTGGTGTCCAGGGTGGGTGGTTGGGTGGGTGGGGTGTGTCCGCGTTCACCAGCCAGCCTGTGTAGATTGCATCTCCAAGTCCTGACTGCATAACACTGCAGCGTGTGGAGCTGCAGGGGGACCTCAGCCAGGGCGCCCAGCTGCTCTGTGTTCAGTGAAACACTTCCCAGCTGGAGGCTCCTTTAGCCTTGACGTTTAGTTTCAAAGCTAATGGGAAATGCAAGGCCACGTTTTCCTAGCTCTCTTTCTGGTGTTTAGTAAGTTTCTAAAGCCAGATACGGCGGTAAACAACTTTAACCCTACCACTCAGGGAGCAGAGGCCATCGTGGTGTGCATAGCAAGCTTTAGGCTAGCCAAGGCTACACAGTGAGACCGCCTCGGAAATTTCTATTTATGTATTTAATTTTTTTATGCAGCAGAATTTCAGTATGTAGTTCGGGTCTGAAACTCAGCTCCCCACATGTTGGGAGTAGAGGCAGGGACAACCATGTTCTCTAATTTATCTTCAGAGGGATCCTTTCTTGCAACCAATATCTGCACCAAATGCATCATGGCTGGATCACAAACGAAGTTGATTTTGGAGATCTGGAGGATGCCTGAACAGGTTGGAATGAGAGTGTCCATGCTGGGACCTAACTGGGACACGGGTTGGCAAGGCTTCCAAAGATTTTCTTAGGGGTGACAAGAGCAGGAAGATGGGCTTGGATTGAAGTGTCCTGGCTAAATTTTATGACTGCCTCAGCTGCAAGGGAGCCTGGGAAATGTAGTTCAGTGCATGGCTGGAAGATGGGTCAGTGGGTATAGGCTGCTGAGACAGACGGGAGCAGGCATCTGTTTACCCTCCCTTCTTTAGCTGATGCTCACCCTCAAAAACTCAGCTGAAGCCAGGCACCTCCTGCTGCTGCTTCCTGACTTCCACCTCTGCTACAGAAATCACCCCTCTGTCCTGTGTCACTGAAAATGAGGACAGGGCTTCCTGAGAAAGCCCCAGTGGAAGCCTGCTGTGCCCCACCCCACTGACCCTTGGCCCTTATAAAGCTTTTCCAAGGCAGCCATTTTGACAGGATCCCACACTCTGCCGCTGTGTTTGCTCCCAATTGCTCTTAGCCAGTGAGAGGCTCTGCTTCGTCAAGTTCCATGCCCGGAAGACAGAAGGAAAGTGGGTACTTTCCTCTGCTTCAGGGGCCAGCGTCTGCCTTGGCCGTGTTACCTCTGTGACTCTCACATGACCTCAGCGGTCTGGCTCCCGCTGGTTCCTGGGCCCCTATCAGGAACACACATCTCTTGTCTCTGTGTTGATGCTAGGATCCTGCCAGCTGGCTCTCCCATCATCTGTTCCCTAGCTCCTGCGTGTCCTTGGGTACAAGAGCTGGAGGGCAGCCCACTGGTTTCGGATATTCGGATATTCGGATACTCTGCCACTCCAATGTGGTCTGAGCTGTCCACAGACCCCCAGTGTAGCCCTCTTGCAAACCTGCCGTTAGAGAGACGCCTCTCCGTAAGGTCAAGGTCCTGTGATATCCCGGAAGGCCTTCACTTGCTCCGGTCTTCACACGAAACTTCATACAGGCAGAGCAGCACCTGGATTCCCTGGACCCCTAGGAAAGTCCCCATCAGGCAGTGGGGCTTCCCAGTTCAGCCCGTCCTTGGCACTACGAATAGTAGTTGTTTGGGGCCTGGCTCGCAGCCAGAGCACACGAGATGGGAGGTGAAGAAACAAACAGGTCTAGGGTTGCAGGTCAAATTAGGCCATGCTTTTCCTCATGGTGAAGTCTGGATGCTTCAGCCCTGGCAAGACAGCCACCCTGAGTTCCCCACCCCCTGCCCACTGCTCCCCAGACTGGCCTACAAGTTCTCAGGCTGGTCCTTTAACTGAAATGACCCTGGCCAGCTTTGAGGTTCCAGCCTGTCTTTTTAAAAAGAGAGACAAGGGCCTCACCATGGCTCCTGCGTCAGCCTCCTGAGTAGCTGAGACTATAGGCGTGCTACCCCACTCAGCTCGGAGCTCCCATGGTCCTGGTCTCCAGGACTTTTTGGGACAGTCTGAGGTACCCGTAGCTGTTCCCACATGTACAGACCCTGTCTAAGAGGAATAGTCAGTCTCTCGCTCACTGCCAAGGGGCTGACCTGCCTTAGCTTGGCTCAGGGATCCCCTGGGGACCCGGGCAGTGGAAGCCAAGCCCTGCCTGACCTCATCTATGAGAGGAAGGTAGCCAATGGACAGCCAAGACAGACAGCCTCAGTCCCATCCAGTCCTGAGCTGTAAACCTAAAGATTCAGAAAAAATGGCTTTAGGGGGTGGGAAGTCAGACCCTATGAGGACCTCCTCCTCTAGCATTCTTAGTGTTCTGTCCTTCAAGCCTGTAGTTATCCGTCGTTTACACATGAGATGCCCCATCATGTAGGGTTGGGTTTTTTGTTTTTTTTTTTCTGAAAACCCTCAGAGGGAGCTGCCTCCATTTCTTGCCAGGACTTCTGGCCAAGAGTAAAGCTAAATAAGTGGGGAGCTGGACACCTGTTCGGCTGGACAAACCGGTACAACCTTTCTGAAACTTCTGAGCCTGGGGGATATGGAACATGGGTTGTGTAGGAACCTTGGCCTCGAGTGTGACCAAACAGGCAAGGGGCTGTCATTCCCAACCGCCTAGGGTCTGGTAGGTGTCCACTGCCAGCACTATTCACTGCTCCTGCCCTCTTCTGCCTCCATGTGGGTGCCCCAGGAACTGCAGAACATAGTAAGTCCCAGATAAACTTTCCTAATCGATTCTCCATCAGTAGATGGCGCTGTGCCACACTTGCTGAGCTGGAAGGTACAACTCTGACCCCACCCTACTCTGCCCAGGCCCTCCACAGCCCTTATTCGGGGGCCCTTTCCACAAAGAAGAACTTTGGGGCCCGCTTGTCCTTCTTCTGGCCACTGATATGTGCCTCTAAGAAAGCCAACCTAGGTGAGCAGGTCAAATAAATAAATAAATAAATGAGGCACAGTCCAGTGCCTCACTTCCGGACCTCTCTGGGCTAAGGAACGAGCGAGGTCTAGTCACCTGAGAACTTAGTCATGGACTGCACAGTGACAGCACCTGGGCTTGTGCACCTTTTCTCTTCTTCTCAGGGAACAACAAATGGGGATGCTGTCCCTCCTGATGCCCAACACCTCGTAAACGACAGAGGAACGGGTGTCACAATGGCCAGGAGGTAGGGCAAGCCAGAGGGCACCTGCCACTTCCATCTCCTGAGCTACCCAAATGTGCCAGCCCTGTTGAGCCCTTTGCAGCCATCAGCCGTCTTGTTGGGTCCTATCACTCTTCTTAATCCCATCCTAGGCGGGGAAAAGCTTGGGAGAGACTGTGCCCAGTGAAGCGGAAGTGGAGGAAGTAGGCGGGGCTCAGACTCTGAGGCTGTTAGTGGGCGACCTCACAGACAAACACAGTATTGAGGCACAAGCAGACAAGCGCACGGGGGATGTGACATTGTTTTCTTGTACGGGCAGGGAAGGGTGTTCCTGAGTATGCTATAGAAGAGGTAGGAGGACAAGGTCAGAGTGCAAAGGAGGTTTCTTTTCTGATGGATGGCGAGCTCTGCTCTCTCCCTCCCCCGGCTCTGCTCAGGCTCTGAGGCCACTCCTCACTGTGGGATTGGGCCAGGCTGGGCGCTCAAGTTGGGTCATGGGGCAGGAATCAAGGCTGCTCAGCCCTGTTTGTCAGGCTCCCTGTTTGTCAGGGAGTGAGAGACTGGACCGTGAGCTTTCAGTGCAGGAGTGTCTGGGCTTGGAACATAGGTACTCCAGTTCTAGGACAGGACAAGAAGACCATCCCTCAAGTCTGAGGAATTAGAGCCACAATCAATAGAACAGGACGCGGGTTACTGATGGAGGAGTGGGGGAGGTGCGGGAGTTAGAATGTCTGGAACAGGTCTCAGTCAGGAGGACAGGGTAGGCCCAGGTACTGGGTCCACAGCGTTGAAGGCACAGATATTGGATGTAGGAATTGGAGGACTACAGTGCACGCTATTTGCGCTTCTCCCGGCAGGCTGCTGTCCTGGTGAGCGCTGGCCCGCTGCTGTCAATCAAGTGTGCTCCCGTCTCAGGGCTGCGAACTCCACATGGTCCTGGCAACGGAGATGGGTTTTAAAGTGGCGCAGGGGTCCCGACCAACTGCTTCCAGGTCCTTAGCAAGCTTAAGAGGGAGAGAGAGGTGGGGATTTGGAGCGAGGTCGCCATACGGGGAGGGTCTTACCTGTTGCCCTTCCTTCGGTGGCGCAGCAACATATAGAGGATGGAAATCAGCGCCACTATGGCTAGGCCACCGAAGATGATACTCAATAGCACCGTGTAGCTCCGTCCTGGCAGAGGAGAGGGTGGTGATGATGGCCGAGGAGACACAGGTACTTGCAGAGGCAAGCCAGCTCACGGGAGGGGCAGCTCACCTGGCTGACACTCCGGGGTAGGCGTGGACCAGGTCCCATCAGCCTGGCAGGTACTAGTCTCTGACCCCGCCAAGCTGTAGCCACTGGCACAGCCGAAACGGACAACGGATCCCACCAGGTACTTCAAGCCCTCTTTGTGCCCATTCAAAGGTGGAGAGAGCCAGCCACAGGATACCACTGGGATAGGGGCAGAGCACAGGAAACAGACCTAAACCGCTGGCCACTGCATGAGGCCACAATCTGAGAGGTTTGCCTCCTGACCCCCACCCACCCCCCCTACCAGGCTGCAGGCTCTTCAGACGGTCCTGGTGCAACTGGTGGGCCTTCCGAGTGGCATTGCCTACGCTCAGGCTCCCTGTGCTCATCACGTCGAGGATGCAGAAGGGGTCGTTCTCACACACTCTGGCCACGCCTTCTGCCTGGCTGGGGCTGAGCGTGCTCCCATCAGGGAAGAGCGGTTTGAAGTTGGGGTCATGCTTGGGTTTGTCCAAGAACGTGGTGACCAGAATCCAAGAGTCATAGGTAAACAGGGAAGAGGTATTGGGAACAGCCCCTGGGGAGACAGGTGCCAGTCTTGTGTGGGTACAGCTCCCTGCCGCTGCCAGGTTTCTCTCCTTGAGTCACTGTCACCCGGTCCACTCCCTCCTCGCCCTCCCTGCCCTGTTCTCGGCTGGGCCACTCACAGTTGGCTCCAAACTGGAACAGCTGCTGAGCAGTGGCATTCGAGGGCAGGACCTGCCCGTCTCGCAGGGTGAAGTCATCCTTGGGGTTCTCATTCAGCGTCCCCAGGAGACCACGGGTGTGGGTCAGGAACTTGTCAGGCAGCAGGACCGTCACGCTCAGGAAGGGGCCTTGTATCCCCACCTCAAGACCAGCCCCCGATGACAACATTATGGATACCTTATCCTCCGAGGCCACCGAAAGGAACATGCCTGGCCACAAGGAGAAATGGCGTAGGGCCCCTGTGTTCTGCCAGCCCTTGACAGAGCCCTGAGGTAGGGTAATAGGAGGATGTGCCTGGCTGCTGACTGTGAGATGCCATCACTCCCAACTTACAACTGAGTGCACACAGACATAAGAAGGCCTCAAGGCCATCCCCCCAGCTGTGACTCCCCCTCCTCCATGTGGAGGCTGCATGTCGGGATCACGATGAGGCTACTGCAGCCTGGCCCACGGTGGCCCTTTCTGAAGGTCTTGGTATGTGATGCTGTCACCTGTTCCCACCAGGAGCTGTCTCACTGTTCAGCTCGGGGCAGCACAGACAGGTGGTAAGGGAGTTGGGCGCTGCGGCCCCTGGCTGCCACTTCCAGCCTGTGCTCCTAGAGCTGCAAGGGCTGCTGTCTTTGCAGTGGAGCGTGAAGATGGAACAAGTGACCACATGGAGAGGTGAGCCCCCTCACTGTGGTTCAGGCGGAGGGCTATCAGGCATTCTTATGGATATGAAGGTGTGAGAACAGGCCTCAGGCTAAGGCAGGCACAAACAGGACACGGATTCTCTGACCTGGCCATGTGGGTCTTGGCTTCTCCAAGGGTCAAGAAACCTTAGCCTTTGTATTTGAGCCCTAGACTCTGCCACAGCCCATGGCCAGGTTTAGGGACAACGTGAAAGCCACAGGTAACACGCTGGCCATGCTTGGCCATGCCACTCACCCTTCAGGTCCATCCAATTTTGTTCAGTGAAACTGAGTACTTTGTGATTCAGCAACACTTCCAGGACCTGGGATCTGCCAGGTAGCCGCACCTCTACCACGTCTGAATTATCTTCTTGGACAGCCACTGCAGTTAGCCCTGTGCCACGGGCCTGGGTGCCTAGGGGGTGGGTTCAGAACGGGGCTCTTTTGGCTCCTGCCAACTGTCCTGGATGACCCAGCAGTGCCACCCCCAAATCAGAGACCACGGCGCCCTGCCTCACCATTGGGCATTGTCCCAGGCTGGGCCCGTCCCTGTACTCTGAGGTCAGTCAGCGAAGACTCCAGCAGCACATACTCGCCCTTCCCGCTGAATGAGAAGCCAGTACCATCGAAGGTGACAAAATGGGGGTCCCCAAAGGCAGAGGCTGAAGCGAAAGTGGAGGAACAGGTGGATTAATGTGGCCTTTCCCACGCAGGCATGGCCCTCCCCTCTGTGGTCAGGCGCCTGGGCTAGCGCGCACCCGGTCGTGGGGGTCTGTAACTGCGGCAGTCACTGGAAGGCCGCCGCCTCAGGTAGCGGGAACACTCAGGTGCCCAGAGGCAGCAGTAATAGAAGCTGATGACATCATAGAGCCAGTGAGACATGCCGGGCACGCGGGGAGGCGTGCGGTAGGGGGGCGCACCCCAGTCATGGCCGCGGTCAGGGGTGCTGCCACTCGTTGAGTCCGAGGTCAGCAGCTGCGTGCCCGCTTTGGTATAACAGCACTGCTGGCCCGAGCCGTATCTGGGGCTGTGGTGAGAGGGCGTTGGGGCCACCGTTGGCGGCTGCCCCCCAACACTGCCCACCCCTCATCCCAGGCCGGGTGGCTCACCTGGCCTGCACGGAGCGCACGCAGTGCACAGCCCCAGGGTGGTAGGTGCACACGCTGCCGTGCTCAATGTCACAACCGTAGTCAGTCTGCAGAGGATCCAGGGGCTGCCACCTGGCGCTGCTCCCTCCCCGGGAGCCCACCCCAAGGTGACCTTCCAACCCCACCCTACCTCTGCTGGCCTCTGTCTCCCTCAGTCTGGGAGGCCGGCCCCTCCTGTCCTCCTCCCCGCTCTCTGGGGCCCTAATAGGTTCAGGGGCTTACGAAGAAGCGACCCGAGTCAGCCCTGGCCTGGGCCAGCGTGCAAGGGCAGTCTGGCAGCTCTTCCAGGAAGTTGGGTAGCTGGTCTTCCAGTGCCTCCCAGGCCAGGCATTGCTCCCTGGCCCAGGCCACAGAGTCTGCCCGGAAGTCATCACCCAGGTGCCAGGCCAGTGCATGATCGTTGGTCCAGAGTGCCCGCACGTCCCTGCAGGGAAGATGATGCGTCAGCTGAGGCTGCTCACTGGCTGATCTGACCCCTGGGGCTTCCTTGATAAGCTCTGCCTCTGCAGGCAGCGGATCCCAGAGTGCCATCTGCCGAGGAGGCCCTTACTGCTGTCCTGCATAGTTCTTGCTGCTGCTGATCCTCAGAGCACCCACTTTCCACCTCTGGTACTCAGGTGATGCGGGTTTGGGGGTGAAAGTAAAGAAGCCGGTATTGGGGATGTTTGTCGCCAGAGGGTACAGATAGGACCACTTTGCTGTCCAGTTCTCAGAATAGGGTTTCCCTAAAGGAAGAGAAGACTGTGATCAGCCCTCTGAGGACCACTTCCTTCTCCCAGTCTCTGGCACTGACAGTATGAATGATGGAAAGAAAGCAAACGGACAGGTGTGCTCTGATGCTTCAGAGGGCCCCTCCTGGCTTGTGTGCATGACCAGTGCGGACACACCCTGGTCCATGCCAGGCCCAGAGGAGAGGGGGTCAAGGTGGCTGCTTCTGTCCTCACTGCAAGCCATCCACTCAAAGGTTTCTCCTCCTGGCCCTGGGGCCTGCCATGCACGCCAGAAGTTACTGTGAAACCCTCGACCTACAATGCTGGCCTTAAATCCTTTCCACGAGCCAACTGCTTTCCATCCTCCTCACCGCCCCCCCCCTCAACCCGGAACTTCATTTCTCGTATCTGAGTGTCTGAAGTTCCCAACACCTCCACCAACCCTTGGCAGGCCCCACCTGTCTCCTCATAGCCCCAAAGCTCAATGGTGACGGCCGGCACAGGCAGCATGGAGGTGTTCCACGTGAGGCTGAGGTTTTCCCTGGTGTCTGAGGTGCCGTAATATTGCCAGTGGGTCTCATTCTCCAGCTGGCTCTTCTCAGACTCGGACACTTTGTAGGGATGAGCTGGTAAGGGGTGAGGAAGGAATGAGTAAAGACTGAACAGTGCACAAGAGACCTGGAGGGCTCGGAGAAGCTCTAGGGGTCCCTCAGGGTCTCTTGGCAGGGAGACACCATGGCCAGGAGAAATGAGGACCTGGCCTGCAGAACTGAGGACCCAAGCCAGATGACACCTCTCATCTGGCCCTTCTCCAGGCCCTTGCGGAGGGGTCTGTCAGGGGCCAGGCTTGACTCTCAATCACCTTGATGAGGACCCCAGGGCTCCAAGTCTTTGTGGGCTGGGACTCTGGTTTAGATGCCAGGGGTGGAGTAACAAGTGACAGCCACTCTCGCCCAAGAGACTGGTTCTGCCAGAGGGACGGGTCGGCAGACTAGGTCTAGTATCAAGTGTGCATGGATTAGTGTTGGCAGAAGTCCCACGGCCTTCGGTTGCTGATAGGAACCGGTGCCTGGGAGGTGAGGCCTATGAGCTTATGGCCTAGACTAGCTTGATGGACGGAGGACTCACCAGCCAGCCAAGTGCCTGCTCGGGGGAAGGAGCGGCCATTGTCCATCGATATGGTGAAGGGAACTTGGCCGCTTTCATAGAGCAAGGGTGATATACAGTGCACTTGGTTCAAGCTGTCGACATACCCAAGAGTCTGGATACTCTCCTTAAATCTGAGGGGCACAGAGGGTAGAGGTAGCTTGAGCTAACAGCTCTGGAGACCTGCACTGTTCGTCAAGGAACAGCTTAGGCTAGGTCGGACTGGGTCCGCCCTGGGTCCCACCCACACCTCCAGCCCTCCCACCTTCTCCTCATGGGGTTGAGAGGCGCAGCTGCTTGGGTGCCCCCACCTGCAGATGACGCCATCGGTGGGGTAAGGCCACTTTAAGTGCTGCACCACGAAGTCTTTGCCACCCATCATGGAGCCTGAGGAGGGCGAAATCTCCAGACAGTAGTTCAGAAAGTCTTCACAACAGGTGCCGAGGCCCGAGCAGGTTGGATGGCAAGAGCAGAGTCCATCCTGTTCGCCGCAGCGCAGGGAGCAGCTGGCCTGGGCACGGGCACCTGGAGAAGAAAGCCCCATGTCCTGTGGTCAACGACCCTCCTATTTCCCCTGGCGTCCATTAGAAGACCCCGTGATGCCTACCAGGACCTGCCCTGGCTACCAAATGGCACAGTGGAAAGCCACCAGCCTTACAGGCTGAGGTCCATCTTAGATAGGTAATGGAGTGGCTACCATGGGTCCTCTTGCTTGCCGAGGCTGAGGCCACATAGGCACCAAGAGTCCCATTCAAGGTCTGGGAGGGAATGGTGTCTGGCTTGAGCTCGTTCCACCTCTTTTTGGAGGCAGACAGTTGAATCCCAGAGGGCCCCACCCTCTCTGAGAGGGCAGCCAGGACACTCCCTTTTCGGGGACATGCCAGTGAGGATTCCGGGACAGTGTAGCTGGGAGGACACCACAAGAGTTGTGGACATCCTGTCCAGGCCTTCCTCTGTGGGCTGTGGAGACCTGTGGCGGGGCCATGTGGCGGGGCCATGTTTCGGTCCCATAGCTGAAAGGTCAAGACTGGGGTAGGGTGCAAGTTCCCAGGCTAGATCACATTTCCCACCTGGCCCTGCCCCAGCCCCTTGATGAAGGAGATCTGCCAGGGGCCAGGCCTAGTTCTGAGCCACTAGCTCGCTTCACTAAGTGGAGCGTCTGAACTCAAGAGCAGTAATACATATCTATTGGCTAAGGAGTTAATGACTGCAAGGGGTGTGGGAAGATGCTTCAAGATGCCATGAGATAAACATATCAGAAGGGTGGTGGCACTTTCCTGCAATGGAAAGTGGGGCGAGGCAGGGGACTGTGGGCTGCTAAGTCCCAGCTCAGGACAGGGAGAAGCCATGGCTCTAAGCTCAACCTTCTTGCTCTATTTTCTTGGTTCAGCCGATAAGGCCCAGCATAGGGACAGATAGGATGCTGGGGTTCCCTATGGGATTATACCGGTCACCGGGGCTCGGAGATCAGGCTCTTTGATCTCCTTTGATTCCCTCCCAGGCTGTTATGTTCTTCATTCACCCAATGAGCGCATCAGGGGCTTGCTTCAGATCTCCCGTCTCTATCAGAAGTGTCTAGATCTAGGAGCCTCAGAATGCCTTCCCGGTACTCCCCGCCACAGCCACAGATACACTGCCAGATGGACAGCTGCTGAGCCCAGAGGGGTGTCTGGGTAGGGCCTGGCTGATCAGGCAGATGAACAGGGAGGGGTCAGGAGGGCAAAGCGGGGCATACCTGCTGTGCACCTGGGGCCTGGGACTGTCACCAGCAGCATCAGAGTCCAAGGCAGGAGGGCCAGCTTCATGGTGGGTCCCGTGTCTGCAACCAGCAGGCAGCACAGCAGCTCAGAGATTGCAGGACTGGCTCTCTCCCGGCCGGCCCGGCCCCGCCTGCTGGCCCCGCCCAGCATTCTGCAGCACCACTCCTCCCCTTCCCTCCCCTCCCCACCCCCTCTCAAAGTCCACAGGTGCCCATAGAGACCAGCAGAGCCCGATGTGCCCAGTTAGCACATTCTTGTCCCATCACCGTAGCCTTAGGACCCTGAAAACGAAGAGCTGGAGTGTCCAGACACTGAGACCTTTGGCATGTAACAAGCCGGATGCAAGGCAGCTCAGACCCCGGGTCACAGTCCAGTCTTGTATGCACGGCTTCTGCAAGGTGGGTGACTCAGTCCTGGTCCCCTCAGGACAGACCTAGACCTCTGCTTCCCTCAGGGGAGGTGTTGCTAATACCCACCCAGCCTGACAGGTGGAGGCGGAGCAAGAATTAATCTGGAGTGCAAGTGTGTGGCTCCCCGCTTGAGACCGGGCCATTTCTGATTCACAGCAGGCTTCAGGCAGAGGAGGGTAGAGCGGAGGCCAGCCTAGCCGCAGTGTTGTCCTTTGGGGAGCTGAGAAGCCCTGTTCAGGGTTCCCTCTAGGATTCTTCAGAGGAGGAAGGAGCCTGATGAAGACCCTCTGGTGCCTTCTGACAGTCCCTGACGACATGGCCGGTGAAGGGCCCCAAACCTGGGACTCTCACCCAGGGCTTGTCTCGTGATCCAGACATCAGGACAGGGAAGCTGCAATATTTTAGTGCAGACACGTTGGCTAGCTTCACTGGGGAGGAGCTCGGCAGGCTGGCTTGTGAGCTGAAGCCATCTGGTCCGTGATCCGCTGGGTCTGGGTCTCAGCCAGCCCACTGTTCCATTGGCCTAGTTCCCTCTAGCTTCCTGTGACAACTCAGACCTAGTCAGGGCTGGAGGTCACCTGTGTGTCTCCCATGAACGTCTGAGGCAATCTGCCGTGCAGGGGTGGGAACCAGGCTGCTCCTAAGGTAACCTTGTCCCCATTCTACCTGCAACCCCATAGGCATATTTGGTGAGGAGTCTTCTAAGACCCTCACACTCACCTTCCAGAGGAAAGAACAGCTATGAAGCCATAACGAGGAGATCTGGGTGGGTGCCTTTGTGTGCACACTGAGGTCTTGTGACAGGGAGAAGCCTGTGCTAACGTCCCAGGCCCAGGTCTGAAGGCATTTCCTACCATAAGGGGAACGGGTAAACAGAAAGGCGCATAGCTGAATGACTGCTGTCCCCAGTGTCTTGACACTCCAGATGGCTGGTCTGGGCTGCCCATCCTGGGTCACCATGATTCTAAATCCAAAAGGCTCCAGATTAGCGACCTAGGGTCTAGTAGATAGTTCCTTCCTTCCTTGATGGGATGTGCCTAGTCCAGAAAGGCATAAAAGGGTACCTCATCTCCATTCTGGCATAGAGCTGGCAAGGAGAGACAGAGCTGGCAAGGAGAGACAGAGCAGGCCCTGAAGTGCTGTGGTAACAGTCACGGCAGGTAGGTATCTGCGAATCTCCAACATAAATGGCACGGGGCCCAGGAAAGGGAAAGGCCCAGTGTTGCCACTGCCCTGTGGCTGCCATGTTTAGTTAGGGTAGGTACGTGGCATGTGCCTGTGACCTCCCGAGCCTCCCAAGGGAGGCTGAGGCAGAGCCTACCACGGGGCTAATGAGGGATACACAGCAAGACCCTGTCTCAGGGTTTCAATCTGGTCTCTCCCCAGCTTTTGTTTTGCTGCATGTCTGTGTGCCACATGTGTGCAGTGCCTGTGGAGGCCAGAAGGGAGCACTAGATCTCTTGGAACTGGAGTTGGAGCTAGGTGTGGACTGCCATGCGTGCTGGGATTGGCTGAATGCTCTACTTTTAAACCAGCAGCCCACATCTCTTCTGCCTTGGGCTTCACACTTGTGTAGCTGGTCCTGTCAGAGAGGCACTATGATGAGGTAAGCCTCCCTCTTCCTGGGCTGCTCTTTTCCACAGTGCCCTTCTGCCAATTCCTTGGCATCGCCTAGGCTCTGCCTTCTTTGTAGCCTCCCACGTACAGTATAGGAGCTCTCAGAAGCCCAACACCCTCACGTATAGGTCCATCCTTACCCAGTGGAGTGTGCCCTCCACCCCCCTGGACGAGGTGGATATCCCCCAGGGTAAGCAAAGAGGCAAAGACTATTTTCCCACCTTTATTAGAAAAGAAACAACAATGACAAAAAAGGGTATGGGGTAAGCTAGGCTCTCGATGACGTCTCCACCAGAACCCAAGCTGGCCTGTCTTGGCCTGAACTGTGGGCCCGGGCATGGGCTTGTAAATAAAGTCAGTATTTCATTAAAAAAACAAAACAAAACAAAACAAAAAAGGGCCAGCCCTGCTGTGCAGACCACAACTAGTTCACATGCCTAAGATAGGCCATATCTTCCTCTGGACCAACAAATACAGTGTGTGTGGGCAGCCTGAACTGGGGCAGGATGCTGTAAAGAGGGGGCTGGGCAGGCTTAGGAGACCATGGTAAGTGATATACCCCAGACACCTGGGCCTTGCCCAGGGTCTGGACCAAAGGGATTCCAGGCCTTGCTGTTGCCCCGGGTATGGCTGACAACCTCGGGGGTGGGCCTCATATGTCCATATAGTCGTCATCCTCGTCCGTCTCACTTTCCAATGAGGACTCCTGACTGGATGTCTCCAGAACTTCCAGGGCTGGCTGGCACAGGCTCTCCTTCCTCACATTGGCAGCTGATTGGGCGGACAGGATGGCTGACTGTACACAGGGCAGGACAGGGTCAGAACTGACTGGCCTGACACTAAACCTCTTGACATTAGCCCAATCTCTCACCCAGGGCCCCTTTCCAGACCCCCAGGATCATGAGCCCCTACACCAGGACCCCTGCCTGGTGCCCACCGTCACCTTCAGCTTCTGCTTGGTCTCCTCCGAGATGCTGCCTTTGGGGGAAAGCAGGGTCGGGGTAGGTGGTGTAACGGTGATCTCAGGAGGGAACTTGGTGGTGGCCGAGGGGATCACCAGCTTTGGCATGTTGGGCAGAAGGCGGGATTTGGCCCTGCTGGACTCAGTTTTGCCTTGATGGCTCTCGGGTGTCTGGGTGCTTCCGCTGCTGGGGACCTTAGTGCTGGTGGCTGTTGGGAGACCTCAGAGTTTGAGTTCACTCAGCCTCCTCAGTCTGCCTGTCTCTTCTTTGCTAAGAACTCAGAGGGCCCACACCACGGACGCCTTTCTGGCTTCCTGCCTATGTTGGTCCCAGGCTCACAGGAGCATCAGTGTACTCCAGAGGTTCCTCTGCGATTTCCCAGGGATTGTGAAGGTCTCCCAGCGACAATACAACACAAACTTGTATCTTCTGAACTATTTCATTCCGGGGAGTTGGGGGGTGGGGAGGGGCAGGTCACAAGCTGGCCCTCGTGCATACTTTTCTCTCTCACTCCAGGATGAGTAAGGAGCTGTGTCTCCTGGAGGCAGTCAGGGCCAGGGCAGACTGCAGATCTGGAACCTGGCAGCCTCCAGGGAGCTGCACGAACTGGGAGTAACCCAACTGTCCTGGCACAGTTCCACATTCTTTTAGCCTCATCTCTTTAAAAGGAATGGGAGCTTATCCAGAGCCCTGCCTGGTCTTTATGAGCTGGCGCCATGTCCTTCCATCTTGAGTGGTCTGTGGGAGACCTGGCCAAGAGGTCTCAAGGGGTCTCAAGGGGTCTAACTGGTAGAGTGGCCTGTAGGAATAAGCCAAGGGAGGCTATGTTGGTGCTGTCTCAGCCTCCCAGAGGGACACCTCTGTGACAGGGCACAAGCCCCTCCTCATACAGTCCTGCCCCTCTGGGAGACTCCATTCCCAGGACGGTTCTGTGGTGCTGGGGTGAAATGAGGCTTTAGGGCCCTGATAGGTCCATGCCAGACTCCAAGCAGAGCTCTTGTCCTCATTCTCACATGTGCTCTGTCCTCCCTATTTATCCTTCAATAGGTGGACTTCCCCAGTGGCTGGCATCTGCGTGCAGCCTGGTGGGAGCTGGCACTGCGCTGCCCCCAAATGGCCTTACCTTGGCTGCAGGTGGGCTCAGCGGCGGTATGGCAAACAACCTCCACTGGCCAGCAGTGCTGCTCAGCCAGGGGACCTGGGGCAGTCATTTTCACCTGGTGACTGTGCCGTGATTCTTGGGCTGGAAAGCTGGCGCCTTCTGTCACTCCTGATAGCTCTTCTCCCTCTATGGAGACACAGGCCAACTGCAGGTAACATTCCCATTCCCTGAGGCAAATCTCCTTCCCAGGTACCCAAGTTTCTTTGCCTTGTAGCCCCAGACTATGCCTAGGAGTGTGTCTGACTTTGGGCAAAGATGGCTCTCTATCCCCACAGGAGCCAGGAGCCAGCAAGGCACAGGCAGGTAATTTCAAGAAACGTATCACGCTTCAAATAGATACTGTATGTGTGAGAGAGTAAGAGTGAGAGTGAGAGAGAGAGAGAGAGAGAGAGAGTGAGTGTGTGTGTGTGTGTGTGTGTGTGTGTGTGAGAGAGAGAGAGAGAGAGAGAGAGGAGAGAGAGACAGGCAAGCCCTAAGAGATAGCTGTAGAGATGCGCAGGTGACCATGTGACATAGGACACTGAGCAGGTCCTGAAGCAGGGTGAGAGAAGTAAGGACAGGTAGACTGTTTTTTGCTGGAGAAGTGAGCTAGTTAGGCAACATCTTTTGATTTCAGAGTCTCTGGAGCCTGGCCATGGTACTACTGCCCTGGGAGTCAATAGGGAGAGTAGAGAGCGCCAGCTGGGTCGCTGTCCCTAACACAGCCAGGCCAGAATCAGAGCCCTCTCTGCTCTTCATGGGCTTGCTCCATGTCCTTCTATCCTGATTGACAATCTGGAAATCAGCTCCACAGGGACCCAGGTAAGAAAACCACCACATGGCTGCCAGGAGTGGGCTCATGTGTGAGGGTACCTAATCCTTCCTCTGTCTTGTAGAACTGGTGATCACAACCACCAAAGCCAACATGAGGGTACCATGTCTTCCTGCACAAGGCTTGGGACTGGTCAGGTGTGGTGACTGGATGGAACTAAGAAAGAGCTGCACCTGAATTTCCAGTTAGGATCTGTCTCCTACCTCCTTGTAGTTCACAGTCACCTTGTAGGTGGCTCCCTCCTTCCTGCTCACTCAGGTACACTGTCTGTCCAGCTCTCACTCTGCCCCCTGGCTTCTGCTAGGAATAACAACGTCCTTCCTCCAGCAGGAAAATGGCAGGGGCCTGAGCACCATAGAACTGTCCCCCCCCAGGTCTCCAAAGAACTGATTCATGTCCATCTCTTTCTGATTCAAAGAGGAGTTCTTGCCAGTATCCAGTTTCGGCCTCTGGAGGAAGATCTATCTCACCACACCCAGCTTGGAGAAGACCATATCTCACCTGACCTGAGCCACTCCCTCGTCTTCAATGCCTGGCTGACTAGGTCATAGACAAACAACGGCTAGCAGCGTGGAGCACCTCAGGATTCTCCTGCAGCATCCCCTGTGCCTCCTCCCACTTGCAGGGTAGAAATTTGGGTATACACCCACAAAGCTGCCTTCCCTGGGTCCTGACCCAATGCCATACCTAACCAGTGGGGCAGCACTCCTGATGTGGGTGGAAGTCTGCCTTAAGCAGAGGTGGGGGCCAGAACACACACGAAGGAAGAACAAACATCTGGCTTTGAGTTGGGTGTAGAGTCCCATGACTTGGGGGCACGGAGACAAGGATGTCTGTGACAAGCTAGAGGCCAGCCTGGACTACCTGAGACCCTGCTTGAAAAGCCAAAACCGACACCCCCCGGCCCCCAAAGCTCATGTGCTGATATGGGAGTGGAGGACAGACTGGTCAGGGAATTTGAGTGTGCCTGGGTCCCTTGCCTAGCCAGAGTGGGCACAAGTTCTTGCTAAGGGCTGTCCCTGTGCTAGGTTCACTAAGTGCTACTGTGGAATAAACATGCAGAAACAGGCATTCTTTCCCAGAGCTAAACTCCAAAAATAAGCTGTGAATTGTGGGACTTAGCTTGCTTGGAGGCAGACAGGTGAGGGAACCCAAGAGAAGCAAGGGCAGTGTGTGGCCCCGTGGAGCTCAACTCTTCAGAAACTAGGTTGTACGAGATGCTTCTTTCTTACTCCACACGACACTAGGCTGTCTATGAAGAGAGACAACAAGGGAAGAGGCCCAGTGACAGAGGCTCACTCAGATGGTGAGCTAACTCAATCTGCTCGAATTCAATTGCACAGGTGACCTTGCTCCACTCCCAACACTGGGCCTTGGGGGCCCAGTCTCACACTCTCCAAGGTCATGGGGCACATGGGCATTGGGCCAGGCCCCAGGGAAGGCAGCTTTCTACCCTGCAAAGGGGAGATGGTTCTGGGAACGCTGAGAGAGAACCCTGAGAAGCTCTGCGCTGCCGGCCAGTGTTCATTGAAGGGTAAGACAAGGTGAGGTGTAGGCTGAGTGACCCACTAACTTGCGCACACCATGGGCTTCCCTAGGCCCTGTACTTTGCACTTACTACCAGCACCAAACACCACTAAGCATGAGTGCAAGCCCTGCGGTGTGACAGAATTGATCAGGACAGCTGAAGGTGAAATGACGTGGTTTCGTTTGACTGTTCTGTGTTGTGTGGCACTGGGTGGCACCCAGAGCTTTGTGCATGCTAGTCTGAGCCCTGTCCTGTGGCAACTGTGAGGGACTGGGTCTCTACCCTGGCACAACCCTCAACATAGTCCGGGAAGAGCATATGCTGAAAACCCCAGCGTCTATCACTGAGGGCGGGAAGGAGCTAGGAGGTGACAGGCAGTGCAGGCTGGGGGCTGCCTGTCCTACTGCACAGATCAAAGTCAGGGTCCTTCAGCTTAAGGGGCCAGCCCCCAATGTGACCCACAACCACAGGACTGAGACTAGGAGGACAGGCAAGCCCTAAGAGATAGCTGTAGAGATGCGCAGGTGACCATGTGACATAGCATAGGACACTGAGCAGGTCCTGAAGCAGGGTGAGAGAAGTAAGGGCAGGTGGACAGTTTTTTGCTGGAGAAGTGAGCTAGTTAGGCAACATCTTTTGATTTCAGAGTCTCTGGAGCCTGGCCACGGTACTACTGCCCTGGGAGTCAATAGGGAGCATGCCTGGGGGTGAGCAGAGCCTGGTACAATCAACCATAATGCCAGAGAAGAATCTGCAGCAGGAAAGAGGATAGTGCTTGCCCATATACTTCCTATACGCTGACCTGATGCCCTCTTCCTATATCATGTCCCACTTGCCATGCTGCCCACCCTGCTTTTCAGCAGGTATGAGGGCACCCATCTGATTAGGCCAGCCTGTGCCATCCCATCCTGTATTTTCTTCACAAGTCCAATGACTTGGTCCTGCCTTTGGCTTGTCATGCCCACAATGAGAACAGATCTGGTCCTGGAAACTACTGGGTCCTCTAAGACTGCCAAGGTCGGACCCTTCCTCAGCAGTGCTAGCTCCCTTTGCCTTACTGATAAAGCCGACCTTCCTATCTATTGTGAGGCTCTGTGGGCGGAAACTAGGACAACAACAAAGTAGTGGTGCTTGCTCCCTCTCCTCACCCTTCCACGTGCAGGTAGCACAGGCAGCTGACAGCCCCAGGGTCACCCTGGGGGTGCTGGAGGGTACCCCCATGCTTCGTGGCAGCTGGTAGAGGGGGCCTGGCTCTAGGGAAGCTGAGAACCAAGATCACGGGTTGCCAGGTGGAGTGAGAGGGCACTTACCAGGACTCAAAGAGGCCATGCTAGGGGTAGCCTCTGGCCTGTGTGGCCTGAGAACTCCAGGATCTGTGGACAGGTCTGGGGTAGAGGCTGATGCTGAGGGAGGGGAACTGATGACAGCTGTGGCAGCAGACAATACCGGCTTGAGGTGAGAGTCATTGGGCCTCTGAAGAGCATCAGTAGCTGTGGGGTCAGGTGTGGTGGGGGCCACTGTTGCAGGGAAGAAATTCTCTCGGCTGTCCTTGGGGTGCTTGGGGGTGGTGGGTGCATCCCCTGAGGCCTGTGAAGACAAAGGCAAGGTGAGGAAGGTCAGTGGGGCAGCCCTTTGAGCATGCATTGCTCTGGCCCATGCCAGGCCAGTCCCACAGGACACTTCATCTGGACCCTGGATGCCAACATAACAGCATGGATCACTCTGAGCTCCCTGGACAGCCAACAAGAACCACAAACATTCTACCAGGTCACAACTGAGAGCAGCACACAGCTCGGAGTCCAGCTCCTCCCTCTCCGGGAGACATCCACCCATGCTAGCAGGGCCTCAGTGAAGACCTCTGGCTTGTCTCCTTGCCTCTCCTCAGTGCCAGCCTGAAAGGAACCTATTCACTTATGTGAGGGCCCAATCTTGGGGTTCTAGGAATGGTGAATCTGGGGCAGTGACTTTCTAAGGGTCACTGGTGGGTGAGTTCCAAGAGAAAAACTGAACCAGTCTATTCCCCAAGCCTAGCCTCAGACTGCTCTTATCATAGGCCTCTGACTTTTCATACAGTCCTCTTTGCCTTGGTACTCACTGGTGCTTGCTTTCTCTTCTGATGTTTGTTTCTCTAAAACCACCCCATGTGATGGGGACAAGTCTGCAAGTTCTGCTATGTGATGGGTGTTTAATGCTTGAAGATGAGGTGGGCAGACAGACCTGGATCTTGGCTCCAGGAGGCCAGAGCAATGCTGGCAATGTTCTAAGTGGCAGATGCAGGGAGAGTGAGGGCTGCCCTGTCATCCCTGCCGTCATCAATCAGGAGCAACCTCAGCAGCAAGCAACGGCCTGTAATGAGGTCCACAGCACTTTCCAGGCACGCACGAGGCTGCCATGGTAACTGGGACACCAGAAAGCAAAATATCAGTTCCCAAACAGGCAGGGGCTTTTCTTGGCTTTTGAATGCCTGCTATCTTCTCTAATGTTGGCCAGAGGCGGGCTGAGGCCAGGTGCAATCGTCTCAGCTGTCCTTCTCAAAATGTAGGCTGCGGAGCTCTATGGAGGAGGGGCAGAGGGAGTGGTTTTGGAAGAGACTCAGAAGAGCAACCTGCCCACAGCCCTGCCTACTGGGATGACCATGGGATAGCAGGGGAGGACACTGCCACCTTCCCTTGCCTGTTAGCATCTGGATACCCTGGCCTGGGATGAGGCCCTGGTCCTATCACACTCAGGAGCCCTGCATGGGCTCTGCCTCCACCCAGTGTTCTTGGCTGCTTTGATCCTAGTTACTCCATCATTCTGGCATCACGTCTCTACCAGTCACAAAGTCAGGCCCTTTCTGGCTAAAGCTTAATGGTTAGATGCTCTTCTTCCTACCTATGCAGAGAGCCAAAGGATGGGTCCCTTTGGCTTGCATGTGTATGTCTGAGTCCTGTCAAGGCACTGCCACTAAGGAGTACTGACTCACTGTCCAGAAGCCTAGACACGTCCTGCTCTTCCCCCTAGGGCCCATGGCAACCACAGGAACCACCTGGGCCAAAAGCCAAGGCCCTGGTGTGGGGCAGATTCTGCGTGAAGGGCAGCTGGGGAGGGGGTGAGGTGTTGGGGAGCATGAAGGGCAGCTGGGGAGGGGGTGAGGTGTTGGGGGGCATGAAGGGCAGCAGGGGAGGGGGTGAGGTGTTGGGGGGCATGAAGGGCAGCTGGGGAGGGGGTGAGGAGTGTGGGGGAGCATGAAGGGCAGCTGGGGAGGGGGTGAGGTGTTGGGGGGCATGAAGGGCAGCTGGGGAGGGGGTGAGGTGTGTTGGGGGGGGGCATGAAGGGCAGCTGGGGAGGGGCGCGCAGAGCTTACCTGTCTCTGGGCAGCAGCCCCGAGGTGGACCTGACAGAACTTCACCGCCTGCTCTAGCGCAGTCTCCTCGTCCACCTGCACAGAAGAGACGCCTGCAATCAGGCCTGACCTGCTCCCAGCTTGTTCCCTTACATACTGTTAGCACAGCCGAGAAGGGCTACTCCTGTGTGGACTATCCTCACTGAGGACCACACCCAGCATCCGAGCCTGTCATCAGGCGGGGATGCAGGCCAAAAAGACCCATGTACCAACTGCTGGTGTCAGGACTGTTCCCAGTCAACCCTCAGGCCACATCAAGTTACTTTCCATGGCCAGTTATTTATGTCCTAAAGGACGGAGACTGATGGAGGTCTCAGATCCCAAGGAAGCTTGCAAGTTCAGCTGAGAGCTGGGCCTTGTGGTACATCTTTTAGTGTCGGCACTTGGTAGTCTGAGGCAAGACTAAGTGTCTCAGGCCAGTCCGGGACACACAGCAAGACCCTGTCTCAAGACAAAACCAAATTAGTGAAGGCTCAGCTGCTTAAGTGGCTGTCACAGGCTGGTTTCTGAGCCACCCGAGAGCGGGATGTTGATTCTAGGGGCGCCCATGTAGGATGGTGACACTCTTGGCTATAGGAGCCTCTCGCCTGTCAGTGTGCGGCTGGAGGCATGTGGGGGTGGGCCCTGAACAAGCAGGCATGGCTTGAAGGAGATGGCCACACACTGTCAGGTGAAGAAGGGTGCAAGCAACCTCGCCTCCCCTGCAGGAAAAGCAGCAGTACCCATCTAGTTCCTAGGAATTCACAGGAGAAACACATTGCTAGCAGGGTGAAGAGAATCTCAAAGGTGTCAATTGGGAAAAACTGACCACTAGGGACAGTCACCCTATTTGTACTGGTGGCAAATTGAGAAGGGTGGTGGGCTTTTTGTTTGGACTCCTCCCAGGGGCTTCCACACTCCTGGGCTAGACCTGTACTGTAGTTTTGTCTTCCTTAAAGGCTGAATTCACATATACACCTCGTGGTTTTGTGTCTAATCTTATTGCCTGCTCATCAGAGAAAACCTCAAAAAACAAACAAAAAAATCAAGCAAAGAACACAGAGGGAAGGGAGTGGGCACCTCAGGGGCGGGCCCTGATACATGCCGCCTCAAAGAGGAGCCTCCTGTAGAACAGAAGGCCCAGGCCACGAAGGAGTCTGCAGACAGGTGCAGCCCTGGGGTCAGTGCACCAGCTGCCCACCTGCTTGATGAGCATGTAAGTCTCCGACATGATCTTCTCGATGCGGCTCAGGTCATAGGCCATGCCCTTCTGGCCCTGCTGCCACACGCGGTAGGCATCCAGCAGGAGTGTCTTGCCAGACTCTGTGTCCTCCAGGAGTTTCCTTTTGCGATTAGGCCTTGGAGATGCCTCCTCAGGGTGCCCTCCTCCCCTGGCTCCCCCAGGGGTGGGAGCAGCAGTCGTGGTGGGGGTTCCAGGGGATGGTGCAGGTGGAGCAGGCTGTTGTCGGGCGCTGATGCTCAGCTCCTCCAGGGAGAGCTCAGCAGACCGGCTCTCTGGACCCCGGTCCCTTGCGGGGCGGCCTGGCAGCAGGCGTGGCGTCTGTTCCAAGTCTGGGTGCCGAATGGCAGCCTCACTGGTATCCATGGGCTCATTGGCTCCCACCTGGGGACTCTCTTTGTCCTTCTGCTCCGCACCCTGGTCTGTGTTGTCCCTTGTGTCTATGGTAGCTGGCAATTGGTTAAGAGGGCCCACTTTGGCCCCTGGCTCAGGCCCTGGTCCTGAGCCATCAGCTAGAGGTAGCTTCTTGGGGTGGGGGGAGCCTTCCTGGCCATCCTCGGGGCTGGCTTTGTGTGAGACATCGGTGGTCATCCTGGCTCCAGAGAGGCCACAGGCTTTGGGTCCCGAGTATTCTAACCCCTACAAGGAAAACAGACAAGTCACTGGCCTGTATCAGTGCCTCCCTGGGTCCCTCTACCCAATGCCATTCTGGTTCTGTGCATGTGCCAGCTGGACAAGTCTACAGTCATGAGAAGAGGGCACCAGCCCAGAGCCCATGTCCTCTGCTCCTCTGGGAGTTCTACCCTCTCTCACACATAAGCGGGTGTAGGCATAGGCTTCCGGGATGGAGCTTTGTGACGTGAGCCTTGTAGGGAGCTGACATGGAAAGAGGCCTGTGTACGGCATTAACCGTGGCTGCTGCAGACTTGTTTTCCTAGTCCCCGACGCACAAGACCTGGGGTGAGCTGTGATAGGTTGACATACCTCTGCAAGCTCACTCAGTGTGTCCTCCAACACTTTCACAGTGAGGATGAAGGCTCGCTGTGCCAGGACCTGGCGGTCAGCATCTCGTAGATATTTCCTGTGGTCGTACAGAAGGCCAGAAAGATTGGGCCAGTGTCAGAAGCCAGTTAGCACAGCTGGGTGGAGAGGCAGCACCTTACTTCCACATCAGGAACACGTGACTGTGTTCCCACCTTGGCCCTTAGATTTCCTATTCAACAAGTCTCTGACTTGGTCCCAGTGTCTGGCCTGAGCCCTCTGGACTACAGATTAGCCAGTGGTCAGGGTAATGCTGGGCTAAGGTGCTAGCTTAAGGAAGGCCTGGGGGCTAAGTTCCTCTCCCTCAGGTTGGTTTATGGGATGCTTATGCTTCGTGGCCAGCCTAGCCCTATGTGAGTTCTATCTCCAGGTGTACACCCCCAACCTCTACACATGGCAGCTGCGGCAGACAACCTCTGTCTAGGTGACCCATCCTTCTGGCCAATGAAGCCATAAGAGCTGGTGAGGCCCAAGACCTCTGCTGCCCACCTACTTCCCTGGGGTGCTGGGGCTACTTTCAGAATGTCTATGCCCTACACCTTGAACTAGCCAGTGCCTCTAGAGACCCACGTTGGACGAAGGCCTAACTGCTTATGTCAGTCCTAGGTGCTTGAGGCAGAGCCAGATGAGAGCAGTGAGGATACGCCTGGGTAGAGCCCCAGCCAGGCTGTGTGTGGCGGCTCACTCACTTGCCCTGGTCTGGGGTCCGCTGCAGCATGGAGGACACCTTCAACAAGGTGCTGTGGTCCCGGAGCTGGGCTAGAACCTTGAGCAGCAGCACGATGGAGCGGTTCATGTGCCAGGCAAAGCTGCCTGGCCTGTCAATCTCATCCACGGGGATCCGCCAGATGCCCTACAGGGTGGACAAGGACAGGTTAAGGAAGGCCGCCACCTCTCTACCCCTTCCTGAAGTCCTCACAAGTCAAGCCTGCCACTATGCATGGGGTCCTAGCAGGCGACTTCTCAGCCCCTTCTTGTCAGCCAGAGGAGGACAGGAGTGCGTCTGCCTCTACCTATTCCCTCCTCATGGCACAGGACAGTACATGTGAGGCTCTGTAGCAATTTTTGCTGCCTCAGCCCCCTCTTTTTATACAGCTGTATCCCATACATTTACTGGGGCTGTGCCCTATGGTGGCTTTCATGCTGTGTACACACTTTTCTGCACAGGTACTGGCAAAGATACAGGAACAACTCCCAGGGGAGGAAGGTCTGAACCAGAGGAGACCAGCAACACTCTGACGGCTGCTGCTGGAGGACAAGCTCCTGTAGACTCACCTCCCTCAACTCCTGTCACCAGCTGTATCCAGGACCCCAGCTGCAGCCCTGAAGAACCCAGTCCCCAACACCTCAGTTGTGTCAGTTTGCCTTGGTAGAGCCTCTCCTCCTCTCTCCCTTGGTCCATATCTAATCATGAGGAGTTGCCCTTCTTCCCTCTACCACCAGCAGCCTTGGCTGGATCCTGGAGACAAGCCTGGCATCTGACAAACACTGGGGTCCATCAGGGGATAGAGGCAACATGGGTGCAGGAGGGAAGGTGTGACTAGTGAACAAATACTTAAGAGACCTGTCTGTCACCAGACCTTGGCGGCCTGGAAGAGGCTGGCAGATCCCAGTGGGGTCCCTGTAGTCAATCTCTAGAGACACTCCAGCTAGCACGGACCCTGGATCTTGACAGGCTGCATAATGGGGTTTTCAGTGCCAGTCACAGGGATTACAGTAGCACCCATGTGGTGTTCTGTTCTCATGGCTGCTTGCTGCCTATTAGTGGTTCAAGCACAGAAGTATAAACTCATGCTCTAACAGGCCAGGAGGGTGGGAGAGGAGGGAGGGCAGGGCATCTTCAGCCCTCAGCTGATGAGGGAGGCCTGGGGAAGCCTAACACCCTTAGTCCCTGGCCCCACAGCTTCCATACTGAGCCACAAGGAGAGTCCACTGGCAGACTAGGGCTGAGAACATCCATATCCAGGAGAACAAAAACCATTATATATTCCTCAGATGTATATCTGTAACAGCTCATAAAAAGCCAAATGGTGTGAATGAGAGAGAGAGAGAGAGAGAGAGAGAGAGACAGAGACAGAGACAGAGAGACAGAGACAGAGAGACAGAGACCGAGAGACAGAGACTCTCTTAACTGTCACAGTCAGCTAGTCAGCGCAGGGGTCCTCTGCTCCTAGGGCTGAGGACAGCCCAAGATAGACCACAGTGGCTACAAAGGTATTCACCAGGCACAGCAGGATGAGGTGAGGGAAGTGCTCTGTTTTTGAGGAGGCACATCCCAGATACCATATGTGGAGTTCTCACCATGGCTTTCCACAGACATGCAATAGGCGGTAGAGCTCAGAGACAGACTAGAGGGGCTACCCAGAATTGGGTGGCCTGCACCACCCCACAGCTTTGAGGGAAAGGTCCCTATGGGTCTTCACAGGGAACCCTCCACACCTGTACCAACCTCCACAGCTGGCTGCAGCAGCTCTTCAGTCTAGATGGCAGAAGGAGCTTCCCTGGGCCACCCTGAGATCTGGCTGTGACACAGATCTTTTCCAGATCTGTGACCCCTCCATGCCAGGCCCAGAATCAACCTGGCTTCACAGACCTCTCCTCACTTGCTGTGCAAAGTGCTAGATGACTCAGAGGTCACTTTCCTCCAGACCTCAGAATGGCAGAGGGTCTACCCAACTTCTCAGAAATGCAGTCACAGCCAGGCAGGGTGGCTCACGCCTTTAGTTCTAGTGCTAAGGATGCAGAGGCACATATTTCTGGGAGTGTGAGGCCAGCCTAGACAGCAACTTCCAAGCCAATCAGAGAACCCCAGTCTCAAAACCAACCCCTACTCCCAAATTTGCATTTGTTGTTCTGAACTGTTCCTTGTGGTGTTGAGGTTAGAATGGGGATGACTTTCCTCTAGGAGCAGCCAGAGGCAGGGGAAGTGGCCCTGCTGCCGGTGTTCATTACAACCTCCAAGCCAGTGGTACTAGAGTGCAGGCACAGGCATGCTGAGGGAAGAACAGACAGAGAGTCCTGGGGCCCTCATATACCACCTGGTGGTCCTCAAAAGTCCGTAGGGGCGGTCAGGTTCCAATGCCTATCTACTCTGGATACAGGCATGCTAACTCTCATTATCAGTTATACATGCTGGAAGTAGTTGGTTAGTGTCAACTCTGGTTAATTAGTAAAATGTTATCTTTCCAGTACGGCACACACTGCACCCCAGGGCTGGAAGCTGCATCAACTGGCCCCAGGGCTTTGGGTGTGCCAGACAAGCACTGTCACACCAATGAACTACATCCCTAGTCCTTTTCTGAGACAGTTGACACTATATACCCAGGCTGGTCTTGAACTCTTGATCCACCTGGATTAATTATATAGGTGTGGACCACGCCAGGTCTCGTTGGCCTCTTTAGTTTTCTATCTCAACTGCCTCTCCAACTTCCGTGTGTCCTTTGTACTGATAAAAGCTACAAATTCCATGCACGTGAGCCTTTGTTTATGTCCTTCCACATCCTCTGCCCAGCCTACCCTCCTAACATTTTCCCAGGAGAAACCAAATGGTCCCTCCTCTCGGAAGCTCCCTGGCTTGCTGCTCTGTGACACGGTGGAGATAACTCCAAACCAGCTTTTCAGATGGCTTTGGAGGCTTGACAGGGTGTCCCCGCCAGGTCTGGTCTGCTTTAGCTTTAGGTCCTAAGGGCCCTGACACAAACTTGGCAGAGCAGGTGGGGCATCCATCGTGAAAGCTTTCTGCTTTCCATTTTATTTACAGGCTCTCTGTGCCAGGGAATCCCTAAATTTTCCTCTCTGATCCTGGAAATTTCCATGTTCAACTGTATGGGGCAGGTGAGAAACAACTGGGTTTACTGCAAACAAAGCTCTTCTAAACTCAAAGCATATGAACCCCACATGTGGGGTCATGGGAATTGCATGAAGATAAACTGACCCTTCCCCAGTGCCAGGAAGCAATGTTATGGTTCTGACTGGTGTTCACTGAGCACAGCTCACCTGGCCAGGTGGAAGCTGGCACACCATGAAAAAGTGAGCTGAGGAGATGCTACCAGTAATGTGCTTGGCCACATGCAGGGTGGATTGGGAAGAGGCCTGGCAGACGTTAAGGGGCACAGGAGGCTCTTATGCCAAGCTGAGGATCAGCACTGCAGTACCCCAGATTGCCTTCCCAGGCAAGGGTAGGACTGGGAGGACGCAAACCCCTCTTGGGGATATAAAAGGCCTGTCAGGCAGGTAAGGCAGATGACTGCAATGGAACCACATTCAATACCAGGGAAAGAAGAAAACATAAGCCATAAGTTCTTAAAGACACCCACTTCCCAGTAGGGAAGGTCTGTCAGCAAGGGGTCTCTTGTCTCAGCACTTGGGTCTAGTTTTCATTGCACACTGTCCAGCGTATTTTGATCCCTACCTCCATCTCACTTTCTTTTATAACACTACCGTACTGATTTCAGAACAAATAAGGCAAATCCCAGGACAAGCAGAAGGAAACAGCAGATGCCCCCGACAATATTCCAAATGAGCCCTTAGAGGCCTGAGGTCCAGCAACTGCAGCTACACTGTCCTTCTCTTAGAGGCAGTCATGCTGGAAGACACACTTGCTGCGCGCGGTCTGGTTCCTTCACATGTTCTACCAGACTCTTGAATCTACTGGGTGCTGGCTCCTCTTTTTGCTATAACAGGTCCCTTCTCTTCCATAGGCATACAGCCAGCAGGTGAACTCCTAGCAGGAGCCCTTGGGAATACTTTGCCCTTTCAGCATGGAGCTCTGTGCAGATGGAGACAAGCCTGGGTAGGTATGTGTGTGGGTGATCCTGTGGCCACCATACTGGCCTTCAGAGACAACAGGGTAGAAATAAACCCAACTATGCCTTCTGCCTAAGCTGAGCAGGGCCTGGCTTCTGTGCTTACAACTCCAGGATGGACTGGGCAGGGCCTCTCTAAGGAGAACAAGCTGGAACTCATCTCTCTGTCACTGCCCCACCAAACCCACTCCCAGAGATGGTATCAGCGGGCCTCTCAGGATGAAGAGGGTAGACACTTGTTCCTTCACCACAGTACACAAGGGAGAAGGTATGGGGCTAAGCAGAGGCCGCACAGCGCCCAGGCCAAAGCCCAGAAGAGAAAGGCATGGACCTCTGGAAGGTGTTAGGGAGAAGCCAGAGTGGGAGCTGAGCTAGGGCTAGTGTGAGTGAGCAGCAGGGCCAGTAGGAAAAGAGGCCTGGCAGAGAGCAGATGGAAGGAGCCTGCAGAAGAGCTGATGTCCAGTTCTGAGGGACAGGCCAGAGGAGAAATGCACATCTGAGAGCTCCAAGCGAGTCAGAGCATCAGGGACCCCACGAAGATCCCCTCTGTAGGACTGTGCTTTGACACCCCTGCAGGCCAGCACGCTGTCTTTAGTCAGCATCACTTGATTCCTGTGTTTGGTGTCACCAAGACTGGGCCCCAGGCTGTCAGTGTGGCCGGGGATCATGCTTGCTTGGAGCACCGTGCTGTAGGCTGTCCGGCCTTCCCAGCAGCCCCAGAGTACTTCCAAACACCACACTGTGCTCAAGTTTCTCCTGCATGCCAAGTACTTCATTGCAAGCATCTCAGCCCATCTCCGCTCCCCAGAGTGGTTCTGGGCTCCTTGATGACAGATGAAGTCACTGAAACACACACTAACAACTGAATAATTTATGGAGTCCCAGACTGTGGGCTAAAGGTTGGATACAAGCTTCCAACCCCTTCCCACAGCCTGATGTGACCTGAAAGGTCACGGCTGTGGAGGCAGTGGGGCTCCCTTCAGGAACAACACCCAACAGTACGGTGAGTCTTGGGGTACATGGGGGTGGGACATGACCACTGCTTTAAGGGTTTTGAAGCCTTTCTCAGGAGAAGAGAAAAAATGGAGGTGGCGGGTAAGCCTGCGGCAGCACTCACAAGCGCTGATCTACTCACAGTGGGCTGGAGAGCAGCGTGGGAGCACAGGCCTGGCCAGAGGCTGGTGAGGCTCTGCTCTCCATTAGCGGCAGTCTTGGCGAGCAGCACACCATGGAGGAAGCACAAAGCACTGGCTCCTGTAGGCAGGGAGCACTCTCCTGGATAAGGCTGTACCTGTGCTCCATCTCAGGACGTGCTGCATGCTGTGGTTAGGGGCGCATATTCCCGTCGAGACCCAGGCTCCTCTTTCCCCAGATTACTGACTCAGCAGCCAGGCCATACTCCCCTACGGGCCTTGGTGTAGGCAGAAGAGCTCTTCTACACACACTTCTGGACCTGGGGGCTGCTGAACACAGGGTCTCTGTACTCAGCCCAGAGCCAACTAGAGCAGCAAGCAGAGGCCATGAATTCACATTTAGATCTGGTTTTCCCAGCACACTGCAGTAACAGTGTAGCCGCTGGCTATTCCAAGAGTCCTACCCCTCAGTCACAGATCCTTCTAGAACTCCTTCTCTAAGGCGCAAAGTACCCCAGGAACGTGCCTAGAAGGGCACCCTTGGGAAAACCAGAAAGGAAAGAAGTTGGGGGAGGGAAATGGCTCAGCCAGAGGGGGTAGTTTCATTTCTCTTGCCATGCTGGTAGAGATACTCCAAGATATTTTAACCCAGTTCTTTTTTTCCCCAGAGAGGGCAGCTGAGTTCAGATGACCTGCTCAAGGATGTCCAGTGACAGTGGGACCAGGAAGTAGGGGTCTATCTCCCTGACCTCAAAGCCTCTCCTCATGCCCTCACTTTAACACTTCAGAGGAAGGAGCTGGCAGGGTTTCGAATCACGTGCTTCTCAAACCCAGTAACCTTAGCACAGAGCAGGCCTGGCATAGGAGGCCTGCTCAGAGGGTGACTGGCAGCTGGCTGGTGCCCCTCCACTGGCAGCATAGGTGCCTCACAGAGTTTAAGTGCTGTAGGCCTACCTTCAGCCTTGGTTTTACCGGGGCTTAGCTGCTTTCTCCAGCTGTCCCTTGCTGCCACACAGAGGTCTGAGATGTGATACTTGTTCTGATTTGCAATTCTCAGGGTCACGCCCAGTAGGGCACCAGGCCAGACAAGAGGGCAGGAGGGAGGATCTCATCTTGGGGCACCTAGAAAGGTTGTAAAGGAGCCACCTGGCACCACACAGAGGCACTGATGAGGAAAAGATAGCAGATTGTGACAGCTCTGAGGATACCCAGGACACTTGGCCTGAGGGAACAGGTGGGCTGCTAGGCAGATGGCAGTAAATTTCCCCCTCTTCATCTCATCTAGGTTCCTAGTTCAAGGGTTCTGAGTCTATCTGGAGTTTTAATGAGATCTATCTAACCAGTTGAGGCACTGCCCACCCAGACTGCCTCTAGCTTTTGACCTCAGTCCAAGAGCCTCAGCCTTGGACACAACAGTTGCCCTGGTTGAAACTGAGTTGTTATGAGTGGGAGAACAAACAGGCAGATAGGGCTGTATCTGCCTTGCTCTTGATGAGCTCATGATCTATGAGGCAGAAGTCTTGGGAGTAGGGGATCCCAAAGCCGCCAAGGAAAAGAGAGCACACCAGCATGAGAGTCCAGGAAACAACGATGGTGCACACTCTCACCTATGGAGCCTACCTGCAACCTGAGGAGAAAGCGAATGTTCTGTGCCAAAAATCATAAAACATTGACTCCAACTCTCTTAAAGAAGGGGTGTGGAGCTATGTTCCAGTCACCCAGGTACAAGCATAAAAGAGAGGCTGGTGTGTGAAATGAGAGGCCAGGAGAGCAGAGACTGTGAAGGGTGTCTGGGCAAAGCCAGAGGAAGCAGAAGACAGAGGCTGAGCAGACAGAAATGAGAAATGGGCAGCTGAGAAGGGGGCGGGCAGTGTAACAACTCCCTTAGAGTATCCTAAGCCCAAGGAAGTATTTCCCACGCCATCAAAAACACGAACACCCATCCATAATACATGGGCTACAGGCTGCCACCCGAGCTAGAACTTTCAGGGTCATTAAGAAGAATACTGGATTGGAAACTTAACAAGCAGGAGGCAGCAGGCTGGATGCCTGGAGTGGGGCCTGGTGCCTTCGCTGACAGAGCTGGGGGATGGCCCACTGAACGAGGGGTGAACTAGCTTTCTAGAATAGCATATGCCAACAACCCTGATCACTGAGAACAGCACTGCCTGCGAACACCTAAAACACAGAGAATCCATTCCTCTCCCTGGTGAGTGTTTCTATGGCCCTTCTGGGCACAATGGTACACAGATGAAGAGTGAGAACTCTATCCCAAGAGCAGAAGAGACAGTGTAGGAGCAGAGCTGCTAAGCAATGGAGGAATGGTGCCTCAGCAGGGGAGAGCTCAGCTTAGCACCCCCATCCGCCCCTCAGGAAAGCACGAAAACCTGTGCAGACTCTAACAGAGTCTCAAAATTAACAGCCAGATTCCAAGAAGCCGGGGACAGTCCCATGTAAGAAATAAGCACAGTTAGGAGGAGGCAGCATCCTCCAGTCTTGGGGTGATACCTGTCGCCCACTAACACACACAAGCCACTCACACAAGACTACCTAAAGAGGTGTGAGGACTGGATAGAGAGAGATGCTCTCAATGTCACTGAGCTCCTGGGGTTGACTACAGCTCTCAGGCGGCTGCCCAGCTTCTCCCACCTCAGATTTCACTTCTTTCACTCTGAAGAGGCCAGCTCTTTTGTGAGCCAGCAAGCAGCAGGAAGCTGGGGCTACATCCAGCACAACTCTCCTAACAGCTCTTTGTGTATTACAGCCCATTTGTCCCCAGGAAGGAGAGCGTCAGGGATGCCGCCAGTCAGCTGGGTAGCACCCTGGGCCTCTTAGACAAACAGCTCCCTCTGCTACTCCTGCTCAGGAGTCTTGGTGTTTGAATCTGGGTCTGCTTTCTAGGTAAGGTAGCTACTCATCTTTTTGATGCTCTGAGAGAGGGACCCTGCAGCACTTCTGCTCCATGCCTAAGATGGAGGGGAAGCTGGGAGCCCTTCCTTCCCTGCAAGCCAAACACCACTGTAGACAGAAGTTTCTGCAGTGAGCACCTCAGAACCATTTGGAAAGCGATCTGTGGTCGCAGGACTGTGTAGAGGCCATCAGGGACACCCTAGTTCTCCATTACAAGGTCCTGGATGTCCAGGCAGGGCTACTGAGGGCAAGGGATTCCCCATGCCATTACAGGTAATGAGTCCTCAACCGACTCAGGCAGGGGCTGGGGAAGCCTGCAATTTGCCTGCAGCTGGCGTCTGCCGTTTCCAGCCTTTTCTGCCAAATGAGACATATCATGCACTAGGTCCCCTCCCCTCCCCCTCCTGGGAAAAGCAGAACCGACAAACAACTGAGCTTGGGGAGAGCCTGGCCGCCAGCCCTGCCCCCATGTGCTCGCGGAACCAGCAGGGCCCCTTGCCCAGCCATGCGACCCCTACCCCAACCCTACCCCTCCTCCTACTCTTGAGTGCTGAGGAGCTAGGACCCCGGGCCCGGGGTTCAGAGCTGGCCCGCACTGGCAAAGCGCTGGCACCATCTTCCCGCCCCCGCACAGCGGCTATTTATAGCTAGGGAAGCACCGCGCCCGGGCGCCGCTGCCCATCCCGCCCGGCGGCCCGCTCACCATCCCCGAGAGCGGCACCGCGCAGCTTTTCGTCAGCGCCTTCTGCCGCGAAGTTGTTGCATCTAGTGGCTTTCGTTTTCGCAGGCGCACACCCACGCCTGGGCTCCGGCCCGGGGCTTGGTCGGGCTGGGCTGTCCTGGGTTTGCTGGGCGGGCGCAGTACAGACTCCACCAGCGCCAGCCGCCCCCGCGTGCCACTACCTAGGCCAGTCTGGCCTCCCACCTGCCGTTCGGTTTAATACCAGCCCAGTCCGGGCACTGGGAGCACCGCACCCACCGGTCGGCGACTTCCTCTGTAGAGGCGCTTGGGGAAACCACGGCCCTCGGGCTTCCTGCTGCGCCTGGGGCTGGGGCAACTGCCCGAGCCCACCCGGGGGAACTGAGCACAGAAAAGCAGAGAGTCAGGCAGACAGAGGTGAGGTGGTCGTGCAGCCCTGGTCCCAATCCCCGCCCTCGGCCACGGGCAAATTCCTACCCGCCTGCTTCCCGGTGGCATCTGTGCAGGAGAGCTAATGCGGGCACCAGGCCATGGCCGCGGAGGCTTGCTCCTCACTTGTGGCGGGCTGGGGCGGGGCAGGCAAGACCTGGACGGTCCCCGGCAGTTGCTTGCCAGCACAACTGACTTTTGCCGGCCAATCCTGGCGGGGTCCCTGGCCTATCCAACAGGGGCTCGGTGATGATGGGCTGCCCACAGGCTGAGGGGTGTCTAGTACACAGCCCTTGGCACAGGAAGCTGTGGGACGGGGAGGTGAGGAGTTTGGGAGGCAGGATGGCAATGGCCAACGGCAGCATGGGAGGGCAATCTTTCACCTGCAATGGGCTCCAATGTGCACAGCACCCATCCCCCTTTTGTGCCACACAGTGCCTTGTGGTGGGTAGAAGTGTAAGTTGTAGGAACACCAGAGCTGTCAGTTGGGAGAAGAATGAAGATGTCTGGAGTAACATTCTAAAGAAGGCAGCACAACAAAGAAGTCACAGTGAGCTCCCCAGAGGGAAGCCATCTATTTTCCCACAGGGACTAAAGGTGTGAGGCCAGGTAAATGAGGACCCCTCCCCCCACCTCTGCCTTTCAAGTACAGGTACCCAACTCCTGTGAGCAGCTTTGCAGAGTCCAGGGCAAGGTAGTGAGCCTGCTCTGCAGAGGAGGAGCTTGGGAAACAGTGCTCTACCATCCACAACCTAGTGAGGCAGGCTGTACAGGAGCTACCCAATTCCAGGCTGCTCTTCCAGCCTAGGAAGAAGAGAGCACTGCAGGAAAGCACAGAAGACACTGTCTCTGCATATTTCCCCTTACACCAGGGATGAGTCCACTCCCTTTCCACACTCAGAAAGGCTTCGTCCACCTGGTCTGCCATGGCACGACACTTACTGCATTCCTTGAGCTGGCTGGTTTCTATCTGCTCACAGTTACCAGGTGACTTTAATCCAAACAAGCCTAGGTCCAACCCTCCCTCTGTTCAACCTAGAAAATAATCCAGTTTTCTGCCTTCGGAAGATGACTTTCCTGCTCAGCAAAGGGCTTGTTGCTAGGGACACGGAAGAAGCAGGGCTGGGCTCCTAAAGGGCATTCACTTGCAGGCACACACACATGAGCCCAAGCCTTCTTCGGTCTCCAAGGACAGGGGCTTCACATGCATGCCCCCAAGACAGGATGTCAAGGACTTCTTAATCTGGTCATCTCCCACTCACTGCACCTTCACAACATCCACGCTGCTGCTGTTCTTTGACAGACAACACAAGTAGGACAAGGTTCAGGGAGGCTGGGCACTGGTGCAGTTACTCTAAGACTAAGGGCCCATCACGCAGACCTGGCCTGCCCCAGCTTGGATCATTCCTCGTAGTTGTTCCCACCTGCTGGAGCAGACATCGTGACCAGGTGCCAAAATGTCACTTGTATTTCATGTAACTCATGACCTCACTTCATACCTTTTCTACTTCCTGGCAGATCAAGTCAGACCAAAGAAAGCTGAGAACGTGTGCTCATCGCCTCCACCCAGGCCAGGAAGAAGCTGTGTTATCAGTGTTGTGTACAGTTGTTTGGAAGGCAGACTCCAGGAGGCCTCCAAGCCCACCAGCAATACCTATTCTCCAGAGAATGTCTGCCCTGCCACAGACACCCCTCAAACACTGTGGAGAAAAGGTCCACTGGCATCACATCACCAGTCAGCACAAATGAACTCGAATGGCTCCTGGGGAAGGGTGCTGAGTGGCCTGAAGGCCCAGTACCTGGCTCACAGCAACTGGGAAGCCTACAACACATAAGAACTTTTGAGGGTAGGGGGTTGCTAAGTCCTGAACAAGCAAAAATTCAAGAGGGACATCCCTGGGAGAACATCTATTCCCAGATGGGCTCTGGAGGCATTGGCATACCCATCTAACCTAATTTTTTAGGGTAGCATCTCACTGTAGTCCAGGCTGGCCTCAAACTTCATGGCAACTTTCCTGCTTCAGCCTCTGATTGAGTGCTGGGATTACAGAAGTCAGCTGCTACCTATTACCTTGGCCTCTTAAAGCCTGTTTCTACACTACATGATGTCCTGTGCTTCAAGCCCTGGCTTGTGCCAACTGTCTCCAGAGACATTCTCACCTCTTGCTGCCCAGTGATAACAAAGCCCAGTGAGATATTCCTCATAGAGTAAGAATCACCCTTCCTGTCCCCCGAACCAGAGGAATGCTTCTGAGTACATGCTGGAGTGGCAAGTGACAACACCGTGACAAAAGTTAGTAGGTCTATATCTACATTACATCCTTGAGAATTCTGCAGGCTTTGAAGAGCTTTGGGCTTCCTGGAGGTTGTTAATAGCCTGAATAGTTGAGACCAATGGGTCCTAGTTGCTCATAAAGCTCCTGAATGTTGAAAGGTGTGGACCTCTACCAGTACTCTGGAGAGAGCGCCACTCCTCCACCTCAGGGCATCCTGAAGGCCTGAGGTTGGGGAACTCTACCAGCCAATGAGGCTCTGGTGAATAGGCCATCTTGATCACTCTCTCTGCAGGAGCCCTCTTGAGTAGCTGTAGGTTTCCTTAGGAATGTAGACATAGCCTTTGGCATACCTAGCCAATGGCATATGAAGACACTCGTGGCTCAAGTGAGTCTCTGGTCTTGGGAAGCTACGTTCTGAATGACAAAGCTGGGCTCTACCTGAGCTACCCAGGGGACCACATGTTTCCAATAGTATCTTAGTATCTTATAGCTATTCCTTTTAAAGAGCTGACTCCTTACAGACCTTCAAGTGTTTCTTGGTTCCTTTCTTGTAGGCTCTTCCTTTAGTCCCAAGGTAGAGCCCTGGTTTTCCTTCTGGGGTGGACTGAATGCTATGGCAAGAATGCTCCTTAAGAGTCCTAATTTCCATGGGCGACATCTGTTCAGGGATCCTAGGTTATCTCCATGCATGTTACTTGGTTGGAGTACCAGTCTCAGGAAAGACCCCTGTGCTCATATTTTTTTGGTTCTGTTGCTCTCCTGGAGTTCCTGTCCTTACTATTTCCTGTCTTACTATTTCCCACTTCTTTCATAAGATTCCCTGCACTCTGCCCAAAGGTGGGCCATAAGTCTTAGCATCTGCTTTGATAGTCTGCAGGGCAGAGCTTTTTCAGAGGCCCTCTGTAACAGGCTCCTGACTTGTTCCCTGTTTTCTCTTTCTTCTGATGTCCATCCTCTTTGCCTTTCTGGCCAGGGATTGAGCATTTTAGCAAGAATCCTCCCTTTGGCGGTTCAGTGTCCAAGTGGGTTCTATAGTAATGGGAACAGGAACTGTCTCTGACATGAACTGATTGGTCTGCTCTTTAATCACCTCCCCCTGAGGGGGGAGCAGCCTTATCAGGCCACAGAGGAAGAAAATGCAGCCACTCCTGATGAGACCTAATAGACTAGGATCAGAAGGAAGGAAAAGAAGACCTCCCTTATCAGTGAACTTGGGGAAGGGCATGCAGAAGGGAGAGGAAGGGAGGGGTTGGGATGGGAGGAGGGAGGGAACTACAGGGGGGATACAAAGTGTAATAAATAAAGTGTAATTAATAAAGAATTTAAATAAAGAAAAAAAGAGTCCTAATTTCCAACCTTGCCATCACTTGCCTGCCTCAGAAGTGTAGGACAGTGGCCCTGTGTAACACGTGGTCTGGCAACTTTCCTACTATGTATGTGACGGCGAGTTTTCTTCTTTAAGGCTGAGACAAAGTTAAACAGGCAGCCTCCCTTCTCCCTAGGCTCTGCCAAAGCCACGTAGTCTACTTGATTCTCCTGAGCTAGAACTTTGGTCCTGAGATGCTGATCCTCCTGCACTGTACAACTGTGCAGTGCCTAGAGTACAGTCCCCAGTGATGCTGAGGGGAGACAGGTGGGAAAGCATGAAACAACTGTTCAAGGAACATCTCCAGGCCGCTATGCCAGGGCTCCGCACTAAGAGTCCTGCCCCCAGGACTGGAACTATGTACATTTCAGCAGACAGCTATGCTGTGGCACTCAAATCAACTGGGTCCTGGTCTAAGCGTGCACATTCTATGCATGGGACAACTGTTCCCACCAGCACTTAAGAACAACCCCCTTCCTCAGGACAGAAAGGTACGATCTCAGCCAGTCCCCAGGGCTCTTGTGAACCCTGGAATGGGTATGTGATGGGGCATGCCAGCTTAGCTTAACTGGTACCTTCAGCCCAGCTGCACAGCACACCACAGAAAGAATGATGAGGATGGAGTGGAGATATGACTGCTGTGGAGAAGAAGTGGCAGGGTGATGTACTAGGTGGGGTAGCACTGGAGATTACTCCATGCAGGGGGACCAACAAAAGGAGGAGAGACAGCTCACAGCAAGGCAGTGAAGATAGCTGCTATCTGGGAGGACAGGTGTACTTACTGTGGCAGGCTTATGTGTGGCAGAGGGTTTCACATCTGGGTAATGGGTATAATGGGTAATCCTCACAGAAAGGGAAGGGTTGCCAGAGGTCAGAGGAATAAATCAGGCAATGGAAGCCAGCAACCTCTTAGGCATCCTGGATGTGCTGTGAGGCACCAATCTCAACCATGAGCTCCCTGCCTAGGGACCTGTGGTTGGCCCTCTACTGAGGGCAGATCTGGCCTGACAGCAATGGTGGCATCCGGGCCTTACCCAGTGCTGCCTGTGTGAGAGAGCCTCACTTCCACACTTCTCAACAGGGTGTGGACTGCTGGGAGTCCCTGAGCACTTCATTAGAATACAAGGCACTTGCAACAGGCTCTGCTATGGCCCCATTTCTGTCTGGACAAGGGACACTGCAATAACCTACTCTTCGGAGAACTGCTAAGCTGTTTTCATTTCATTTCAGGAGGGGAACCCAGATCTTAGGAAGGCCTTCTCTGGCAAGCACAATGAAAAACAAAAACAATAACAAAAACAAAAAACCAGGCTAATTTATACTGATCTCTCATCTCTAAAGAATGTCTTTTGTGGCTTGAGGATTCTGGCTGGCCTAAGAAAGTTTGTGGGAGGGGGTCATGAAGATTCCTTCATGGAGGAAGGGCAGTCTGAGATCAGATGGTGGCCTCTGTCAGGCAGCAACAAACTGGAGTACAGGTAGCTGGGAAAGGCTAGGCTTGACCACGACACAGAAAAGACCTGAGGCCGAACTGACACCATTGTGGGCATTCAAGATGCCAAGAAGGCTTATGCCCACTATTTCTTCCTACTCCAGGATGGCCATAGGAAGAAACTCTTTGCATCTTGGGTAATGTCAGAAGAAGAAACACCCTACAGAGTAGGGTCTGCTCCACATATACAGAGCCAACCCCCAAACTAGAGTGCTAACAAATCCAGATGCAAGTAGAAAAGCTTAACCTAGGCATAGGTGGTCTCTATGATAGCCCTGGACCTAGAAAAAAAAAAAAAAGAGAGAGCACCTATTCAGAGCAGGGGCCCTCTGATGACAAAATATGACACCTAGGTCTAACTTTGAAACAGCTGAACTTGACACCTGATTACTGAAACATACCCGTTCATGTGTATACTGCTCTCAGTGCTCTTCCTACTGACTCTACCCTCTTTATCGGAGCCTCCTATATGAGGGATTCACTCCACACTACCTCCTTTGGTTTTTGTTTTCCCATGAAATACCTTCTTTCCGATACATGGCCAATTCCAAATTCAGTTCAGACTTCCAAAACTGTTCCTCATCACCTATGCTGAAGACTGGCACAGTCATCTCCAGGACCGACAGCAGCATACTAGAGGTGCCTGGGCTCAGGATTGGGCATGAACTCAAGTGTAGGGAGTATAACTGTGGACGCTAAGCTGAGGGGAGAAACCCCTTACCGTGTGCCTGCACACAGGCATCCTCTGTCCTCTATAAAGGGACCCCTCACCCACAGCCATGAGGCCAGCTCTATCTGCCAAAGGCATCTAAGCTCCTCTGTACCAGATGCCCTTGTCTAAGGCAGGTACTACCTGGTTGATCCATGCAAAGTTATAGCTGAAGCATGGACTGTAGTGAAAGACATGGCTAGGGAGATTTTGCCTCGGAAATACAGTCCCATGCTGACCCAATGGCTGGTCTCTCTTGGGGCCCAGAGGTGGCCCTCATTTGCCTCATTGCCTCAAGAGCCCCAATCTGAGTTCTTGAGCCAATGACTAGGTATGCCACGTAGACAATCTGTGCCCCGCCAGTGATGGACTAGGGTCTA
Source organism: Pachyuromys duprasi (assembly GCA_028658305.1). Taxonomy (NCBI): domain Eukaryota; kingdom Metazoa; phylum Chordata; class Mammalia; order Rodentia; family Muridae; genus Pachyuromys; species Pachyuromys duprasi. The sequence continues at coordinate 48,610,617 of CM053756.1, forward strand.
TCTTAAAGGCCAACAAGGCTTTATCTTTGTTGATCTATGGTAAGAGGTACATACTTAGTACTTTAAAAACGGGTTGTCATATTGTTTTGCTTTTTGAAACAGGGTTTTTTGCTTAGTAGCTCAGCTGGCTGGCTTCAAACTCATGATCCTGTTTGATTCAGCCTCCTGAATACTGAAATTAAAAGCAGGTACCATATGATAGGCTCAATCAAACTTTGTTTTTGGATTGGTGAGATAGCACAGTTGGTCAAGACACTTGCTGCTGAGTCTGACAACCTGAGTTGATCACCAGGACCCACATGGTGGAAGGGGCCTACAAGTTATCCTTGACCTTCCTGCACATGCACTTGGCACATATATGGACTCAAGCATGCATGCACCCAAACACACATATGCACACACACATTTTTAATCAAGCAGACTCATGCAGTTCCTTCAAGGCACTTTACCAATCTACCCCGATCTATCCCACTTTCTCCACTATCAGTGAGCTTTGTCACACCTGTCCCTTCCCCACCAACTGCTCCCTGAACACAGTGGTCACTGTTGCTCAGCAGCATCCTGTTCTCATGTGGTCTTTAACTTAACAATAAGGTAATGCTTGTTCCGCTGTGCACATGAAGAAACTGAGTCTGCAAACACTAACTGGCTTGCTCATAGCTACACACCCCACAGTATGGATGGAGCCAAGTGTGGAGGGGGTTTTCCTCTGGAGAGCAGACGTGGGATAAGACATGCACCACCAAGACCTATGTATGTGACAGAGTCTTTGGCTTGCCCCTCCCAGGCAGCTCCTGGCCTCAAGAGCCTGTCATCATGAAGTCAAACTTTCCAAATGGGAAAAGCAGAGGGAAAAAGGAGAAAGGAAGGAAAGGGGATGGAGAAAAATGGGGAGAGAGGAAAACTACCCAAGGAAGGGGGCCTGGCACTGAGCTAAGAAGGGCGCTAGGCAGTGAGTGCTGGGCACACGGCAGACAGGGAGTCCTAAGCTCCTCAGGGCTCTGCTCAGAAGCTGGCACAGCACAGCTAAGCAGGTGGAGCTTGGCCCTTCCTGCATCTGCTGGAGGAGCTGCCATGGCATCTGTTTTTCATTGGCTATGTGAAAAGGTTTCTTTTGGAAAAGGAGATGGAAAACCACTGACCCTATCCAATTGGCCCACCTTTAGATGGAGAAACTGAGGTCAAAGGGGCTGGGGACAGGAAGTCTACCATGAGGCAGTGCAGAATCCTTCCCCAGTGTGTGCATACTGAGTACATTTGGTTTAGGTGCTCGACTTCTCAGACCATCCTGTTACGCGCAAGCCCACTTACAGGGGCTCTTAGCTCCATCCCCCAAACTGGGGCCTAGCAAAGGATAGAAGCCCTTACAGAGCTCAGAGCTACCTTAGGTTCTCTGCTGCCGTGGCATTGATTGTGACCTTAACGTGGTGGCCTATAACCCACTGTGAAGACATATTCTTCTATGGGAGCAGTGCAACGGGTAGGACTACCCAGTCCCCTCACTCAGCTTCCACGGCCACAGCATGTCCAGTACTCTGAAGCTGAATGACCAGGGCCTAGCACTGCCACATCTTTACTCTCAAAAGCATGAGTTCATAGTGGCCTCTCCTCCCTTTCTCTGGAACCCCAGAGTCCCCAGATCCTGCTCTTCAGCAACCATGGGGCTCTCCCAGCTTCTGCCTATGCCCAAGCCACCCACTCTTCCTGACTTCACTGCACGTTGAGAACTCTGCTCAGGGTCCCATGCATGTCTAGAAGTACCTCTCTCCTGCGACTGCCCTTGACTGTCCCAGTGCTGGCCAGCACCCTGGGGCCTGGAGCAGTTCCTGGGGGTGCTACCTCAGCTGAAACCATCCTGCACAGGCATCAGAAAGACATGGTAAGGCCCATTACCCAAAGAAGAGATCTTTGAAAAATAATCTGAATCAGAAAAAGAAGTCTGTGCTGGAATGTTCTCTGTGAGAACATTAAACAGTATGCTCTTGACTGAACACTCACTCTTAGCAGTGTGGTTGGGGATTGGAAGGAACCCAGGCTGAGCTTGACTGAACATATCCACGAATACCACAGTCCATTTAGGGAGAAAACAGCAGTGGTCCTGAGCAGATGTGCAGAAACTCTGGTATGGAGGCTGGCCCACAGGACACAGTCCTGAGCCCTTGACTCCTTGCTCTGCTGCTCACTGCCTGCGCGACCAGCAAATCATATTGTAGCATCTACAGGGGCTTCTGCATCCTTTCAGGACTGCCCCAAGGACTCAGGCCACAAATTAAGAGTTCGCCCTCTTCTGCCCATGCATTCTGGCCTTGCCACAATTCTCAGTACCTCTGGTGGTCAGAAAAGAATGCACACCAGAGGAAGACATCCTAAAAGCTGTTTACACTTGATTTTTGTTGCTTTAAATCAAAGCTGTGACTGCAGCAGCCAGGCTTGACAAGATCTAACTGCCATAACCTGGGCTTGGGCATTCGATACACAGTGTGCTTCCTCTTGAAGGCTAGGAGACTCATAGCTTCTCTCCACTTGATGCCCAGGAAGAGGCCTAGCCTGAACCTGAACTAAGCCAGTCTAAGCTGTATAGTTCCAAAAAGTTCAGAAGCTCAGGATATGAGAAAGACAGAGGTTGGCGCAGGCTCTGAGTCCATGCTAACCCCTTTAAGATTCTCAAGAACAGGACTTCTTCTCCCTGGAGAACTTGAAGTGTGTTTCTTTTGTTTACTCTGCTTAAGCAACTGGCCCATGGATCATCTCAGCAATGCTAAAAATAGGAGGATTGCAGCAATTCCAACTAGAGCCAAGAAACTCACATTTCCTCAATTGAAACTTTCCCCTGCTTCTCCGTCCTCTGATTCCCACTATGATGTGACTGGTTTCCTTTCGTCCCAACAGCAAAGGTTCCTGCTGTACACCTTGGGCCATACTCATGATGAAGCAGCAGCTGAATCAGGCCAAGTGACCTAAGAGTGACAGCCACCAAGAAAGGGGTGACAAACAAGAGAAGCCAGCCAGTTTTCTCACCAGCCAGGGACAGTTATGCCTATGCCTACTGTCTTCAGTGACAAGCTGTCATGAGGAAAGAGAAAAAGCCACCACCAATGTCAAACAATGTCTTTTGAGAACCAGAGATTCTCGTTTCAGACAAGGCGACTCTGGGCTGGGGTACTGAACAGCATTCTCCTAACAATGGCCTCCTGCAGCATCTTCCCTGAGGACCACTATTGGCTCGTCAGAGTCTGTGCATTGCAGCAAGCCTGCTGAGCCCACTCCTTTGCCTTCCTATACTCTCTATCTTTAGTCCCCTGTCTCTAGAATCCTCTATGACTTAGTTCTGAAAACCTAAACCCCAGCTTAGGTACAACACAGCTTCCTGGCTAAGGTGGGGCTGTGGGGAGCCTATGAGCTGCTCTGATTAAAAGAACCAAGCAGTGGCAAGTGGTACCCAGGTCCAATCTGTTCCATTTCACCTTGAATTGAGGAAGCACTCCTTTTGGTGGCACCTAAAGAAGCTGGGCCAACTGGGGAGTGGCCTGCGGCAGCCCAAAAACAAGAACCCTGAGCTCTACTGTCCCAGGGCAGAGGCCAGGCCTCTAGAAGCCCTGTGGGCAGAGGAGAGGAAAGGTCTTCTGTTTTACAGCCCGCAGCACCTTACAGGTGCTCACCACATTTCTCAGAAGTGTGTATCAAGTTTACAGAGGGGTAATGCCATCCTTGAATGGGGACAGCACCAGTACAGTACGTAAGACTCATGGACACTTATCTCCTACTAGCCAGGTAGTCTGGCCCAGGTACAAAGGCTCCAATGTAGCAGTCAGAAGCAGCCCCCTCCTTTTCTTCCTTAGCCTGAGGAATACCAGCCCCTGGATGGAAATGCTACCACAAAGATCCCGGTACAGGCCAACTAGCCAAGTCCTTGGGGGCACAGCCTAGCTACTGGCCCCTAACTCACCTTACTCCCCAGGGGAGGTTAGAAGTCTTCTGTCCTCCTGTGTGTTGCCACCCTATCCCTCCCATGTACTCCTGCCTGAAGCACCTGGGCCAAGTTCAGCGAAGGAACAATCAGGTCACCGGCTTTCTTCCCTTGAGTGAGGCTACTAACCTCTCTAATCATGGGCTCTAGCCCTAGATAAACCAAGGCTCACAGCCCTCTTTCTACACAGACTAGCATGGGACCTGGGCCGAGTTGCATGACCTATCAGCATCCCTGGAAACTTGTAGATTGACTAGTGATCTAAAGCTTGGCTGGCGATGTGGCACCTGGCATGCTTACAGCAGGTCAACATGCTTCTTTAAGTGTGAGCACAGTGACAAGTAGGGGTGTAAGGAACAGTTACAGTTGTTTCTAGGTGGGAAGATGATGCTGTGGAACTAACCTGAGGAAGCTATAGGCTATTACAAGCCAGTTCCTATCCTGACGTTCCCTGGCTCCGCCCAGTACAGATGGTAGAGGAATCTCCCGGCTGATGCTTACATGGCTTGTTTACATTGGGCTTCCCTGCTATCTACCCAAACAAGCCTGCACTTAGGGTTGGTGTTGGGGACAAGGATTATCAATAGCCCTAACAAGCATGGTGCTTCTTTGAAGCCAGAGGGATAAAAGAACAGCCAAGGAGAAAGTATGTCTGATGCTGACTAGGGAAGGCAATGCTCAACCTGGATCTACCAATAGGAACTGAGGCCTGCCCACCTGAGCCAAGATATACCTTTATTTTATGTTCTGGGCTGCTGCTTCCCACTTACTCATCTCAAGGAATTCTCAAAGATGAGGGAATCTGAGATACCACGTAGTCACTAGGTACAAGACCAGGGGGAAACACTAGGAGCGTGACAGTAATGCTTTTTTAGGTTTGCTGTGCTCCACAGTGTTCCCTGCTTGGCTCCACTGGTATCTACCCAGACAACAGCTCTAGGGAAGGAGGGCACTGCCTGTAGTGTGGACTGCAAAGAGTGTGTCTACTCAATGGGTAGGGGAAGAGGACTCCCCAAGGCCACAGAACCAATTGGCGATAGTTTGAGTAGAACGAGTATCAAATACCCAAGAATGGCCAGTGAGGCATCTTTAGAAAACTTTAGAAACTCCATCTCCATCTCTGGCTAGTCCCTCAGCTAGCCCCACCAGCAGAGGCCCTTCTTGCCCCTCAACCACACCAAGGCACTTGAGGCACCTGGCTCTAGGATTAGGGACAACACACAGCACAGACATTAAAGAAACAAAGATGGCTCACAATGCCCATCCCTTCCAATGGTTTAAGCTGCAGTCAGGACAAAAGACCCACCTGGGCCTCTGTAGTGGCCGCCTAATAGGAGTGATCAAGCCCAGAGCCTAGGCAGATAAAGGGAACTAGCCTCGGGTGTGGGAAGGGGCTCAGCTTCCCCGGTCACCTGCAACAGGTGGAAAACAATCCATGTTCCTCACCACACCCTGTAGGTGGGCCCAAATGAAAACCATCTATGACAGATGGCTGGGAAAGACAGGTAATTCTGTGGGAAAGGATCTGACCCAGTATTGGGCCATTTGGCAGTATATGAAAGTACTAGGTGCACAGGGATTGCTTTTGGCATCCAGGCATTTGTCCTGGAGACTCTTGAACAGGGAAGGCAGCTGCAGCTTTATAATGGTAGAAAACACACATCTTCTGGGAAAGGGGCAAGACAAAAGAGATGGAGCTCAAGCCAGACAGCAAAGCACGATGTAGCTGTAGCCAAGAAAGGCAGCTACAGGTAGCAACTATCAGCCCAGGCCACAAAGCAAGGGACTGCTACAAGCATGTTTTAGTCTGTTCTAGAGCCAAGGTAAGCCTTCAGCCTCTGTAAGACCTCAAGCCTGTGGAAGTCAGGATGTTCAGTAAACCCAACTTTAATCCTGTCCCTTCTGAATACAGCTCTGGCCTCTGGGATGAGTGGAGGATAGTTGGGATCCAGAGACCTGAGGCTCCATGTTTATCACGCCCTAGTCCTAAGAATGAGCTGTATGTTCTGAGTGCTGGGGACACTCATGAATCCACCTGTTGGGACCACTCTGCTCCAGGGAAGTACTGGGCCTTGTATGAGACCAAAGGGGTAGAATGGCCAGGAGCTAAGGCTACCTGTACCCCAAATCTAAGTTTTTCTCAATGCCTTTGGTGGGACTGTATCTGATACCCACTTGCAGTACCCTTTGCTTCTTTCAGAAAGGCTAGAAAGTGGGTTAAAACAGAAAAAAAAATCCAGTCTGCTAAAATAAGCAAACATTTTTGGGGAAGATGAAAGAGCCATCTCTGGCTCTGTTACTATGGGAACACTTCAGAATCAACTACAAGATAGGGAGAGATGCTCACCCTGGACAAAACAGCTTGGTTTCAGCCCACGCAGGCCTGCCTGCCCGCCCGCCCAGAGGTGAATATGCTTGCACAGAAAGTGCAGGATGTTTCTGGGCATCCAGACACAACCCCAAAGCTTCTGTGGTATGGGCAAGCCAGCCAACATCACCTGTCACTGACTTGGCTGAGCTTTCCTAGACCCCTCTCTCTTATATTTATGGTTGTGAGCCTAGCCTTTAATGGCTGAGCCATCTCTCCAGCCCAGACCCCTCTCTCTAGGCAAGGCCAGCCCTGCTCCTTGCTCTACTCTGCAACAGCCCTGGCCTGGTACTTGTTAAGTAGTAGCCTTTTCATATACCTGCAGACCCAGCCTCAGTCTGTCCCCGACCTGAGTCCATGCCTATATGCCTTTGGCCAGATGCTCCAGATTCCAAAGAAGGAAATAGAACAGTGCCAAGCTGGGCCCCAAGCAAGAGTGCCCAAGAACCCCACCTCTATGTGGACACAGACTACACTGCTGTGCTGGGTATAAAAAGGTGGGGAAACAAGGGCCTTCAGCTGGGTCTCAGCCTGCTGCTGCACAAGCTTCAACCTAGGAGCTCTGACCTGTTCCTGCCTCAGCCTCATGAACACAGGACCCCCTAATAAAAAAAATAGTGTTGTGGGAGTAGGTACATGTATGTGAGTACAGGTGTGCATATGCCATGAAACATATGTGGAGGTCAGGGGACAATTTTCAGAAACTCGTTTCCTCTTTTGCATTAGCTGGGGCTGAAAAGTTATCTGATTAGAGAGACCAGCATCACTGAGGCAACATCTTCTGAAAAACATGTCCTCAAGGTCATAGAAGTTGTGGTGCAGACTGGGCCAAAGCTACACTTCAACGCTGGCAGTTTAACTCAGTGTTCCTGGTTTTTATAGTATAGGACCTGCAGAGCTAAGGGGTCATGCGGGGTTAAGGGATCACGGAAAGCAGCTGAGGCTTAGCACTTACAGAGGCCAGGAAAGGACATTGGTGAAGGGGCAGTTTCCATCGCTGTGGAGACCCTAGCATGGTGGAGATGCCAGGACCATAGAACCACCACCAAGGACAGCTTCAAGTATCAAGTGGAGGCGGCCTGAGCCTGCAGACCATGCTGCATGTGCTATGAAACACAGATCCTGAGTGGCTACCAGATACAGGACACTGAGCCACAGGATTTGATTTACATTGCTGGATGTTGATTTTGCTCTGTTTACATTGTGACTGTGCCCTGCTTCTCCCCCTCTGGGGGGAAAAAAAAAAGTATTTAACTTATTTTTATTTTACAGGAACCCACAGCGGAGAGACTCTGGACTTTTAGTGTTTGGGTATTTAAAGAGACTGATCATTTAATTTGTTTGAATTTTTAAAGAATGTGGGACTTTCCCCTCCCCTGTCCTGGAACTTCCTCTGTAGACCAGGCTGGCCTTGAACTTAGAGATCTGTTTGCCTCTGCCTTCCAAGTGCTTGGATCAAAGGTGTGTACCACCACTGCTGAGCAAGACTGTAGGACTTTTAAAAGTTGTAAAGTGTTTTAGATTGTAATAGTAATATTGATTAATAGTAATATAAGATTCTGGATAAAAAAGAAATGAACAGTTATGGTTTAATAGTAATATATTGGTGTGTCAAGTGGGTAAGGGATCAATGTCCTGGGTTTTTTTGTTTGTTTGTTTGTTTTGTTTTTCGTCAGCTTGATACAAGCTAGAGTTATTTGGAAGGAGGAACCTCAAATGAGAGAATGCCTTCATCAGATTGCCTGTCTGTAGGGCATTTTCTTGACTAATTATGATGTGGGGAGCATTCTGAGCAAGGTGGGCCTGAGTGGCACAGGGAAACACGCTGAGTAAGTTGATAAGTCATGGCGGGCAAGCCAGGAAGCAGGCAAGCCAGGAAGCAGGCAAGCCAGGAAGCAGGCAAGCCAGGAAGCAGCACTCCTCCAGGTTTTTGCTTCAGTTCCTGCCTCCAGGTTTCTGCCTTGAGTTCCTGCCCTAACTTCCTTATATGATGAACTGTTTATCCTGAGAGAAAATAACGCCTTCTTTCCTACTTTGTTGTTGGTTATGGTCTTGATCATAGCAATGAAAGGCAAGCCAAGATACCCTCTGAGCCATCTTACCAGTCTATGAGCAGAGATTTTTTAAATGACAGAAGTAGGGTGGCAGGAAGAGGGTAACGTGGGAGCTATTCTTTCTGGTAATGCTCATCCCATCACTATGTGAAACAGTGTGTCTGCATTTGCACTAAATTCATTCCTCTCTCCCTCATCCATGGGTCCAAACACACCATCGGGCATGCTGCATGCTTTGCCCATGCCACTGTGGAGGACCAGCTGGCTGCAGCGTAGGCCCCGTTTGCACGAATCCCCACCAGGTTCCATCCACCCTTGTCCTTTAGAGCCCTCCTCCTTCCCTTGCCCTGCCACATTTCCCGTGAAGCTGCCTCAGGGAAGGCCCAAAGGATTGCCCCCAAAGGTGCTCTAATCCCGGCCTCTCTTTCCAATCTGCTTCCTAGCTGAGCAGTACCCCTTCCCTGCACTTCCTACATGACAGACAGCATCTGCTGAAGGCCTTGAACACGGACCTCTTGAACAAGGGGCTCTAGGGCAACCTCCTATACCCCACAGCATCAACATTCAGTGGACTAGATGGCTGTACTTAGAGGCCATCCATGAGAAGAAAGGATGGAGTCAACTTACAATCACCTACGCAGTGAGTGTCTCCTTCAGGCCAGGCTGGTCCAGAGCACACAAAAACAGAACAATGAAAGCACTAGGCCCCATGGCATGTCCACCTAAGAGATATGGAAGAATCCCTTGTGGGCCTGGTATGTGTGGGATTCCTCCTTGGCTGCCTCTGCTGTCTTAAGGTAGGCTTGGTGTATGGCATGGCGAGAAGTGTTGGGCAGGGGCCGGGAGAACCCAGGAGCAACAGCAGCTACAAGGACAGCCTAAGAACTTCTCCAAGATTGAGTGTCAGTGAGATAAACAACAACAAGTTGTTGAAAGACATACACACTGTTACACAGTCACATATACAAACATGTCTATTTTTAAAAATAACCCAGGCATGCTTACAGGAACAGCTCGGATACAGCGTCTGGCTAGTCGTCAAAGAGGCTAAGGTTTTTCTTCCCGCCATGCTAGGCAACAAGCCTAAGAGGCTAGAGTTTAAGACAGCAGGCACGGCCAAGGAGGATGTCCACACACCACCACAGGTTTCTTCTAGTCCTCCTCGGGTAGAACCTGCCTTTGGTTTGGGCAGGACCCACCTCTGGAAGGAAAGTGTCTAGGACTACAGGAGAGCTGTGGGAGTGAACATAATGGGAAAGAGGTGGCAGCACCAGCTGAGGGATGACGCTGATTTCAGTGACTCACTTATGAGGAAGGCATGGACGCACCACACTTTGTCTCTAAGAGATCAAAGTATCAATAGCAGGGAAGGAAAGGGAAGAAGGAAACTATTTTCCTGAGTGCCTACCATGTGCCACATTCTGGGTTACAGGTACTACACCATTCTCTAACATGGTTCCAATAGGTAGCCTGTTTCGCCCTAGCCCGGGAAATCCTTTCTCAGTCTTCTGAGTTACAGGCATGCACCACCTCACTTGGATCCTGTACTTACTTCTCAAATCAGGTAATGGAACTCCACTTTATGAGCTGAGTAACCAAAGGGCTCGAAACAAACAACTTGCTTCTAATTCAACTGCATATAAGTGTAAAAATAAGTTTGCAAAAGGGCCCACTTAAGTGATATGTAGCATTCTTTAAATCAATAACAGAAGAACTGGTAATCCAGTAGAACAATGACCATGAACAGAAACTGTATAAAAACTAAAACTGCTGGACCAGGGACACAGCTTGGTGGTAATATGCTTCCTACATGTATAAGGTCCTAGGTTCAATGCCCAGCACCACAGAAAAAACCATTTGGACAGTTAATGTGTTATACAGAATCTTACTCACAGGGAATGAAACATGGTAAAAGGCTTGCTTCCCCCTTACTAAAAAGCAAATATTCGCTCAGGAGGCTGAGGTGGGAGAATCAAGAGTTTGAGGCCAGAATGAATTACATACCAACAATTGTTCCCCAATCTTCACCCCAAAATTAGACCCTCAAGATGACTCTGAAGACAGAAGCACTTGCCATGAAAGCCCAGCAACCTGCTCTTGATCCCCAGAACCCAACACAGAGGAGGAAGTAAAGAACTGTCTCCACAGCACTATCCTCTGACTTAGCTTCACAAGCCACACTATGAATACTATGGCACATGTGTCCCCATGCACATATGTACATAAACACATAAGTACTTTAAAACTATAAAATCCAAAAATGGTAACAAAACTGATGAGCTGATGAAGTCTTGAGTATAAGGGTGTGGGTGTGGGCATATCTCAGAGAGGGTATCTATTGATACTTTAAAAGTACCACAGATACTCTAACCCAGGCAGAGTAAAACTAGTTATCTATTTAGTTGCTGGGCTTTATCTTATAAATGGGCTCCCACAAACGTACAATCTCTGGAGTGCTGTTTGTCATAACAGAAGACTGGAGATAGCCTAAACATCTCCCAGTGGGTGACGATGGCCATCCACCTGAATCCTGCACAGTGATAAAAAGAATGATCAGAGGCATGCACAGTGATGAATGCCTAGAACCCCAGAACTTGGGGAGGTTGAGGCAGGAGCATCATCTCTGACTACTCAGTGAGTCTGAGACCAGCCTGAGTTAGAGGCCCTGACTCAAGAAGACAAACAGCTGAGAAGGCATGGGCTGGATCCAGCAGAGCACAGCTGCAATCCCAGAATTCAGAGGTACAGCAGCAGTGCTGCAAGCTGGAGAACAGCCTGGGCAATACGGCAAGACCCTATCCCAGGCTGGGGATAGAGATCACGGGTACAATCTTAGCTGAGCCTGAACAAGGCCTTGGTTTTGATTCCCAGCACTACAATAAACGATAAATAGAATGAACACTCTTTAAGAGATGCTATTAGGGGAAAAGCAAAACAAAACAAAAAACTATAAAGGCAGAAATGTATATGCTTTTGTTTTTCATGTGTAGCTATGCACACTGGCTTACGAAAGGTCTGGAAGCACACAAAGAACTGCTCCTGCTGTGGAGCAGGGCTATCATCTGGGGCAAAGGGGTTATGTGAGTGCTCTTTTTCTCAGCAAATCCAATGGTACCATGTAGTTTGATTACCAATGACACCTGCTACTAAGTGACAATATAGAGTGTACAGGGTTCAAGACTTGAGTGCCTATTGACTCTGAAGTTACAGCCTGGAGAAAGGATGAACCATGGAACTGGACACTCTTAATCCTTGGCTAGCTCTCACTAAGGGCTCTGACAGCTTTGCCCCTTAAAGAGCTGTCTCTGCCACAGCCCTCCTGCCTGTCTATATCTTTGTAAGCAAACTCTGTCTTTAAATCTCTCTCTGAGTATCAAGAAATGAGGGGAAACACAGAAGAAACCAAAGCTAAGAGGGTCATGCAACATTGCCAAGGCCACCCAGCTGGGAGCCAGGCAGGCTGGGAGGGTGTGGAGGGTGGAGCAGAACTAGACTAGAGGTAGAGAGTAGAGATGGCCCACTGTCCCCGGGTAGGGCAGAGTACACATGGGAAGGCTGGGCTGGCAGATGCTGAGGAAGACATGCTTTTAGAAGGCTGACAAGGGCGGCCCTGCAAGGTGGACAATGTCTCATCCATGAAGACTGCTCTCCCCTCACATGGAATGGCAAGGCTAGTTGGAAGGGCCCGCCCAGCCTCAGGAAAACTTATTTTTCAAGCAGGAGAGTTAGCTTTAGTGAGAATCTCCTCGGTATGCAAGATCACACAGGGAGGTGGGCCTGTTCCAGAACTGTAAGCCTGAAGGCATCTCAACTGCCCATATGGCCCTGAACACCCAGGACTCTAGAGGACATTCAGAACTCACCCATGCCTCTCCCTAGTGCCCAGAGGGAGTAGTGACTAGCTAGAAGTCACTCAGTAATCACAGCCCCGTATCAGTTTTGAATTCTCTTGACTGTATCCCCCTGTCTCCCAACTGAGGATGCTACAAACCTGAGGCTTTGTAAACACCTGACTAGGAGATCGATTTATACAGCTCTAGTTAGAAGCAGCAGCAACAAGCAGCCTCAGAAATCAACAAGGCAAAGTACTCACGTTGAAGAAATTGGTCTTGTTCCTCTCGCAGAAGAGCCCCTGTGCCGGCATGTGCTGCAGTTGTTGCCATGGGATACTGCTGCCTAGCAACACATCACGGGCCCACTGGAGGTTCTGGGGAAACAAGAAGTAGGTTGGAAGTAAGTGTGTGGGCTGCTCAGGGTGCCCATGGGAAAGCAGGTGGTCCCTTCTTCATGGCTGCATTGGTAAAAATTGTGGCAAACGGTAGCTCTGCAGACATCGATCCTATAGCTCCAGGAGGCTCTGGACAAGAGCTCTGAGCACTCGGTTGTGGGATGCATTTTTGGAAGTGATTTTTCTGCTGTTTACCATAGCTGACTTAGGAATATGGTTTCAGACTACGTAAGGTAGTGGGCATAGAAGGACACCCCTTACCTTGCCCAACCCTGAAAAACTGTCATGTAGACTCAGTGCCCACATATTACTAGGAACCCCTATTAGTCCAAAGGCAGACCCTACTCATTTGTCAGGAATCCTTACTTACTATACCCTGTGGTAGAGTTGCCTCATAGGCCAGGGCTTTGGTGACAGTGCTTTGGCCCAGGCTCTCTTGGCAATGGGGCTTCTTGCTGGAACCCATGTAGACCTCCTGAGAGGTAGAGGTAGAAAGAAGGCCTCTTTGGGTTCATGGTTCCTTCACCCTTTCTACAGCATTCACCTTCCCTTCCATATCTCATATTGCCTACCCTGCCCTGTACCTCCGCTCCATCAGGCTTAGAGAAGAAGGGGTAACCACAAAGAAAGAGAGCAGAGCAGACAGGACGGCCCAGCACACTTAAATAAAAGCAATAAAAAGTAAGAGTCGCCTCATTTGCCCATCAAAGCTGTGAGGGCACACTGACTCAAGCCTCATCTACACAGGGAGCCCAGAAAAGAAGCTCAAGGCACACAGCAGTGCTCAGCCATGAAGCCTGGGTCTTAGCACCAACTCATTCAGTCTCTTCAGAGGGAGATGCTTAAGCCATCTTTGGTTGAACCAGCCAGGGCTAGACATTGACAGAGGAAGGTACTGAGTGTAGGACAGGAAACCATTTGTGGGGTTTCAGAGAGTTCTGTTTGCGCAGCGCTGGGGACTGAACACAGGGCTTGTATATCCACCGCCTTTTTTTTTTTTAAATTAGATTTTTAAGAGACATACGAAGTTAACCAGGCTGGCCTAAACTCTTGATCCTCTTGCCACTCTCCCCCCTCAAGTATGAGGATTACAGGCATGTACTGCCATTACTAGCCCTTTTTAAAAAAAAATTAATCAGTAACTTATGTTTGCAGGGCTGGGAATCAGACCCAGAATGCTGGAAGTGTTTTTTTTTTCCTGTTGTTTACCATCGCTGAATTAGGAATATGGTTTCAGACTAGGCTGGAGTTCTAGTCCTGTGCTATATCTCACACCACAACCTGTACTTCTATTGCCTCCAATGACCCATCCGAGCTGTGGAAGCTGGGCACACCTTTCACTGAAGCAGTGAAGCAGGTGATACCTCAGCTATGGTGAAGTGTACCATACTGTTTGCACCAGACTGTTACAGGGCTTGGGGGATGAACTAGGGCGTGAGCCTCTGCTTGGTTAGTAGAAGAGCCAGGTGTGGCCACCTGTAAAGCAGAGAAGCACTGAGTACAGGCTGTGGAAACTCTCCCTGAGGTAACCCCAGGAGACCCAGGACATGGACCTGGTCTGTGTTGCATAAGCTTGGACAAGGTTGACAAAGTGCTGTGACACTGAGGGACTTGTCAGCAGTCTTAGATGACCCGCATAAGCAGCAGTCTGAGGTGGGAAGGAGACAGATCATGGCTGAAGAAGCATCTTCATGGTGGCCACCACTTTCTTAAGAAAACCAAGGTGAGAAGACATCCTTTAGGCTGGGGATGTGTGAGAGCAGTGCTGGTGACGGGTGGGGGAGGAGCTGGCTTCCTTGCTTGATGTGGGCCTCTGTGGCCATGGGACAAAGGCCCGCACTCCTTCCTGACTCATAAATGGAGAGCAAGAGAAAGTTCCCAATGCCTGCAAAGAATGCAGAAGACACTGGCTGCCAACGGAACTGGGGATAGACTAGGTTTTCCAACTGCTCTCTGCACTCTGGCGGGAAGCACATTCTCCAGCTGTTTCCAGGCTGCCAAACAAAGATGGACTCGGACTGATGGCTAAGCACAGAATGTACAGAGGGTTATGGGAACTCTTAGCTAATTCACACCTGAGGCCCAGATCAGAGCTCAAAGGGCTCAGGAAACTGTCAGGGGATTTGGCAGGTGCCACCCAGTGGGTGGGATGAGGGTTGAAGAGTGTTGGGCCTCTCTCTCTGAGGAAAAGGTACTGCAGTTTTATGGTGGCTCAAGATGAGAGTAGGTGATAATGTCACCAGGATGAGTACAGCACTGTAATTCCTTATCAGGTATAAAACTTCTTTACAACAAGAAAACTGAGGTGAAGAGAAGTTTGAGAGCTTGTCCAAGCTCCCAGAACCAGGAAGAGGCAGTCATCTGTGAGAAGAATGAAAGGAAGACAAATGGATTTTGTGCTTTCAGAAAATGGAAGGCACTGGGCCTCAGCCAACTCAGCAGTCTGAGGTGCAATGGTAGGAAGAAGCAGTGACTGGGGGAGGGAGGCTGCTCAGGTGCCCAGAGTAAAGTAGCTGCAGGCTTAGGTGCAGTCTGAAGGCAGGAAAAGGGCCATAAAAGTGGGCAGCAGGGTCACAGGTTATGCTTGGGGCTGCCTCGGCTACTGACAAGATCAGTGGCAGTCAAGCCAGACAGCCTACTCCTGGACTTATCTCAACTGCTGTGTCGGTCTTCTAACTTAGGCCAAATTCTTATCACTTCCATACAGTATACACCAGGCTGGCTGCCACAGTTATCAGGAGCCTTGGATTCCCCTCTTGCACAGGAAGTGAAGCCTTGGGTGGGGCAGCCTGCATCCCTACGTGTCCCCTCTAAACTGTACACACAGCGGGGGGTTAGCAGTGCCTGATGATGGGAGAGAGAAGCAGAGCTACTGCCCTTCAGAACACCTGCAGCGCCAAGACGGTCAAGGCTGCAAGGGAGAGCTGGTCTCAGACACCGATACCACTACTGTGTGGACGACCTACATGATGTCCTGTGTCTGTGTCTCTTTCACTTGTCAGAAAATCAATGATAGTGGTTTGCTGGGCTCATAGCGGCCAGAGTCCATGACATCAGCATCTAAGGACGGACAGACAGTAGGAGTTGGTCTCTGCAGAGACCTGCTGCCCAGAATGTGTGACAGTTTTCAGGAGAGCAGCTCCAAGCCTCAGCTGGGCTCAACCCTTCACCTGACCATACCTTAGGAGTTGGCTTGTGGGTAACTCCAGGGCACATGAAAGAATCAGGGCTGATGGAGATTTTACTGGAGAATGCTCCCTGTGGCCTGTGGAAACAACTTGCTTTGCCTCCCAAGCAGCAGGATAACTGGCAGGGCCTGAAGGCCGGGTTCCATGGGCCAGAGAGTGAGCTGGCGCTGCAGTGGGTGGCTCCAGCTGGGAAGGGACACTGACGGCAGTGACAGCCACAAAGCTAGGGCACATCTGTCTTCCTCTGTTGCAGAGGTCCGGCCTTCCTAACCCTGCACCCTCCTGCTGTGGCTGTGTCAATGATAAGGTGACCTCACTGCTGCTTCATAACTGTGATTCCATTAGGAATCATGATGATGTAAATATCTGATATGGGACTCCCAAAGGGTCACAACCCACTAATCTACAGTCATCAAGAACTTCCTAGCAGTGAGGTCACAAGAATACCTCCAAATCCTGGGCCCAGCAGGCTTTTGACCTTTTTAATCATAAAAAAAAAAAACAAAAAAACCCAAAAAACCACAAAACAACCCATGATAAATATTTCCATGTTTAGAATATGTTTAGCATATGGAACTGGTGAAATAAAGTGTGGCCCATTCACCCGAGAAAATGTAGGATGGTCATGAAAGTTGTTGTAATTAAAGAATCTGTGTGCATGGGAAGCAAATTAAAACAAACAACAACAACAAACCACCAAGAACAGAATCAAAGCAGTATGTTACCTGAAAAGAAAACAGGCATAGAGAGTCAGGTGTTGGGGGGGGGGGGTGCAGTGGTGCTTACTTGTAATCCCAGCACTCAGGAGGCAGAGGCAGGAGGATCTCTGAGTTCGAGGCCAGCTCGCTCTACAAAGTGAGTCCAAAGACAGCCAGGGTAGACAGAGAAACCCTGTCTCCAAAAACAACAGCAACAAAGAGTCAGTTGTTGAAGCACAAGCCTGTCAATCCAGCAGTCAGAAGGCTGCGACAAGAGGATCATGATATCCAGGCTGTCCTGGCTCTGAGAACAGGGAAAAAGCCAATTCTCCCATTACTTCTGGGAGTAATATTCAGTGAAGACATACTCCCCAACTCTGTGCCCTGTGGGGTCACCAAACATAGCCCCTTAGAAGCCACAGCTATGGCGTCACAGCCTCTGGGGACTGGTACACAGCACCGTCACTCCTCCCTCATGGGCTCACTCCTACTCTCCACTCAGGCCCTTTCAAGGAGCGTTGCTTGGATCCAACTAGGTTTCCAAAGGGCAACTGCTACTTTCTGTCTAAACAGCATTCTGTTTCTCATAACCTAAGGCCAGACAATGTCCAACACCCCCCCCCCCCCTCCGCATTGCAATGACTTCTCTCTTGCAACAATGTCCTCAAAACTTCTATTGCCTAACCGGGCCCTACCACCCACCTGGAAGCCTCCTCCTCTGACTTCCTCATGGGTCTCAGGACTTCACTGCTTGATTCACAACTTTGCTCAAAAGGCCTTCTCTGACCTTTCTAAGAAGCCACATCACCCTTCCCATTCTCTTCCCCAGTTTATTTCCTCCCTGACCTACTACCGGCTGCTTGCTAGTATGTGTACTTTCTACTCTCTGATGACCAATGGGCACACCTGGGAGATTTGTTTTGATCCCGCCTCCTCTTGAGGGCCTACCACATGATAACGTCTCAGTAGACAGGTGATGAAAAAAATGAATCTGTCTAGATGCGCAGAAAAATTACCAGAGGAGCATATTAAAAAACAACCAATTCTGCCAAGTCCGTGGGTCATGAGATAAGGAAGGAGGATGTTCTATTTTTCAAGCTTAGAAAACTTTGTGAAAGATGCAGCAGGCAAAGTGCTCAACCCCTTCAGACTTGTGCATCTGCATCCCTTTGTGGAACTGAGAACTGGGAAAACAGCCTTCACCAGGCAACCTACCTCACCTCCTGTGCCTTCTGTGCAGAATCAAGGGCGCTGCAAGCTCAGCACTAGGGAGGCTGAGGCAGAAGGTTGGCACAAGTGTGAGGCTAGCCAGGGCTACAGGCTTCCTATCTAAGAAGTTTCAGACCGCCCTGAGCTACAGAGCGAGATCCTGTTCTCCACTGCAGCTCACCCCAAAAGATTTCCATGTTAAAAAAAAAAATCAAGTTTGTTTGTATGTTCTCTCCCGCCTCTCTCCCTCTTCACTCTTCTTTCTCCCTTATCTACTGACACAAGCTACAGCTATTTAGGAAGGAAACACAATCGAGAAAATGCCTCTGTTGGGTTGCCTATAGGTAAGTCTGTGGGATACTCTCTTGATTTATTGCTGTGGGAGGGCCCAGGTCACCACGGATAGTGCCGTCCTGGACATGTGGTCCTTCCTATAAAACAAAGTGGGCAGAGCAAGCCATGAGGAGCAAGCCAGTAAGCAGTGCTCCTCCATAGCTCAGTTCCTGTTCTGACTTCCCTGAGTGGTGCACTGTGGACCTGAGAGCTGTGGGCTGAAATGAACCCTCGTAAGACAGAAATTAATAACAGAGTGTAGAGTTGCTGTGACAGACCCGGCCGTGTTGTTTGGGGGAGGATTATGGAAGGAGTTTGAAACACTGGGCTAGAAAAGTTGTATGCTCAGAGCTCAGTGGGCTATACTGTGGGATCCCGGAACACAATGTTGAGAGCAATGCAGACAATGGAGGCCAGGCTTTGAAGGGTTAGACTCTATTGGTGCCCTTTGTGTGACAGTTTTGTATTAAGAGCATGTGGTTCTGATTAGCTAGGGATGGAGAACTGGCTGTGATGAACAGGAGACAGAACCACTAGAGTGAAGCCCTTGCTTTGCTGAGACAATTGCTGCTGGTCAGGTAGGGCCAAAGAATCAGCTGTGACTTAGAACTGACCAGCAGCACTGAGGTGATGTCTTTTAAAGTACTTCCTTAGGGTCAAGCACACAGAAGCTGTGTTCGTCAGGGGAACCACAGCTGGAACTTATGCTGACAGTGGAACTTGGTAATGTTTGAAGTCTCCTAGGTGGTTCCGGTTCTGAAATCAGGAAGGAGTTCACGGAGAGGTGAGGCTTTGCAGCATGTGTTAGGGTCAGAGTCCATGAAGAGAGGCTGGGAGAAGAGATTGGGGAAGATGCCTGCCAGCTGCTGTGGAGACCCCAGCATAGCGAAGACACAAGTACTATGGTGTGACTGTAGACAGCAACAGGCGTGGAGCGTAGCGGACGGGAGTCTACTGACAAGCTGCATGCACTAGGGATAGCAGAGCCAGAAGGGCAGAGCTTCCAAGACCCCGTGGAACCCAGAGGGCATGACTAGGCCCCCCGACATCAAGCACTGAACTTGTTTTACAGAGTTGAGTTTTGGTTTTGCTTCAGTCTCTGACTGTGCCTTGGCTCTTTCCTATTTTTTTTTCCTATTTTTTCTTCCCTTTTTTTTTATTTTACAGGAGCTCAGAGATTTCAGAATGGTACAGATATTCCGGAATTTTAGAGACTCTGAACTTTTAAAGTGTTTGGATATTTAAAGACTGTGAGATTTTTCAAAGTTAGAAAGCTTTAAACTGGATATTAATGTGAGATATCAGGGATAAGAAATGAAGGTTACAGTTTAACAGTTGTGTCGGCTTCACAAAGGGTCAGTTGTGTTTTTGTGTGTTTCTTGTTCTTTGTTTTTGTTTTGGTCAACTTAAGCTACAGTTAGCTGGGAAGAGGAACATCAATTGAGAAAAATGTCTCCATACAATTGCCTGTAGGCAAGTCCACGGGATGGCCCAGCCCTCTAGGGCTGATGGTCCTGGGTGGCCATGAGGAACATGTTGGTAAGCAGCACTCTTTGTTCCTACCTCCAGGTCCGGCCCCACTTCCCTCAGTGGTGTGTGCTTTGAGAGTCGTCTGAAATAAAACCTAAGACATTATTCTATAGACCACACAAAGTAAAGCCTGCTAAGACCCTGCCAGTCATAGTGGCCTAAGACACTGTTTAAGACTAGTAGACAAAGCAGCATTTGCCTGCCAGGCACAGAAGTAGAGCAGGGGTTTTAGGAAGGTATGAATAGCCAGCTTTATGGCTGAACACGGAACACTTGGGCCCATTACCTAGCACACTCAGGGCTCAGTGGCCCTTGGAGATGCCACTGTACAATGTGTAGTACACCAGGGTCTCATCACAGGAGCTGGCCTCTGACCAAAGCCTTCACACAGGCCTTGGACCAAAGAAACAGGTTCTGATTGGGCTAGTGTGGCCAAGCCACCCTCCATAAATATATGAATGGACTCACCATGTTTTCCTTTTTGTGGCAAGCTTATTTCACTGAATACGACATCCCTCCAGGTTCATCCATATCAGCACAGGATTTCCTTCCTTTTTAAAGATGGAATAACATCTCACACCATCACTAACTATAGTTTTTTTTTTATTACAGTTGAAACTGGGACATGGTGAACTTTGTTTTTGTGTTTGTTTGTTTGGCTGGTTGGCTCCAGGGTTCATTGTTGGTATAATGTTCTTGTGGAATGTATACAATTTACCCTTGTTCATTCAAATGCTAATTTCTCTACCCCACTATCTGGTTTCAATCTGGACATTGCACTGCATCACCTGTGTCAAGTTTGTGTAAACATGCCACCATTTGTTCTCTATATTGTCAATAAAACAACCAGCCAATGCTGAGCACTAGAGAGAATAGGGTGGGACATCCTGGTCCAGAAGGGAAGAAAAGGAAGTGAGTAGGAGGGGACAGATCAGCAGGACAGGACTTGGAACCACCAGGAAAGATGGACTGGACCTAAGATATGACTAAAAGCAAGTATAATGTGGGAAATCTGAATGGGAGGAAACTATGCAGGCTTGGAGGTTTAGGATGAAGTAACTATTGCCCGACATTGTGCTCTAGGTTAATTAAATAAATCCTAGTCTCTGTGTGGTGATTTGGGTATACAGCTAGGTTAGGAATAACTACTGTTTAACTAAAAGATAAATCAATAATAAATATTAATAACTCACAACAGTCCATTTTATCAGCCTCTGTACACTGGACTGCTTCCAGTAGTTACAGAAAAAGCTGGAGGACCTCAGCTCCAGGATAAGAGGCAAAGGTGGTCATACCGCATCTCTCATGGAGACCCTACTGATAAGGGTAGGAGACCAAATGACAAGATCCTTATACAACGTGCCCTTTTTTCCTGGGCTTTCCCTCTGGGCTGGGGTAGAGTGTTTTTTGAGTACAGACTGACAGCTCAGGACTTGACATCCTGGTGAAAAGTGTGGTCCTGGAGCTGTGGGCCACTGTGGCTGTCTGCATGAATGATCTTCCCTAGCTAAGGTTTGAGAGTGTCTGCGAAGTCCTTAATGGCTCTCTGGCCCACAGTGTAGTAGTATGAGAGGAGCCTTCCTGATCTTCCGCATACAGAGAATGAGCCTTGGCTGGAAGGGCAGCTACACGCAGGCATCAAGGACCCCTCCAGAGAAGACCCAGCCCTTGGACACTCTTTCCAGGCACAGTCCTCAGAAGGGCTGGCTGGGGGCTGTGGAGTGGGCAGGAGCTACAGAGGTGCAGAGACAGGGGAGACGGGTGTGGTGCCCACCCCACCCCCTTTATCACAGTAACTCTCCCTGCGTATCACACCGGTCTCCTTCAACAAAGCAGCCCCGAGTCTCCAACAAGGCCCAGCCACAGAGTGGGTCTATACCTAGGAGGTGCCTGCTCCAAAACACACAGAAAAGAATGACCTCACCTGGAGGGACACGTGAAGGTTCTACAGGATCGGCAGCACCTAACTGTCCAAACCCAGGCACTGCTTGATCTGCCTGTTGGATCCGAGAGTAGACAGACACCTGACAGTCCACACAGCCACTGAGCCATGAAACACTGACAGGAAAATGCCACTGCCAAGCCTATAGGCAAGTTTTATTTTATTATTTTTTAAAAACTGTTGCTGTCAAACACACACATTGGAAAGTTTTTTTTTTTTTAAACCAAACAGCTATGTGTGGAAAGAGGTCATTGCTTGCCAGTTTATGTTTCTGAATTAGTCAGCTACAACTAAGTTGTGTTCCAACATCTAAGAAGCAGCTGCTGGCAGATTTGGCACCCAAGACTCACCACTGTAACAGAGATATGCCCTGAGTAGCAGGAAGGTATTAACTCATACACTCAGTAGAGTCTAGTGTTAATCTGTCATTCAAGTTGTAGGTGGCAACTGGTGCTCAGCAAAGGCCTGTCAAAGAAGTCACAAAACCTCTCCCAACAGTAGGGGCAGCCCAGGGACACAGTCAGGGACCAGAACATATCTGGCATCCGAGAAACATCTGATATACGCCTGGCATTCTAAAGTGCTGTGTACACAGGATGTCTAAGATTGAGAAGAGAGTGTCTGCCCCAGAGATCATCTCTCAGAATCATGGCCACAATTCCATTTCCACAAATCAAGGAACCCAATCTAGGAAGTCGGCTAAGGGAAGAGGCAGCAGAAACTAATGGATATGGCTGGGTTGACTGGACCCAGCTACTGCATGGACCACTACAGAATGACCAAATGACCTAGAAACACTCCTGGGAAGAGCACAAGGGAAAACACATCACACACAGGGGACACGGTTAACAATGGAGAACAACGGAGCTAACTGGGTTCTGGGCAAAACCACTGGTAAGGCCAGGTTCCCACAGGCAAAGTAACAAGGCCTACCACTGAAGTATCTGACACCCCAGAAGCCCCCAAATTAACACTATCTGTCCACAAGAGCCAGACATAGTATCAAGCCTGAGAGTTTTTATTTCTAGGGTATGGAATTAGGGTTTTCTCTTTGTCTCCTCCTCCTTCTAGGTCTTCTTTCCTCTCCTCATCCCTCTACTTCTCTCTGGCCTCTTGAAACCTCGCTGGCCTCAAACACAGACTCTCTGCAACTGAAGGCAGCCTTTATTTTATAAGCCTCTTTCCCCTATCTCTTAATGGCTGGGATAGTAGGTGTGTACCACCCCACCATGCTTATATTTTCCTTAATTCTGACATAAACATTACTTTGACAACTCTCATCCAATGAAGGGAAAGTCTTTAATCAACACACATTGTACCTGGTGCAATGCAGAAAACCTTTAGAACTAAAATAAAGCCTTTAGCAGGACACAGAAGCTTGGTGGGCCCTGTATAGCAACTCAACCTTTCCTCTTACCCAACTCTTCACCCTCTTCTTCCCCCCTTCCATGGGCAATAATCCATACAAGCCATTGTGTACCCCACATTCTATTTCAGCCTTTGCTGGGGAAGTCATATGACAACAACAACTGTCTGAGCTGAGCACACTTGGCAGGCTGGCCAACTGTATGGGGACTGTGGAGGCGTGCACGGTGACTGACAATCTCCTCACCGTGACTTGAGAGGCTCTTAACATGAGCTCTGCTGCTCCTCAAAGAGGAGAGGATCACTAGAAGTAACTAGAGCAGTGAAGATGTGCAGCTCACTTCTTCAGCAGTGAGACACCATGCTGGTTGGAATTGTACCCAGGCCCCTGGGTACAAAAGGCCTGGTACCTATACAGACGTAGACAAATGAGCCCAGCTTTCCTGAGTGGGGTCAGCAGCCGTAACAGGCAGCAATGGCCGAGGGCAGCTAGGCAAGCCAGTCTACTGTTGTTTGACTTACAAAGACTGACAATGATGATTTTCTCCTTTTCTAGGTCTGCTAAACTGTGATCTCAGAAAATTGGTCAAGCTACAAGAACATATCAAACACTACAGTGACAAGGCTTCTGGCACCCAGCACCCTATAGAGTTCTGTGAAGTAACTAGTACCAAGCAAGCATATATTTCTCTGGATAACTACCCTGTCTGGGTCTTCAAACATCTAGAGGATGTGGTGGAGCACAGAATGAGGGCAGCAGGAGGCTGCCTGGCTGGGGAGAAAGCCTGGCTGAACTGGGAGAGTCACATGACAGCAGGTCTCACAGTTAGACCTTATAAGGCCCCTGCTCAACTGGTCACTCTAGCTCCTCCTGGCCTTCACTCACACACAGCACTCTCCTGGGCTGCTGGCGCTGACTGTCCTCCTTCAAGCCTTCCCTGTTGCCCCTCACTAAAGGCCCCAGCCTACACAGAGCCATAGCAGCACTCCAGTCCTGTGCATCCTGCTATTCTCTGTCGTGCTGGTCACAGCAGAGCTGCGCTGCTTGCTCATGTGTGTACTTTTAACCTGCCGCCCCCTCTGCAGGAATAGGCACTGGGGCAGGAAAACTCTTCCTGTCACCTATTGAATGAGGAATGACCGAAGGAAAAGGAGGTCACTCTGGTGCTACCACCAATGCTAAAAGCCAGAAGAAAGGGTCTGATTGGAAAGTCCCTGGGAGTAAAGCCTAGGGCACAGCTGTTGCTTTCCAAAAGAGGGAGGTTGTCAGCACCCAAAATCTGTGAAGCAGGAGCTTCGAAGATGGATCTGGCAACTCATCCATGAGGTGAGCCCAGGGCAAGGTGATAGCAAAGAGGCCTCTATTCCAGAGCACACTGGTCCACATTTTGGACTGGCTCAGGTTCTACAGCTTTTTCCCCCTCCGTCTCAGATGAGTTCCCCAAGCCCAAACCCCAAAGTTCTAATCTGTCTAGGTTCTACCCGTCAGCCTTCCACCCATCATCATACCTAACACCCTTCCCAGGGCCCTTCTTACCCGGTGAGTCTTGCTATAGGTGTAGAGAAAGGCCAGGCGGTACAGACTTTTGTAGTGCTGTGGGAAGCGGCTCAAGCACAGGCAGAAGGAAGCGATGCACTGCTCTGTGAGGAACTGGCGCTGCTCCTCAGCACCTGCTGGCAGCCCCTGAGGAAAAGCCACTGGTTCCCCTAGAGGGTCACCCCTCTTCTTCCCATCCCACAAAGGAGGTGTGGACATTAGGGGCTTGCTGGGGATGTAAGTGGAGGCTGAGGAGTCTGCCACAGGCTTCTGGACCACTTGTTCTACAACCCGGAAGGCCTCCGTGCTCTCCAAGGACTCCTCGGTTTTTCCTACAGTTGAGAAGGAAGAGAAAGTCATTGTGGTTTTAAGCGCTTCATGCAGCAGTCCATAACAAATAATGGGAAGACCTCAGTGAAGTAACAAGGACAGCTGGGTTGATGCCTATGCTTGGCAAACACTGAACCCAGCAATAAGAGACACAGGGCCCAGGTTAGCTCTGGCTCTGGCTGAGGCCACATGGGCTCCTGCACCAAGAAACGGTAGGTCCCAGCTGGCTTCCAGCAGAGGGCCCAGAGACAACAGCGAGGAGGAGTTCCAAGCTGGGCTCTGGTTCCTACCTAGTGAGTGGTGGCTCGGGTGCTACTAGGATGGCACAGGTCACAGGAAAGCAGCCCACTGAGGGAAGGCGACATCACCACTGCTAGTCAAACAGCCAGGAAAAGGCTTGGCAAGTGACATACCTGTTCTACTGGTAGCATAGTACCCAGCTTACAGCCTAGCTGCTGCAGGTGTGCCAAGTGTTTATGCAGGGTCCCTACTTGAGAAGTCCACAACCTGAACACCCAGCCCTGCTCCTTAGGCAGCCTGAGGAACCCAGGATAGGCCTCAAGACAGCATTGCTGAATGGCCTCAGACCACCCCTCCTGAGGCTCAGCCTCCTTGGCTGCCCACGGGGAGGCTCTGGCCCAAGGAGCAAGACATCAGGTGGCTCTTGGCCCATGCCCCTGAGGTCATCCTACACAGCTTGCCTGGAGAAGGAGCCAGTATTACCTGTTCTGAGGACTATATGTACTGTGGGTGGAACCTCAATAGCCCTCCCTTCCACTACTGCAGGGGAGGCCTGGCAGTAGCTGAAACCTAATATGGCAAAATTAAGAAGACAAGGACCAAGATTCCACATTATAGTCACAGCAAGTGCCAGCATAACTGGGCAGACCTCAGGTATGTGGCAAGGCTGTCCATTATTGTTCTTCTGTGTTAAGGAGAGAAACTGTGCGGCCACTTACTGTACCCTCAGCTACCTGTTATCCCAGCTCCTCAGAACACCTCCTTTCCACCACCACTTTATCGACACACATGCTGAGCTCTACCTTTCTTTCCCTGCTTTACTCGCTTGCTCAGGATCTCAGCACCCAGCTCAGAGTTTCCTCTTTCCGGGCTCTGCACCCTAAGGTAGAATTTGTAGAGGAAAGGCACAAGACTGTTTCCCTCCCCAGGAGCCTGGAGTTTACTAGGTGCCTGTTTTAGCTCCTACATCTGTTCTTGTTTTGCAGCGTTAGTATAAAGCCCAGGGTCTCACACCAGCTCCCACCCCACATCTGAAGTAGACTGGATGATGAGTGTCAGAAATCCTAGGATCTCTGTTGCCATGCTATAATCTTCTCTTGTGGGCTGAGGGTGTAGACCCCTGGCTTAGAGTTGGCACCCATCTTACAGAGGCTACCATCATCTTGCTCACAAGCATGTCAGACTTTTGTGTTCCAAATGTACTCAACGCAAGCAGTGGGAGCAGTGGCTGTAAGCCCAGCCTGAGGCTCCCGTAGGACAAGGGAAATGGATACAGCACTTGGCCAGGACAGCGGCCTGGGATGACACCAAATGCTCAGATATGAAGTCTCAGGAACACAGCAAGCAGGCAGTGGAAAGGAACTAATCTAAAGAGAGTTCAGTATATACATCTGAAGGACCAAAGAAAATGGCAATCTTTGACAGTTAACACCTCAGTTGCTCAGAGTTCTGGGTGGCCCAAGGGGTCTAGGAAAGATGAGGTGAGCTGCCTTACCCAAACATCCTCCCCAACTGCCTACTGGGCCTCGCAGGTCACTGCAGTCTTCCACTCCCTTGATAGCATGAAATGTAAGTCCACGGGATGCTTCCCAGCCAGGATGTCAAGGACTAACCTAATACCAGCAGAATGAAGATGGGATGATATGCCCCTCCTGCCCAAAAGTGAGAAGAATACACATTGCTACTCAGCCTAAGCGCTTACAGTGCAGGTACTGAGGCTGGCAAAGCCTGAGGGGAGTTCTAGAAAGCATGTAGGTTTTTCTATGGTGAACTGGCTCTATCTAGTGGGTCGCCTAGGAAGGGTAGAAAGGACAATGTTGTACACCAGGGACAGACCTGCCAACCACAGACAACACCACTAAGCCTCTATTCATAGAGCAGAGAGTAGGCATGTGTGGCCACAGTATGGCAGGTCTCAGTGTTCAGTGCATAGACTACAGTGGTTACTGACAATTTCTACTCAGGGTTTTACAAACTACTGAGTGAGCTTATGTTTAAGTGCTAAAATCCCAAGCAATGTTCTCCTCTTTTTAAACCCTCTCTCTGTCTCTGTCACACAAAGATACATACACTTTATTTACTATTGCTACCTTCATAATCTGAGCATATATTCTGAAGATCTGACTCTTGCAAAGGGGAGCTTGAAATAGTCCCAGTGTAAAAGTCTTTCCTCAAGCATTAGCAGACCAGTGCAAAGTGTGACACCTCACAACTCAAGAATGGAGGGCAGTCTCTTGAACTCCTGTTGGACATTGTGGCGAGGAAAGTGGCTTGGGGCTAGGTGGGATTGGGAAAGCAGACCCTGCTCCCTTCAATGTCCACTGCCCGAGGTAGACCTGGATCTAGCACAGTTGTTCAGTGGACACCGAATGCATGAACAAGGGCCTGCACCCCATGGTATGGCCTAGAGGAGGCAGCAGGTTGGTGGTAGGGCTGCCCAGAAGAGTGAGCCTATAAGGTCAGAAGGGTACAGTAGACTGCAGTGCAGACTATCCTGTGATTCTGGCTTTCTCAGGGAGACTAAGAGCTGGTCATGGGCTAGAAGTATAGCTCAGAGGCAGACAACTTGCCTAAGCTAGACTGGGGGGCATGGGGCGGGGTGAGAGGGTGAACACATCAGTTCAAGCCTGCTAGCCACCTGTAACAGCCTCTGGGTCTAGCCTAACATTCCTTACCAGTGGCCAGCAATGTACTGTGTGGCCTCCACACCCAAATCAGTCTGAGTAAAAGAGGCAGGATATTAGGATCCTCCTTATCAAACTAGAAGGTCCTACCTCACACATGGTGGAGAAAGGCTGTGTTAGTCTGGATGTGAAATGTACCCCACAGGTCATGTTTTGGACACTTGTTCCGTAGCTATTTCAGGAAGCTGTGGAACCTTTAGGATGCAGGACCTAGCTGGAGGAATGCTGGGTAGGCAGACCTTTCAGGGTGATAGCCAGGTCCAGGGTTAAGCTCCAGTTTTCTCCTCCTTGACTATCTGTTAAGACATAAGTCTCACCACAGCTCCCACTGCAAAGGACAGAGCTCTAGCTTCTACACACCATATCCCCTTCAACTGTGTAACCCAAAATAAACTCTTCCTCCCTTAGTTACCCCTGTCAGGCACCTCTGTCACATAAAGAAAAAGTAACTGATACTGAGGTCTGTGATGACAGCTGCACATAAGGCAGGTCAGTGCTTGGCGGGCCACAGAATGTAAACGAATAGTCTCCCCTTCCCAAGAGTAAAACTATTTCACAACTAGAAATGCTTTGCTAGAATGTACAGGGTATGTCACTTGTTTCCTTTCTTTTCTAAACTTCCTGTGCTGTATTTACATCCATTATGAATGCCGACAGAATGAGGGAGAGCACAGTGACTGCTGAGAAAGTGAGGCAATGGCTGAAGTTCTTTTTCCTTCTGGTTTTCAGAGAAAATTTGCTATGTAGATCAGTCAGCTATCAAACTGGTGATCCCCCAGCCTCAGCCTCTTAGAGAGAACCCCACTGTGTAGCCCTGGCTAGCCTAGAGACCACAAAAGCCCAGTGGCCTCGGCCTCCCCGGCACAGGGGTTAGAGTCCAGTGGCCTCGGCCTCCCGGGCACAGGGTTAGAGCCATGCACTACAGCTCTCAGCTCTGGCCTGTCTTTTAATGGGGCCTGGGTCCAAGTAAATCTACCTGATAAGACTCCTGGCAAGGCCAGGCAGGGGCAAAGAGCCAGAAGAGAGCTATCCTTCTCCAGACGGCTTTGCCCCACTGCCACAGTTACAGGTGAGCTCCTGCCTTGCAGAGAAACTTGCTAAGCTTAGGCTCAGGTCCCCACATAATGCACATTATCTCCCATCCAGTCCACTCAGATGGCAGCATAGAATAGTGACTAAGGATGACCTCCTCACCCTTTCTCAATCTCAGGTTCTCTGCTCAGGGACTAGGAAAAGCCATGATCCTTTCCTTCTCAGGTGGCTAAACAGGCAGCATCTGGCCTGGGCCACCTGAATGTGGGACTCGGCTGTCTGGCAAGTAGACATCTGCGTGACTTTAGCATGAAGGGGAAAGCTCTTGAGAATAACAGTTTAATGGGTTGAGGCTTGCTGTGCAAACATGAGGCCCTGAAATGAAATTCCCTAAACCCATGAGAGCTGGACACAGCAGGACACACTTGCATCCCAGAGCTCCTGTGGCAAGATGGGAGGCAGACATAGGAGAATCCATAAAAGCTCACAGCCCAGCTAGCCTGAAGCACAGCAGCAAACAGCAAAAAGACCTGGCTCAAGCAAGGTTGAAAGTGTGGACCTGTACTCTGATTTCCATGTGTGTGCCATGCATACATATACCCATGCACACATCCACACCCACATATCCCACACACAAAACAAAAACAAAAGCTTTAAAAACCTATGGCTAATTAGCCACAGTCTGGAATGGCATCAGGGATGCCTCAGTCTGCCTATAATCATGCTACAAACTTAGAAGTGAGCCTCCGCTGACTGCCACAAGGAGACCCGGGAATCCCAAGGGAGCTGGGCATATCCCAGGCTTAGATCAGTGCTCTCTGCCCAAAAAAGGCAGATTTCTCAAGAAGTCTGATATGATTCAGACTAAAAAGAAAACATATTTGTGACATTAAGAATCTCAAGCCTTTTTCTAATAACCATTCACTCACTAAGGCAGGGGCAGACATACTACTACTCTGGCATTGTCAACATGACTTTCCCAAACAGGGAAAGGTGTCATCACTATGTGACAAGTGTCAGAAAGCACAGGGCAAACCACTTGAATGCCAACATCTTCAAGAGCTACCTTTCACAATTCCTGGGGTTTGGCTATCCTATAGTGAGAACAGAGGTCCAGAGAGGTAAGTAACTTTTCCACTAACATCCCAGGGCTAAAAAGCAGAAGCATGAGGATGGAAGTCAAGCTAAGCTTAAGCTTTTCCAGGACCCAGAGTCTCAGGAGATCAAAGCAGGCCTGATTTAGCAGGTTAGGCTTCTTACCTCGTTCCTCTGCGGGCCCTGGAAGGTCTTTACCAGTTGGTCCTGCTTGAGCACTGGGCCCAGACAGCCTCTTCTCTGGAAAGGGCTTTCGAGAGCCCTCTAGCAAACTTGTGGGCTCATTAAAGAAGTCTTGTGTTGAGCTGGAGTCTGAAAGTGCCACAGCTGTGCTGTCCTGGCTTCGGTCTAAAGGAGAAAGGTAGGGAGGAAAGGCAGGAGCATGAACCCATAACACCTCTAGAACAGAAAGGTCTACCAGGGCTAGGTTTTCACATTGCCCAGGACTCTCCTGCAGCAGAAGTCCCTCAACATATCACTCTAACTGTGCTGAGCCCAACCCACCCTACAGGCCCTGAGCCAGTCACAAAAGGCACCAATTTCTATGATCAACCTTCCTGAGCTTCTCCAAACAGTGGTCTGGCAAACTCAACAATTGGCTCTTGTGGAAAAGAGCCCTGATGTGTACTGTACACTGTGGAATATCTCTACTTTGGCTGATTTCAAACTGCCAATGTGCTGCTGGGAGGTGTAGAGTTGAGAAGAGACATAGAGTAGTCACCATCGTGTAGTATTGCTACCATGTAGATATAAGAGAAACTGCAGTGGCCCAAAAATCAGCAAATATTTTTAGGCAGGTGTATGTTCTAGAATGAAGACTCTAGATTCCTTTGAGTCTTGGACACAAAGGCAGTTTATACTCACTCCCTGGCTTTCTTCTCTAGTCTCCACAGGCATTCTAGGAAAAGACTAGAGGCAGAGCTGCGGGGAGGCTTAAAGATGCCTGGGAATGCAGGCCTAGGGAGGAGGGACAGGCAGTACTATAAAAGATGTGAAACTTATCTGGACCCTTCATCCCTAAGGCAAAAACCTACAGCTTCGGGAGACAGGTGGCAAACTTTGCTGCCTCCCGGATACAGAGGAAGGACAGGGTCACTAAGGAAGCTGTACCCCTGAGATGCAGGGACACAAAGCCTTCCTAAGACTGAGGTTAAATCAACACAAGAAAGCCACCCTTGCCTCTGCCTAGGACAGTCAGCAAGGACCCACTAGGAAAACAAGCAGAGCAGACTCTACTGCAGGACAGAGGAGCAGACATGGAGCCTGCAGATGCCAAAGCAGAGAGGAGAACTACAACGCTGGGTAAAGTCTCACCATGAGAGACATGAAGCTGGCAGCACAATGAAAGGAATCGTAGCAACAACAAACTGCAACCCAGATCAAAGGCCCAGAGGTAGAATGTGTAAATCTATTGAGGGAGTAAATGCTATTTATTTCAGATAGTTTCTTTGGTCCTACTTATAATATATGGTACTCACTATAAAATTATAAGACATACACACATTTGTTAAGAAACAAAGAGCTGGGTACGGTGGTGCACGCCTGTAATCCCAGCACTCAGGGAGGCAGAGGCAGGCAGATTTCTGTGAGTTGAGGCCAGCCTGGTCTACAATGCGAGTCCAGGACAGCCATGGTACACAGAGAAACCCTGTCTCAAACAAAACAAAACAACCAAAAAAAAAAAAAAAGCAAACAAAAATCCATACTGTAAAGAAACAAAATAATTCGTAGAATTAGAGACAATCATACACTATATAAATTGGCAGCAATTAATGTGATACACAACTATAATTAGGATGTTAAGGCTGTAGCGGAAAACCTGTACACTATCCATGAACAGATGGTGAATTTCAGGAATGAATTGGAAATTATAAAAAAGAGTCAAATGCAGTTTCTAGAAATAAGTAAAAGAGAGGAAGTGAATGTTTTTTGTTGGGCGTCCCAGCAGCCCTGATACAATTGGGATAAAGGAAGAATCAAAACTTGAAACTAGAAGGCTGAAGAGATGGCTCAGAGGTTAAGAGCACTGATTGTTCTTATAGAGGACCTGAGTTTGGTTCCCAGCACCTACAGTGACTCACCATGACCAGATCCAGGAGATCTAGCACCCTCTCCAGTCTCTGTGGGCATGAGGCGCTCACATATCGCACTATTTATATAAGCAAAATACACATACAGAAAAAAAACTTACTTTATTGCTTGTTGTACAACAATTTATTGTTATTTAAGTTATACAATAACCTAACTTGTTGTACAACAAACAAAAAACTCGAAACTAGTTGAGGATAAATAATCCAAGTTGGGGGCAGGAGCAGCGGTGGAGAAGCAGAACAGAGCATATGAATGATCTAACACATTAACCAGTCACAGAAATGAGAGCAGCAAGACAGGAAGAACACTGTAAGAGACAATGACTACAGCACTTGCCCAGCATATGCAAAAATTTTGCTCCCAGCACTGCAAAAATTAAGGACACAGAATGGCCAACAGTTTTCCAAAAATAATGAAAGACACCAAAAATAATGAGCCACCAAGAATCTCAGAGAACACTAAGCAGGGAAAGGAGCATGATGGATTCATACATGAGCAGACTCAAACTGCTGAGAACCAAGGACACACGGGAACAGAAGAACTAGCAGGGCTGCAGGCCGGCTCAGAGCCTAAGAGCACTGACTGCTCTCGCAGAGGACCTAGACTCGGTGCCCAGCGCCCACATCGCGCTTCACAACAATGCGCAAATCTAGGGCCAGGGGGTCTGACACCCTCTTCTGACCTTTGAAGGCACCAGACAGAACACTCATACACATTAAATAAATCAATCTTTTTAAAAGGTTAAAGGAAAAAAAACCCCGACAACAAACTTCTAATCAGAAAGTATGCATCAGATAATATCTTTGTGTCATGGGGGTGGGGGTAGAGAGGTCAATGAAGGCCTTTTTCAGATAAGCAAAATCTGAGTAAATTTATTATCAGCAAATATGAGTCACAAGAAATGTTAAGGTAGAACAAATATGAACCCAAACTGAAAGTTGGACCTGCGTAATAATACTAAGCTATTTAGAAATGGCTAACGTGATGATAAACATAGACCTTCCTGCCAGGTGTGCTATTGCTAACCTGTAAAGCTAGCACTGATGAGGTAGGAGACAAGACTCTGTCAAAAACGAAAGTAAAATAACAACAAAGAATGTAGCCTTGTAAAACATGCAAGGTAAAACAATAGGAACTGCACAAAGGCCAGCGGCTCTTACACTGCTGAGAAGTGCTGCAGTATCTTCAGAAGGGTGCTGTAATTACTGATATATTCTGTTAGCCCTAAGGCACAAACTACATTTATATAATAAATGAAGAAGTGGTAAAACAGCTTGTGTATCTGAAGGTGAAACAGGAATTCTAGAAAGCCAAGTTCAAATCCGTGTTGCATCACTGAGCAGCTACGCTTTGAGATGGAGCAAGCCAGCGCTTGCCCTCTAAATCAAGAGGTGAGCCTCACAAGGGCTTCTGGGCACAGGGCAGAAGCAGACAGTCCCCAGGGCCTTCCCTTTTTCCTTCAAGTCCTCAGAAAGCAAATACTGGCAACTATCTTAGCGCCTAACATGCAGCTCCAAGGCCTGTGCAAGCCATTTGGTGGACAGACTGGAAACAAGGTGGAATTGTCTCCTCAAGGTGTTAAGCCTGGGATCTGGAAGAGACTGCAATCCTGCTCCTCTGTTTCCAACCTTGGAAAGCCGAAAATCTGTGCCACAGTTAACTTGCACTTAGGTTTCCCTACATGTAAAACTAAAGAACAGTGCTCCTTTCCCAAAGCTGTCATTCTAATCACACAGGTTATTAAACACAGTGCCTGCACAGCGTCTGGAGCACGGTCAAGGGCTTAAGTATCCATACATAATTGGTTCACAGACTAGGTGTGACTTCTCAGCAACACCTCACACATGTTACTAACCATCAGAAGGTTCATTCTACATGGAGTCCGGCTGAGCCACACTGCAGTGAGTATAGGACACATTCTTAACCAGTACACAAACCTGACCTCCAGCAGACAGGCGTGCAGAGCAGCCGTGAGAATGAGCTCTGCCCTTGGGGCAAAGGTATCAGCATGCAGCATGGTACAGATTTCTGTCAAGTCCACAGTCCAGTAAGTGACAGGTCATAGTTTCAGCTGGCCGGACACAGTCAGAACAGAGGATCTGGGCCATGGATGAGACCCAAGCTGGAAGCCAGGACCTAACTAGAGATGTCAATACTTGAGTCTTTCCTCACTTTCAGGATCAGACTGTGGGGCTTCATAAGCCCTGAATGAGGGGTGAAGGCCAGGCTTCCTGTACTCGGAAGAAATCGCAAACTTGCGTCTCTACTAAAAGGAGTCATCTCTCCCTCTGCACAAGTCAGACAGCCATTTGCCATCTCCAGAGAGAACACTGACGAGTGGAGACCAGTCATCAGATAAAAATCAGTGCAGGAACTTAAAAAAATAGTAGTGGTTTGTGTGTGTGTGGGGGGGTGCGTATATATGCATGCATGCATGTATGTATGTATGCATGCATGCATGGGAGGCCCACAGCATATATATGGAGGTCAGAAGACAGTTTTATGGGGTCAGTTATCCCCTTCCATCTTTATGAGGGCTCCAGGGATGAGACTCAGGTTAACCAGGCTTGCTCAGCATGCTGGCCCTTGTTGAAAAACTTTGAATTTAAGATCTCAGGCCCACATTCCAATCTTAGGTCTGCTGCTGATGTGCTAGACAAACATGGCTGAGTGACTCTATTACCTTAGGGATCTCTCCCCACCCATTTCGTGTTTTGTTTTGTTTAAACCAGAAATTTTAGTATCCTTATTCCTGAACATGGGATCTCCATAGGGTCTATGTCCTGACACATACTGATGACAGCATAATGATCTGTCCCATCCTATAGCATTCACTCTGGCCTAGACAGAGAACATGATAGCTTGGGCAATGCTGGAGAGGCCTCAAAGCCTCCAGAAGAGGGCAGGCCATGCTCTTGCTGTTAAGGTCCCTATGAAACCCAGGCCAGGGACAGCTCATCTCAGGCAACAGGAAACACACTGACGTCACTGCAGCTGAGATGCATACCCAACACGGAGCTTCAGGAAGCAAGCCTCAGCAGGATGATCTCACCCACTGGCAGACTGCCCACCAGCTCACTGGCTCTCAAGCTGTTAGGTTCTGGGCCTAAAGGAATTGCCAGTTTGGTGGAATCCCAGCTGTGATCATTATAAAAACAGAGGATTGACTTAAGCAAATGGGTATTTACTCCTAATGAGCTAATGTCCTCCCAACGCTTCAACATGGGGGAACCACGGATCTGCCAGCAATGCAGGGAAGACAGCCAGACTACAACAGAAATGGTGTGGGCAAGAATTGATGATAGAATGGAGGCTTGTACTCTGCTGAAGAGCAACACCCAACTGAGAGAACACTCTCTTAAAATAACAAACAGCCAAGAGCAGCCACATGAGAGGGACCAAGAAAGGACAGGCCTATGGATGCACTTTCCCAGGCTCTTCCCCAAGCCTCTTATATGTATAACAGCCTCTAAGAGTGGGCAGAACACAGGCTGCCATTGGACCTGAGGATGTTGTGGTAGCTCCAGTCCTCTCCTCAGAGATGATCACAGCATAAAGCAGCCCTAAGAAAAGCAGAGCAGATGGAGCCAGAATCCCCACAGTCCTGTGGTAACACCTACAGGTCATGGTGCTAGGCAGAGCTGGGGTCAGAGGTTGTATACAACAAACACTGGGAAGTTGGAGGAGGGAGGGAGTGCTGTCAAGGCTGCCGCCTACTCGTGGGATTCTGGGACCTAGCATGCATTAGAAAGGGCCGGGGATGTTGGCCAGTCAGTAGGTCTTCTGTCTGGCATGCATAAAGCCCTAGGCTCAATTCCCACCACCACATAAATCAAGTATACACCCATAACGTCCACACCCACAACAAGCTAAACGAGGATCAGAAGCTCAAGGTCATCCTTGGCTAGAAAGAGAACACGTATCTTCTCCTTCCTGCTTCTTTCAAGACTTAAAAAAACAAAACACGGAAGATGTATTTTTGTTATTTTTAATTATGTGTAGATGTATATGTGCATGTGAATATGTATATCTGGGCACAAGTGATATTTCAGTGGCCAGAGGTATCTAATCTCCTGAAGCTGGAGTTGGAGGTTGTGAGCCACATGACATGGGTGCTGAGGTCCTTTGGAAGAAACCAAGTGCTCTTTTAGCCATTTTCTCCAGGCCCAAGATTTAAAACTTTAAATTACACGTCTTTCTTTTTATTGTGTACATGTGAACACATGAATGCACGCATGTGCCACATCTGTGCGTCGAGGTCAAGGAAGTAACTGGTGGGCGAGATCCTATCACGCAGGCCCTCAGGCTTGGTGTATGTGTCTTTTCCTGATGAGCCATCATATCATCTTGCTGCCCCTCTCCCTTCCTCTCTCTCTTCCTTTGAGAAAAGAATCTTACCATGTAGCCTACAGTGCCCTGGAACTTAGGATCCTCCTACTCCAGGCTCCTGATTTCTGGGACTGCAGGCAGGTGTTAACACACCGAACAGAGGTGAATTTCTTCAAATAAGAGACACTAATAGGATGCAAAGTCAGGGTTCCTTTTCTCTCTGTTTTGTCAGGTCTGGTGAGTGTGAGATGGTGGGTGATTTAAAATAATCCTGATTATAAACTCCAAGAAGACACTCACAGTTCCACATCAAGAACCCAAATAAAGCCAGTGTACACCTTCAGTCCCAGGACTCAGGAGGCAGAGGCAGATGGATCTTTGAGAGTTCAAGGCCAGCCTGGTTTACAAAGAGTCTATGACAGCCAAGGCTACACAATGAAACCCTGTCTCAAGAAAAAACAAAAACTAAAAGAACTCAACTCGTCAGAAGGAAGCCAAGTTTCACTCTTTCAGAGCAGTAGGGGAAAGAGAAGTGAAAAGCTCTTAAAGCACGGCTCTAAGCCTACCGCGATGATGCACACTGATACCTATCTCCAGGACTAGGAGGCTGAGACAGGAGAATATGATTTGAGGCCAACCTAAGCCACCAAGAGCCAATCTAAAAAATGATTAATAGACAGGCTGCTTTGGTGGCATACATGCAGAGCCTCCCATCTCCTCTCCCAGGGAGTCACGTCTTCTCTGGGATATCAGACTATTGGGAGGCGAACACACAAAGATAACAACGAAAAATTTGCCAAGAGCATTACAGA